>CM076570.1:1567062802-1567662802 GCA_034641835.2 Pinus albicaulis
GATATGGCCACTATAGTAGATCACTTGTTTCTTTATGAGGTGAGCCATATGATTTTTTGGAGCCCTTGGGATATGCCTCTCAAGGAAATTTTGGAGGGACTTTTCTATGAATTACCATGCTGGAAGGTGATTCATTTCATTTGGATGATAGCATGGAGTTGGGAGCCTCTAATTGGGAATTATATCCCCTATGCTGGTCATCATTCCTACCTTCATGAGGCCATTGGACAACAAGAATGTTTCCATATATACCTTCCGTTTCCTCATGATGAGATAAATTTGGTTTATCCACCAAAGGCCAAATTACACATTTGGGAGGAACCTTTGGGAGACATAATTGCTGTAGAATATCTGAAGTAATGGTGGATACTATTTGATGAGGAGGCCACAAGAGGAGGAAGGGAGAATTTTGCTCAACCCTTACAGTTGCTTGAGGACAAACAACATTCTAGAGGGGAGGACTGTAATATTCCAAAAATTTAGCTTTCAGATAAATGGAATAAGTGGGTAGGGAGGCCAATAAATATCCTTAGCAACAATAAAAACACTTCAAGTGTGAAATGAGACCCTCTAAGCAGCTAAATAAAGCACCTTTGAGTTTGAACAAGGGATGGAACATTTTGAATAGGTCAACTTTGACCAAATCAACAACGATGTTATGGAGGAGCAGACATTTAATGAGGAATAACACAGTTTTGGAGGGAGATTGATTGCATGGAGGTAGTGATATAATTGAGTGGGGCCAAGGGTAAGGAATATGATAACTTATATAAGGAAGAGAATGGCAGCCATAGGGGGTTATGTTTTGATAATTATTTTTTATGTGATCTGTTTAGACATCTTGCATTCTTTAGCTGTTTAATTGAGCTTGCAAAGCTGCTTAGCACTGGGTGTTCCCGTGTGGGAATCCCATCTATTTCCTTGAGAGTACTCTTGGAGGAGCATTGCACTACATTTCCACACTCAGGCTTAAGTCCAAGCTATATATTTTTTCATCATCGCAGTTTCGGCAGAATATTGTGTTGTGTTGCAGTGTGCAACAGTGGAGAATCATTTTGGGTGTCTTGAGAGCTATTTTTGTAGTGGAAGAATGTTTATTTCCATTGGGAGGCCTGTAAAGAAGCCCCTTGGGCTCTATTGATATATCTGGCATCAGGCCAAGGATCATTTATCCCTTATAGCACAGTTTTAGCCTAGCTCTACATTATTTTACGGAGAAGTTGCGGGGGTGGTTGCAGTGGTTGTTTTGGGAGGTGATTTCTTCAGTGGAGGAGCCATTCTTTCATCCAGAGGATCTATTGGAGAAGATTTGTAGGTTTCTACATCAGCTTCAACCATATCTTCTCATTTCTATTGTGGCATCATACCTTCAGCCCTAGGGTTGCAGGTTACATTGGCACATTGTGTGCATTTTCCAGAAACAATCTTAGGTTGTCTTGGAAAGTTTATCTAGTGCCGAGATTTGTATGTCTAGAAGATATTGGGGCCTATATCAGTATTTTATATCATTGTATCATCTCCAACTATATTTATACTTAATATGACTACACTGTAGCAGCTCTCCAACATTTTGGATAACAACAACATTTCACTCCTAAGAGTGTTTGTAATATCCCAAAAGGGAAAATGTAGTAATACTTAAACACAATATAAGAACTGCAACTAAGTAAACAATAGATATAAAGACAAAATCGGAATTGACAGGGAAGCGGAGCCATTTTATTATATGGAGATGAATCAGTTATACAATGTGCAAAAAATGAGTAGATATAGCCCAAGAGAAGGCCTAGAAGCACCATACAATGGTGCTGCAACTAGCACTACATAACTGGTGAGCCTACAGCAGCAATACTGCACTATCCCTACTGTTGCTGATATACATGTAAATGCTACAACAGAAAATGTATATCTAGGGAACTTTTGAGCTCTAATGATGTCAAGATTCAAGATCTGGCCAATGTGATGGGTTCCCAAGATAACCCAGAAAGGATTTTCCATATCTACAACTTTGGAAAATCACCCTCCTAGTGTTTGATCCTTAACCTGCTAGGATTACAGATCTGAAGCTAGATCTGAAAAATAGATGGCTGAAATTGTAATGTCCCTTTTTCAGGAATATTGCCAATCTACTCAATGGGAATGCTGCATAAGGAAATATGGGCAAATAAAATGTAGGAAAAATATTGTTGCATCTTGAATATTTTGTGGGGGACTTATGTATGCAATCTCATTAGAGAAAAATGGGTTTAGGTGCACTGAACAGATCTCCCACAAACTAGTATCAGTGAGATATTTCCTCCTAAGACGTTAACAATCGAAAATCTGATCTAAACCAGAGATTGAATGAAGGGGAATTTACTAAATATGTCACCTCTAAAGAGAGGGTGAGATTCAGACTCTATCTGGCCCTTTTCAGACTTTGTCTATAGACTCTTGTTGAGAGGTAATATCCCAAAAGGGTTTACTCAACAAATCATGCCTGAAAAACGCATTCTTCAGGTATGATGGCTTCAGATACCTATAATATGTTTTATAATGCTCAAAAACCAATATAAATAACATAAGAACTCTTTACTCATCTTTTAACATCAGAATGGTGGGGAAAAGCAACATTTTATGCACTAAAATAGGTTTATAAGAAAATATGCATAAAATGAAGGGTCAAGGTTTCGGAATATGTTATATTAGGTTAAGAGGGACTTACATGTCTAATTTCAGCTCAAAAAAAGGCGTTTTACTATGTTAAACAGTTCCTCTTTCCCGACTAGTCAAGAAAAACCCTAATTTCCCATGACCTAAATTATGCAGAAAAGTGCTAAAGATTGCAGAGCATAATTTTTGAAGGGATTGGATGATTTCATGCATAAATTTCAATACTAAAGATCAGAATGAGACTCATGTGGTTTATGCAAAGAAAAATAGACATTCTCATGAAGAAAAACCTTGTAATGAGTTGTTGCAATGCATAGAAAAAGACTGCAGAATATTCCAACATTATTTTCCTAAAGATTTAGCTGTTTTAAGTTAAAACTAAAATCTATAACAGATATATGGCTGAAATATCATATCCATACCAGATCTGGAAACTACTCAGCCTCCTCTACAAGATCCCCTTGGGATTTCATCAGAATACTACATGAATAAGTGTAGATCTGAATTATAAGCTACAAGACTGCATAATACATAGAATTTCTGAAGATGAATTTATTATAACTGAAATCAGATCTGAAATATCTTAGAACAGTAGCTACATCATAGATTTACAAAGTGAGAGGCAAGCCTCAATCACTATAGATATTTTATTGCACAAAAATTGGAATAACAATAAAACCCAAGTGCAGAAACACAGTTCTTGAGAGGGATTGAGTAGTATCTATAGAAAAATGAAGTGAATTCTATATGATACAGATTTGAATACAAAATAAGAGTGAGATCCTCTTCTGGGTGGTCACAAGACACCCTCCCTGAGAGAAATCCCCTCCAGAACAACTAGATCTCTGCAGATCTAGGATACCACTTGCTGCAAAAGATAGCAGTTGTAAAACCCTCAATGGGCTAGCACTGCTCATGAAAATGGAGCTTGGCCTCGAACTAGATAGTGGCTCATTTCAGCACATTCTCCTCCAAGAGCTACTCAAGGAAGGAGGGAGGATTCCTAAACAGGAAATCCTCTTCCTTTAGGCTAAACAGCCTAAAGAGCTAGAGTTTCTCAAGAAACCTCTATTTCGAAATATCATCAACAACCATCTCTTGAGCCCTCACCTCCTTTTTATAACTTGAAGGGATGCACAAACCCTAAACCACTTCAATGGACTTAACCCCTTTTACATTGGAACCTTCTTCTAAAACTGCGCTGGTTCTCCAAGGTGGTCCAATTTCTGTTCATACACAATTGGATTTTGTTACAAAAGGACCAGATTTATCCCTTTTCACATTGGACATGTATTTATTCTTTGACTTAAGAAGTTTTTCTTGTTGAAATTTGGTTACCGGAGGACAGGTGGTTCCCTAAGGCTTTGATCTTTGGCCTAGGGAAAAGTGTCCAAAAGAATTTAATTTTTCTCCTAAAGTGACTTTATAAAGTTATAAAGTCAAATCTAATTTAAAAGTGACTTTAAGTAATAAAGTTACTAAAGTCTAATTTTAAAGTGACTTTAATAAAGTCAATGTAAAATTAGAAAGGAAAAGTAACTTTGGAAATAAATGACTAAGTGGGTCTTTATTAAAATGGGGTGAATTAAAAAATAGAAAGTGAGATTTAAATGAGCATTTAATCTTAGCCCTAGATCTCAATCTATTTCAGTCATTGGATTTAGGGATTCCCCAAAAGTAACTTAGGGTTAGGTTAAAGGAGGGAAAGGAGGAAAAGGTCATTCATTCTTTCATGAGAAGATTGGGAGAAGGAGAGAAAGAGAGCAAGGGAGATTTCTAGGCAGTGAGGAGAAGGAGGCAGCCACTTGGCACACATTCCATGGCAGCGTTTCAGCAAGTCCGTACAACAGAGTTAGCACACAGTGAAAGGTAGATTTTGGGCATGATTTTCTAGAAAATCCATACAATAGTTTTGGCTCAGTTTCCAAGAGGGTTGTACAGCAAGTTGGCACAAAAATCGAGAAGCAGAGAAGCTATTTTTCTGGCACATTTTTTGAAGGAGGCCATACAGCAAGTGGCTGTACCCTTGCACAAATTTTGAGGCAGAAATCCATACAATAGTCTTGCTGTTTTTTCTGCATGGAAATCGAGAAAAACAGTACAACAACATTTATGGTAGCTTGCACGCTTTTCTAGACAGTCGTACAGCAGCATTTAAGGCTGCAAATTTTGGCATGAAAACCAAGGAGGCCATACAACATTTATTGCTGGTCTTTTTTTCTATTTACATGTTTTTCGAGGTGGTGGTAAAGCACGAAAAAATAGATAAGTTGTAATTTGTACTTGCTGATTTTTTCTGAGTTTTTCTCTTACTGTAAAAAGCATTTTCCCATAAATAAGAAGGAGCTTTCGAACTGGTTTTCCCCAAGAGTTGTAGGGGGTTTTTCCAGGGTCACCTTGACCAAAAATCACTGTGTTATCATGTGTTGAATGGCTGTTTGTATCTATTGATTTTTATTTCTACATTTTCCATCATTTTGTAAATTTTTTAGAATTTGTGTTTTCAGCAAAAATTTATTTTCCAGTTTGTTGAATGTAAGGATATGGGAAAGGGAATTTAAATATTTGGAGAAATAAGGTGAAACTGAAAACCGAGGTGGGAAACAGGAAATTTCTACATGGTATCAGAGCTTGAGTGCTGAAAGTGTAGTCTAGGGCAGCAAGGAGAAAAATATAGCCTGCTGATTTTTCACTCAGAAAATTCCAGCAAGCTGATTTTTCACAAACAGAATTTTTATCTTTACTACAGCAGTGCTATTTTTCAGTTTTAGGATAGCAGGATGTCATTGGGATTGAGGGTGGAGGATAGGTTGGATGGGCATACCAATTACAACGTTTGGAAGGAGAGAATGCAGAGTATCTTTGAGGAGGCAGAAGTCTGGGATATCATGGTTCATACCCAACAACAACCTGTTAATGTGCCTACTGATGCTACTCAGTTGGCAGCATATAATAGGAAGAACAACAAGGGTAAGAGACTGATTCTAGACGGAATCAAAGACCATTGCATTCCTCATGTGAGAGGAAAGAGAAATGCTCATGAGATGTGGACAACATTGTCCAATCTCTACCAAAGTACCAATGAGAACCGGAAAATGGTCTTGAAGGAGAAGCTGAAGACCATTAAGATGGGTAAGACTGATAGTGCAGCTGGATATCTCACAAAGATTACTAATGTGAGAGATGAGTTGGCAGCAATTGGAGAGGTCATTCCACCCACTGAGTTGGTGTGGATAGCAGTGAATGGCCTCCCCAGTTCATGGATGAACTTTGCTGATGGGGTTTGTGCACGTGAGACCCTTCCCACATGGGAGAGGTTTTGGGATGATTGCATTCAGATAGAGATCAGGAAAGGTCGGCTTGGGGCAGCCAAGCTAGTTGAGTAGGATGAGGATGTAGCACTGTTGGCAGGAGGCAAGAAAGGAAAAGAAAAGAAGCAGGCTTCCACAAGCAATGGTGGGGGCAAAGGTAAAGGTAAAGGTAAACAGGGTAACACACAGAAGGACTATTCCAAGGTGAAGTGTTGGAATTGTCAGAAGATGGGACACTATGCAGTTGTGTGTCCAGAGAAGAAGAAGAAGAAGGGGAAGAACCAGAGCATGGCAGCTTCAGCAGAGGTTGAGGACTTTGCAGATCGCTTTGACCGAGAGTTTGGGTTCATTGCGTGTGAGTCTTCTAGTGCAGGAGTACCTGCCACACAGGTTCAGAGGGAGCATGCATTTCCCTCGATTAACGGAGCATCTTCGGGTATCTGGTATGTGGACAGTGGGGCTTCACGTCACATGACAGGAGTCCGTGAGTACTTCTCAGAGCTTTCAGAGAGTGGCACTGATGTAGAGGTAGTACTCGGTGATGACGGAGTTGTTAGAGCAGTCGGTGTGGGAACATTGACATTTCAGAGGGAGTCCAAACCTCCCTTGAAGGTGTCAGATGTTCTTTATGTGCCAGGGATGAGGAAGAACTTTCAGTCATCGGCCTTGGAGGACGACGCTCGAAAGTAGGCCTCGCCTCTGTGGAAGGTGCTGATGTATCCCGGGGGCGCTCCAGGCCAGTTCGGCTGAGTGATAGGTATCGCCATGAAAAGGTGCGTACAAGTTTGCATTTCAACCCAGCGTGAGCGGTAGTACGATAAGAGCTAACAGTTCGACGTGTGAATTGCTTGTGAGATGGGCCTCTCTGTATCATGGAGCCTTGAGGACTTTCACGGAGATCCCACTCAGGTGTGGGATTCAAGTCTGATCCGCACGTCACTTATGAGAGGATGTGCACAATGGGAAATTTTCCAAATCCCTTTTCCCGGCTGTGTGATGGCTTGGCCCAGGATACTTGATTTGATTCATTAGATGTGACGGTCGGATGTCTCTGTTTCTTAGTGGATATGAGTACTATGTTTTATTCATTGATGATCACTCCAGGAGGACCTAGATTTATTTCTTGAAGACCAAGAGTGAGGTCTTCAAGCGGTTTCAGGAGTTCAGAGCTCTTGTGGAGACACAGACAGGTCGGAAGATCAATTCCCTGAGGTCGAACAATGGAGGAGAGTACACCCTTGGAGAGTTTGTTGACTTTTGTGTAGAGGCAGGCATTAGGAGGGAGTTCACTATTCCTTACAACCCCCTGCAGAACAGGGTTGCGGAGAGGAAGAACAGATCCATCGGAGGGGCTGCCAAAGCCATGTTACATGATCAGGGGTAGCCATTGTTTTTGTGGGTAGAGGCCTGCAACACTGCTGTTTATTTGAAGAACAGGAGTCTGCATCATGCCTTGGGGCATATGACTCTAGAGGAGGCTTTTTCTGGGAAGAAGCCTGATATTGGTCATCTTCGTATCTTTGGGTGTATCACATACTCCTACATACCTAAGGAGAAGAGGACCAAACTAGAGCCCACCACAGAGAAGGGTATCTTTGTGGGCTACAGTGAGACCTCAACGGCCTTTCGGATTTACATTCCTGCACAGAGGAAAGTTGTTGTCAGGCAGGAGTTCGAGGAGGATAGGGCCTTTAGGAGGTCAGAGGAGTTAGAGTATCTAGATCAGCTAGACCCTCAGCAGCAGTTGAGTCAGTCACAAGGATCTAGTGGGCAAGGATCAGGAGGATCCGGAGGTACATCTATGACAATGTTAGGTCCGTCAGTGAGCAGTGGCTCATAGAGTCAGAGGGGTGGTCCTTTGGGTAGCATGCAGAGAAGTCCACAGAGCAGTTCACTAGGGATTCCACTGATGGACAGTTCACACAGTACCTTAGCTTCTACAGGTTCAGGTGCAGGAAGGAGGACAGCAGACAGACAGTCAGGAGTTCAAGCTCCTGATGATGATGAGGAGGAGGAGTTTCATTCTCCAATGGGAGAAGTATGCTCAGGGAAGAGTAAGCCTAAGTGGTTTCAAGACACCTTGAGAGAGGCCACATCTGTTGCTGGGCCTAAGAGGCCGATCAAAGAGAGCAGACCACCTGAGAGGTTTTGTAGCTATATGGCAATGGCTACCAACATCCTTGACTCTGAGCCTTCTAGCTATGAGGAGGCAGCTAGCCAGCAGGTCTGGAGAGAGGCCATGCAGGAGGAGTATTCTTCTATCATGAAGAATGATGTTTGGGAGGTGGTGCCGAGGCGTGAGGGAAAATCCGTGGTTACTTATAGATGGCTTTACAAGGTAAAACATGCTGCAGATTGCAGCATTGAGAAATTCAAAGCGAGGTTTGTGGCTAGAGGGTTCTCTCAGGTAGAGGGAGTTTATTATGAGGAGACCTTCGCTCCCGTGGCTTGATATACTTCGATCCACTCCATTATATCGATAGCAACAGAGATGGCTTGGAAGATCCACCAGATGGATGTGAAGACCGCATTTCTCAGTGGCTTCATATAGGAGGAGGTGTACATTGAGCAGCCACAGGGCTTTGAGGTGCATGGGAAGGAGTCCCATGTGTGCAGACTAAAGAAGGCCCTTTATGGAATGAAGCAAGCTCCCAAAGCTTGGTACTCCAGGATAGATACATACTTGCAGGGGATGGGTTTCACAAAGAGTGAGGCAGATCTGAACCTTTACTATATTGTGATAGGTGAGGAGCCTCTCATTCTGGTGTTGTATGTGGATGAATTAGTCATTACAGGTACAGAGAGACTCATAGAGCATTGCAAGAGAGGTCTTGCGACGGAGTTTGAGATGAAGTACACCGGCTTGATGCATTACTTTTTGGTTTTGGAGGTGTGGCAGGAGGAGGGGCATTTCTTCCTGGGGCAGGGGAAGTATATTGTGGATATCCTTGGCAGATTCCACATGGAGGATTGTAAACCCATGTCGACACCAATGATCACCAACTGGAAGAAGCTTCATGCTTCAGATTCCGAGTTGGTGGATCCCACATTGTATAGAAAACTAATTGGTTCCTTGATGTATTTGGTCAACACTAGGCCAGATATTTGTTTTGCAGTCAACACGATGAGTCAGTTTATGTGTGAACCTAGGAAGGTTCACTGGGTGGCTACAAAACACATTTTGCGGTACTTGCAGGGGAAAATGGATTATGGTCCGGACTACAGGCAGGGGGATGGAGTGAGATTGGCAAGTTACACTGATTCTGATTGGGCAGGTTGTGCTTCTGATAGGAAGAGCACTTCAGCGTGCTGTTTTGGGTTGGGTTTCGCAGTGGTGTCATGGTTCAGCCAGAAGCAACAGTCAGTAGCATTGAGTTCAGCGGAAGCAGAGTACATGGCAGCCAGTCTAGCTAGTTGTGAGGCCATCTCGCTTCACAAGATGTTGTTTGGCTTATTTGGTCAGCCGTTGAGACCTTCAGTGATTTACTGTGATAATAAGAGTTGCATTAAACTCATGGAGAATCCAATATTTCATGATAGGTCAAAGCATATCGAGATCAAATATCATTTCATCAGAGACTATGTTCAGAAAGGAGTTGTGAAGCTTGAGTATATTCCCACTGATGAGCAGGTTGCAAATATTCTTACCAAAGCCTTACCACAGGGCAAGCATGTCTACTTCAGAGACAAGATGGATGTGGTGAGGAACACCTTCCTCGGTAAGAGGGAGTGTTGAAATTTGGTTACCAGAGGACAGGTGGTTCCCTAAGGCTTTGATCTTTGGCCTAGGGAAAAGTGTCCAAAAGAATTTAATTTTCTCCTAAAGTGACTTTATAAAGTTATAAAGTCAAATCTAATTTAAAAGTGACTTTAAGTGATAAAGTTACTAAAGTCTAATTTTAAAGTGACTTTAATAAAGTCAATGTAAAATTAGAAAGGAAAAGTGACTTTGGAAATAAATGACTAAGTGGGTATTTATTAAAGTGGGGTGAATTAAAAAATAGAAAGTGAGATTTAAATGAACATATAATCTCAGCCCTAGATCTCAATCTATTTCAGCCATTGGATATAGGGATTCCCCAAAAGTCACTTAGGGTTAGGTTAAAGGAGGGAAAGGAGGAAAATGTCATTCATTCTTTCATGAGTAGATTGGGAGAAGGAGAGAAAGAGAGCAAGGGAGATTTCTAGGTAGTGAGGAGAAGGAGGCAGCAGCTTGGCACACATTCTAAGGCAGTGTTTTAGCAAGTCCGTACAGCAGAGTTAGCACACAGTGAAAGGCATATTTTGGGCACGATTTTCTAGAAAATCTGTATAGCAGTTTTGGCTCAGTTTCCAAGAGGGTCGTACAGCAAGTTGGCACAAAAATCGAGGAGCAGAGAAGCTGTTTTGATGGCACGTTTTTTGAGGAAGGCTGTACAGCAAGTGGCTGTACCCTTGCAAATATTTCGAGGCAGAAATCCATACAACAGTCTTGCTGTTTTTTCTGCACGAAAATCGAGAAAAATATTACAGCAGCATTTATGGCAGCTTGCACGCTTTTCTAGACAGTCTGTACAACATCATTTAAGGCTTCAAATTTTGGCATGAAAACCAAGGAGGCCGTACAACATTTATTGCTGGTCTTTTTTGTTGTTTACACGTTTTTCGAGGTGGTGGTAAAGCACGAAAAACGAGATAAGTTGTAATCTGTACTTGTTGATTTTTTCTGAGTTTTTCTCTTACTGTAAAAAGCATTTTCCCAGAAATAAGAAGGAGCTTTCGAATTGGTTTTCCCCAAGAGTTGTAGGGGGTTTTTCCAGGGTCACCATGACCAAAAATCACTGTGTTATCATGTGTTGAATGGCTGTTTGTATCTGCTGATTTTTTTTCTGCATTTTCCAGCATTCTGTAAATTTTCCAGAATTTGTGTTTTCAGCAAAAATTTATTTTCCACTTTGTGGAATGTAAGGATATGGGAAAGGGAATTTAACTATTTGGAGAAATAAGGTGAAATTGAAAACTGGGGTGGGAAATAGGAAATTTCTACATTTCTTGTCCTCCTTTACTTTTTATTCTTCAATCATGAAATACAAAATTGAATAAGGCAAAATTAACGTCCAAATTAGCTAAATCTAGTTTAGGGACATTACAGTCTCCCCCTCCCAAATGTTGCTTGTCCTCAAACAACTGCAAGGAAGAACTAGAATTCTCCTTCGCCTTCTTTGGCCTCATTAATGGATCCCACCATGGCTGGAAATGGTAATCAATGAATCTTCCCTCCAATGACCTTCTCCAAGTGCAAAATAGCAAGTGTACATCATGACAAATGGGGGTACAAGTGGTGATCTTCTTGTTTCTCAATGGCCTCATCAGGTACAAGTGATGAAGATCATGGGGAAATATTTTCCCAATGAGTGTCTCCCATACCCATGCTATCATCCAAATAAAAGGAGCCATCCTTGATAGCTCATAAAAAAAATCATTAATCCCCATGATGTGCACTGAATAGGGGCTACAAGGCTAGAAATAAGGGATGAATATATCCAAATCATGTTGTCCCTCTTCCCACTGTTGATGGATGTGGAGCTGTGGATCTTGGGCTGAAAAAATGTGGTCACCATGAAGCCAAAAGGAATCTAAAACTTCATGATCTCCTCCATTGATTTCAGTGCAGCTCCTTGCCCACCCTCTTATGCATATAGTGAACAATTTATCTTCACCATATGTGCTCCAAAAGACATGTGGATTGAGTGCCATATGATGTGATGGATGGTGACAATAGTCCCTCCCTTGAGACCAGTGCTATCCATCATCTTGCTGCCTCAAGTCATGATACCATAAGTGGCCATCCCACTACTTTCTTGCTGAAATAAGCTTCTTCAAATCCTGGAAATGATAGAGGAAAATAAGTGTTGGCTGAATGGAGATCAAGCAAAACATGTCTTGCTCTAATTCCTCCCATGTGAGAGGCCCTCCTTCATGATACAAACTCAATGCATGACCCTTTGTAGAAGATGATACAATGTACCATGTAGCAGCCAAAAAAAGTTCTCTCCTCTTCTTGAAATATGTTAAACACCATGTTGAAGCACACACATGGTGTATGAGAAGAATGCACACACACAATAAGAAACTAAACACACAATGAAAGATAAGCGTGAGGCTTTCTTATTTTCCATTATACAAAGATGTACATTTATAGTACAATGGTGTGACTCTTGGTTTCACATTCCAAGGTCACTTGGACTCAATTGTGACTTTTCATATTCCACACCTACCCATGTAGGATTAGGTGTTCCAACATCCCCCCTTAATCCGAAGGGGTATGTGTGAGTCCAAGAAAAGAGTTGTAATACAAATCTTCAAAGTATGCATGGCAGCACTTGGCTGAATCAACTCTGTGAAATGTTGGAAAAAGAGGTGGTTTTAGGATGACCACAAACACTGGAACGCAAAACTTGTTGCAGTTCCCGGAACTCTTCCAAAACTGGCAAGAAACTGAAAGCTTCTACTAGAGGAATTGTCCCTCATAAAAAAGGGAGACCTTCAACCTAAAAGAAGGGAGGTCTACTACCTGTGGTGGTTTTAGGTTGTCCACCAACCAAAGATGATGGTTTTAGGTTATCCACCAACCGAAAATGATGGTTTTAGGTTATCCACCAACCAAAGATGATGGTTTTAGGTTATCCACCAACCAAAATGATAGTTTTAGGTTATCCACCAACCAAAGGTATGCTCATGGGCATCCGTATCTCTAGCTACATCTCTGAATCTAGAATGACGAATTGCGGCTCAGGCTCGCTTGAACTGCTGGCTACAACTCTGAACATGGAATGAGAGATTGTGGCTCAGGCTCGCTTGATCTGTCGTCGAAGCTTATACATGATCACCATTTTCCCCCCTGTCAGGGACAAGGTGAGATGATGGCAAAAACTCAAATGCAAGTTTTCTCAATATCTGAGAACAAGTTCTAACATGTGTCTTAAACATCTTCTTGGCTGCTGATGCCCATTGCCAAGAAGCGATCCATCCAAGATGAATCTTTGTTCTTGCAGGAGGCTTGTTTCTGAAGCATCTGTCTGAAGAATGGGTGTGCCGACCGCAGTTCTTGCATGGATGAAGATCAAAATAGTGATCTTTCATATGGCCAACTCGATCACATTGTTGGCATTTCATAATCTGTTGTTGTTGTTGTGGAGCGGGATCTGGAACAGCAGCAGGTGAACTGTCATACAAGAATCCGGCTCTCTGAAATATGATGGGTTTTGTGTAGTCTGGAATATGAAAGGACACATCCTTGTCATATCCAAGACTAGTTCGGTGCTTGTTGTGGACAAGTTCTTCCCAAGGTTCCACATGTTTAGCGTGTGCTGGGAACTCACTGGACCGATGTACTAGGTGCCTAACATAGTGAACCGAATGGATCACTCATAACCTTTATCTTTCTTCTCGATGGAGTCTTTTCTTCACTTTTCCCAATGTAAACAAAGTCTGCACGAGACTGCGCCCGTCAAGTTCTTCCCGTTCTAGCTGATCTAAATCGCAAAATGAAATCTTTTCATGTGCATCTTGCAAACAACTGTGAATTTTACAAAGAGCATCCTTGCTCATTTTTATCATGCCATCAACATTGGAATGAATGAGGTTTTTCAACAACTCTAATGTGTCACTGATTTTGGCCATTTTAACAACTTAGGCTCAAAAATGAAAGGGTGTCGGCTACAATCGAAAATGCACCCATTTACAATGTGATGCAACAAGAAATACAAATGACTCAAGAAATTCTCAAAGTACAAAGTGTGCTCCTCAAATGATGGAGGGAAATCAACAATCCAACAACTCAAATACACTTCAAATCTTGAATGAAGAGGCAAATTCAACTCAAAATACAATGTTAGCTCAATACATATCTCTGCAAAATATGTGCAACTGAAACACTAGTGCAAGGGGCCTTTGAGGCAGCTGAAATTTCCTTCAAAGAGTTGTTTTAAATGATGGCAAATTTGTCTTCAAATGTCAATTTCTTCAAAAAATCACCCTTATGCCATAAATCACAATGTAAAATCTGCAATTTTCTTGTCATTTCATCATTTTCTCATTATCCCATTTCTTCTTCCTTTCTGCTGTCTTCTCTCTTTTTTTTTTAATTAATTAAAATTAATAAAACAAATACAAAAGGATTTAATTTTAAAATGAAGAAAATAATTGAAAGAGAGGTACACTATGGTGTGAGGATTAATTATATGGTGGTGGGGGGTTTTAATTAAAAAATATTTTAAAATGAAATATGGAAAAAGGGAATTTTTAATAATAAAAAACTAAATGAAAGTGGAGGGGAAAGTAATTTAAGAAGGAGTCGAATATTAAAATTAAAAGGGAAGAGGGATGCTTGTTAATGGGGATCGAATTAATGGGTGGTGGTATTTTAAAAGGAGGAGAGGGTTTTATATTGAGGAGAATTAAAAAATTTAAAAAATGAGAGGGGGAGTCGAATGTGAGTGGGAGTGGAGTCGAATGTGAGTAATGGATAGCCGTAAGGGAGAGGTAGTGTATGCGTGGGAGTGTATGCGTGGAGGGTTGTGGAAGAACGCAGGTAAGGTGGCCGTAGGTCGTGGGTGAGAGTAGTGAGGGGGGTTGCGGTGTGAGGGTAGTAGGATGAGTGCGTTTGCAAGCTCGTGTGACAGAGAGTGTATATTACAGTGAGGAGAAGCCGGCGAGAGCTCGAGTGTAAGGGGAGCGTGCAAGGGATAGGCGGCCAGGTTATGGAAGGCCGTGGCTTGGGTAATGTGATAGATACCATACCATGCGGCAAGAGTATGGGGGAGCGCTATAAGGGTTTATACAAGGGTCGAGTGAGCCGTGGAGATAGGTAGAGGGGGCACGGTAGGCTGTAGATTGGATTGAGGTCGAGTGTAGGGATGTATGGGCCGCGAGAGTTAAGAGTGAGGTGTGTATGTAATAAAAATGCAGGTTTGGAAAAAGGGAGAGGGGCCGAAAGCCTGAACCAGAAAGTGTTTTTTTTTATTTTTTTTTTGTTTTAAAACAGCAGAGAATAGAGAGAGCAGAGTATTTTTCCTTCCAGCAGGAAATATTGGATAAAATGCAGAATTTTCCGGATTATTTCAGCAGTAAAACCTAGAAATTAGAGAACTCAGAAATCTCAGAAATTTCCAGTAGCTCAATAATGTAGAGATGAAGAATTTTCCAGCAAAAAAAACTCAGATTTATTTTGCAATAAAAACCAGAAACTTCTTCTTCTTCAGAAACTCAAATTAAACACTTTTCAACAACTCTTTCAAAATGATGCAGATTTTAATGAGCAGAAATTGCAGAGAAAAATTAGAATGAAAACCTTCAGATGGGCAGTGTTGCCTTTCTTCAAAACAAATTTTGAATGCTGCTCTTTCTTCTGAATGTTGCTCCTTCTTCTAAATGCTGCTCCTTCTCCAAAACCACTTTCTGAATGTGGCAAAAAGACTGCCACAAACACTTGAGTGCTGCAAAAAAAACCAACAATTTTTGCAGATATACATAGGCCATAAACACAAATGGCTCACTCAAATTGAAGTGTACAAGAATCGCCTCGCTCGATGAGCCTGCTGTTAAACACATACATGTTATTATATGAAGACCACAATAATACAATAAAATTCTAAACACACAATGAAAGATAAGCGTGAGGCTTTCTTATTTTCCATTATACAAAGATGTACATTTATAGTACAATGGTGTGACTCTTGGTTTCACATTCCAAGGTCACTTGGACTCCATTGTGACTTTTTGCATTCCACACCTACCCATAGAGGATTAGTTGTTCCAACAAAATATAAATGAATATCGGAGAGTGCATTCCCAAGGGATACATTCATCTAATGTATCATTTCTCCTCTCCCACATATGCTCCTCATAAAAATAGAAACATCAGCAACATAGGGAGCGAGAATAGAAGTCATGTTGGCTGCCATATGCAACAAATGTGAATGGAAATGATCACTCATATGCAACCAATGTAGTTTGGACCTCAACTGCAAAAGAGACTACTGAAAAATGTGGTCTCCCAACCACTTGCATGCTGCCCCAATCTCTTCGTAAGCTTGGAGGAATTGAATGATAGATGAGGCAATGTAAGTATGTCCTCCAAATAAAAATCCCTCCCCAAGTCCTCCTAGGGAGAGCTCAACAACAATGCTCATGGCCTCAAGTAGACCATGCAACCTCAAAGAAAGAATGCTCCTCCTTGGAGCAACATTCTGCACATGTATGGTTAAGGAAGCAATATGTAAATCAACAAGTAAATAAACAATGTCCTTACCATAGCTTTTGCTCATGCAAAGGGAGCAGCTCATAGATGAGCCTCCTTCCATCCTCAAAGAGAAGAGAGGAGACTTCTTTAAATCTTCCCAAGAGTCATGTGCATGCATAGCCCCCATGCCAAATGTAAATGTGGAAACATGGTTAACCTTCCCCTGTTTCTCCTGCCACAGCGCAGAAACTCAAATGAGAGTGGGGTTGGATGATATCGAGAGACTGTTTCTCTCCTCCTTGAGCCTACCCAAGACTCTCCGCGCTGCATCAAGACCTCCCAAGGTCTCCACTTCTTTGAAATCAATGAGCAATGCCTCACCATGGGAAGCACTCACCTCTTCTTAATGATCAAGTGGCCTTCTTGGTGCAATGTCTCTAGGAAATGAGACATCATCTAGTGGTGACTGAATGCATGAATGGAGAAAACCCTCCATGCTTCCATTGTGCAATCCAATCACCTCTTTAGGTGCATCAACCTTCTGCAATAGATAGGAATGAGATTGGCCCTCTTCCCTATCTCCTCCTTATGTCTCCAAGGTTTCGCACCTCCTCAACAATGGCATAGATGAATCATGTGCTGTGCCTTGATCCCGACATTTGAGATCCTAGAAATTTTCTTGTCGTGCCACAAGAAACCCTCTAGTTGGAGAAATAGCTCCCTTCTCCCCTTCTTGAGGTGCTAGATCATATCTAGATCTAACAACGTTGTTGCTCTTAAGTTCCGCAACAAAATTGAGCAACCTTCCAATGGAATGACCCTCCTTTGAAGAAGAGAGATTTTTGTTCTCTTCTGAAAAGGTGTGGAAGAGTAATATTGTCTTCAACAAGGCATTATGCAGAAATTCAGCTTCTCCCATGGGCCTTTGAAATGGATCTGCGTTTTTATGCAATGTCTTACAATGCTCCAAAAAATAGAACTGGTTTCTGAGTTTTAGGGCTTGAGACTCATATTATTTCAATAAATCACTAATATTTTCCCTCTTAGTCACTCCTCCTTCTGGTTCTAGTTGTCTCATGGCAGCTCTGAGTTCATGACTGCGTTGTATATCACAATGTGTGGCTGCATGCTCACACACGTTTGATGTGTGAGCATGCAGCCACACATTCTTCAGGTATGATGGATTAAAATACCATATAATATGTGTTAGAACACTAAAAAACCAATATAAATAAAAAAACACTCTTTACTCATATTTTAACATCAGAAAGGTGGGGAAAAGCAGTATTTTATGAACTAAAATAGGTGTATACGAAACTATACGTACAATTAAGGGTAATGGTTTTGGAATATGTTATATTAGGTTAATAGGGACTTACATGTCGAATTTCAGCTCAAAAAAATTCGTTTTACTATGTTAAACAGTTCCTCCTTCCCGACTAGTCAAGAAAAACCCTGATTTCCCATGACCTAAATTATGCAGAATGTGCTGAAGCTTGTAGAGCATAATTTCTAAAGGGCTTGGATGATTTTATGCAGAAATTTCAATATGAAAGATCATAATGAGACTCATGTGGCTTATGCAAAGAAAAATAGACATTCCCATGAAGAAAAACCCTGCAATGAGTTGTTGCAATGCATAGAAAAAGACTGCAGACTATTCCAGCATTATTTTCCTGAAGATTTAGCTGATGTAAGTTAAAACTCAGATATATAACAGATCTATGTCTGAAACATCAGATCCATACCAGATCTGGAAACTACTCAGCCTCCTCTACACGATCCCCTTGGGATTTCATCAAAATACTCTATGAATAAGTGTAGATATGAATTATAAGCTACAGGATTGCATAATACATAGAATTTCTGAAGATGAATTTATTATAACTGAAATCAGATCTGAAATAGCTTATAACAGTAGCTACATCATAGATTTACAAAGTGAGAGGCAAGCCTAAATCACTATAGATCTTCTATTACAAAAAAACTGGAATAACAATAAAACCCAAGTGCAAAAACACAGTTCTTGAGAGGGACTGCACATTAGCTATAGAAAAAAAATGCTATATGATACAGATATTAATACAAAATAAGAGTGAGATCCTCTTCCGGGTGGTCACAAGACACCCTCCCTGAGAGAAATCCCCTCCAGAACAACTAGATCTCTGCAGATCTAGGATACCACTTGCTACAAAAGATAGAAGATGAAAAACCCTCAATGGGCTAGCGCTGCTCATGAAAATGGAGCTTGGCCTCAAACCAGATAGTGGCTCATTTTAGCACATTATCCTCCAAGAGGTACTCAAGGAAGGAGGGAGGATTCCTAAACAAGAAATCCTCTTCCCTTAGGCTAAATAGCCTAGAGAGCTAGAGTTGCTCAAGCAACCTCTATTTCGAAATGTCATCAACAACCATCTCTTGAGCCCTCACCTCCTCTTTATAACTTGAAGGGGTGCACAAACCCTAAACCACTTCAATGGAGTTAACCCCTTTTACATTGGAACCTTCTTCTAAAACTGCCCTGGTTCTCCAAGGTGGTCCAATTTTTGTTCACACAAAAGTGGATTTTGTTACAAAAGGCCCAGATTTATCCCTTTTCACATTGGGCATGTATTTATTCTTTGACTTAAGGAGTTTTTCTTGTCCTCCTTTACATTTTATTCATCAATCATGAAATAAAAAAATGAATAAGGAAAAATTAATGTCCAAATTAGTTGAAGCTAATTTAGGGACATTACAGAAATATGTCAAAAGATCAGATCTAATCTTGAAGGGTTGATTCCTCCTTCAGATCTACAAGCTAGAATCTCTAGATCTAACTTCTCAATCCTCCAATGATGACTACAACTATTGCAACACAACTTCTCATAAAAAACTTTGTTGTAAGGGAAAGAGAGGCTATATTCCTGTTGAAATATGTTGCAATAGACTCCAAACTGATGGAAATACTGATGGAAAGGTGAGGGAATGATCCATCACAAGATTACTAGCTGAAATGCTAGCAACTTCCTTCCTCATTTGGATCTGCAATAATGGAAAGCATAATTCTGGATGGAATTACTGCTGCTAGGAGGTCAATAACTCTTGGCCTGATGCCAAATCTGAAATGAAGCTCTGGGAATGCTAATATTGAAACCCAAGGTGATAGGAATAAACATTCACCGGTTCTCCAGCTGAAACACTAAAGAAAACCTCCACCTTCCAAAATTTATCTTCAGAAATGTTCAATTTATGAATATGGATGTTCTGTAGAAAGTAGGAAAAGATATATGGCACCAATGCCTGTTGTAGAATGAAGTAAAACTCTCTCTCTAGAAATACTGAAAGAAAGAGGTGGGATTCTCGACCAGGAACACCCTGTGCTAAACAGCACTTGCAATATTTACTAAACATCCCAAGAAACCAATGGAATTCCACATGACAATTCCATATCTAAACAAACCTCAAAATCAACAATCAATAGCCTACCTTAATTGTTTCCTTCATGCCTTGGCCTTCATCTAAACTGTGTTGTGCATGTGGACAAGATCCTCCATGTTTGATTGCACTGTCTTCCCAAATCATCCATTATATCTAGGTGCAATGTATAGCCTATCCATCATGTGTGCATTAGTTGCACAACATACTCCATCACTTCATCATGAATGATCCATGATCTTTTGTGTTATCTCTTCCAAGATCTTAGTTGACTGTATCAACTTCCATGATCTATCTCATTAATGATACATGATCTCCAAGTCCATTCACATTAATAGTGGCTCCTCTACCTAATTATGTATATCTAGCCTTAATTAATCCACATTCACACATAAAAAGTGGATATTTATTTATCTTGAGGGTTATGGGTCCCTCCACCCTTTTATTTACTTAATTAAGTAGGTTTATTAAGAAATCTAGTATTCCAAATATCATGTGAAAAAATGGAAATATTAGAGTCCTGCCCGAAAAAATGTTGCTTGTCCTTAATAAACTGCAACAAGTGGATGCTACAGCAAACATCCTCCCTCCCATTGGCATCCTCATGTGGAAGGCATTCCCATCTGTCACAATGTGTCATGAATGTCCAGCTCCAATGCTGCCTCTCTAGAATGTCTAGAATGGCCTCCAATTAAAAAGTTAGATACCCTTCCTAATCAATGAATCTCCAAGTGGAAATCATATGATGATCAAAGTTCTCCTCTATATATGAGATACACAAGATAAATTGGTTCATTCCCAAAGTGGAAAGTCCCAACTCATGAACTATCCCTCCAACCCATGATACATAGAGTGGATTACATACATCAATGCCCTCAACATTAGCCATGTTGGCTATGTAGGAATCAAACATCACATCATCATAGTGAAAAACAAGAAGTAGAGACATATGGGAAAACATAAAAAATGTCAAACCATATTCTCCTAATAACAACCAACACAACAAAGCCTCCTGCTGCCATGCTAGATCATCATGAAAACCAGTAAGAGAGCCATACACTCTCAAAAGAAGCCAACATAGCAATGCATCTTACTACCATACCACATCATCATTGTACCAAATGTAGTGGCCATATTCTCTCAAGAGAAGCCACCTCAAAAAGGCATCTTGCTACCCCATCACATCATCATTATGCGATGTACAATGACCATAATCATTCAACAGAATACAACACTCTAAGGCCTCATGTATCCATCCTCCAACAAGGTCATGAATTTTATGGGATGAATTCAGCCCATAATCTCCCAATAGTAACCATAGCATCAAGGATTCTTGATGCCTTCTGGCATTATCATGATGCAAGTCATGGAGCAACATTAAAGTAATGGCCATGTTGGAGCAACGTTCCCTAAAGCTGCAAATTTTGTACAATTTTGTATATTTTTTGGTATTAATTAGTCTAACGCAGGGGTTTTAGGGTGGGTCAAAGCCTTGAATGCATTGTAATGGGTCAAGGGTAGACGTAGAGTCCGTAAACCATGCTTTATGGACCAAAGGAAAGCGTAGGCTAAGTCATTATAAATAGATGAACATTTTGAGTCTTAAGGTAGACAAGAATTGAGTTTGATGCTAAGTGTGAATCATTAGATATGTTTTGGGTTGTTTGGGGGTAGGGACTCCTGCTGGCTGTGTGTGCAGATATCCTCAGTCCTGCTGTGTGCAGACCCTGCTGGCTGTGTGCGCAAGCTGTGTTAGGTTTTAACTGAGTTTGAATGATAATATATGCAGATATAGTTGAAGTACCTTTGTGTGATTGGGATCTGTTGTGTTATTGTTGAAGTGAACCTTTGGAATCTGTTCAGAGCTACTAATACATTTACGCTATCTGATTATGTTGCAATTATATCTGTGTTATGCATATGTATATCTGTGATCTGTCTCAGCTGCGAGTATAAGGGTTATATGATGGTTTCTATTTAGCTACGAGTGCATCTATTATAAGCTACATTTTATATCATAATTTTTTTACGCATGTGGATGCGAAGGTATCAAATAGATCTAAATAGCTCTGTTGTTGTTACTAACTGAATATACTATGGAAGTTTGCGAATAGACCTTGGTAGGTTGTGAAATTGGATATGCTTGACTAACCTGCTCTCTCTCTCTGGGTGCGGAAACCTGGTTCTAGCACCCTCCCATACTGCTTCGGGTGAGACTTTGCCTTGGGCAAGTAGGTCACTGCCGAAAGGGCCAATATTATAGGGGTTTTTTGGAAAAATTTAACCTCCAAACCTGGGTCAGGACCCGTCAAGCCAACAAATGGTTCTGTTGTCGGGACCAGGAGAATTTTGAGAGAGAGATTGAGTAATGCCAAGGGAAAATTTGAGACCTGAGAGGATAGAAATTAAAGAGTGGTTTGAAAATCAGGTTCAGGAATTTGTGGTAAAAGAGAATCGCAGCACGAAGATGACAGTAGAGAAGTGGAAAAATAAGTACATTTTCACTGAAGTATATGAAATTTTCTTTGTAACATTTGCAAACCAGCTTCAAGAGTGGTTGGAAAGGCTCGTAGACTTCCAGACGTGTTGGAAGGACGAGTGGGTCATGTAGTGGATTCCATAGTTGATTCAACAGTTAGAAAGAACTGATAATACCATCACTCATACGATAGATCACAGCGTGGATAGTGTGCTGGGAGGATTTGTGACGGAGCTTGCAGTTGATCATTTCGTGTCCTATTCTGAGGCAGGGCAGAGTTTCTTCAAGGGTTTTCGAGGTAAGTTTATGAAAATGTTGCCATTACTGATTAAAATATTATTGTGAAAAAAGGGTATTATGTGCAGCCATACAGAGTGAATGAGCTCTGATCAAGGCAAGGGTACAAACTGGAGCGACAAGTACTACAAAGTCAATCAAGAAGGGGATAGATCCATTTACAGTCCATTAATAGAACTGGCTTCGCACAAAGGAAATAGCCCTCCTACAACACCACCTTCGAATCCACATAAGGGTAAGAACTCATCCACACCTCCTCCTCTGCCGCCACCCCCAAAAGTAGATATGGCCGCACACATGAAGTTACCCACCTTCAAGGGTGTAGGAGACGAAGATATGGAGCAATCCTGGTTTTTTGCAGAATCAATATGGACTGCGCAAAATGTGTCCAGCGATGTTGTAAGGAGGGTGTAGTTATCCCTTGCCTTTGAAGGAAGAGCCATGGGTTTGTATATGGGATACATAGCTCAATATGCAAATGCAACCATTCAAGAGGTTAAAAATGCCATAAAACAATAATTCTGGAAGCCTAAGTCCTACTCTCAGATAGTGAATGAACTAAAAGATTTCAAGCAAGGGCCCTCTGAGTCTGTATGGGAGGCTGACCAATGGCTAAAGAAGGTGATCAGAGAAGAGTAATTTCTATATGATGATAGACAGCACAAGGAATGGTTCATCGCTATGTTACTACCTCACCTGTGCATACCTATGGCTCAACAAGCCAGTGAATGGTAGGAAAAATCTTTCGAGATTGCTATGAAGTTATAAGTCATGCCAAGAGATGATACCCAGTTTGGAGTACAAAAAATCCAAGGGTAGCTTGAGGTGATTCACATGGAAATCCATAACCTGCGAAAGGACTGAGGGAAATAATTTAGCCCAGACATATGGTGCATACGATGTAGGGTATCTGGCCATACCAAGGATTAGTGCCCACTGCTGACAGACTACCTACAGGCTGGGGGACGCAGTCCATTGTGCCCTAGGGAGACTATGGTACCAAGTGTACCATCATTGTGGTGTGATGATTGTCGCATAGCTGGTCTGCATGATACTAACCACTGCCCCCGTCTAGGTGTGTATGTTCCAGAACTGAAGCAATAATAGTACTAGTTTTGCTGATCAGTAGGGCATGATCAACAAAACTACCAAACTTATGATTTAATGATGGAATGGGGAAACCTATATAGGGTACAGGTGGACCCTTCTTCACTAAGATCCCCCTCGGGAATATGTGGCTCCCCAGCTAGGGGAAGGGGAGGGGGAAGAGGTGGAGGTGCAGGTCGGGGAAGGGGACAACTGATCTGTTATAACTGTGGAGAAGTAGGGCACTTTGTGAGGGATTTCCTGAACCCTGCAAGGAAATCTTGCAGATACTGTAGACAACCGGACCATGTGATTGAAGATTGTCCAATTATGATAGCAAAAATGCAGGAAAAGAAGCAGACACCTATGCAGAATGTGTAGAGGGTTAAGGCAGAGCCTCGAGATGAAGGACCAAGAATTAATGTCATAACACGTAGCGGCATGGCCACTGGGGGAGCTGAGGAGAAAGTTACAGCTAAGCCTCTTATCCGAAAAGTAGCTATCAAACAAGACGGTTTGGACCTACAGAAGGAAAAGGAAACCGTTGTCGTAGCTCACAAAGAATTTGTTAAGGATGAGGCATCTACTTCTCAGGACCCCAAAAACCTCAAAGCAGATGACGAGGTCAAACCATTTTTTTAGGCATGTATGAAGCTATTTCGCAACCAAAGGGCAATAGAAAATATTCAAGCATTAATAGATAGTTGTGTGGAAAGAACTAATCCACCCCTAGAAGTTAAGGATGTGCACAAACTATACAAGCATAAGAAATGCACTGGTAAGGAAACGTGACTAACAACGCAGATTGGTGATTATGAAATGGATCAGGTTATTTTGGACCTAGGATCCGATGCGAACGTATTGCCCAAGAAAACTTGGCAGCGAATGGGAGAACCTAAGTTGGAATGGTCCACTATCTAGATACACATGGCCAACCAGCAGAAGGTCATATCGTTGGGAATACTATCAAAGATCATGGTATATATCGTAGGAGTTAAGGTCTGAGACGAATTTGAGGTAATTCACATTGTAGAAGATGCGGACCCCTATCTTGTGCTCCTAGGATTGGACTGGGCCATAGATATGGGAGGTATCATCAACCTGAATAAGCGAAGCATGGTGTTTGAAAATGAAGAAATGCAGGTGATAGTACCATTAGATCCTGCAGAAGGAGAACGGTATACGGAGCCGGTGCGCATAGAAGAAGATGTGGATCACATCTATAATTTCACTATCCAGGATGAAGATTGGGTGAATCCTACGGTCGATGGTGTGCTTTTCTAGGAAAAATACAACGAATGTTTCTCTGACTCCATGGAAAATTAGTAGAATTGGCTACATGATGTATCTATGCTGCGATGTCTTAGAATCACAAAGAAATTCCGATGCATCTCCTAAGAGGTAAGAGAACTGTGCTACTTTGATGGTTCTGGTAGTATTAAGTATTTTTTGTGAGCATTTGAAGTTGAGGTTCCAAGAGAGCGAAGGTTATGGGCCCTTAATGTAGCCATGCACGCAACACCTACGAGGTCACGGGACACTTATAAGGGGGCATTCCAAGATTGGGAAGAGTGTCGAGATATGATGATCCTGCTATTTGAACCTTTGGTTCATGTGCGTGTAAAGAAATTCCTTGGCCCAACGAACCCGCACGAGCATTTATTCACTTGGATGGAGAAAGAGTGGGTTCACCTATTTATTCATACCTTGGGACCAATTCCCATTCCATGATATTTAGATGCGGAGCTACATAAGCACACCTACCACTAGGAAACATTGAAGGATGATTTTGTAGGGACATTTGGGTTAGTAGGCGGAACAAAGGTGATTGATGAACCTCTGTAGGATATAGATACCTTCGTGTTTGATGGATCACGCCCTTACATAGAAATTGGGGCACCAACATGGGAAACATAGATGTAGGATATTTTCAACTACCACAATTTATCAATAGAAGAGTGTGATGAAAATCCATGAAATGTCTCCATCCCGGAGTTAGAGGGAGAGCGCGTAGTTGCTAGACCCACACTAGAAACTGTCGATGCTACTAAGTCTCTAAAGTTGTGAGAAGTCAACATTGGCACAGACGAGCAACCTAAGTTGGCTAAAATTTGGGACTAATGGGATGACGATACAATAGGAAAGGCAACAAAACTGCCCACGGAATACCAGGACTTATCCCAGCGAAGTTCTCGGAACTCAGAGTGCAGTATCCAAAAATTGGAATTTTCTACAACAATAAGAATACCTTAAGGTATTCCAAAGTTGGAGAACATAAATTAATAAACTCATGTAATTTTTTTTAACACATAGCCATCATAATAACAATCACAACAACAAACTATGCATTTATACAGTTCACCAAATGGGGAAAAGCAACTATTTTTGCCTCAAAAATGCTATTTTCTAAATATTGTGTTAAAATAGTGGAAAATAATGGTTGTGTCCCTTAGAATGGACAATATAGGACATGAATGAAAAATATTTTCATAAACAAATTCCTTTAGCTTAGTTAAGTAGGCCTCCCATGCTCAAGACAACTTGAAATTGCCAAAACCCCAAGACTGCCAAAATGTCTGAGCAGCTGCACAAGTGACTGCGCAGTATAAAGAGAGGTTAACTCAGAAAATAGAGAAATATGACTGATAATTTTATTATAATACTCAATGATGTACAAAATCAGAGATCTAATCTCTTTTACAAAAATCCAAGAAGACCCGACAAGGGTTTCTTGACAGAAAATATATACAAGAGAAGTTGCTGCAAAATCTGTGGCTAAATAATGCTGTATGGATGAAGCTTTGCAATATATGTTTGAACATGTAAATATATGGCTGTATATTCTCCCTCTAGCTTTCCCAAAGAAAGGATGATCCTCCTCTTGGGAAACTAGCTCCTCAAAATGGGGTTTCAACCCCTTCCACTGCACACCTTAAGAAATAACGCAGTTTTCTAAAGGGACTGCATTTTTTCTGAAGGTAGATGCTTGGCCCAACACCAAGTAGTGGAAAATTTAGATCAAAAACCTCCTCTTAGATTTCTCAAGCAAGATCTCCAAGAAAGAGTAGGGAATCCCCACTCGGGCAAACCCTTGCACTAAGTAGTGCAGCAACTTAGCTAAACAGCTAAGTATGCAAGAAGTCTAAGTAGACCTCATTAAAATATAATCTCCAATATTTCCATATTCTTGCCATCTCCTTCATTATATAATTGATGAGTTTCTTCACCAAGGGTCCCACCCACTATGAGGTTGCTTCCATGCAAAGGCTCCTCCACAAAAACTCTATTTTCAAACAAGATGGTTCAATGCATCTAGATAGTTTTGTTGACTTGGTCAACCATGAATGATTCTTCATGCCTTGTCCCTTTTCACACTCAAGGTGCTTTCATTTTATCTAGCTGGATTTGATCCTTATTTACATTGAGCTGGCTTTATTTAGAATCCACTTCTTTGAGAGTAATTTATGTTGACTTGGTCAAAATTGACCTTGCCCACATATTTTAGACCTTTTTCACACATGTGTATGTTTGAACTAGTTATTACATGATCCCCTTTCACGCTAGGAAGGATTTTTATTCATATTTCAGAAAATTATGAGCCTTCTTGCTCAATTATTCATGCATCTAGATTCCAAAAGCAAAATTTAATATTCCTATTAGCTGAAGCTAAATTAGGAATATTATAGTCTCCCCCTCCCAAATGTTTCTTGTCCTCAAGAAACTGCAAGGGTGCCACAAAATCTTCCCTCTTCCTCTTGTGGCCCTTTCATCCCATAGTCTCCTCCATTGCTTCAAAATTTCTGCAAAAATTCCATCTCGCAATGGCTCCTCCCAAGTGTGCAAGTTGGCCTTTGGTGAATAAAACCAATTGCTCTCATCATAAAATAATGGAAGGTTGTTGTGGAAACCTTCTTGTTGATCCATGGCCTTGTCAAGAAAGGAGTGATGAAAATCATAGGGAATTTCATCATCAATGGAGGTCTCCCTCCTCCATGCTATCATCCAAATAAAATGAATCACCCTCCATCTTGGTAATTCATAGAAAAGCTTCTCCCAGTTTCTCATGATAGGCATGCCCCAAGTGCTCCAACAAAACATATGGTCCACATCATAAATAAACAAGTGATATGCAATGGTGGCCATATAGTTTCTCATGCTCCCCTTAAAACATGTAGTGCAGAAAAAGTAGGGACTTTCTTCCCCCAAAGACACATCCAACAAGTGTGCCTCTCCTCCAGTCATTCCCCCAACAAAGATAAGAACATCTTGAGCATGTGGGATCATAAGTAAGATCATTCTAGCTGCCATATACAATAAGGGAGAAGGAAAATGGTCCCTCATGTTCAACCAGCACAGTTTTCTTGCTAACTGCCATAGGATATGATATGGCAAGCGTTCTCCCCAACACTTGCTTACTGTCCCATGCTTCTTGCATGCTTGGAGGAGGTGTATGATGGTTGGTGTTAACGAACCACACCATGAAGAGTACATCATCTCTCCAAGATCTCCCAAAGAATGGCCAACATCACCATTGTTCATGGCCCAAAGTGGCTCATGAAGCCCTTCAGCAAAAGTGCCCCCTCTTGGAGCCAAGACCTGCATATGAGTGTTAAGAAAATGAAAGTATATAATAAATACATCATGAGGTTTAGCAATACAATGTTTATCATACACTTGTTTAAAATCAGCAAGGTAGCTCATGGATGAGCTCCCTCTTACACTCAATGAATAAGGAGGTGATAATGATAACTCTTCCCAAGAGCTATGTTCCTCCTCAACCAACAAATGATTCATGCACTTACTCATATGAGAGTGAATCTCCTCTTTGAAACCTTCCCACATGAATCCATCTAAGATAGTATGAGACATTTTAATGAAACTAGTGGGATCTGAAAGCAAGACCTCATAAGTTGTATCAAGTAGTTTATCCTTGAGCTTGGAATATTTGGTTAAGTAGATCTGATTATGAACATAAATTATTCCATTAACTACCTCATACTCTTCTTCCATTGCTTTCCCATCAAGGACCTTAAATGTGAATAGGTCCTTAGAATATTCCATCAAGATTTGGGACTCCTAATAAGGGTCTAGGCTTCCCAACATTGACAGCGTTGTAGAAGTAGGAAATGATGCATTTGTCACATGATGGCTCTCCTCCTTGACATGCTTGATGTCAAAGTCACATGTTGGAGTATTCCAAACTTTCCTGTGCTTCCCTTCTTGCAACTGATCTTGCTCAAGGCAAGATTGATGTTTAGGAGAGTCACCCTTCCTTTAAAAGGTTCTCTTTCTCAAAAACTTCCACCTTTTTGCTCCTGCATGCAAAAATGAAATTATTTTTTTATTATGTTCAGAAATCTTCATTATATATTGGAGTATCATTTTCTTCCCCAAAGCTATGGAGTAGTCTCTTGATACTATGCTCATATTAGCATAAATTTCTGAATCTATCCCCTCCAATGCAAATAGATGAATGTAAGAAAACAAGGTCAATTTCAGAAATTTTCCTAGCCTCTCATCAATGGTTTGCAGCACTGTAGTGGCTCCTTCCAATGTTCCCTCTTTAAAAAAATATGTTTTTGTTGCATATATTTGATAGAACACTTTAGTTTCCCTCCAATCAAGAGGTCTTCCTACTGAAATGCCTCCTTGCAAAGAGGCATCAAGGCATAGAGTAGGATGTGAATGTAGGTGGACAGATTTTCCCCTACCTTTTTTGCATGGGTCCTCTTGCCTTATTTGTTATTTCAAACTCTGAAATAGAGAAGGGTTCATGCTCTTCATCTTATGATGCCATTCCTCCTCTTTTCTTCCTCCTATCTTCAAGATCCCATCACTTGGCAATGAAAGTACACGATGCTCATGTGTTATGCCAAGAGATCTGTGTATGAGACCTTTTGAAACTCCTTACAAGAGTGCAAGAGTTTCTTTTCTTGGAGGAAGTGCTCCATCCTCTTCTCCATGAGGTTCTTGAGGTGCTCTTTTCATGACTACGTTATTCTCCCCTGCCTTCCCTTTCTCCTTTTCAAAAGTTGAAGTTGCCTTATCTTCAACAAGAGACCTCAAATCTTGGTCTTCTTTTGAAGAAGGAATCTTCATGTCTTTCCTTTGAGAAGAAAGCCCTTCATCCAAAGGGGATATTTCCCTTGGAAAAGCATCAAACAAGCTCACCTCCTCTTCATTGGTTTTTAGAAATGGAGTTGGATTTATAGACCATCCCAACTCATGCAAAAGTTTTGTTTGATGTGGTTTGATAGTCGCCATAGGAGATGTTTCATATGAAATATCATCAAACCTCTCTACTAATATTTTAATGAACTTTGCATAAGTAGATTTATTTTCATTCTTTAGGGAAAATTATTCAAACAAACACCAAGCATAGGCCTTACCCTCAAAATGCAGCATTGCTACTTTGATGGCTTCAAATTCTGAAACTGATGTTGCTGCACAAAGGTGTCTAGCTCCTTCACCCAAGCCCTAGCTGCACATAGAGGTGATCCATCAAAAGTGGATAGAAAGAATCTACCCTCACCCTGCTTCTTTCTCCTTATTCTCTTTTCCTTCATTTGGAAAAACCCTTGGAAATTAAGGTGATCTTTGAACTCCTTGGATTGAGCTTCATATTCCTAGAAATAATCACCAAGAGTACCTTTCGTTGGCACATCTCCTTTATTCCTCTTCATGAATAATTTTCTGATAGAATGTGGTATATCTGATGATATGGATGAGTGCTCATATCGAAAAGATAAGGACTTAGAACCTTCCTCATGTATAGATTTTGTTGAGGGATCTTCATGTGTTTCCCTCCTCATTTCTTTGATGTCCTTGCTTTTGCCCGACAGATTTGACAAGAGAAGTTTTGAGAACCTCCCTTCTCTAGAAAACAAGGGTTTTTTCTGATTTCTTATGCAAATCTCCTCCTCCCCATGAGAAGACTCCATAATTCTTGAGCTCACAGGCTAAGCCAAGATTGTTGCTCTGATACCACTGTAGTATCCAAAAATTGAAATTTTATACAACAATAAGAATAAATTAAGGTATTAAAAAGTTGGATAATAGAAATTAATCAAATCATTTAATTTTTTTGAACACATATCCATCATAATAACAATCACAACAACAAACTATGCATTTATACAGTTCACCAAGTGGGGAAAAGCAGCTATTTTTGCCTCAAAAACGCTATTTTATGAATATTGTGTTAAAAAAGTGGAAAATTACGGTTGTGTCCCTTAGAATGGAAAATATAGGACATGAATTCAAAATATTTTCAGAAACAAATGCCTTTAGCTTAGTTAAACAGGCCTCCCATGCTCAAGACAGCTTGAAATTGCCAAAACACCAAGATTTCCAAAATGTCGGAGGAACTGCACAAGTGACTGCGCAGTCTAAAGAGAGGTTAAATCAGAAAATAGAGATATATGACTGATAATTTTATTATAATACTCAATGATGTATAAAATCAGAGATATAATCTCTTTTACACAAATCCAAGAAGACCTGACAAAGGTTTCTTGACAGAAAATATATACAAGAGAAGCTGTTGCAAAATCTGTGGCTGAATAACACTGTATGGATGAAGCTCTACAATATATGGATGAACATGAAAATAAATTGCTATAGATTCTCCCTCTAGCTTTCCCAAAGAAAGGTTGATCCTCCTCTTGGGAAAATAGCTCCTCAAAATGGGGTTTCAACCCCTTCCACTGCACACCTTAAGAAATAATGCAGTTTTATGAAGGGACTGCATTTTTGCTGAAGTTAGATGCTTGAAAAAACACCAAGTAGTGTAAAATTCAGATAAAAAACCTCCTCTTATATTTCTCAAGCAAGATCTCCAAGAAAGAGTAGGGAATCCCCACCCGGGCAAACCATTGCACTAAGCAGTGAAAAAACTTAGCTAAACAGCTAAGCATGCAAGAATTCTAGGAATACCTCATGAAAATATAATCTTCAATATGTCCATATGCTTTCCATCTCCTTCATTATATAATTGATGAGCTTCCTCACCAAGTTTCCCACCCACTATGAGGTTTCTTCCATGCAAAGGCTCCTCCACAAAAACTGTGATGTCCAACAAGATGGTTCAATGCATCTAGATAGTTTTTTTGACTTGGTAAACCTTGAATGATTCTTCATGCCTTGTCCCTTTTCACACTCAAGGTGCCTTCATTTTATCTAGAAGGATTTGATCCTTATTCACATTGAGCTGGCTTTATTTAGAATCCACTTCTTTGAGAGTAATTTATGTTGACTTGGTCAAAATTGACCTTGCCCACATAGTTTAGACCTCGTTCACACATGTGGATGTTTGAACTAGTTATTACATGATCCACTTTCACACTAGGAGGGATTTTTATTCATATTTGAGAAAATTATGAGCCTCCTTGCTCAATTATTCATGCATCTAGATTCCAAAAGAAAATTTTAATATTCCTATTATCTGAAACTAAATTAGGAATATTACATAGAGGGATTATAAGAGAACTAGGGGTCATGTGAATCACTTTAAAAATAGATGTGTGCCTTATAAAGTAGCGTCCTTATTAGTTGAACCCTAAGTATAAGAAAAAGGTTAAGGAAGAAATCGATAAAATTCTCATCACAGGTATCATAGAACTAGTTGAATGGTCAGACTGGGTAAGTCCAATGGTGATTGAGGAGAAAAAGACAAAGGGGGAAATATGAATCTGTGTTGACTTGCACAAATTGAATGATGCCTACATACATGATCCCTTCCTTATGCCATTCGTAGATGAAATCCTGGATAGCATGGGAGGGGAGAAAGCATACTCATTTACAAGCTAGTTCTTGGGCTACCATCAGATCAGGATCATACCTGAAGATCACAAAAAAACTACGTTCGCTACTGAATGGGGATCCTTTCAATATACTGTCATGCCATTTGCACTCAAGAATGCCCTGCCATAATTTCGTGAGTGGTGGTTGCAGTATTCAAACAATTTATCCATAAGTTTTTGGAAGTATATTTTAATGACTGGAATGTCTTCAGATTTGTGAAGAAGCACGTCTCGAACCTGCGTATAATGTTCGATTCCTGTAGAAAGCACCATGTTTCCATGAATATCAAAAAGTGCATATTCTACGTATCATTCGAATCTTGCTTGGCCATATAGTTTGTTGACAGGGACTGACGGTCGACCCTGCCAAAATTGCAATTATCATAAAATTGGTAGTGCCTACAACTGAGAAACAACTGCATTCAATCCTTGGACATACAGGCTACTACAGGAAGTTCATTCAAGGGTACGCGGTGATCACAGTGCTTATGGAAATTTTTTTTAAGAAGGATGTTTCATTTTTTTGGGACGACGAGTGTCAGAAGAGATTCGAGCTACTCAAGGAGAATATGGTCTCTGCGCCTATTCTCATATTTCCTGATTGGGAAAAGGTATTCCATGTTCACATAGATGCATCAAGGATCACCCTAGGAGTGGTCTTGATGCACCCTGGAGATGGAGACATTGATCTTCCTATTGTGTTCGCTAGTAGGGAACTCTCTGGTGCGGAGCACAACTACTCCACTACGGAGCGGGAGGGATTGGCCATGGTATATGAATTACAAAAGTATTGGCATTATCTGTTGGGAGGCTACTTCAAAATTCTTACAGATCAGTCGGCTTTGAAGTACCTGGTGAAAAAGACTGTGTTGGGGGGGGGAAATCTACCGCTGGTTATTACTATTTCAGGAATATGATTTTGAGATTATTTTCAAGCTGAGGAAGTTGAATGCTGGGCTGGACCATCTGTCCTGAATCAAAAGTGGCGAAGAATCGACCAACCTGGAAGAGGGATTGCTTGATGCATAGTTGTTCGCCATTAAATTGGTTGATGTGCACTTCATCGATATCATTCAGTTCTTGACTATGGGAATGGCACCTGCAGAATATTCAGTACAATAGAAGAAGGAGTTGGTAACCCATGCAATAGATTTTACCATCATCACAGGTCATCTCTATAAAATGGGAGCTGACAAAGTGTTGCGAAGATACATTTTGGAACATTAAAAGCACACTATCTTAACAAAATCTCATGAGGGTATAGTAGGAGGTCACTACAGAGGGAAGGCCACGGTGCAAAAGATCCTAAGAGCTAGATTATGGTGGCGTACCTTACATAGTGACTCTCATGACTATTGCAAAGCCTGTGATACATGCCAACGAACAAGAAGGCCATCACGCCGAGATGAGATGCCCCTACAACCACAATTGGCCCTGCAAGCATTTGATAAGTGGGCCATCGATTTCGTAGGGCCTATCAACACGCCGAGAAAGAAGACAGGTATGCGCTACATCATAACTCCCACTAATTATGTAACCAGATGGGACGAAGCACAAGCTGTGAAGGATTGTACTACAGATACCATTGTGCACTTAATTTTTTAGTAGATAATTGAAGAAAAGACCGCCGAGGCTTCTCAGGCATAGGTTTCCTATACAATCGTCGTCGTGCAGCAGACAGAGATGGAGCACGTAATTAGTAGGCTATGCGCGGACGTTACCAAAGACATCCTAGCTACTGCCACACCCCAGGCCAAGATTGAGGGGTTGGTCGTAGTGCTCAGAGCCTCAAGGAATGAGACCCAGGTGGTGAAAATGTAGATGGAACAATAGATCGCAGACTTGTAGGCCAAGTTGCAGCCAGAGACACCACCAGAGGTAAGGGCCCAGAGAGCTGCGTTGGTTACACAGGCCATAAACATGATTACAAGTCAAATTTCTCAGGGTGCCCAATTGTTGGAAATAGCGATGCAGCTATGGACCAAGGTGTAGTGCGACCCTCTCTTCTTCGAAATCAACCAAGAGTTGTGCTAGAAGGAATAAGAGTTCAACCAGATGGAAGAAAAAATAACAACTTTGGTCCCTGCTCAGTGATTGGCCCGACTGCGCACCAGCCATGCGATCAAAGATGACATGGAGGCTCTTCAGTAAAGGAATAATACATTGAGATATCACCTCAAGCCATGGGTGGATGAGGCCGTCAAGCTGTCCCAAGATGTTGATGTCACTGTAAAGCAGCTAAACCAAACTCTGGAGAGCTTCACCGTTGTTACGGAAGGCCCTACTTTGTAGAAGTTGGTGGAGATAGCCTAAAATGCTGCTGCACAAAATGGAGTGCTACCCCTTGCTAGTAGATGCAATCAAGAAGCTACACGAAAATATGGAGAACCCATGACCGCAGCGACTCGGGATGAGTCACAAGATTATGTTGGGGGAATGTTGGAACAGGGTCCCCTAAAGTTGAGAATTTTATACAATTTTCTTTATTTTTGGTATTAATTAGTCTACTGCAGGGGTTTTGGGGTGGTTCAAATCCCCGAATGCATTGTAATGGGTCAAGGGTGGACCTAGAGTCTGAAAACCATGGTTTGCGGACCACAGGAAATTGTAGGCTAAGTTGTTATAAATAGATGAACATTTTGAGTCTTAAGGCAGGCAAGAATTAAGTCGGATGCTAAGTGTGAATCATTAGATATGTTTTAGGCTGTTTGGGGGTAGGGAATCCTACTGGCTGTGTGCACGGAGATCCTCAGTCCTGCTATGTGCGTACCTTGTTGGCTATGTGTGCAGGCTTTGTTAGGTTGTAACCAGGTTTGAATGATAATATATGCAGATATAGTTGAAGTACCTCTGTGTGATTGGGATATTTTTTGTTATTGTTGAAGTGAATCAAGATATATACCATTCATCATCTTAACCTCAATTGCTTCACGAGTGAAGCTACCTTATAAATTCTCCAAGAATAATGGGGCCTCTTCATTATCACTGCTACTAAGTGACAGCGATGTAGATCTGCAGGGTGATACATATGTTGTCTCAAATCAAGGTACAATACTGATCTCATAACTAGTCATTGTACATAGGATCATGCTCATCCCTTCTTCAGAAACTCTACACTTCAACTCAAAAGGTTGAATTTAGTCCATCCATCAAAAACTTGGATAACTTTTCATTTCCTCCTTGATTAGATCAAGAGTCCTTTGCATTGTGATATGTTGCTGCTTCAAACCAGCATTTGGATCTAACCCTTGGTTATGAATTGGCCCTAATGGCATGTCCCCAAAAGTTTCAATAAGATGTCTTGAAACAATAGGTGATGAATGTGTATGCATACCTTGGATGAACTGATGTGTGGGAACTTCTTAACAGAACACAAGAGTTCCTCCAATCAGGACAATGGTGTCTTCAACTGCTAGTAAGAGAGATGGCTTCTCTTGTACCAATGTAACAGTGCTGGAATCTTCCTCCTCTTCTTCATGCATCTCTTGAATCATGCATGGGACTCTATGTGTTAAGATCTCAAGACTACCTTGCAAGGTTGCAAGTGTCTCTTCTCTAGATGCAAGTAATTTTGCATCTGGTGGTGAATGTAGTGACTTCTTGTCCAGAGTGACAAGAATGACATCCTCCTTTGTTTCCTTAGGAAATGTCTCTTTGTGGCCCATCTCTGTCTTCTTCACATCAAACTTCTTCCTCAACTTGTGAAAGAAATCTGAATATTTAGTCACCTTTGCATGCTCCATGTGACTAAACCACCAATTATTGGCTTCACCTAAGAGATGAAGTGCTACAATTTGGACAACCTCTTTTTCAGCCATAGGATGTAGCATGAAAAATGTATATAACTCTTTCCTCCAAGCCTTAACAGTGCTTGAGGAAGATCCATCAAAGGTTGACAAATAAAATCTATTGTGCCTCTTCTTTCTATTGCTGCTATAGGATCTTCTTTCTTCTTTGAGTTAAAAGAATTCTTGGAGAGTTAGAATCTCTTTGAAAGCTCTAGACTATTCCTTGTATTATTCAAGATACAAACTAAGAGTCTCACGAGTCTCAGGTTCTCTTCTTTCTTCATTTCTATACTTTTCACCTTATTCAAAGAAAGTGGGCATAGTAGATCTATGATTCTCCGATTTCCTTTTCTGCTGATAGGAAGTGCTTGGGCCTTCCTCTTCAAATATTCTTCTTGGATCCTTCCTTTTCCTTTCCTTCTTCAATTGATAAACCTCCTTGTGGAGATCATGCATGGATCTAAAGAGAGGAGTGGAAAAAATATCCTCCTTCATGATAGATCTCATGTATCTGCTTCTTCTTTTGATGCAAAAGATGAAGTGTCCACAAGCTAAGCCAAAGATCATGCTCTGATACCACTGTAATATCCCAAAAGAGAAAATGCAGTAATACTTAAACACAATATAAAAAATGGAACTAAGTAAACAATAGATCTAAAGACAACATTAGAATTAATAGATAAGCTGAGCTATTTTATTATATGGAGATGAATCAGTTACACAATGTACAGAAAATGATTAGATCTAGCCCAAGACAAGGCCTAGAATCACCCTACAATGGTGCTGCAATTAGCACTGCGTAACTGGTGAGCTTACAGAAGAAATACTACACTGTCCCTGTTGTAGCTGATATACATGTAAATGATGCAAAGGAAAATGTAGATCTAGGGAGCTTATGAGCTCCAATGATGCAAAGATTCAAGATCTGGCCAATGTGATGGGTTCCCAAGATAACCCATAAAGGATTTTCCAAATCTACAACTTTGGAAAATCACCCTCCTAGGGTTTGATCCTTAATCTGTTGGGATTATAGATCTGAAGCTAGGTCTGACAAATATATGGCTGAAATATGTCACAAGATCAGATCTAAGCTTGAAGGTTGATCCCTCGTTCATATCTACAAGCTAGAAGCTCTAGATCTAGCTTCTCAATCCTCCAATGATGATTACAACTGCTGCAACACAACTACTCATAAAAATTGCACTGTAAGGGAAAGAGAGGCTTTATTCCTACTAAAATATGATGCAATAGACTCTAGGATGATGGAAATACTGATGGATAGGTGAGGGAATGATCCCTCATAGGATTACTAGATGAAATGCTAGTAGCTTCCTTCCTCCTTTGGATCTGCAATAATGGATAGCGTAATTATGCATGGAATTACTGCTGCTAGGAGGTCAATAAATCTTGGCCTAATGACAGATCTGAAATGAAGCTATGGGAATGCTAATATTCAAGCCCAAGGTGATAGGAATAAACCTTCATTGGTTCTCTAGCTGAAATACTGAAGACAACCTCCACCTTCCAAAACTGATCTTCAGAAATGTACAATTTCTGAATATGGATGCTCTGCAGAAAGTAGGAAAAGATATATGGAACCAATGCCTGATGTAGAATGAAGTAAAAACCTCTCTCCAAAGCTACTCAAAGAAAGAGGTGGGATTCCTGAATAGGAACATCCTGTGCTAAACAACACTTGCAATATTTTCTAAATAGCCCAAGAAAGCAATGGAATGTCACAAGAAAATTCCAGATCTAAACAGACCTCAAAATCAATAATCAATATCTTGCCTTCATTGTTTCCTTCATCTCTTTTATACAGTTTATTAGCCTTCCCATGACTTGGCCCTCATCTAAACTGTGTTGTGAATGTGGAAAAGATACTCCATGTTTGAATGTGTTGTCTTCCCAAGTCATCCATTATGTCTAGGTGAAATGTATACCCTCTCCATCATGTGTGCATTAATTGCACAACATCCTTCATCACTTCATCATGAGTGCTCCATGATCTTCTGTTTGATCTCTTCCGAGATCTTAGTTGACTGTATCAACTTCCATGATCTATCTCATTAATGAGACATGATCTCCAATTCCATTCACATTAGTATTGGTACCACAACCTCATTATGTAGATCTAGGCTTAATTTATCAACATTCACACACAAAAAGTGGATATTTATTTATCTTGAGGATTATGGGTTCCTCCACCCTTTTATTTACTTAATTAAGTAGGTTTATCAAGAACTCTAATATTCCAAATGTCATGTGAAAATTTGGGACTATTATAGTGTTTATGTAGTGGAGGCTTGTGTGATCACATTATATGATTTGTGCCTCATTGTTTTGTACTTATCTGATGCATATATGATTAATAATATGGCTCTATATTGGTCTCATGGTTTCATATGTTAAATAATTGCTGCTGCTTTCATTTTATGCACTATATTTCTGCTTTCCCCATTTTGGAATATTACACTGATCGTGTACCTTTAGGTCCATTTCAGATTGGTTATTCATCCATTCAAAACTTCTCTTTTTATTTTTGTTTGGTCCTCCTCTAGGGTCCCCTCCGTTTTCCTTCAGGTTGTAGCCTTTCACCACCTCATTTGTAGCATTTTTATCTAGTCTTTTATTATTTTCTGCACCTATTTCTAGCAGATCTGACCTCTAGATCCCTGTCCCTCCCGACTTTATATCCATTGGCCATTTTTTGTGTGTTTTGACTAGATTTTTCCCACACATAGTCTAGTTTTTGGGAAGCCCACCTCCTTGGGTTTATATTGATGCTTATTTATTGTTATAGAATCATTTCTCACCTTGACATGATTCATGATTGCTTTGATGGTTTTGGGCACCCATTCCTACATACTTGGACAAATTCACTTAAAAACAGTGTAAAAATCCCCATACGCGACTATGCCCGTGTTTTTCCGCATGTATACGCGAGTACAGCTAGACTTTTCCGCGTATGCCATTAAAATGATTAAAAAATATATAATTATTCCCTATTTTCGGGCTGGGTTGATGGTTACTCAGGTAGTTCAACCACCCCAGCATGTGGCCAACTGTTTCCAATTGTTGAAACTACTTGGAGGGACTATAAAAACCCCTCATGTGTATGGCCTAAGGGAGAGAGAGAATTATTGATATTATAATCTGTTGGTATTCGCTATCCAAGTCTAATTCCCCGTGCCTCCTGCACTTTCCCAGTTCATTATAGGAAACCATTGTTTCCTTGAGATGCACATCTCCCTATATGTCATCTCGTATGCACCAGTTTGGAAGGAGTCTTAGCGAGGCAAGGGCTGGACAGATCCGAACGACGGTCTGCGAAGGCCATGGAAGGATCAGGTGATCTCTCCATTCGTTACTTTTGTACATGCTATTTATAATATAGAAGTATCATGCTGTTCCCGAAATAAACGTGTTAGTGTATGCTTATATGTATGAGAATATTTGTTATACAAGCATTCATTATGATTTATTTAATGTTTTATATGAATCTCGCTAACTTTTAGAGTAGATATATGCTGTACAACCAGTTCTTCGTGCTCGTTTCTTCTTGTCTTTCAGGTTAAGAAGGAAGGACGGTTGCTGGGGGTTTGAACCCTGCGGGATCTTCTTCAACCGTAGGACCTACGGGTAACTTTCTCATTCTTCTCTATTTAGTTTTTCTGAACGTGCATGGTTGTGTGAGTCCTTCTTAAGTAGCATGCCCCTGCTCTGTGGAGGTTGTAACCCAACGAACCTCTAGGGTGATATTCCCCGAAACAGAACTGGCGACTCCGCTGGGGATCACATTCTTGTGATTCTCCTGTTGGGTTGTTTCAGCTGTTTGGTAGGTTGCCAACAGTTTTAACTTTCATTTGCAGTCCAGTTTACTTTCTTGCAGTCAGTCTGAAGTCCTGGTGTCTTTTCCAGGCTTGTCCTTTTTGTTTTTTCATTATTTACCTTTGTATACACGCTTTTTCCTGCACACAGTCGCGTATACACGCAATTTTGTCTAAAGGAACCCGCGTATACGCGAGTTTCCCTTAGCATAGACGCGTATGCACGCTGGTTGCATAACTGTGAAGTAGCGTATACCTAGGCAGATTTTGAATTTTTGGGTTTATTGACTTTTTGGTCCTTTCTGGCTGTGGAGGCCTGTTTCTACAGTGTCTCTGTACTTACTGGATTGTGAAGGAAGTGGTTTCATGTCTTTTCTCTCTTTCGTTTGATTGAAAACTAGTCTTTTTGGAAAAGTGTTGTTTCTGGTGCTGGCACTTCTGGATTGAGTTCCAAGATCGCTTTCTGAGCATTCTTGGTTGTTCTGCTTTATCAGAACAGAGAGCTTCTGCTCACTGACTCGCTCCTATCTTTGTGTTGTGCTTCGCATTGCGATTTTTGCTTCGTTTTTGATTGGTTTTCTTGAGTTCCATAGGCTAGGTTTTGTTGCAACTTTTGAAGAGCTTTTCTTGCTTCTTTGGAGTCTTTGTTTGTGACGAGTTTGCACTATTTGTCTAGGCTAAGTGGCTGAGTTTTCTGGTCTTCTTTTGCTCTTATTGATCTTGCTACGAGTTAGCCTTATAAGGTTTGGGAGCAGTGTTGAAGTTTGTGCTTGAAATTCGGTCTTGTTTGGTTTGGATTTTGATAGTTGTACTTGGTCTTTTCGAGCTCTTTCTTTATAAAACAAAAAAGCTCAAAAAAAATTTGCTTTGCTTTTTGTTTTTGCATCTCAAAGGCTTAAAAAACATTTTTACTTGTTATTTTCTTTTTTTGTTGCATTTTCATTTTCGTTTGCTATAACTTTTGAAGCTTGTGAGGTTTCTTGCTTTTAGTTTTTGGCTTGATTTTGAGGAGTTGTTATTTGATTTATTCTCCTTTTTTTTAAGTGTTTTTGGTGTCCTCATTTTGAGAGTTCTTTATTTCGAGAATTAGCTTTTTGGACAACAAAAGAAGAGTTAAAACTGAAGGAATTTTTGGGAATTTCACTCTGCTTTAAGAGATTTTCATCTTAGGATTTACATGCTTGTAGTGATTTGCATTAGGTGCATTTAATCATTTAGTCAATTTCATAGTTTTTGTGAGTGTGAGTTTGCTATTTGAAAAGAAAAATACAATTTTTAGTCTCGTAGAACCTGTATAGAGATTTCTCTTCATCGAAAGACAAAGAACTGCATTTGCATGTAGTTAAGTTTTTATTAATTTCTTTTGCGTCAAAAACACCATACGTTTCATCTCCATATCCTTGTGACTTAACATAACAACCATTAAAATAAGCGATTTAATCTAAAATCAACTAGCAAGTTTTTCTAAGTGTCAATCACCAACTAGCTAGGTTGTAGGGCCTTGGAATAGGTGAGTGGAGATTTAACTCTCCAAGGCCGCTCAAACAAACATAGAAGTTGATTAATTGAGCGAAATCCAACTCCGTGAGGTGGACCGGGAAAGCTCTCATCCGAGAGTCAAGCGCGAGGGGAAGTGAAGGTTGAGAAGAGGGATACCCCCCTCCGATTAGCTGAATCTGACCTCAAGACCGTTCCGCCCAGCTTCTGATACGGATTGGTGTCCATAGTTGCCACTCCTAGGTTCCACACAGGTGACTGCGGGGGGGAATACCCGTGGTACTTGAGGCAGACGTCGCATCACTTTCAGCAGTACTTCTGGGGGGTTCCCTTGCGAAGCTTGGGTGCTTGAGCCGGCAAAGGCTGTCATTTGGAGGTCGGCGTAACTGTTTCTGATACCTTCGATAGTTGTTCTGGGCCCTAATCATCCCAGAATGCTTTCGGGAGGTCCTATACTTCGCTTTCCTATATTTTGGTGTCCGGTCCTCATCACCAGAGCGGAAATACTTGGAGGCTGTTTGCTTGACTGTATCTCAGGGATTTTTATTTTAGTGAGTGCTCTTTGCTCCTAGCTTGCCTAGCTTTTCACTTTTTTGAGTCTAATTTAAAAAATCTATAAAAGTGGCTGATCAAGCGCCTCGACGTTCGAGGAGAATCTGGGGGTTATCTCCCGAGAGTCCAGAGCCTTCTTCGAGAAGGCGTAGGAGTGATTTAGCAGGTGGTTACCACCCTATGGCGTCTGACGCAGTGGAGAGAGATCCTCCACAAAGGTCTGAAGGTTTCATAGCTGATTCTGGTGTCGGTCCCGAGAGGAGCGTTCCGCTCACCTCGCGAGTTTTGTTTCCTCAGGAAGAAGATTTTCAAATTGAAGACGTACCTGAGCCTCCTGCTACAGGTCCATCTCCTCTTCCTCCTGATTATCCGTTCGTTATTGAGTACATCGGGCATGAGTCAGAGAGACCGGGAGATCTTCCGTATCATTCTTATCTTTCGATGGCCACGACTGGGAACGCGGCTTCTACCGTGAGTGCTGCAAGCATTCAGACTCCTGCTTCTATTGAAGCAGGGGGCACTATTGCTTCATCTTCGATTGCTTCTAGTGCTGCTGTGTTTGGCTCTAGGTTCACCCAAGCACATGCTTCTCATTCTGGTCCCTTCTATTCAGGGATGCCCTCTAGTGGGAATCCCTCTTTTTCCTTTTCCGCTGTTGCAGCTGGATCTACGCCCATGTCTAACATGGCTAGTGGATCAGCTTCTTTTCAGGGTTTCCCCTTTGGGACTGGACATATTCCTAGTTCCAATCCTTCTTTAGGGTCGTTTCCGTTTACGTCCCAGACCCAGAGTTTCAACCCTTGGTCTGGGGGGCAAAGTTCGACTACTTTTACGGGATGGAATCCTGTCTTTACTACAGCGGGGGCAGGGAATCAGTTTTACGCAGGTCATCAAGGGAATGATTTTTTCCCTTCATCGAGTGCTTATCAATCCTTTTCTCCTCTGTCTAATGCTTGGAACCCCTATCAGGGGCTCTCCTCTTCATTTAACACTTCAGCGGGGGGAACTGGTCTGGGCTTTGGTAACTCGGCGTGGGGAGGGGTTCTTCTCCGTTTTCTATGAGTCCTTTCTGGCAGCCTGGTGCCTCATCAAATCTAGGCTATTCTTTTCAGAATGTTGGGAATCCATCCCATCAAGGATGGAATCCTCAGGCTCCGCCTCGCTTACCTTTTCTAGCAACGTTAAACTTGCCAGATTTGTCGAAGTTGACTAATGACCCGATTCGTTATAGTCCAGGGTGGCCTCCGGTCCCGACCAAACTTCCTTCAGACATTCCAAAGTTTGAAGGTAAGAATGGAGAGGATCCGGCGGACCACATCACCACTTTCCACTTATGGTGCTCTTCGAACTCCCTGATCGATGACTCGATTAGGTTGAGATTATTTCAACGCACCCTAACTGGAAATGCCGCCAAATGGTATATCGAGCTCACTGGGGGCAGTTTCGCCACATTTGGGGAACTGGCTATCACATTTCTAAACCATTTTCAGTTGCCTGTCAGATATGAGGCTGGGACCGAACTCCTGGCTAATTTTAAGCAGGATGAGGCAACGCACATTTCTGATCACATTCAGGAATGGAGGAGAAGGAAGAGGCTTATCAAAGCTCATATTCTAGGTGAATTCCTTCTCGAGTGGTTTTTGAAATCTCTGCAGTCAGATATTTCAAAAGATGTATCCCTATCTGGGGTATTTTCTGAGGAGCAGGCCATTTTTAGGGCCCAGCAGCTAGAACTGATCTATTCTCAGTCTGGGGTACTTTATAAGTATTTTCCCAATGCTCCTCGCTCCAAATTAGATTTGTCGAAAAATAAACCTGGTCCGCATGGTGATGGGCTTGTCGGATCGGTCAATAGTGGTGCAGCCAGCCTGCTTTCTCAACTGCAGCAGTTGTCTTTACAATCTGCTCCTTCTGGTCAGGCTGTGCCTGCTGATTCATCACCTTCCCAGTCTTTGTCCATAAATGCTGTCCAAACTTCTGATCCCAAAGGAAATCAAAAATCCGATGGGAAGAAGAAGGGACGAAATAACAAGAAGAAGGGCAAGAACGGGAAGGGCAATGCAAATAAAACCAACGAGCGTGTTGGTGAGGGTCAAAAGGAGAAAAAGAAAGTGAAGTTTCCATGCAAGCTTTGTGCCGGAGACCATCTCACACACCTTTGCCCTAAAATTCAGGATGCTCAGCGCCTGTTATCCCAACAGGGTTCTTCTAGTTCCCAGGCTGTGTTAACAAACCCTTTTCCCCAAGGGCAACAATTAGTTGTTGGCGCGAACCAAAATCCTGGGGCTTCCTCTGGAGGTACCCAGGAAGGGGAAATCCCATCGAACATTTTTATGATGAGTGCTCACGCGGATATCGCTACGAGATCCCGTGATTATGGCAGAGAGGAATCTTCGAAAGCTAAGGAAGTTCCTGATGCTACTGAGCCGCTTCACATCACGAAGCCAACTGTCGAGTCTATGCCTCGGATGCCAAAAGCATCTTCTAAGCGGTCAACAATTAATCCGAACATGAGGGCTGCCCAGAACTACTCGATTGTAGAAGATCTGGCGCAGAGTCCTTGTGCTATGTCAGCTTTAGAGGTACTCCAGTCTTGTCCGGCTCAGCGCAGTGCTTTGCTCACTGCCATTGGGGCTATTAATCCGAAAAATTCTCTTCTGATTACTTTTGATATGAATAATTTTAAGAAGAGACTTCCTCATCACATGGCTTTACATATTAAATCGTCGTATCGAAAGTGCAATATCTTTCAAACGGTTGTTGATGAGGGTGCTTCTACATGCGTCATGTCTCTCGCATGCTGGAAGACACTTGGATCTCCCAAAGCTATTCCATCTAGCACTGTTCTTACTGCGTTCGATGGTCATTCTCACAGACCCCATGGTATTGTCCCGGCTTTGCCCATCTGTGTTGGGGGAAAAACTGTCAACATAGAGGTTGAGGTAGTGGATGCAGCCTTGGACTACAACCTTCTGTTGGGGAGGAACTAGATTTATGAGATGGATGCCATTGCATCCTCATTATTTCGAATTGTATGTTTCCCCCACGAAGGGAGGATTGTCACAGTGGATCAACTGGACTGTCCTCAGATAGACCCGAATGCGTCTTCTGACTCATCTGTTCCTAAGTTGGATAATACTAAGGCGCCTGTTGAGAATATAGGAGTTGGAATGTATTCTTCCTTGATGGGTACTTTCGATCTTCCTCCTCCTACAGTGCATATTAATGCTATTTCATCCTCCAAGGCTCCCCTTCGAAGAGAGTTCTTTCGAACTCATTATTTTTCGGACCCTTGGACCTTACCTTCCCCTACCGCCACATTAGCGGAAGGTCAAGTGGGTGGAATGGCATTTCCGATTTCTGCAGCCGAGATTGCATATCAGTCCATTGTTGACACTGCAGAATCTGTTCCAGCTCCTCTTTCACTGGAAGAGTTGGATGGTGATGTGGCTCCGGCTTGGACGATTAGTTCTTCTTTGGCCCAGGATTGTCTTGATACTACTCTTCCATCTGAAGAGGCAATCCTGGAAGCCATGACTGGTATAGATAGACCGTGGGATGATTTGCATCATCGGTCTTACTTCCTACCTGACTTGAACGAAGTTGAAACTAGTTTTCCAAGTCCTCAATCTCCTGGTCCTGTTCACCCAGTCTTGAACCCTTTGGCACCAACACAGGTTTATGTTGAAGGGAACATGATTGTGATCTCTCCTACTATCCCGGTGAACATTTCCAGGGATCCCAATATCATTGAGAATGTCTTCATTGGAGCTGAGTGTTCCCATGAAGAGATTCAAATCTACACCGAGCTCTTTAAAGAGTATAGGGATGTATTTGCTTGGTATTATGAGGAAATGCCTGGCATAGACCCATCTATCGTTCAGCATGAGATCAAGACTATGAAAACGCTAAGCCGGTTAGGCAAAAACTTCGTCCGGTCAATCCTAGGAAGGCAGCAGCTATCAAAGCTAAAGTTGAAAAGCTGCTTAAGGCGGGATTCATTTACCCTGTTCCTCTGACTGAATGGGTTTCAAACCCCGTTCCGGTAGATAAAAAGAAAGGAACGATTCAAGTGTGCATCGATTTCAGAGACCTAAATAAGGCATGTCCTAAAGACAATTACCCCACACCATTCATCGATCAGATCATTGACGAGTGTGCCGGTAACGAGATTTTCTCCTTCATGGACGGTTTCTCCGGATATAATCAAATTACTATCCGTCCTGAAGATCAACATAAGACTACATTTATTTGTCCCTGGGGTACGTTTGCATACAAGAAAATGCCTTTTGGTCTTAAAAATGCTGGAGCTACTTTTCAGCGGGCCATGTCTTACGCCTTCCACGACATCAAGAAGATTATTGAGGAATACTTAGATGATCTAGCCGCTCATTCTCGAAAGGGGATGGATCATCCTGGTCACCTCCGGCAAATATTTGAAAGATGTCATTTTTATAAAATTCGATTGAATCCGAACAAGTGCGTTTTCACGGTTACATCCGGTCGGCTGTTGGGATTTATTGTGTCTAGGGAAGGGATAAGGGTAGATCCCTTCAAGGTTGAGGCAATACTTCGGTTGCCTCCCCCGTCTTCAATCCGTCAGCTTCAAAGTCTCCAAGGGAAGTCTAATTTTATTCGGAGGTTTATCGTCAACTATGCTGAGATTACAAAGGGATATATGAGACTGTTGAAGAAAGGAGTTCCTTTTCTTTGGGACGACTACGCTCAACGCTCATTCGATGCCTTGAAAAAGGCATTGACCTCTGCTCCTTTGCTGAGTCCACCCGATTATAGCAGAGATTTTCTTTTATATCTGGCTACAGCAGAATCTACCATCGGTATGGTTCTGGTTCAGGAAGATGATGCTCTGGCAGAGCATGTTATTTACTACCTTAGTCGAGGACTGGTAGGACCTGAACTTCGATACACCCCGATAGAAAATTTAGCCTTAGCAGCAGTCCATGCTGTGCAGCGACTCCGGAATTACATTATTCTTCGCAAAACTTATGTCTTGGCAGCTGCCAATCCATTTCAGTTTGTCCTCAGCAGGCGAGTGATTGGGGGCAAATATAATAGATGGATTGTGATTCTACAAGAATTTGATCTCGAGTTCATGTCTGCCAAATCCAAGAAGTCATTAGTTTTTGCGGAATTGATCTCCGAGTTGCCCTGTGGAGAGGAGATGATCTATGATGAGTCCTTTCCGGATGAACACTTGTTTCTGATCTCTCCACAGGATCCTTGGTACGGGGATATCATTGTGTATCTCCAGACTGCGAAGTTTCCCTCTACTTTTTCGAAAGATGAGCATCGTAAACTGCGTCACTTGGCCAAGAATTATTTGATTATTGGTGATGCTTTGTACCGTCGAGGGGTTGATTCAATCCTAAGACGCTGCTTAACTTTCAAAGAAGCTGAGGCTGTGCTCAATGATTCTCACAGTGGAGCTTGTGGGGGTCATTTATCAGGGCTTGCTACAGCCCAAAAGATTTTGCGTGCTGGCTACTTCTGGCCCTCGATTTTCAAAGATTGTATCGAATCGGTCAAGAAGTGTCATCCTTGTCAGGTGTATACTCGAAAAATGCGCGCTCATCCAGCTCCGCTTTTTCCAGTCGTTACTGTCGGACCCTTTACAAAGTGGGGTATGGATTATACTACTTGTAACCCACCTTCGGCAAAAGGTCACAAGTACATTATCGTAGCAGTAGACTACTTTACGAAGTGGGTCGAGGCTATGCCTACTTTTGGGAATGATGGTGAGACTGCAGCTCTTTTCCTATTCAACCAGGTTATCGCTCGTTTTGGTATTCCTAGAGAGATTGTCACTGACCATGGCAGTCATTTTCAGAATAGTATGATGGCCGAGTTGGCTCTCAAATTGGGTTTCCGGCAGGAGCATTCATCTCCGTATTATCCTCAGGCCAATGGGCAAGTGGAAGCCGTGAATAAATCCTTGAAGACAATTCTTCAAAGGACAATTGATAAACATAGATCCAACTGGCATATTATGCTATATCCTACACTTTGGGCATACAGGACGTCAATGAAAACTGCAACTGGCTTTACTCCGTTTTAGTTAGTGCACGGGGTGGAATCCGTATTTCCTATTGAATGCGAGATTCCTTCTCTTAAATTAGCTGTTGAGCTTCTTCCTGACACTTCCAGTCTGGCAGAACGGCTTCTTCATCTGGAACATCTCGATGAGCAGCGTCGGGATGCCGCCACGATGAATGAAGCGCATAAAAACCGAGTAAAAGTTCAGTACGATAAGGCGGTCAACCCTAGGGTCTTTTCGGAAGGTGACCTTGTTTTGGTCTATGCCCAAGAAAAAGATGCCTTGGGGGCAGGAAAGTTTAAGTCTATGTGGTATGGCCCCTATATCGTTAAAAAATTCCTTAAGAAAGGAGCGTACACCTTGGTTGATTTCGAAGGGAACGAGTTGTCGGAGCCCCGAAATGGGCTCTATTTGAAGAAGTATTATGCCTAGGCTTCGGCTTGGCATGTTTCTTTTTGTGTATAGTAGTTTTTGTTTTGTACATATCTGATTGATTTTCGATTTTTGATGAGGTGGTGATGTTTTTGATCTGCTTTGGCAGGTTGTGTTGGATGTCATGAGTCATTTTGGTTTCGCCGATGGTGCTAGTAGACACACCCAGAACTTAGCTTCCACGGCTTGGGTGCTTCATTATCCTTCCGGTCAGCTGTTGGTATCAAGAGGAGTCTGCATTGGTCCTGCTTCCAATAACGTAGCAGAATACACTGCAGTCATTCATCTACTCTCGGAGGCAATATCTTTGGGTGTTGATTCGTTGGTATTTTTCTTGGACTCCCAGCTGGTGGTGTCGTAGTTGAACAACACTTATCGGGTACGAGATCCATTTTTATTACGATTGTTCTTGAGGGTACGTTTGTTACAAAGGTCATTTCAATTTTTAACATTCATTCATATTCCTCGAGCTGACAATTGGTTTGCTGACTCATTAGCTAATCAAGCATTGGATTGGCATATTAATCATTCAATGAAATAAATTTTAATCATCAAAAACATCATACATTTGATACATTTATCACATCACATCAAATATCGCTGTATATATATCATCGGAGTGTCAAAAAAATTTACAAAATTTGGATCCATAATCTCGTACAAAACTTGGGCTTATGCCCCATCATGTTCAGTCTCAAAAAGAATATACAGTCATCTAATATATAAAATCTGTCTACTCCTGAGGACCCTGCCCAGAAGTCGTGTTCCTATAGAACGTAACTGCAGTGGCCACACGGCGGAATAATCTAACCCAGTCTCGTGGTACTCCTACCACCCGTCTCTGGATGGCTTCCGGCAAGTCCTCCACGACAGCCATAGGGATTTGGCGGGTTAATCCCTCCAAGTTTCTCTGCACGGCCTGGAGAGTCCTGTCGGAATCCACTGTCTCTGCCTCACCCCTGCGACGCTTATGGCGTGGGAGACCCTCAGGTCGAACTGGTCCAACATCTGAAACATGATCATTTTTCATTGTCAGTCATTATGAATCCAATCAAAAACATGTTTGTTTTTCATTTTTTCATATATATTTGAAAAAATCCAAAAAAAAATTATATAAGTCAATTTTTTTTTTTGCAAAACTTACCGACTGCTCCCCATGCTGTGCCAGGTGGAAGAACTAGATCCGGATCTCCACGAAAGTCCATCCCGGCATAGGGATAGTCGTCCACTGCGATGATCTGTTCTCCCCACCACAGGAAGAACTCATCGTCCCATGTGGTCCGGGGTACTTCACTACCCCCCAGTCTCTTCATCATGTCCGCCCAACGGGCGATTCTTGGGTCCCGCGGGCTACTGATGGTAGAGACGACTCTGGGTCTCAATGCTGGAATCTTCTCAAAGAAGAATGTTTTCAAAATGGTCCCATAGCCAAAATGTTTGGTCTTTGCTTGGCGGATCAAGGTCAACTGTTGTTTCATGTTCAGTAACAGGGCTGTGCACCTATCGTACACATGAGTCAAACACTCTACAACTATGCTCATTTGCGTCCTAGACGCCTGATGTAGTGAGGCAGATCCTGCCACTCTGCTGATGGTGAAAAGGAGGATTTTCATGTGCAAATCCCTGATATCTTTAATTGCAATCTGAGTTCCAACCTTTTTGGAACCATCTACGCAATATACGTGGACATAGTCTTCCACGGTTAACCCTCCCAGGGGCTTCCCGTGCAAGTCTACTGGTTCTCCCCTCCGGGAAAGTCCAGTGATGAAATATATGTCTTCCAATTCAATGCGTAGTGGCATCTGATCAATTATGAAGTAATCCTGATCTGGTTCCCAGTAATTTACGAGCATTTCTAGCAACCGCACATTGCTTTTCATATTTGGCATTTTAAAGAATTTGAACAATCCGCAATTTCAGAGGATATTTTGCGCTGCGCGATCTTGCATGACCTCTTGGTCTATTGCGCTATGCTCACGTTCCCTCCATGAGATGGTCATCCTGAGAAATTTCATCAAATTATGCATTAGCCATGCTTTTTAAGTTTCGGACCTGCGCATACGCGGTTTTTCTTTTGCACAGTCGCGTGTATACGCGAGTTTCCTTCAATGAACCCGCGTATGCGCAATTCCGCATATTTTAGCAAGGGTTTTAAAGCTTAAAATCACTTAATTTTAATTTCCAAACGGACAAAATGAATAAACAAGATGATTAAGGAGCCTACCTGAAGTTTCGCTGAGTTTCGACGGTCGGTTGTTCCTGATTTGACGAAAGAAGTTTTTTGCTCCAGAGCACTTTTTCCAAATCAGCTATGCAATAATGAACCAAATGAGAGGTAATTTGTCTATTTATGGCTAAAAAGTTGAAAATTTTCGCAAAAATTCCTTATTCTTATTTTTTCGATCTATCTTATGCTGTATAACTCGATTGCTTGGAAGTGCCCAGTTTGGTATGTTTTCAGGTACATTTTGACGATTTTGAGATTTTTCCTGGTTTTTGATCCATGATTTCCGACTCTTCACGGCAGGTATATGATCTTCACTGGCATATAGGTTAGGGAAATCACTTTCCGTTGCATCTTGCATTCTAGCCTCCATACTGATCACTTGCCTTAGGGTCGATCCCATCAGGTCATGAGTATTACACCCTTTTCACTCGCCGATTATTTAATCATGACTTGATGGTAGAGCCTTCCTTTACATGGGCTTCCTAGTTAGTTCCTCGCTACCACTTGTCGCCCATGCTGCTTTTTATGTAGGCTCGGGAGTCCTCTTTAGTCCCGCCATGTCTTATGTGTTGAAGCTTCATTCTTCTTCTTCATCACTTATCATTTTTTCTGGATTTTACCCTAGAGGCTCCCTGGTGTCGTTTAAGTTGTATTACTGCATTGCATATTGGCTACTTGTTTATCCTAGCCTTTAGCCGGCTTCATTTGGACTCGATGTTTAAGCCAACTTTTGACCTTGACTTTTTGTACAAGTTAACCATTGCATGCACTTAGCTATCATGACTTGACACCTTTGTACCCATGGATGGAACGTTCCTCTGAGTATCACTGACCAGTTTTCGCCACCTTGCATTGAGCATAGGATTGTTCCAATCCCAGGAACTAGTGCATCTGATTTCTTGATACTCGTTCTATCCATTGTACCATAGCATTCTTTTATTCTTTTTCAGGCTTATTATGAAAAAGACAAAAAAATCAAATATAACAAAAAGAGCGGGAATGGGATGTATCTTCGTTATTTTGATGGCAGTGCAGAGTCAGTTTGTCGCCCTTGAACAAAGCACATATACTTATATATATTTCCTTCATTTGGGATGGTTCTAGTTTGACCTAGGCTCAACCTTTACCATGTTTCACTTGTCAGTTCTCCCCCGGTTGGTTATCTCTTCCAATCATATGGAGAGTTTGTTTTGCCTCCTGCAAGACAGACTTATACAGTGTCACTTTTTACTGCCATGGTCATCACAGAGTCGTGCTTTTGTTCAAGGGAAGTCTAGCTTGAGTCGGCCATTCTGCGGTGTCTCTTGACTCATTATTCAGTCGGCCTTCCCGGTCTTGTCAGTATCATGTTCTATCACATCAGATGTTTTGGTCTTCTACTCGTGCTAGTTTGAGAAGGTCCCCATTGACTTCTTGCCGACAGGTTTGTCTCTTATCGACTACGACACATTGCTCTCAGAGCAAACCTAGAGCCGCACCTTAGGCCTATTTCCATCATTGATAGGTGACCTCGTGCTCAGCATTTGATCATCATCATGGGTCTTTGACTGAGTGGTTTCCCCTGTGTTTGATGTCAGCACACATTATCACACTTGGGATTCGTGCAGTACCTTGATTTCCATTTGACCCTATCGGTGGATTTCTCGCCTCTGTGTCAGCTTTCATTATTGGTTGGTTCAGAGGGTTTCTTCTGCGCGCTAGCTTCATCTTGTGCATGTCGGAAACGTACTCCGGTTTTGGTTCCATCACTCTACTTCGTCCGATTCCTTCCAAATCTTGGCCTGCGGGTTACACTCGCGCTGGACTGATGTGGGATGCCTTAATGCCTTCCTTCCAGCATATCTTTTCCCATCGACTCCGACTCATTGCTCTGGGAATAAGGTCTAGAGTCTTTTTGTCAGTACCTTAGGGTTTGCAGTCATCAGTGGCAGACTCTTCGCTATCGAAAGTGGGGATTCATCATTGCCTCCTGATTGGTAGATTCTTTCAAGTGTTCGACTTCAACTCATTCATTCGCACTTGTTAGATTGTACTGGGGCACCTTGACGCTCATTTTCATTATTGGTGGGTTGTCTCGCGTTGGTTAACGGTATACATTATTGACCGGTAATCCAACGATTTCTCACATGGTCGACTTCAGCTTATTTATTCCCATTGTGTAGAATTGTGCCATAGTGATCGGTGAAGACCTCGGGTTGCATCAGCATTTCTCGGTTCACTTTTGACAGTCCATTCAGTTTCTGCCAGTGATGCCGTTCACCCTTATATGTTGCAGTGTCAGTACAGCAGCATCCTATATGTTGGCTCTCGAGTTGCGTGATTGTACCGTTTGTTCCACCTCTTATGATTTGGTACTTGGAGATTCAGTTACTTATATGATCAGACATCCAGTTGCACCATCCTTGATCAGCTTTTTATATGTGATACTTGGACATTGATTCAGACTTATATTTCCGGGCCATGCTCAGATGATTCATTATGTACTTTCAGTTCAGCTATACTTGTATACATGTTGGATCTATTCAGTACTTTCTATATGATGTATTTTTGACTGAGCATGGGTATGCACGCCTCAGCATGAGTTGACTCTCTGTTTTCTTTCATTGGTTTTTGGCAGGCTGAAATCTGGTGAAGTCCTCCCTTGTCCTTGCGAAGTTCTTTCTATGTGCATAATACATTTTGGCCATCATGTACCCCTTCTGACCTCATATATTAGGGGGCATCTGTTATAGGGGGCATCTGTTTTGGGAAGCCCACCTCCTTGGGTTTATATTGATGCTTATTTAGCTGTTTATTTTCTGTTATATTCAATTTACTTTACTATTATTTGAAGATTTATTTATAGCTATACAACAATTTTTTTCTTTTTTCTCTACACATGTCTAGGTTTGAAAATTAAAATTAACACACTCAAGATGCACACCCTAAGTGAAGAGCGCCTAGTTTACAGTGCCAGGCCAAGACTATAACATTGAATCAATTGATCCTACACCTCCCTACCCTTGTTTTGACATTGTAATCATTTGATCCTGCACCTCCTTGCCCTTGTTAGTCTCTCTTCCTTCTGTGATCCATGTATGTTTTTCCATCGTTGCGCCACCAAGGCATTTATCCTAGAGATTTCTTGGCCTTCATCCTCAGTTTCCGTTAGGAAGACTTACTCCTCCCCATAGGATTCGAGTTAGTCCTCCATTGAGTCCCCATTCTGACTCCACTTTAGGTTCATCAGGTTCCCCTTCTAGTTTTATCCCCGGTTCTCCTCTTGTCACCTTAACCATCTCTAGTTCAGGACCTAATGCTAGTGGTAGCCCCGACCGTAATGCTGGGAATACTACTAGTGGGACCACAATAGGAACTATCCCAGCTGCTCCCTTGCTCCCTTATATGGCAGGCCTCAGTCTTCCCAATTTTAACCAGCTAATAAAAGACCCATACACAATGATCCTCGTTGGCCTGCTATTCCAACCAAGCTCCCTTCTGATATCCCCAAGTTTGAAGGTCTTGCTGGAGAAGATCCTACAAACCATGTTAGATATTTCTACATGTGGTGTTTGTCTAGCTCCATCACCCATGACTTTTTCTATCTTTAGTTGTTCCAGTGTACACTTACTGGAGAAACTTCTAAGTGGTATGTTGAGCAGGCCTCCTCCTCTCATACTACTTTTGCGATTTTTGCCAGGGATTTTCTGTCTTACTTCCATCTTCCCCTTTGTTATGGCACTGGTACCAAAATTTTTACCTCTTTCCATCAATCGCCTACGAATTTCTTATCTGATCATGTCCAGGAATGGAAGAGAATAAAGAGCCTATGTCGAGCCCCTACCCTCAAAGACCGTGTCTACATGGACTAGTTTCTTAAATCCCTTTTGCCTGCTATTGGAAAATATATCGCATCTCATTTCCCTCAGACCGAAGAAGTTTCCCTCCAGATTGCATTGAAATATGACCTAATCTACGCACAGTCTGGTTATGTTTATACCATCTTACCTGATCTCCCTAGTCCTGGTGGTGCCAACGCACCAGGGGCATCCTATGCCATCGACGATATTGTTGGAGCCCTTTCTCATTCGTGCACTCATCCTCCCACGGGTTAAGGTTTCCCTGAGGGAGGGACTAGCTCCTCGAACACTATTCCCCCTCCCAGTAGCATGTATCCACGATACGGCATGCCTCCTCCTTTTTCCCAACCTATTTACCAAAATGTTTCCCAACCTCCTTATTATTCGTATTCCCAGCCTAGTGCTCCAGCTCCTCCAACATTAGCACCTCAGCCTCCCTTGCCTTCTCAACCCGCGAAATAGTAGCCACCACCCCCTCAAGGGAAGGTATATGCACAACAGGGTGTGACTAATCCTCCTACTTTCAAAAAGAAGAGGAAATGCAACCAAAAATAATCTGCCCTAGGTAATCTAGGACCCAATCCCCAAGGGAATACACCTAACACTGCTAAATAGCAATAGGGCACTCAACCCAAGCAGGACAAGCATGTTCACATGAAAAAACCTTGCTCTTGTTGCGGTGTCTATGGTCACTACACCCACAATTGTCCTCTTTTACCTCAGATGCGGCAGATTTGGGAAGCTCAAGTAGCATCCTGAGGACAGCAAGCCTCCCCTTCGGTTCCTCCCCATGTTGCACCTATCCAGCCGGCTATGTTTACCAATCCTTTCCCTCTGAAAGGATTCGTAGATACCCAACCCCGTGAAGGTCAGGTGGCCACTCAAACTCCTCCATCTAGTGTTGAATCTTTGATTTAAACTGAGAGGGGGGGGTGAATCAGTTTAATACATACATTAGCCTTTTCCATTTTCACCAGAGCTATTTGCAGCTTAATATGTGAACAATCTTATTTGCAGTCAATATTAATTTATTGTGACACCATACTTAAGTTGAAAGCAGCAAGCAATTAAACAGATTGAAATAATCACATCAACACATAAGAAGCACACATAGAGACAGCAGATGTAGGTGGAAACCCATAAAGGGAGAAAACCACATCTTATTATTGTTGTGATGCAAAGGCAAGCTCCTACTCCCTCTCACCACTGTTTTCTCTTCTTCTTACTTACCGGCCAGGAGGCTCTATCTCACCCCCCAAGCTACAACTTGCAAGGAAGCACCAACTCCCTTCAATTTTCTCGGCAGCACCAACCCATGTGAGGCTCCAATCCCGCCGCCATAACCGATAAATATCAAGATTCAACTTGATAGGGAAGCCCAACTTCCTAACTTCTCCATTTAACAACCGAATGTTTGCCGATTTTCATCTTAGTCTAATATCAGCTCTGCTTCGTGACCCCTCTCGTCTCGCTCTTCTTTTTCTTGATCTTCTTCTTCACTTCCTCTCGTATTCTCGCCTTTCTTTATTTACTCTCTCTTCCTCTCGCTCACAAAACTCACTCTCCATGTCAAGATGATATTATTTATAGATTCCCTCACATGACTGTTTGTATTCTGCTTGGAATTCGAAATGGAAAGTCATGTCTCTTTGCCTTCTGCCTTCTCACTCCTTTTATCAGCTTACTCAGAAATTATAACTGTAGGTGTCAATTTTAACATTACAGTGGGAGTTTGTTTTCTCTCGGAGACTTGCCAATGCATCACAAACAATAAAACAATTAAAACATTTACATTCAAATTTAAATGAGAACTCCAGCTCACTCGTTTTGTCTCTTGGCTTGCTGCGCATTTGTCTTTTCTCTAACCGGTTTTGTCCCTTTCTTTCTCCTCGTCTTTCTCGTTTATGGCCGCTGCGTAACTCCCGAATTTATGAACTGCATTTTTATTTTTATTTTTTATACCCGCCGCTAATGAATAAATGAACGGCCGACCGTCATTTGAATGCTTACACGCGCAAGTGTCTCGTTGATGTGGCGCAGTTCGTTGTGCCTAACATACATATATTACAATTGCATTACATTAATAACGCTCTCCCGTTGTCGAGTTCAGGTCTACACCACACGCATGTTTTAATACAACCGCAACCATGTTTTATATATCTCACAAAGAATTATTTTATATACCACCCTCCACCTTAAGCCGAGGCCCATGGGTCCACATACCATACATTCAATACAACCGCAACAAATTTTCTTTTATATATATGTATTTATATAACAAGATTCCTTCACAAATTTCCGTTTGCGATTAGAACCGGAACTCAACCACCCTGTTAATTATAGTTAATAAGCCCACCTGCCCGGCTTCAATCGCAACGTTTTACAAAGTCATGCGATCAATCGGAGAGTTCCGATTGCGATTGAGATTCCGGATGCGATTTGCATATATCAACTCCCGCTTATAACACGATCGGGTCCACCATTTCAATCGCAGCGTTTTACAAAGTCGTGCGATTAGAACTCGGATGCGATTGAACCGATTAAATCCATCGTATAATGCCATCGGGTCCGCCACTTCAATCACAGCGTTTTACAAAGTCGTGAGATTGGAACTCGGATGCGATTGAACCCATTAAATCCATCGTATAATGCCATCGGGTCCGCCACTTCAATCGCAATCGCAAGTCTTTTAATATGTGTTGCGATTGGGCACTGTTCATTGTATTTTGCCGATGTGATTGGGAAAGGACTTCAAACAAGTTTGAATTACAATTCATACCTCCATCGGGTCCGAACTTCCAATCGCAATCGCAACTCATATGTTCTCCGATGCGATTGACCAATGCCGATGCGATTTGACCGTAACTCAAATATGTATTATCCCCCGTTTATACACCCATCGGGTCCGGGCTTCAATCGCAATCGCAACTCTCATTTGGTTGCATGTTCCGCTGCCCTTGCGATCTCCGATTGCGATTGGATGAGGGTCCCACTTTATATTACTTCCTTTCCATTGATCATAACATGCTCCACTTTAATATATATCAATGTATATGCCTTGGACCATTGGAACATATGTAATGCGCTCTATGTATACTCCTGCGTGGGTAGCGATTCCCGGAATGAGATTTGTTTTATGTATCCTTCCGCCTGGGGTTAAGCGATTCCCGAAATTTTCTGTGTTATTTGCATTACATTGCTGCTGGAGTTAAGTGATTCCCGGAATATGGTTTATATGTTATATGTAACGCCCATCGGGTAATGATTCTCGGAATTATACATACGACTGTATCTGCCGGCTTGGGCGATTCTCGGAATTTTATAACGGCTCTGCTTCTGTCTCTGACTCTGTCTCTGCTGCTCCTGTCGCTCTGCCTCTATTGCTGAGATAACGGTTCTCCCTCTATTATATTAGTTTCCTCTGCCTTCATTTGCTTCTTTGTTGCCTCTTTGCTTCAGCGCTGCCTCCTTTGCCATCAATGACAACATTTCCAACAGTCTCCCCCTTTGGCATTGATGGCAATCCACTTTCTCTGTTTGCTTTCTCTTTCTGTTTGCCTGCTCTTCCTCCTGTTGTTTGTTCTTCCTCCCCCTTTGACATCAATGGCAAAGGACGACGCCTCATCTCTCCGTATGGGCTCTGTCGTTGTACTTCCTTTTTCTGAGTTACGTTTAGGTCCTCTTCAGCTGAAATTGTACTATGCTGCTCCAGAGTGATGTATGAAACTTGTTGAGAGAATGCTTTGGTTTTAATAGCTGTATCATGCTGCTTTGTTTCATATTTGTAGTGCTTGTAAGCCGATACCATATAGTGAGCCGATATCATGCTGCTCTGTTTTATATGCTGCTCTATACCATTGCTCTGTTTTATGATAATGTTGAATGCTTATAGTGCTGAATGCGTGCTATAATTTGTTGCTTCTGAATGCCGATAATACTGTTAATGCTGATCCTGTGGACTTGTTTTATGCTTATCTTGTTGTCTGGTCTCCCCCTGGAATGATATCTTCGTTTTGTTCTCCCCCTGAAGTTGTGCATTCTCTTCATATTAGAGAGTAGCATCTGCTGATACTACCCCTAGTTTATCTCTCAAGTATTGAAATGGTTCTCTAGCAAGAGGTTTGGTAAATATATCAGCTGTCTGTTCTTTCGTTGGTACATATTCCAGCTTTACTATTTTCAGAGCCACTTGTTCTCGGAGGAAATGATACTTGATTGGTATATGTTTTGTTTTTGAATGAAGCACAGGATTTTTAGATATACTTATAGCACTTGTATTGTCACATTTGATTGGAATAGGTTCATCAATGCTTACCTTCATGTCTTGAAGAGTTTGCTTCATCCACATGACTTGTGTACAACATGCTGCTGCTGCTATATATTCTACTTCAGCTATAGACAGAGAGATGGATGTTTGTTTCTTGCTTAACCATGCAACTAGGCTTTCTCCTAGATAGAAAGCACCTCCACTTGTACTCTTCCTGTCATCAACACAACTGGCCCAATCTGCATCTGTGTATGCTGATAAAGTGAAGTTTTTGCTTTTAGGATACCAAAGTCCATACAGTGTTGTTCCTTGTAGATATCTGAATATTCTTTTGACTGCAAGAAGGTGATTTTGTTTAGGTGTTGCTTGATATCTAGCCACTAGTCCTACTGCTAGCATGATGTCTGGTCTTGATGTTGTCAAATACAACAGACTTCCTATCATGGATCTGTAGAGTTTTTGATCTATATCTGCAGACCCATCATCAGCACACACCTTGCATCCCGTGATCATGGGAGTTGTCACAGGTTTGCAATCCTCCATTTTGAATTTTTTCAGCATTTCTTTTAAGTATTTTTCCTGAGAGATGAATGTGCCTGTGTTCTTTTGCTGAATTTGAAGTCCTAAGTAGAAACCGAGTTCTCCAATCATGGACATCTCAAACTCTAATTTCATCTCCTCAGCAAACCCTTTTGCTAGTTCATATTTGTTGCTTCCAAACATAATGTCATCAACATATACAACAACAATTAGGAGTTCATTTTCATGTGCTTTTATGTATAGATTGATGTCTACTCCACCTCTCTTAAAACCCTGTTTTTGCAAATATTTGTCCAGTCTTGAGTACCAAGCACGAGGAGCCTGTTTCAATCCATATAGGGCCTTCTTCAGTCTACACACATAGTCTTCTTTGTCTGTCAATGAGAAGCCTTCTGGTTGTTCCATGTACACTTCTTCTTCTAGATCTCCGTTAAGAAAAGCAGACTTTACATCCATTTGATATACCTTGAAGTCTTGATAGCATGCAAATGCCAGGAACATTCTGATAGCTTCCATTCTAGCTACAGGGGAAAATGTTTCATCATAATAAAGTCCTTCTATTTGTGAGTATCCTTTGCAGACCAGCCTTGCTTTGTTCCTGATTACTTGTCCTTGCTCATTCATTTTGTTTTTGAATACCCATTTTGAACCAATGATATTTTTCTCAATAGGTCTAGGAACTAGTTCCCAGGTATTTTTCTTCTCAATTTGGTCCAATTCTTCATTCATTTCTTTTACCCAATACTTGTCCTTGCTGTCTTCTTCAAATTTTGTTGGCTCTATTTGTGATAACATGGCTATGTATACTTCTTCTGTTTGTTCTGTTAGCTGCCTTCTTGTCTGGACTCCTGCTTTCTTGTCTCCTATGATCTGATCTTCAGGATGATTCTTCTGAGTGTATCTTGAGGGGGTTTTCGAGCTCAGCTCTGCATCATCTGTTGTCTTGCTTGTTTCATCATCATTCTTGTCTTCCTCTTCATGGTTGTCTGATGGACTGCAGCAGTCTATATTTCTTGTATTGTTTGGAAGTTCTTCATCAAATCTCACATCAATACATTCAACAATTTTCCGAAGAGTCTTGTTGTAGCACCTGTACCCTTTACTTTTGGATGCATATCCTAAGAATATTCCTTCATCTGCTCTTGCATCAAATTTCCCAAGGTTTTCATCATTATTATTTATGTAACACTTGCTACCAAAGACTCTGAAATGTTTTATTGAAGCTGGCTTTCCATGCCATAGTTCATAAGGAGTCTTGTCACTGCTTGGCCTTAAGTGAGCTTTATTAAGGATAAGTACTACTGTGTGTACTGCTTCTGCCCAGAAGGTTTGAGCAATATTATTCTCTTGCATCATAGCTCTGGCTATTTGTTGTACAGACCTGTTTTGTCTCTCTGCTACTCCATTCTGCTGAGGTGTCCCTGCAATAGTAAATTGTTGCTTTATTCCATGTTCATTACATAGGTCTGCAAAGTCATAATCTGTGAATTCTCCTCCTCGATCTGATCTAATACATTTCAGCTTGCATCCAGTTTGATTTTCTGCTAATGCTCTGAATATCTTAAATTTTTCCAATGCTTCTGATTTATTTTTGAGAAAGGCAACCCATGTCATTCTGGAAAAGTCATCTATTATCAGCATGAAATAGGATTCTCCACTTGGTGTTCTAGTTCTAGCAGGTCCACACAGGTCCATGTGCACAAGCTGGAGTGGTCTTCTTGTTGACAACTCCTCTTTAGATTTAAAGGATGTGCGAGTCTGTTTCCCCAATTGACAAGATTTGCATATAGTACTTGAAGGCTTTTTTATTTCTGGCATGTCTTTGACAGCTTTCTTCTTGCTCAATTTGATGATATGGTCAAAGCTGAGATGTCCCAATCTCCTATGCCACAACCATGACTCCTCAAGTTTGCTAAGATGGCAGGCTTCATCTTCCTCTTTCACTATGTACACATTACTTTCTGTTCGAACACCTTTGAGTAGAGTTTTTCCTGTTGTGCTTGATCTGACTACAAAATCTTGTGCTCTAAAGAGAACTTCACAGCCTTTATCACACATCTGACTGACACTCAGTAAATTTGCTTTCAGCCCATCTACATATAATACATCTTGGGCCTTTCCTCTGCCATTGTCTATGCTGACTGATCCTTTTCCCTTGATCTTTCCTGATTTGTCATTTCAAAAAGTGACATTGCCCGATTTCTTTTCGTCAAGAGTTAAAAACTTGTTTTTATCTCCTGTCATGTGTTTAGAGCAGCCACTGTCCAAATACCATTGACTCTTCAAATCTTGAGCAGTTAAAGCCAAGTCACATTTATTCACCTTCTTTATCCATTGGAGGCCCCCTTTTGTTTGGTATCTTTTGTGAGGTGATGAATTATATCCCTTTAGAGAACACTTGGAAGATATATGCCCAATTTGATTGCATATACAACATTTGATTATAGTTTTTGCAGAATTGTGAGCATGGACAAAATTTCTTTGACTCATAAACCTCCTTGAGGTATTGAACATCAGTCTTTGTCCATACTTTCTACATTCAATAATTCTATGGCCAAAATCCTTACAATAAAAACAATAACCATAGAAATTACTTGCATACCTGATGTAAGGTTGTCTCTTCCATGCTTGCCTCTTTTGCTGGTTTGAATAATTCTTCCTTGCATGACAATATGCAGCAATGTGTCCCTACTTGTGGCAGACATAACAGGTGGCATTCTTCATAGGAGGGAAGAATCTCCTTTGATGGCTTCCAAATTTGACATACTCATGAGCATATGATCCTTTTTCTGTTATCTTAGTAGTTAGTGCATTCTTTGTTACTAGAGGTTTCTTCTGCTCTCTGTCTCTCTTATTGCAGATTTCTTCTTTTGTAGGAATTATTTGATCTACTTCCTCATCCTTCTTTGATTTTACAAAAATAATCTCTCTGTCAACCTTTTCTTTTCCTTTACTTGATTCTCCTTCATAGCCTATTCCAGTCTTTATCATAGGGGATCTTTGAGCAACCAAAATTTCATTCAACTTAATAGAGCTTGTTGTTTGAGAAGGGTATATAGAAACTTTCTGTTGAGCTTTTTCTAATTTCTTTCTCAGACACAGAATTTCTTCTTCCAACTTCTCTTGTTCTCGAGTTTTATCTTTGATTTGCTGAAGTAACATATCTTCTATCTTCTTCGCTTCTTCAAGCTTTACCTTCAGCTGCATGAGGACTTCTGAATTTTGTTCTTCTTTCACACATTTTAGGAGAATCTCTTTTTGTTTTCTGCATTTTAGTTTGAGTCTGTCAATCTCCTCCAGAGCACATCTTAGCTCCCCCTCAAGATCTACTTCCCCTTCTTCTTCTTCATCTTCTAGTAGGAGTCCCTCAAGATCTTCTATGGCCATCAATATAAATTCTGAGGTTCCTTCTTCACTTGAGGGTTCATCTGAGTCTTCAGATGCACTGTTGTCTTGGTGAGCATAAAAGGATTTTCTGCTGAATTTCTTTCCTTTCTGCCAGTTCTTTGATGTGTCTTTCTCTGATTCTTGAGCTTGATTTCTTACTTTCTTGTGAGGACATTTAGCAGCATAATTTCCAACTCTTCCACAGTTAAAGCATTTGAAGGGAAGTTTACCTTTGTATCTACCTGAGCCTCTATCCAATTTCTTGACAAATTTAGCCTCTTCTTCATCAGAGCAGGAGCATATGTCTTCCTTTTCTTCTTTCTTCTTTTATGTTTTGAATGTTGCCTCCCTTGTGCTTGACTTCTTCTGTGGGAGCCTCATCTCATATGCTGTAAGATTTCCTAGTAGCTGATTCATGGTCAATGTCTCCCAATTCGCTGTCTCTTCTATTGCAGATACCTTGGGATTAAATCTGGATGGGAGTGATCTTAGAATCTTTTGCACAACTATACTTTCTGGTATGGTTTCTCCAAGAGCTTTCACATTGTTAACAATTTTTGCAACTTTTAAGAAGAAGCTGCCAACATCTTCATCATCATTCATTTTTAAGTTTTCAAACTGGACTCTATATACTTGAAGTTTGGCAGTTTTTACTTTCTGGTCTCCCTCATGTATGCCTTCAAGAGTATCCCATATTTTCTTGGCAGTGTCTTTGTGCATTACTTTAATAAACTCTGCTTCACATAATCCATTCAGGATGGCATTCATGGCTTTTGCATTAGCTACAAAGCTTTCTTTAGCTTATTTTTCTGTATCAGTTGACTTCGGGGCATATCCTAATTCCACAGCAGCCCAGACTTCTATTCCTAGAGACATTATGTATGTCTTCATTCTGATTTTCCAGAAAGCATAATTTTCACCAGTGAAGAAAGGGGCTTTATTAGTTGAGCATCCTTCTTTACTAGCCATCTTGGGAACCTAGGATCTCCTTTCAGTTGTTAGACTTGTACAAAGGAACCCGCTCTGATACCAATTGTTGAATCTTTGATTAAACTGAGAGGGGGGGGTGAATCAGTTTAATACATGCATTAGCCTTTTTAAATTTTCACCAGAGTTATTTACAGCTTAATATGTGAACAATCTTATTTGCAGCCAATATTAATTTATTGTGACACCATACTTAAGTTGAAAGCAGCAAGCAACTAAGCAGATTGAAATAATCACATCAACACATAAGAAGCACACATAGAGACAGCAGATGTAAGTGGAAACCCATAAAGGGAGAAAACCACATCTTATTATTGTTGTGATGCAAAGGCAAGCTCCAACTCCCTCTCACCACTGTTTTCTATTCTGCAAGCTACAACTTGCAAGGAAGCACCAACTCCCTTCAATTTTCTGCAGGCACCAACCTACAGGAGGCTCCAACCTCAGTCAGCTACAACTGACAGTTATGAAGCTTCGTCCTCTGATAGGGGAAGTCTAAATCATCCATCATAAACTCGAATGCTCGCCGATTTACCTCCTCGATATCGCCCGTTTCCGTGCTTCTCTTCTCGCTCTTTCTTTCTTGATCTTCTCTCTCTTTCTTCACTCTCTCGTATTCTCGCCTTCTCTTTATTTAATCTCTTCTCGCTCACAAAAAAAAAACTCACTCTGATATCAAGGATGATATTATTTATAGATTTCCTCACATGATCGTCTCCCCAGTATTCGCTTGGAATCTCGAAATGGAAAGTCAGTCATGTCTCTTTGCTCTTCTACCTTCTCACTCCTTTTTATCGCCTTACCTTAAATTATAACCGTAGGTGGCTTGAATTTCATATTTATTAAAGGAGTTTGTTTTCCTCGGAGACTTGCCAATGCATCACAAATGTAAGAAAAACAATTAACACATTTACATTCGAATTACAATTTGAACTCCACCACCTATTTTGCTCCTTGCCTTTCATTGCGCATTTGTCTTTTCTCTAACTGTCTCTTTGTCCCTTTCTCTTTTCTGTATGCCTTTCTGTTTATGGCTGCTGTGTAACTCCTGAATTTATGAACTGCATATTTATTTTATTTTTATACCAGCGCTTTATATATAAATGAATCTGCTGACTATAATTCAATCCTTTACACGCAGCAAGTGTCTTGTTGATGTGGCGAGTTCCGCAGCCCGGAACATACATATATTACAATTGCATTACATTAATAATCGCCCTCCTGTTAAGCTGAGGCCCGTGGGTCTACGTACCACGCGGCATGTTTTAATACAACCGCAACCATGTTTTTATATCTCTGACAAAAGAATTATTTTATATAAATGGCCACCCTCCACCTTAAGCCGAGGCCCGTGTCCACATACTCATGCGGCACTTTTCAATACAATCGCAACAAATTTTCTTATATATATATATTTATATATAACAGCGCCTTCACAAATTTCCGTTTGCGATTAGAACTGGAACTCAAAACACTTGTTAATCATAGTTAATAAGCCCATCGGGTACGGGCTTCAATCGCAACGTTTTACAAATTCGTGCGATCAATCGGAGAGTTCCGATTACGATTGAGATTCTGGATGCGATTTGCATATATCAACTCCCGCTTATAACACGATCGGGTCCGCCATTTCAATCGCAGCGTTTTACAAAGTCGTGCGATCAATCGTAGAGTTCTGATTGCGATTGATATTTCGGATGCGATTAGCAATTAACTGTGGTACATAACTCGATCGGGTCCGCCACTTCAATCGCAGCATTTTACAAAGTCGTACGATTGGAACTCGGATGCGATTAGCAATTAACTGTGGTGCATGACTCAATTGGGTCCGCCACTTCAATCGCAGTGTTTTACAAAGTCGTGCGATTGGAACTCGGATGCGATTAGCAATTAACTGTGGTGCATAACTCGATCGGGTCCGGCATTTCAATCGCAATTGCAACTTTCTGTTGCAATGTTTCGTTGCCCTTGCGATCTCCGATTGCGATTGGATGAGGCTCCCACTTTATATTACTTCCTTTCCATTGATCATAACATGCTCCACTTTAATATATATCAATGTATATGCCTTGGACCATTGGAACATATGTAATGCGCTCTATGTATACTCCTGCGTGGGTAGCGATTCCCGGAATGAGATTTGTTTTATGTATCCTTCCGCCTGGGGTTAAGCGATTCCCGGAATTTTCTGTGTTATTTGCGTTACATTGCTGCTGGAGTTAAGCGATTCCCGGAATATGGTTTATATGTTATATGTAACGCCCATCGGGTAATGATTCTCGGAATTATACATACGACTGTATCTGCCGGCTTGGGCGATTCTCGAAATTTATAACGGCTCTGCTTCTGTCTCTGACTCTGTCTCTGCTGCTCCTGTCGCTCTGCCTCTGCCTCTATTATATTAGTTTCCTCTGCCTTCATTTGCTTCTTTGCTGCCTCTTTGCTTCAGCGCTGCCTCCTTTGCCATCAATGACAACATTTCCAACATCTAGTACCTCTGATTCAAATATTCTCATGATGAACTCTGACCAACCCATTACTATTGACCTCAATCTTCAGATTCGGTCCCGTTAGTACAACAAGGCTTCCACTATGTCTTCCCTCAAGCCCCCTTCTTTAGGTTCAACAGAGAATATTTCAATTCCAATCATCCTTTATTGATCCCTCAACCTAAGGTAGAGGTTCATACCAAGATACCCAAGGGATCATTACGCCAAAACATTGCTTCTAGTAAATCTTCCCATTCATATATTATAGTAGATGATTTGGTGCAATCCCCTGCTACCATCTCAAAATTGGAACTCCTCTAGTCATGCCCTTCACAACGAAAAGCTCTACTAAATTCCATGGGAACTTTGGATCCTTCATATGATCATTTGATTTTCTTCGATATTGACTAGTCATAACATTCTCCCCTTCCTGCTTCTGTTGCCTTCCAAAACCCTGTCACGATCCGGAATGACAACGTCTCCCATTGTATCATTAACAAGGGGGCATCCACCTGTGTGATGTCCTCATCAGTTTGGAAGAAACTCAGATCTCCTGAGTTGGCCGCTTCCACTATTACCCTCCGAGCATGGGATGGCCACTCTTCCCAGCCCATAGGCATGTTCCACAATTGTCCTATTACTGTTGCAGGAAAGACTGTTTGTGTTGATGTAGAATTCATTGATGCACCCATAGATTAAAAAATTCTATTGGGTCGTAGCTATACTTATGCGACGTATGTTGTCCCATCTGTGATTCACCCTAAGATATGCTTTCCTCATAATGGAAATATTGTCACCATCGACTAGTTGACGTATTACAAACCAAAGTCCAAGACCTCCCCTGATTCCATCATTTCTTCAATGGCCAATAAACAAATAGTCGAACTTCTAACCAGTGTCTCACCTAGAGTCTACAAATACTCCTCTATGCTTGGTTCTTTCCGTGTTATTTCTCCTCCTATCTCTAATCCCAGATCGTCGAATGTTTGCATGATGAAATCATCCTAGTCTGACCTCAAATGACCTGCTTCGACTAGTCAGCAACCCCACCCTCCGCAACCTACTCCTAACACCTTGACTCAGCCTTCAAGACCCCCTCCTCAAGGCCCCTCATCTGCAGCTGGTATCCATGAGCCTCCCTACCCTCTAGGCACAGTTCCTCCTGGCCTTAACCATCTTGGAGATGTCCTACTTGGCCATTACCCCTCGAGTTAGATACTGTTTATAGCTCCATGTCCTAAACTATTTTTGGTACTTGTTATGGCTACCTTATCCCTTCCTAACATGACCCTGGGGATACCAGTCTGGTAGATCGATCCCCCAGCCACTATCCTGCATGGTTAGCCCAAACCTTATCTTGCTTTGACCCTGGTTCAACCGGTCCCCATGACCCCTCACTTTGTTTCCGTGCCTCATCCACCTCAATAGGAACCTACTCATTTTTTGACATCTTCGGGTGAGGGGCACAAATCTCGCAAGAAGGCACCTAAGGAAAAGGCCGCCTCAAAAAACCCTGCTCCTCCTTAGCATCCAATGCATACCCCCACCATGTGTTTTGTGTGATGTTTTCGGTCATGCCACCCTTTATGGTCCTGAATCGCCTCGCATGAAGCCCATGGTTAATGTCATGTTGCTTGAGTCTACGGTCTTGAAAACCTGTGTTCCTTCCTTGACTATAGCCAAGAACCCCAAGACTATTCACACCAACCACCCCTGTGATTTGTGTGATCTCCATGGCCATTATACCCACCGTTATCCCTACCTCATGCATTACCGCACCTATTTGTAGGTAGTGTGGGAGTACGAGATTGAATAGAACCAATCTTCCTCTCCCGTCCTCACGCAGTATGCTTTAGGCCAACTTGAGGATACCTATGCTCCCATTGACATTCCCCCTCCTGATGTCAAGATTACAGAGTCTTCGGCCACCATCCTCTACCTGTCATCATCGATGAGATCCACAATGGAAGATCCCTCTGAGACTTCCCCTTCTGTTTCGCTTGACCTCCGTTTAGTGATCACGCTAGGCTCAACATCAGTGGGTCCCTTATTTGCTTGTTCTTCCATCACCCTCCATGAAGATGCACATGTGAACCTCTCTTCTCATAATGATGAGTCCCATATCACTTCAGATCACTCTAGGGATGATATTTATTATCATTCCTTCCTCTTACATCAACAACCTAGTCCCCTACACATTTTTTTTTACCAACCTATGGGTTTTCTAGGAGAGAACCAGTTCATTATCTCCAAATCCACTCTTTGGGATAGTGACACCATGTATGTCAACCCAGAAACTTAGTCCATTTTCTTCATATATGTAGTACCAAAAGAGATTGGTAATCCTCCATTCCCTTGCTCAAACTACATAACCATAAAGAAAAAAAATGGAACACCACATCAAAAAATGTGTTTATATTCCCCTTTTATAAATACATTTTGGCATGACCATAAAATTCTTGGGGGAACCTATGCCCCTCAACCATAAAAATCCCAGCTCTCAGCAAAAAATAGCACTGAAACCCCCTTTCTCTGACAGGTCCCACTTTTCAAGTCATTTACCAGGACAGGTCACAATTGCTTTCCCAATACTTGCTACCCAGGTCACAGAATGGACCCCCAAAAGTGGACCTAGTCTGTTCCTGAGCTCTGGGTGCCTAATCTGAAACTTTAATCCCTTGCATTGAAGGAGTATGGTTAGGCATCTTACCTGTAACTGAAAGATCTCAATTCCAATGGTCAGTTTGTCCACTGCAATCGCCGCAAGATTTAGGGATTTTTCTCCTCTCTACATTCACATAACTACACTTGCAAATAAATCAAATTGGAGGGAAAATTCCTTATTAAAAGACAAACCTCATATTTTTCTTTTGCTAACTGCGAACAACCCATAGCTCGGTTTTACAAACCATCAGCACCATTGGAAAAATATCACCGAGCTCTCAAATGGGTATCCTTTAGTTTTTTGTGATTTCATACTTTACCTAGACACGTTTTTCCAGGAAAGGTCACTTTACCACTCCTCAAAACCAAATTTCTTCACTTGCAACACTTGTACTTGGGGCACCACTTTTCCTTCATAATTGTTCACACTCGTGTTGATTTTCTTCAAGAGTAACCATCTTGTACTAATGTTTTTGAGGTCCCCACCAGGCCTATTCTGTGTGGCAACATCATCGAGTCACCCTTTTTTAGAGCATCCAAGTTGAGTCATCAGCATCCATGGACTCTATCCCGAGTCCCTTTGTATCCCACTATAGTCCTCCATCCTTCATTTCTTTGTTCCTCTCTCATGTCACACATTATGGCCTTCAGTCATATTATCCCCTATCCCCTTTGATATTGTGTTAGTTTCTGCCAGGTCATCCATGCCCTTCATGCTCTAGCAAGGGATGTCGTCAGCCCACTAGTTAGTACTACCATTCCATAATTATCATTGGTGTCAGTATACTAGTCGCTCTACTATTATATTGCGTGCCTTAGTTTAGGATCCCTTATTGCCTCACCTATGGAAGACCTCGTTATGTCGACATAATCTTATTCATTCCAAAAGATAGGTCTAGAGGGTGGTGTACCTTGGTTCCAACTTCCACTCTTGTTCCACTCTTGTTTCATGCCCATTGACTTGATTGTTTCTCAGATCCATCTCCTTACGACATGATTGTGATCCGCATACTTGATGTTTTAGTGGTGCAACAGATTGTATCGGTGATTCCAGGGTGTGTGTGAGATGTTTCAGACCTCATGAAGGGGTGGCCCTTCAGGTAGCCCTTCACATGCCCAAATGACCTCTCCATTATAGCATTCAATATGCTTCCATAGATTTTATGGTTTCGTCCTTAGCCACTTGCAGTGCCTTTTAGTTTCCATGTATCATTTAGATTTTTAGAGCCATCTCCTATTTTATAAGGCCTCTTTCATTGTACTTGTTATCACCCAAAAAATTTCAGAACATCATTTGGAAGGTCACAAAATTTCATGGATAAAATTTGGGTTATTAGAATCAATTTAGGTTTGATCAAGGGTATGTTTTAGAATTTTATAGTTTAAAGCTCATCCTTAGGTTCAAATTAACTCTTCTTTAAAGTATTTTCATGCCAAATATTCATCATTTTCATTTGTGGGTTATTTCCTAAAGTTTCATATCAAAATTGTTCAATTAGCCAGAAAACCTTCTTTTCATAGTGCCACCCTTTGAAAAAATTTGTTTTGCGCTACGAAAATGCTGATAGTTTCATAGCGTAAACATGAAAAATTTCACTGCAGGTGCTACGAAAGCGCAGATTTATAACTGTCTTGTCTGTTGAGTTGGCAAGTGTCAGAAACCGTTGGGAAAGGATAGGTTAGTGGTACGTTGATTCATGTAATGATGAAATTCGATGTACTTACCCATGATTGTAGTCATCATTGTCATTATAGGTTATGAATGAGGCATCATTCAATTATGAGATGACATTTTAAATTTCAAAGTCTTCCCTAATTGGTCATTCTCATTTCATTTTACCTCCATTTGAAATTTTTGAATATTGAGTGTCAATCCAAACATGTGTCTGATCCATGCAAAGGTGTTACTATACTCATAACAAGATAGGCTATTTTTATACTTATTCAAGAGAGGTCGTTGTTACAATTATTCAAGTGAGGCTGAAATATTTGTTCAAGAACATGTCAGAGGAAAAGAAAATTAAAATAGGAGGACATTTCTTAAGGCATGAAGCTGAAGACATTAAGGCAATAATTGAAGACCTAGCAGTGATGTAAGCATTTAGATGAGTAGGTCGCCTTTGATTTTGTGAAAAGTTGCAGGGCTGTCACAGACAGGTATCTAAGGAATTTACTATGAACTTCAATGGAACAGCCACAAAGTTCTGGATGCTAAGTGTGTTTGTTACACCAAAAGTCATTACTATTGTTACAAATATGCCAAGGGGTCAAGAAACATGGTTCAAAAGTTTCAAATTTGATATGGAGAAATGTAAAGAATTCATGAAACCTGAGTACACAAACATGGACCTTAACAATGCTATTCCTAGAGGCTGCATCAAAGACACTTATTCAAAGTCGTTGCTCAACATTCAAAAGTATTTTACATGTGAAGGTAGATATCACAAGGTTTACTCATATCATTTCAAGTTGCTTCTGCACTTCTCTAGTAAGGTCTCACTTGATTTTCCTTTTTATCTACATAGGAGTCTTGCAAAAATGGCTGATAAGGTGCAAGAAAAATATGAAGGGAGTGAAACATCCTTATTTCATCATGGTTTAATGAAATTATTGATTTTAGATGAGCTTCAGAATATAGGCAAAGATTGGTCATCTTTGTTGTTTATGAATGGATTTGAGTTGGAAACCCTAACTCCTGCAAGAAACCATAAATCTAAAGGAGTTCCATCACCACTAATAGTAGAACCAAGTCAACCTATGGCTGCAAAACCGAATACAAATGAAAAAGTGAAGCCGAGAAAAAAAAAACTGGAAAAGGACCAAAAAAAGTACAAATAATTGATACTACAACTCTTCCACTTGCAAAACAGAGGTCAAAGGTTGTCAAAGATGTAGAATAGAAAGAAGTTGTTAGTGAGATCAAAATAGTAACTAGAAGCCAAGTAGTGGCATTAAAAGGAAAGACGACTGCTATAGAAAGCAACCCAGTAACCAAAGGGAAGCTTGAAGACATCCTTCATGCTATTGACATAGAGGAGACACCCATTGTTCAATCTGAGTTCATTGGGGAAGATGAGAATAAATTGAAGAAGGCCAAGTCTACAAAGAAGATGGAGTTTGAGGGGGAAGGTGCAACTTTCATCTTTAAGCAAGAAAGCCTAGGACAAGGCAGGTTGGGAAACTCAAAGAAGGAAGCAAGCAAGTTCAAAAACCTACCAAGACAACTAAATATCCTAAATAATTTGTTGATATTTCATCATGTATAGTGAAGCATGCAATCAACGGAACATAGAAGGGAAAAGAAGAAATGACAAAAAAAATAGAGTTTCAGCACTTTTAGGAAAAATTGAGGTTGGAAAATCAAGAATTTCTATCATGAGAAAGAGGGCTAGGAAACACAGTGTTGAGAAAGCACAATCTAAAAGGATGAAAGCACTATGGGAAGGAAAAACTGATTTTATTTTTGAAACTCCAAGTAGTGCTGAGCAAATTTTCAAGTGGACAGTTCCAACAATAAAGGAAGCCAAGTTTGTCAAAGTACTAAATACTCATTTGAGAACTAATAATAGAAGACTTAAAGATAAAATGGAGGACTTAGAGCATCAGCTGAAGTTGATTCATGATGAGTTAAAAAGAAGAGGTATTAAAGTTACAATCATAGAAGAGCCAATAGCTAAATCATGTGACAATGAAGAAGGGACCTCAAGAAAGCTGGAATGACTGTGTTTTCATAGTTGATATGATTTTAAAATTATGGAGACAGGTATATCTTATGTTTTGAGCATTACTATAGTTTTCATTTTTGAAATTTTTTGACAAAACTGCATACTCAACAGTTTCATAGCGCAGATAGTGTAAAAAAGCAGAAAAGCGCTACGAAACTTTTGTAGCTGCTTTTCTTACTCATTTTGGTCAGTTTTCGAAAGGATGAAGAATGAATCAAGAGCTAAAACTGATATGGGAGATGTATTAAATGGTAAGTGAGGTGATGCAAGTGGAAAGAATTTAGTTTTTGAATAATTAAGACTTCAAATGGCAGTGTTACAAAGGATCTACGAAATTGCTGTGTTTTCGTAGCACAGTTTATTACAGTTATTTTGAACAATTTTGGAAGTGGTTTTGATATTCTGGAGGCTAGGGATAAGTGAGGAGACATGTTAAGATAATATCCAACATATAAGGACCACAAAATGAAGCTTAATTGATGAGAATTCAAAGGATGTCATGCCTAAAAAATAGGGTATTGTTTCCTTTTTTGTGGAGGTCAAACAAAGTGGACATGAAGAGCTGAAGCCCATCATCCAAATTCGAGTATGTGTTGTTACACTTGGAAAATGATGTAAATTTAAGTGGATAAGGTTGTTTTAGATAATAATAAGTAGGTTGAGTCCTTTTTTTATTAGGACTGTTAAGTAGATTAGGCGTCTTTTGTAATAAATTCCATGTCTTACAGTTATGCAAGGTGTCAGTTGGTGTCAGTAGTTAGAAATTCAATGTATATGGCCTAGAGGAGGATCATCATATGTTGTAATATGTATATTAAAGACCAAGAGGTCGAATGAGAAAATGGTTGGACATTTTTAGCAAAACGGTGCTTATTGTAATTGACTGGTTTTCTTCTAATACAGAGATTTTCTACTTAACCAACTTGATTTTCAAAAGGGGTTTTAGTGTGTTCCTATTCTATTTTCATCTATTTTATTATGTTTTTACAATTCTACATGTGTTTATCTATTAACTAAAACTCTGATATGCCTCAACTTCCATGTTAAGTAGGTTTGATGGATTACTGAATAGTTTTGACTCCATAAGCCCAATGAATACTTGTTGATGTGATTCTCAACCTACATTTATCATTTATAAGTTGTTCTCTAAATAGAGTTAGCCATCTATATCATTATCCATATCAATAACCCTTGGAGAGAACCCTCTCAGATTGGGGAAGGCTAAGCCTCAATCAAAAGATTGGTTTGAAATAGGTACACAATATTGTTTGATCAAGTAGCCTATCAGGTCCAATTTTGTGATAACAATACTTATATCTCATGTACTAAGATATTCTTTTATAATTCCTAGATGTTATCCCAGGCACAGTATGTATGTAGGATCTATTATCATGTTTTTGTCTAGCCCATGTTTATGCCAGCATGTACTTTAAAGTTCAGTCCCCTGTTTACTGGACGCATTATTATTTGTACAATTTGTTATCTCGGTGCACATAGGTATGCATCCCCCACCTCTTGTATAACAGATACTCAGTCATAAAAGAGACTTGTCACACCTGTAAGTCTTGCCTCCTTAGGGTCTTGTCCTCTAGTGCTTTATTCTACCTTATATTTCTCTCTCTGACTCACCCTTTGGTGTCTGGTGATTGAGTTGTTACAATTTACTTTGGTCAAATGATTAGCTCCTTTCGCTCGCATGCTGGGAGGAAATCTATTACACCAATTTTTTGTCATCTAACCTGTTACTATTAGATGGACCAAATTACACCATGTAAGACCAATTTTACCCTAAGTAAAATTACTTTCACTATGAAAATAACTTAGTAATCCATAATTTATTAATTTGTTTATGGTATAAACAGGAAACCCCATGAGGAATAATTGAATAAATCCTTATTTATTTGATTTCCCTCAAGGTATAATTAATTAAACAGTAGTTTAATTAATATTCCTGGTCATATTTAACCCAAAACAGGAAACTTAATTAGATAAATCACTATTTATCTTATTATTTTCTAGGAATAATTATTTAACATTATTTAAATAATATTCCTTGTTAAATTTGACTGAATCATTTATAAATAATTGAATAAATCACTATTTATTTAATTATTACTCAACCACACTCTTAAAATAATAAATAAATCATTTATTTATTTATTATTTACAAATAAAGGGATTTGACCAAATTCAAATTCTTTTTTCCCTCCAACAAATATAATAAAATATTCCACAAAAGTTCGATCTAGATTTCATTAATAATATTTTAATTATGCGCCAATATCTAGACTAACTCAATATTCTGTTATAAATAGAAGGGATTTTCCATTCATTCACTACCTTTTGTTGCCTAAAGATCACTCTGGATCTACACTTTTGGTCTGACATTGAGCCCCCATCGTTGTCATATTTTGCTACCATTTATCTTCTGAGCTCCCTTTGAGTTTCATTTTTTTCTGGGTTTTCTACACCATCAAGAGAGAGAGATCTTAGATCTGAAGTTATGAGGACATACAAGAACCCATCCAATTGAGGGGGATTGGTAACATATTTCAATGTTCCCTTCCCAGGTGTTATAAATACAAGAATTCTTTAAAAATATTCTTTTATTGTCTATTGGATGCATGTAGCAACTCTTTCTTTTATTTACTACTCAATATCTTTAACTGCATAGATATGGATATTGTAGCATTTGCCTTGGTCAACTAACTGTAGATCTAAAGAAATTGGTAGCCATCTTTGATGTTAGGGATATTTGTTATTGTTAGAGAGATAAGTCGTTCTTGCTAACAAGACAGACCTCCCAAGTGTCCTACAAAAAACTAGAAACAAACGGACAAATAAAAAATACTTTCTCTAGGTACTGTTTGATTTTAGAATTAATTATGATAGGTTTTGGAAACCTACTTGTAGTCCAACGTTGATCTTCTTTCCTGTCACTTTGAATATCCTGTCACTCCGAATATGTTTCCTTTCAGGAGCCGCAATCACAAACATGAAAGAATCAGAAGAACCTTAATAATATAAATTAATTCATAAACCATAAACCTATCTTGATGATCAAGGAATTCAAGAAATGAGATAGTTAATTAAATAAGCCATTGATAAAACATGATAAACAAGCTACTTAATTTAACAAGCTCATTGAGAAAAAAATATTCATTTGTATTAACTTAGATAAAGAAGAGACTTACAACTGTGTCTTCCTTGATGTCATACAGGCCTTCCTGGGGTCCGGAACAGGCATTTCCTTTACTCTGACAAACTTTGCACTCTCCATTAGGGGAATTTTGAGGTCTAAAATGGGCCTCCTACGAAAAATGTACAAACAAAATAAACTTTATAAGAACCAATAGGATTTAAGATGATGACGTCAACCATGGGGGATGATTTACCATTTTTTAAGTAAAAGGGTGAAATAATTAAAAAATAATAAAATAATAAAACTAGTTTTTCAACTCGTATTTTAAGCTTATCCCCCAAAGTTTTTACTCAAATTTCAAGCAAGAGTACTTGTTGGATGAAAAATTTAATTCCTCATCCAATAAGTACCCATGTTGCATACTTTTGATGGACCTTGCTACACGAAAAATGAGAAATACATGAAAAAAATGTGATTGCTACACAAAAAATGAGAAATACATGAAAAAAATGTGATTGCAATCATGTTTTTTTCATGTATATCTCATTTTTCATTAGTAGGATCCATTGAAAGCATGCAACATGGGTACTCCTTGGATGAGAAATTAATTGTTTCATCCAATGAGTACTCCTGCTCGAAATTTGAGTAAAAACTTTGGGAGATAAGTTGAAAAAGTAGTTTTTCCTTTTTCTCCCTCCAAAATTTGATGATGTAATCAAATCTTTTTTTATTATTTTCACTATTATTTTAGAATTTCCTTAGGAGGCGCATTTTATACCTCAAAATTCCCCTAATGTTAGCTAAAATGAACATGGGTGTGTAATCATTCCCACATAGTGATTAGTTAAGAGAGTATGAGTCTCTACAACATTTCTCCTCAAAAATTCTCCCAAGTCTAACTCACTAACTCTAACCTTTGAAGCTGCACTATGGCTTAAATTTATAGGAAAAGAGAGGAGGTTATGGTTCCACATAAGAAGGGATAGAATGCTCTTTTGAGGGGATTGGGCTCCATAAATCAAAGGGTAGGCTCCCATAATGGAGGAATGAACATACATGATAGGAGCGAACCTTCGACCGGATAAGTGCTTCTAGAAGCTTCTAGATTTGACTGCTGGGCTTCTAAATGTTACTTTCCACCTTTGTTTTACCTTTTACAGGGGTCTGCACCTTTAATGAATAAAAAGTGCGTATAGCTCAGCATGATTTAGAGCAAAAACATGTGGCACCACAGGCAATGTTAAGAGAAAGTGCGGTACAAGTGTTTTTAAGACTTTTATGAGATTTTCTCTCAATTTCAAGGCATGATTTTAGGAAATTTGATGTTGTGGACTTCCAAGGGAGTACTAAAATGTCATGGTGACAAATTTCAGTGTAACATTTATGCATAGTTAAAGTGAGATTTTTGCGTACGCTTACGATTAGAATTCACACTAACACTGGGTAACTACATTGCAAGAATATGATGTTAAAATTAGACCAGCTAAAATTTCTAGAGGTCAAGTTTTTTGCACAATGTTAACAGGGCCATTCAACTTACCAGAAGAATAAGATTCAGGTGATGAAATTCAAATATCTTAGGTAAGCCTCAACAATATTGAATCTCAATATGCTGACCTCATTTTTTATTTAAAAAATTTGTATGCCCCTATGAAACTCAATTACAAAATAAAATAGACAGATTGAAAGTGAAGCAATATCAAATTGTCGATGATGTTTTATTCAAAAAAAATCATGACTCGATTTTGCTAAGGTGCCTTGCAAAATTTGAGCCAAAAATGGTTTTGCAGGAACTTCATGATGGATTAGCTGGTGGAAATTTAGGAGGAGAAACAACAACACATAAAATCCTTCATGCTTCCTATTACTGGCCAACCTTCTTCAAATATGCACACGAGTATGTAAGGAAATGAAAAAAAATTTCAAACTGTTGTTGGAAGACAAAGGAAACCTACATTTCCATTACAACCAGTCAATATTGAACAACCATTTGAGAAATGTGGATTGGACATAATAGGTGAGATCGTTCCTCACTCTTCAAAGCAACATAGATACATCCTTACAGCAACTGATTAATTTACTAAATGGGTGGAAGAAATTCCACTAAAGGTAACCAATTCTAAGAACATTATTGAATTTATTGATCAATTTATCATTACCATATTTGGATTACCAACTTCCTTTTTGTTTGACAATGCATCTTAATTCTCAGGCAATGATACGATAGAATTCTCTCAAAAAAGGTTTCAAACTTAATTATTACGCCAACTATTATCCCCAAAGAAATGGTTCAGCAGAATCAACTAATAAAAACCTCATTAAGATCATTAAACGAACTATTGATCAAATTTAAAGTAATTGGCATAAATATTTGACATTTTCTCTATGGGAAGATCAAATAACACATAAAGCATCTATAGGTACTTCTCCATTTAATTTAGTCTATGGGAAAGAGGTTGTTCTTCCTACAGATGTAATTATTCCCTCTTTATCCTTGGTTCAATTTATCGAAGAAATTTCTTCTTCTTTTTTATCGTTAAGACAATCACAAATTCTCAAACTTGAAGAAGAGAGAGAGAAAGCCAAGATCACCCATGCTCATCATCAACTATTAGATAAATCTTCCTTTGATGCAAATTTTGTTAGTAAAAAATCATTTCAACTTGGAGACCTTTTACTGAAATGGGATAAAGCACATGATGAAAAAGGTAAGCATACCAAATTCCAAATAATGTTGGTTGGATGATTTCAAATTACAAAACAAATACGCCCATCAACGTTTCTATTGCAAGATTTATCACACAAGAAAGATTCTCTGCTTATGAATCAAATGATTTTGAAAAAATATTTATCATAGGAGATAACCTCTTCTATCCCCTATACATTATTGTCTTTACTTTTCCTAGGAAAATAAAAGTTAAATAATATAAATGTTGGCCTCGTAATAAAATCTCTTGAAATATTTTGACTTTTCGCTTTTATAAATAGAGATTGTTAAGGAAATAGTTAAGAGGTTTGAAAATTAATTAATTTTTATCTCTCTAAAGTTTTATTTTTTCTACCAAAATTATTCATTCTTTGAGAAACTCCAACTTTATAAAAGACTTGTGTTCTATTATCAGTGAAGAAAAATATCTTTAACCAAGTAAAAAATTCTTTGTAGATAAGCATCCTTAACTCTATAAATTGTCATCTATAACACTTAAAGAGGTAATTATTCTCCCTCTCCATTAAAATTTTCTCTTTTTAGAGTGCAATCCTAAGTAATGTACTAAATATTAAAAGATAAGAGGTCTCATCAAGAGTCGACTTACCATATTCATAGGGAAATAATAAGACTCACATTACCACTACTATAGACCAAAACAAGGTAATGGCTTGAGATTATCTTAATCAAAAGAAAAGGGGTCTCATTGTCACCATTTTGCCACCACACCAAGGCAATGAATTTAAAGTAATAAAAGAAAAATTTTGTTAAAAGAGTTATTTAAAAAAAAACAAACAAGAAAAATTAAATAATTGTGTATTTATCTCTAAATACTGCATTGTTATATGGATGGGACAGAAAATCATTGTTGGTTAAAATGCATCCCTGTCGAGGCTATAGACACCTGCTGGCATTAGAGGCTCTACCTATGAAAAACGAGTTCAATTAAACTATAACCTACAAAACCTGCTACTTTATCTTTAATTTGAGTAATGATTGATATAGGCACAAGGATTTTTATCGTTAAGAGGATATCAAATGAATTATAATTAGGTGAGTTTTTTCATTATTTAGAGAAACATTAATTATCTAATATTTCATCCAAATTCTGTTTTCTGAACTATTTTTATTTTGAAATTTTTAGGAATTTTAAAAATTATCAGAGATAACTGGTTCTTCAAGTGAATCGCCAATTATCGTACTATTCAACAACCCCCCCATTTCATTTTTATAATAATCAATATTGTAATAATAAATGTGGACCATTTTAAATTTTTCCAAAAAGGCTAGCAAGTAAGATTTTTTTCCCTTAAAAAGTATTAAGTCATTGAGACAAGTCACTTAGGACCAAACACTTTTCACTTTATCACAGATCACGGAAGCCAAAGGTAATGAAATTAACCCTTAGTCGAAATCTACGATACACAATAAATAAAAGCATTTTTAAGATCAAATTTTATGTTGAGCTATTTATAAATTAATAGACCTTGAAATATTTTTAAAATTTCATAAAGTGCTTGCAAAATTCTTCATATAAGGAAAATCCACTCAAGGAATACATCGCTCATCGCAAATCGCAAGACGAAAAGAACTTTTTAAATAGCATAACTCTAGTGTTGTGATCTTCCAATACTGGGATATGGAGAACCTTGTGATCTTGCGATACTGCGATATGGCGAACCTTGAGATCTTGTGATACTGTGACATGGCGATATATCAATGTTACGACATTGTGATTCCACGATATTGTGATATTGTGAAATATTACCATTACGACTTTATGATATTGTGATTTTTCGATATTGCAATTTATCGCAATTGTGAAATCAACATCGCACTTAAATCATATTATTTCGAAATATTGTTCGGGTTTGTGATGCAATGTTTTGACAAGACATGAAAATAATCACATGAAAGACATAATGCGTAATTAACCAAAATAAACTACATTTACTCTTTTAAAGGCTCGAGGAGATTTGTATATGTTTACTCATGCTTACAATAAAAGTCCTATCCTTATTGAATTCACCATTTAATTGAATTTCAGCCCATATCTTTGGTTTATGTTCATTTTTATTTCTCTATTATTCAATATGAGGAAATAACACTCAGAGATTACTAAGAAAGGAAAAAAATAAAATCGAGCCTTCTTCATCTGAGGAATCAAATATGCAGCCGCTCTTTAGTGATATTAAATGCAAAAAATATGGTGGAAATAGATCGTGGGAAGCTATGTACAATCTATTGGAGGATGAACATCTAAAGGTACAGGTAATCAGAGCAACCACTTACACTGAAATCTTATCTAAAGCTTCATATTTTGAAGCAGTCTGTTCTTTCCTACACAGAATAGATGGGAGGCCTAAAATCCTTCCATATACATATATTGTGAAGTAGATTATTGAAAATGTATATATCTCATATAGGACATTCAAGAATTCAAGGCAAGAAGTCATTTGGTAATTTTCTACAGACGATTTGCGCAAAATGTATCATCTGGCAGAGCCTTCATCGAGCAGTTTGAAAAAGAGAATGAACACCCAATAGATGCCATGAAAACTTGGAGGTCCGGCTCCAACAAATTTAAACGGTAGAAAACTGGTATGTACCCAATTGTACCTCTATTAGCTCCACATATTTATGTAGTTGATATGATGTGTAAGCTTTTTGGGAAAGCTAATAGTACTAAGTTTTCTATGGAATAGATTCCATTAATTGATGTGGCAGTCAACACCATAGTTATGAATTGAAGTAACATTTTATTCGACAATTTGGCTATGGCTATCACATTTTATAGACAGTATATAGTTGTTTCTACGTGGGTCATCCCTCCCTTTTTTATGATTTTTTACATGATGGATGCTATATGTTTCTATACAAAATTTCCTAATATGGGTTGGAATTGGATTATCAAAGACCCTACTCCTATCCATATGTATCATAATATTTTGCGGGAATCTCAATTTTATCCCCATTTTTATAATATTTTTCAAAGTATTATGTTGCCAATCTATCAAAATATTTTTGCTATTAAAGCCCCGAGGCTTTTAGAAGAAGCAAAGATAGAGATTTTTCCAGTGGCTGGATGGTTTGGTGAAGAAACATTTACTTATATCAGAGTTTTCGGGAGTATTTATACTCCCCATGTTATTCCTTATTATGTTCCAGATAAGTTATTGGAAAGATATATTTCATACCAAACAGTAGCGGAGGGTCTTACCAAAACCCTAAAAGACATGAAGTAATCTATCTGGCCAACTTTTTCGGTACAATGTGGTTCTTTTTCATTGTTTGATTTTGGACACACAGTTAAAGAGGTGCAGAATATTTCATGCTTGAATCTGGCTACTATGATATAGAGACAATATGATCCCAGCCAAGTTGCCCAAGACTTTACTACTTTGGTTAAAATTAGATAGTTCATTCACGAGAAAGATGAATTTGATGAATTATTTGAAAAGGTCAAGACTTTCTCACAATTATTGCATTTTTAGTGAATCAAATTAAGCCTAACTGACCACAATCATTTTCATATTTACAGAAACAAAATATTGACAATGGTTCCATTAGACCTATTGGAAATTGAGGAAAAAAGAGAGCCTACTCCACATGTAAGTTTAGAATAAAATTTTGATGAAAATTTTGATCAAGAATTACCAGAGAAATCAAGTGAAGGTTCAGAACTTTATGAACATAAATCTTAAAATCATGAACAAGACCCTAAGGAAAGTTTTGAGAAGGATACATAGTGAAATAATGGAGAAAAAACCAAAGAAACCTTGGCTGGAGAACAATTGGAAATTAATTCTACACAGGATCAAACACAAACAATCATAGTAAATGATATGGATAAAGAGTGGGAGAAATTCAAACAAAATCTCCAAGTACCATAAACATGTTAGTCATCAGTATTTTTCACTATCTTTAGATGACTATAGGATGGTTATATATTTATAAAAACAACATTCCTTGAATATTGTGAGTTACAGAAATCTGACTACCTTCATTATCCTTATAGAAATTTTTTTCACTATTCTATCAATTTGCCATTTCATGGTCTCCTTGTCACTCCTACAAACTCCTTATGTGCTTATACCTCTCTTTTTCACCCTCCTTTCTTGCATATAACCTCATTACCCTAATTTTCCCCTGTCCATAAACTCCACTTTCCCTCTAGGGTTTCCTATAGCCTACTCATTCCCATCTTCCCTAACTTCCTCAAGCATTGATGATCTCAAAACTATCTTTGTAGGCTCTTTAGATAAATCAAGTACATTGGATTTTGGATCTTCAATACAACACTTTTGACAATACTCTATTTTTCACTTAAAGGTACCCAAGCCAAATTTCAATCAAGATCAGGTCAAAAGGCCCTCCCACTAGGTCATTAGGGTTTTTACATGTCTAAGGTCATCCATGGAATTTTCAGGTATTTCTTTTCCTTTGCTTGAAACTGGCTTAGATATAATAGAATGTTAAGACATGATTATTCAAAGAAGGCCTAAAATATTTCCAAAGAAGACTATCCCTTCAGTTGAGAGTCTGCACATGAGGAAAATGGAAAAAATTTGACTCTTTTACAAGAGTGTTGAAAGGTCTATCAGCAGAAACTACTGGTAAGGTAGGTGGTCTACTCCTGAATGAAGACAACTTGTAGCAAGGAGAGAGGAAATAGTTTTTTCTTAAGGAGAACTAGGTTTTTGTGCTTAGTGGTCCAGTAGAGTGCCAAACAGTGATAAATCGCAAAAATTACCAAGAGGAGGCACACAAAATGTAATATCCCATGTGCGGGTAGGGCCCGCAGCCACGTGTTCGGGTCTGTGTAATGAGGGGTGTTGTGCAAGGTCCCCCAACATTAGATGCTTCGGCGGGGTTAGGCCCACCCTTAACACCCTGGGATGCTGCCCCCACTAACAGTTCAAGCTTTTGGTGTAGTGGTTGGATCTACGTGGTATCAGAGCCGAGGTCTCGAGGTCGAGACTCACGGAGCATGGTGGGTAGTAATATCCCGTGTGCAGGTAGGGCTTGCAGCCACGTGTTCGAGTCTGTGTAATGATGGGTGCTGTGTAAGGGCTGTAGAAATGTGAATAACTAATATATTATTCACCGAGATTCTCCTGATCACACACTATTTTAGCTTCATGCATAATACAAAATCTCTTCTACCATTGATCATCATATGCGGAAATAAAATCAATTGCATGCATACATTAAAACCACAAACAATCACACATATGAACACAGTATTTAATGGGAAAACTTAAAGCCCCAACTATTTGTATATTATATGTCATGGAGATCATGTAACAATCATAGTACAAAACTCCTCACAAGCTCTCAGCACTACCTCCAATTGCTACACACTATCAAGCTAGATCTAGCAAAACACATGCTTCAATCCTTAGCCACTTGATAGCCAGCCTCTATTTCATTTTCAATGCTATGGGATGGCTTCATTTAATAGATAAACCACCTGTCTTGAACTATGCAATCCTCATGGGCTACTCCACCTATCTGTGTGTTGCAAGTAGCAACCGTATAGTCACAACTGATAGTTAACCTGCTCTTTCACCTATCTCTGCACTGGTCTCCACTGAAACTGTCCATGCAATGAAGTTAACTGATGCATTATTTAGTTGATTAATGATTTTATAATTAGTGAATTAATTAATAATTAATTCACACCACTCTCACTAATTGTACCAATCAGTTAAACTAAATACAAATAGCTCAACTATGTTTATATTAGTTAAACTGAATACAACTCCACTAACTTCCTCAATCAACTCCACCAAACTCTATCACATGATTTCTAACTGAAGTCAACATGCAATAGCTCCACTAAACCCTCAGGAATAGCGTAATTCCTTCTGTCAGCTGCATGTGCCACATCTGTGCACTTAATTGAAGTGCTCCAAGAGAATAAGATAATGTTTAGAGTCCAAATATTATTAAGAGCTAATAATATTCGACATATCTATTTTTAGACTGGCAATCTAAAAATAGATTCCGCCCAATATGTCTAAAAATAGAAGTCCATATATTTTTTCCCACTTGACCAACCATCCAAAAATAGCATCCTGCAACTCATAGAACATGATCCATATGTCTAAAAATAGACATAGTCTAAAAATAGACTTTGCGCCAAAAATAGCCTGCGGGCCCACTTAGTGAAGGCGACTCCTTTCCACTAAGCTCATCATCTTGTTTCAATCTCAACACTCCCTCTCAACAAGATATGGATTATCTGCAACCCCTATCCTACCCCTCTGGTATTCAAATTTTCTCTTGGTGAGCACCTTCGTCAAGATATCAGCATCCTGATCCTCCATCGGAATGTATGAAAGTAACATGATCTTCTGCTGTACACAATCTCTGATATGATGATACCGGATGTCAATGTGTTTAGATCTATCAAGAAATACATGATTAACCGAGATTTTGATGCAACTCTAATTATCACAATAAATCACAGTAGGCTCTAAGTGTGAAACGAACAACCCGACCAGGATATTCCTCATCCATATAGCCTCACATGCAGCCAAACTCGCTGCCATATACTCGGCCTCTGCTGAACTGAGTGCCACGGATCTCTGCTTCCTGCTGTACCAAGAAACTATTGTTGACCCAATACTAAAAATCCCTCCAGATGTGCTCTTTTTGTTCGTTGGGCTCCCTGCCCAATATACGTCCATGAAGCCAAATAGCTTCACCTCATTCGACTGTCTGTACCACAATCCATATCCCGATGTGCCTCTGAGATATGTTCCTCTGAGATATCTCAATACATGCTTCCCCGCCTTCCAAAAGAGCTTGGTAGGCTTAACCATAGCTTGTGAAATCTGGTTAACTGCATAGCATATGTCGGGTCATGTATTGACCAGATACATAAGTGACCCCACCAACTGTCGATAAATAGTGGCATCCACTACCTTCGCTGAAGTAGCATCCTCCTTCCTCCATCCACCAGGAAGAGGAGTATCAACAATATCTCCATGCATGTTGAAATTCTCCAATATCTCCCGGGCATACTTACCCTGAGAAACAAACAGTCCACCACTGCACTGCCAAATTTCCAAACCCAGGAAATAATGAAGGAGGCCCAAGTCCTTCATCTCAAACTCCTTTGCAAGATCAGCCTTGCATGAGTGTATCAACAGTTCGTCACTTGTCAAAATCAAATCATCTACATAAAGTACAATGATTAGCAACTTAACCTCCACCACAATCTGGTATAGGTTAGGATCTTCCTCACTCTTGGAGAATCCAAGTTCGGTGAAATAACTGTCTATCCATGTGTACCAAGCACGAGGTGCTTGTTTCAACCCATACAACGCTCTCTTGAGCCTACATACATGCGACTCGCTGCTGAAGATCTCGAAACATTTGGGCTGCTCTATGTACACTTCCTCCTCAATGACTCCATTAAAGAATGTTGTCTTCACATACATCTGATGAATGTGCCACCCCATCTGCGCTGAGAGAGCAAGAATCATTCGTATGGAAGAATACCTTGTGACAGGTGTAAAGGTCTCCTCATAATCGATCCCCTCAATCTGTGAAAAGCCTCGGGTAAAAAATCTTGCCTTGTACTTCTCCACACTCCTGTCAGCTCCCTACTTCACTTTGTAGATCCATCTCCAACCCACCACTGATTTCCCCTCCAACCTTGAGACAATCTCCCATGCACTGTTTCTGACAATCGAATCATACTCTTCCACCATGGCATCTACCCATGTAGGGTCCTCCACAGCTTCCTCGAAAGAGGATGGTTCTGTCATGATACACTTGCTCACAAGAGCCATGTATCTAGTATACCGGTCAGGTGATTGTCTCTATCTGCACTGTGATGTAGGTGCTCCTACAACCTTCTCTGCATCTTGAGCCAGTCGCTCAGATTTTGTAGTGCGCTTCCACCCTCTGATGGTTGGCACTGCATGAGTGGTTTCTTCCACTCCATGAACCTCATCTTATGGCTGATCCACATCCTGAGACTCATCCTTAGGAACTAATAGCTCCTCATCTACATGCAAGTGTGGCTCCCTCTCAAGCGAACACTTCTTGGCTTTCTCCTCCTGAAATTTGATATCCCGTCGCACAATAGTCTTCATGATCGTCCGGGAAAATACACGATAGTCAGTGGGGCTGATCAAATTCCCACAAATATCCCAACCTTCCAAATGCCTCCAAACCTTCTTCCCCCGGCATCCTTCGTCATACACAAAATGTGAACCAAAATCAATGGGAAATATCAAGCCTCTTACCGTAAAATCCGGGCCTTCTGTGTGCTCATGCCAAGTATCCTATGAGATAGCTAAATACCCCGCACGTATACCGCAAAGACAGCTGTACCCACAAGTGTATAAAAAGTAGGCCCTGATCATGCAACATCGCCCATGCAACACCCACGATTGTTCTGTTCTTCTGCTCAACAACCCCATTCTGCTGTGGGTTATGAGGTGCTATGAGCTCTCTTCGAATTCCTTCTGCACTGCAAAAGTCCTTGAATTCGCCAGAGATGAATTCACCACCATTGTCGCTCCTAAGAGCCTTCACCTGCTTCCCCGATTCTTTCTCAACCAGTGCCTTGAACTCACATAACTTTGAGTATGTCTCGCTCTTCTTCTGCATGAAGAAGATCCAGCACTTACGAGAAAAATCATCAACAAATATCACATAATACCTGTGCTTTGCTGTCGAAGCTACTGAGAAAGGTCCACACATGTCTATGTGAATTCTCTCAAGGATCGTCGTGGCACGACTATCCTTCTCGTGAAAGGTGGCTTTCACAAATTTTCCCAAGGTACACCCCTTGCACTGATCTGACTGCACAAGAGTGCCTTTAGGAAGCCCAGTAGAAATCTGCTGCAGTATCTTCAAAGCTCCATGGTGAAGGTGGCCCAATCTCCGGTGCCACAACTCGCCATCATCCCGGCTCACCACTCCTTCTGCCTTGCCTGCCATTACTGTGCAGCCATCTACCTGCAATTGATAAAGGTTCTAAACTTGAACCCCTATCCTCTGGGTCTCACCAGTTGCCTTACTGCGCAGGAAAGCCTTTCCCTCGCTAAAGACAACATCATATCCCTTGTCTTCTAACATCGCCACAGAGATAAGATTCTTCTTCAATCCTGGAACATGCATCACTTCCTTCAATACGAAGGGTTTACCAGACTCTCTCTCAAAGGAAATGGTACCGATACCGGTCGCACTGTATCTACCATCATCGCCCATCTCGATGTGCACTCCAAGATATTTCTCATCTAGATCAGTAAACAAATCTCGATCTCCTGTCATGTGAAAAGACGCACCACTGTCCAGAAACCACACTGAACCCATCACACTTGAGACCAAGCATGCGATCAAGCAAAAATCAGCTCAACTGGGAGTGCACATATTCTTCTCTGGGCCATGGGCCCCAGCAGCTCTCAAGTGATTTCTTCTCTCTCTTTTCCTCGCGGACAATTTGTGGCATAGGGTCCTGTTGGCATGTTGAAAGCACTTCACCTTGGACATGTCCTGCTTCTTGCCTTTCGCACCGGAATGAGAAGCTTTCTTGCTCTTTCCCTTATTTTCTTTGGTAGCCAAAGTGTGATTCTCTTCATCAGAGTTCTTTGATGAAGATCCGTCCTTGGTACTCTGCCTTATCTCCTCTTGCAAAAGATCCGACCAAAGTCGCTCCCATCCTGGCAATTTCTCCCGAACATTGACAAAGTCCTCATAGGAATGCCAACTCTTCGGAAGCCCAAGGAGAGCCAAACTCACCAAGTCCTCATCATCAACAGTCACCCCCACACTTCCCAGCTCATCCCTGCATTGGATGAACTTCATGAGGTACTTGGGAATACTGTCGCCTTTCTCCATCTTTATGTTTCTGAGTTTTTCCTTGAGTGCCAACTTCCTCTGGTCACTCTTGCTTTGGAATAAATTTATCAAATCTTTCCACATCAGGAATGGAGAAGCCTTACCATGAATTTTGGACACTATGTGATCCTTCACACCTTCCAAAATAATCCTTCGACACTTTGCTGTCTTCTTTTTCCATGCGTCAAGTACGACAACATCACTAGAAGTAGGTTTTGGAATTTCTGCATCTATGAACTCCTTCAACCCATTGTCATCCAGCACCACCTCCATTCTCGCCCTTCCACATGCATTATAATTGAGTCGCCCTCAAGGGCATACTCCAACTCGTAACTGCTGAAAGACACCCCAACTTCGACACCAAGAAAACACTACCGCACCTTGAATCCATGCATAAAACCTTCCAACCGCTTCAATGTTTTGCAATTCCTCCAATGATCAATAACGCTCTGATACCATGTAGAAATTTGAATAACTGATAATTATTCACTGAGATTCTCTTGATCACACACTATTTTAGCTTCATGCATAATACAGAATCTCTTTTACCATTGATCATCATATGCGGAAATAAAATCAATTGCATGCATACATTAAAACCACAAACAATCACACATATGAACACAATATTTAATGGGAAAGCTTAAAGCTGAAAACCCCCAACTATCTGTATATTATATTTCATGGAGATCATGTAACAATCATAGTACAAAGCTCCTCACAAGCTCTCAGCACTACCTCCACTTGCTACACACTATCAAGCTAGATCTAGCAAAACACATGCTCCAACCTGTTGCCACTTGATAGCCAGCCTCTATTGCATTTTCAATGCTATGGGATGGCTTCATTAAATAGATAAAGCACCTGGCTTGTACTGCGCAATATTCATGGGCTTCTCCACCTATCCGTGTGTTTCAAATAGCAACTGTATAGTCACAACTAATAGTTAACCTGCTCTTTCACCTATCTACCTGCTTGGTCTCCAGAAGCTTGTCCATGCCCAAAGTAAGCGATGCATTCTTTAGTTGATTAATGAGTTTATAATTAGTGAATTAATTAATAATTAATTCACACCACTCTCACTAATTGTATCAATTAGTTAAACTGGATACAAATAGCTCAACTATGTTTAGATTAGTTAAACTGAATACAACTCCACTAACTTCCTCAATCAACTCCACCAAACTCTGTCACATGAGTTCTAACTAAATTCAACATGCAATAGCTCCACTAAACCCTAGGAATAGCGTAATTCCTTCTGTCAGCTGCATGTGCCACATCTGTGCACTTAACTGAAGTGCTCCAAGAGGATAAGATAATGTTTAGAGTCCAAATATTATTAAGAGCTAATAATATTCGACATATATATTTTTATACTGGCAATATAAAAATAGATTCCGCCCAGTATGTCTAAAAATAGAACTCCATCTATTTTTCCGACTTGACCAAGCATCCACAATTAGCGTCCTGCAACTCATAGAACATGATCCATATGTCTAAAATAGACATAGTCTAAAAAAATGAACTTCGCGCCAATAGCCTACGGGCCCACTTAGTGAAGGCGAGTCCTTTCCACTAAGCTCATCATCTTGTTGCAATCTCAACAAGGGCCCCCACCCTCAAATGCTCTAGTGGGGTTAGCCCCACCCTTAACACCTTGGGATGCTGCCCTCACTAACAGTTCGATATTTTGGTGTAATGGTTGGATCTACAGCAACCAAAAACTATTCCAAATAGAAATAAATAGTAATATAAAGCACATAAACAAGAAACTACAACAACTAGAGAGGCATCACATGAACCAGACACAATATGGAGAACGCTGAGCCATTTTATTAAGTACTGAAAGATAAAATGAATACAAAGGTGATCAGAATGATGGCACCTTGGCTTGCACTAGGAAAGCGTAGAAATACTCTCAAAATATATCGTGAAATGGCTGCTCCCTCAATGACTGTGTAATCTCCAAGCTGTTGGTGCTGTTGCTGTGCTGCTGTTACTGCTGGAATGGACTGAATCTTTGGGGCTGCTCCCCACCTCCGAAAATTCAGAATATTTGGGAATGGCCTCTACTTCCAAAACCCAGAGAGATTTTCACAAATGGCCGACCCCCGAAAATAGCTCCCTTGAGGCTCTGCGCTGCTCCTCAAGGAGGGATGCTGGCTCTGAATGAACAGCTCCAAAAGCTGGTCTGTAACTCCACCAAAACACTAGAATAGGAAAGGGCTGGCCCCTTATCCACTATCCCTGGCTGATTCCACCTCAAAATCCCAATCCAGAACAACCTCTCCACAAGACTGCGTCCTCCCTCCCACTGACTGTGTTGTCTCTCTGCGTGGGTGCTCCTCCCGTGATAGCTGCAACTCCCACTGACAAAATAAGGATGGAACTCCTCACCCAAGCATGCACTCGAAGTCCCCCGGGGTTGAGGTTGGGATCTCCGAACAGAGACACCCAGTGTACTGAACAATATGTGCAGACTTTGCTAAACAGCAAGCGTGCTCAATGTCAAGAAGACAATTCTCAAAATGCATAATCAGAATGAATAGTGTTGGGCCGCTAATATGTTATTATTGTTATCACTTTTTAACACCTATTTCATCCATTTATACTCTTCTTTATCATGTCATTTATCATAATTTATCATATAATTCCATTTTATAATTATTTATGCTCTTATGGATAAATAGTTTTTCTTCTCCTTTATTTTTAATAAATTGATGATTATGCATGATTTTACCAATTATGGTTTATTAATAAATTTTTGTAACATCACTCACCATTTTAACCTCCAATATATTTTCCAGATCGCAGAGTTGATCTCCTGCTCATCATTAAATATGCCAACTCAGAAATTCGTTGGAATAAGAAGTGACAGTTTTGCATTGGACGTATTGGGCAAATGGAGAAGAATCTGGAAAATCCGAAACATGGGTTTTTTCCAGAACGGACTGAATTAACTTTAGAATGGAACAGTTTGCCCAAATTCGGCATGTATTGAGAGAAACAGAATTTTCTCTGAGGATTATTTCCCCAGATTCGTTGTTGTGGCCGTTTTCCAAATTCTTCCAATTACAAGACCAAATTCGACCTGTTACTGTTAAATGATTGATGGAAGGATATTTCAGATATGATCTTGCTGACCAATTGGTTGTGAGCAATCCAATTTTTTAATAGGAATCATTTTTAATCATATCGGTTGTAACTTCTCTTTTCTCGATGTGTATTAAATCAGAACAGAGATCAGAGAAGAGGGATTATTATGGGGATTCATGATGGATGATTAGAGAGAGAATTAGATGGATTATTAGATTAGAGATAGATAGGATAGGATTGGAGGAATGGGAGACTTTCTATTGAAATTGTAACTTTGATCATCGACTCTCGATGTTGAAGCAGAGCACAAACTTTTTGTAACGATTATGCAATAATGAATATATAAAAATAGTTGCAGTTTCTTCACATCTCCTGAAGTATTCCGGCGGTATTCACCGGTGGCTAAGGGCCTGGCTCCTGGTGGATCTAATTTTTGTTCCTATACCATACAGTGTGGTTTTCCTTATTTCTGATTTCTGCAAGTGTGGTTTGTTTAATGATTAATTTCTGCAATTGAATTGCGTTTCTGTTCCTTTCCCTCATAACAAGATCATTGCTTTCTGAAAGTATATTGTTGTGTTGCTCATTCTAATTATAGAGCTTCGCTATTCATTTCAGTAACTTAGTTTTTTTGTTCATTGCAGTCACATAAGCGTTGTTGTCTATTTCTATTATATAGCGTTGCTGCTCATTTACTTTCAGCATTCATTTAGTTTTTCCTTTTAGCATTCTTACAGTTAGGATAATTATCTCATTTCCATCAGTTGCAGTAGCGTTATTGATTTAATTTGTAGCGTTATTGATTTAATTCATTTCCATTTCCAATTGGTTATTTAGTGTGTTGTGTGTGAGATCAACAACTGTAAAGAACATTGGCTATTGTTGTCAAAGCTCTCAGATTGAGGATCTTATTTATGCTTGATTACTTTACATCAGTTAAAAGAGGAATGAGTTATTGCTACTGTATCCTCGACTGGTAATTGTTGTTACTTTGTTGAATGAATGATTTAGTTTTAGAGCATTGAGTTTCTTTTAGTTGCAAGTGGGATTTATTAAAAGCATCTGTTTATTCTTGTATTTGAAAGATCTATACTACATTTTAAGAAACATTACTCTCTGGGATTATAGTGTGCACATATTGTGTACACTCTTGAAATAAGAGGAATTTCCTGAGTTGATAATTAATGTGGGATAAATAGGAGTTTTAAAAGGCACCTTTTAGCACCCAACAATGAGAATGAGGAGACCCTTCCTCCTTTTATGTTTGGTGAGCCTCTCCCTCACCTAGGCCCCACCAATCCTTGCATTGCCACTTGGCCACTAAGCCCCACCTTGCTAATTCGATATGTCTCCTTAGTGACTTTAGCGGATGCTTTTATCCTAAGTCTAATCTAAGTGCTCCTTCACCCACATTATTTATATTTTAACTTTATAAAGGAAAAATTAGTCAAAATTAATATTTCCAATTAGCTGCTGCTAATTGGGAATATTACAGTCCTCGCTGTCAAAAATTTCTTGTCCTCAAGAAATGCCTGAACAAGCCTCCTCTCTAGCTGATGCTCCCCACCATCACTGTAAAATGTGCTTGGGTCCCAGATGCGCCACTGAATATTCCCTGTCCTTTGTATCACCCTGATATGGAGGGATCTCTAAATGCTAGGATCCCAAGCCATCATGTCCAACATGCAGCTCCACCTGCTCCACTCACCATCCTACCATGCTAATGAAGTCCACCACTTCATCAATGACTCGCTAAATCCCGATGGAAGATATACATGATCTCCCCATGTAGTATACAGCTCACCCTGAGAGTTTATCAAGCTGTGTAGAGCTATAATGCTCAAGTATCCTGCTAATATGTTAGAGGTACCACCATTCTAATGTTGTGCTACTCTGATCATGAGATACTCCCTGTCATGCGCAGATTGTATCCTCCTCTCCTAAGACCTAGTGGAAGGAGATATATGAGGGAGATCTATGTTTGGTCAATTTGGTGTGTCCTAAATTGCTGCATTTAATTTGTCAATCCGGGAATCGTAAGCTGATGAAGTGCGGCGCACTATATGTGCAAGATAACCTCTTTCTTATCTTTTTGTCGTTTATGGTCTTTCTAAGGTGAAATGGAAATTCTAAAGTGAGAAACAAGCTTGGTTATAATTGTTCAAGGAAATGATATTCCCCTATAATGATTTACCAATCTCGAAACTTCAAAAGAAAATTGAAATTACAATGACAAAAGAAAGTAAACTGCTGAAATGGAAAGTGTTGTTAATCTAATGAATCAAAACAAGAAACTAGTGAATATGAAAACTAAACTATCCTTGCTGCCAACTGAACACAAAAGAAACTATGCTTATGGAAATTCAAAATTGCAATGAAAGAAATCTAAACCAGATTACATCAATTCATTTTCCGACCCTTCATCATTAGACCAGCTATGACTTGCGGAAGTAATCATAAACAACTTGTGTAACTGATATTTAATTTGCAGAAAGTAAACTAATAATAAACCATACACACATGATTCAATCCCTCGCCATCAGTCCAGCTGTGGCTTTCGGAGGCAATTGAAGATGTCATACATGATTCAATATATTTAAGTTTGCGGAAAAAAAACTAATACTAAACTACACACTTCATCATGCAGCCCCTCACCATCAGTCCAGCTGTGGCTTTCGGAGGAAACTGAAGACGCTATGAGCATCTTAATATATCTAATTTTGCAGAAAGGAAACTAATACTAAACTACACATTTCATCATGCAGCCCCTCACCATCAGTCCAGCTGTGGCTTTCGGAGGTAGCCGAAGACACTATGAGTAGCTTAATATGTCTAATTTTAACTACTGAATCAGATAAACAAAACTGAAATGCACAAAACAAAACTGAAGTTAAACAAAGACTGTGAAAGAAAACTAGCAGCAGAATAATATCAGTTTCATATCATTAGAAAAAATACTTATGAAAATGCCCCGGGGTGTCTACCTAAAACCTGCACAAGAAAACTGATCAGTGTCTTAACAATCATAAAAACATAAAAGACAGGAATGCAATGGAAATTACAGAAATGTATGAACAGAAATAAAACAACTATGAAATATGAACATGTAATGGGTTATGATACAATGACTGCTTAAAGAAATGAAATGAAAAATATATACATTAATGCACAGAACCTCGGCTGAGCAGGGGCCCTCTACGCAGCTCTGGTATGATCTTCAAACACGAATTAAGTTATGAAACAGAGTTCTTCACATTAAAAAGAAAGTCATTACAGGCTGGTGGTATTACGGCTCAAGGCAGCGTAATCACCACATAACAGAGTATGCACATCAACTTAACAACTAACAACTCTCAACTCACATTCACTAACTCTACGTGCGTATGCAAACGCTCTTTATAAAGCAATAAAATGTAACTGTTTCCTGAAGTTTATGATAGCAGCCAGCACGTAGACCACTAAGGCCACGGATTTAGGAGTATGGCCATGTTGGGAAACGGATCTATGGAAGGTGGCCGCTTAAATTCAACTCCAGAACTTTGCACAGATGTCAATTAACTTCCACAAGCTTGGGAAACGGCCGTATGGATGTTTCTATGCCACGAAACAGAGTCCAGCCGACATAGAACTCCACAGTTGACTCCCACGTGGATGGCTTTGACCGCGGCTTTCCTTGACGAATTTCATTGAACCAATAGGACACGAACCATGTCCTTGTCATTCCTAGCCTGCCCATGTGGCTCGTTTCCTTCGTTGACACCTGTAACATTGATTTCCACAAAATAGCTGCGGAAAGTTGCAGCGGTTGCGGAAAGTGACAAGTTTCCGCAGCTGTATGAACAAAATCTAAATCAAATAGAAAACACACAAACATAATTAAAAACCATGTTAGATACCCTTTTGCACATGATATTGACAATTTTGGAGGTTTAGGTGAGTGAAAAAGATATGGAAAAGTGTATGGAAAAGAGACAAATTCGGGACTCAACAATCTCTGAGAGACAAGCTCATCCAGACTAGGAATCTCCATGATGCCAATACCTACCCCTCCGAATGCAGCTTTGAATCTATGCAGCAATAGAGAAATTCTGCCTTCCCATCCGATGAAGGCCTCTGTGTACCCCCATGTGCCAACCCAACAGTGAACTAGATCACTCTCTGTCCTGACTCTGACCATCATGAGACAGAATGGGCTATCAATCAACTGAATCTTTGCATCCCATAATCGAACCTGCTGCACCATAGCTCTGACAACTGTGGGAATCCCTTCGTGCCTCATCTGTAGTCCCCGCTCGTGACCAATATAGAGGGTCCATATATCATGGGAAAATATGATGCATGCTAACCTGCCCTGTGTCGACCACTGTGTAGTACTGATGACCGCTGGAAGCCATATGTGACAAATAGCCACCCCTTGAATGCAATCAAAAGATAGATATTTGATACTTGCAATTGAATCGAGGTATGTGGATCCCTCCTGTCCCTGCCAACCATCTCCACTAGATCTGCCATCCACCCTCTCGATAATGTGTCGATACATTGTCTGGAGCCCAGACACATACTGGGATGCTACCTCTGCTGTACCCAATATCCTCTGCTCATGCATGGTCTCGACATGCCTTGAGAAAAGTGTGACGCATGTCTCCCTCATGACCCGCTCCCCAAGCGTAGGCTCAGCAATGGCTGATGTGCCACCCCTACAGAGGATCATCTCATCCCCTAACCTATGGCTGTCAACTAGCGCACCGACTCAGTGCCACTACTGAGAAGTCTCTCCCCTAGTGTGCTGAGTGTCATCCAAATATCTTGGGTGAGCCTCGCGTACCCCACTGCTCATGCCCAAAGTGCCAAAGGACAACAACAAAATCGACTGTGCCCGTGAGTGATGTAGAAGAGGGTCAAGTGCGTGAGTCCCCACAGATACCGTCAAGTATTGCTCATCTGTTTCACCATCGATCCTAGGTGAACTACCCCCAAAGGTATGCCCGGTGTCCCTGTCCGTGAGTCTCCCTGGAGGCAATACTCTAGGACCCTATTGTGCAGCACCGTACGTCCTCGCATACCACCGATCATCCATGTACTCCTCGTCATGCCACTGCACACTGAGGCATACCCCTGTACACTGCTAGATACCCCCTACTACTGTTGTACCACCCTGTACTGTCTCGTGCCTTGTCTGTGTCAAGGCATCGGTCACTCCTCGCGTGTTCTCAATGTGATGTAGGACACTCCTACTCCACAATGTAGTCCCACACACTACGGTACACCACCATGCAACTCCATGTCCACCGGTAGTCCACTGCTCAATGCTAGATGCTCCCACACATCCTTGGATGTGATGGCCTAGAGTTGTGTCTCTACATGTCGGACCACCCCCAATCGGTATCATCACCTCCACTGTCGCATCGCTATACCCGTCGATGAATGGATCACCACTCCAAACCCTCCCCGAGGGGTCCGAGAAGTGAATCTCCCTATGTGTCAGTAGTGATACCACCACTGCTCGGCTCCGCTGTGACCTCTGTGCCCCACACAAAGGTGAAGACTCCTTGGCTCCATATGTTGGGAAAAATGCTAAGAGGGGGGGGGGGGGGTGAATCGATGTTAGCAGGTGCGGGCAAGATTTTTTTACTTTTTCTTTTTCTAAAACCCATACGCTACTTTATTGAATCCAACTCGTGTATACATGCGGATATCCTTAATAAAACTCGCGTATTAACAGAGATCTCATTATGCTGATAATTCTTTGCTTAGATAATTGCATCATTCATTCGTTAGATGTTTGGTAAGCAGTAAACATGTGCAGTAAGAGCAGAATAAATCATCACACATAAGCAACACACATGAACACCAGGATTTAAGGTGGAAACCCAATTTGGGAGAAAACCACCGCTGCCGTAGTCTCATTCTTCAATATTTTATTATAAATAAAACATCTTACAACCATGTACTGGCGCAGACTCATACCAGCACGCAGGAACCCACCTGCAGAAGGCTACAACCTGCTCTCGTTTACCAGCCTCTCCTGGAAGGGAGCTACAACCCCTTGACTGAAGGCTTTGACCCTCAACACCACTACAGACCACGTTTCATCAATTTTCAAACTCGATCAAACAGCTTCAATACAACCCTTCACTTATCAACAATCATACTTTGCCCATTGCTTCCAACAGAACAGTGAAACCACTGTAACCAGAATATCAGAGATAACCCAGAATTCAGAATAGATATGCAGAATCACATTCAACCTTGAGCAACTATAAGTTCAGACACCATACGTGCCTTTGTTTAAACAGATCCGCGTATACACGCGCTTTTCACGAAGCGGACCCGCGTATACATCTGTGCATTTTTCAGAACAATCCTAATTGCCCATACGCACCTTTGTTTAAACAGATCCACGTATACACACACTTTTTATGAAATGAACCTGCGTATAGATCTATAAAAGATAAAATTTGTAGAACAGACTAGATCTATGAACTTACCCAGATTTCTTTAATTTCTTAAACAGATTTGTGCCAGGTCTTCAATACTTCTTTTTAGATCATCCTAGAGATTCATCATTTCCAGATCTAGAGATTTTGAACCTTCATCATATTCATAGGTGCATCATAGATTCAGATCTATCGATTAAGAACAGAGTTCAACCATTCAGATAAACTTCAAAGTGAAGTATTCATTTAAAGCCCAGACACCTACACACACTTGCACTATGAATTTCTTCTCCTTATATAGGTTTAGCCTTTGTCAATACCATGAGCCAAAACCACACAACTTCTAATGGTATTCCTGGATGGGATCAATTAGATATTCAAGCGCTCAATACAATGGGTCAATACCATGGTAAGAACCCCTGGATTTATAACTTTAGAGCGCAATTAGGCATACGCGACTTAGCACGTACTTTTCCGCGTGCATACGCTACTTCTCCTAAACAAACCCGCGTATGCTTTGTGACACACACTTTTCATCATTGTTCTGGCCCTTACTGATATTTCTTTCTCTGGTACTTCTGAGCTACTTGTAGAACATCAGATTTACATCATTAATAAACTCATCAAGCATCAAGAACAACTTCATTAATTAGGTTGCCATCATCTTCATCAAGTGGGTTGCCATCAAGGACAACACTCTGCATCATATTTCCAACACCATACAAGGCACCATCTGGTGGCCTACCAATGCCACCTCCTCCGACAAGCTCCTGCCAAGGTATGTTGATTACCCTGTTGCCCAGCGTATAAGTGTCATACGAAGACAACCTAGGGAGTCTGCCTATAAACTGGTTGGCCACTGGAGCTGACCGAAACTCCCTTAGAGAATGCGCATGCTCAGCTGCTAGGCCAACTGTACCCTCCAAGACATAGTCAACCGACCTGCCTAGGAAATGACAGGTTATCCCGCCTAGATCCTAATGCCAGTTTGGGGCCTGTATTCCCAGCACCTGGAAACTCCTGCTGAACTACACCCGGGTCCACCACTATCTCCATAACCCACTCCACCGGGTACCAACTCAAAATATCTCGCCATCCAACCTCAACATGTGGATGTTGCACCCTGTGCAACTCTGATTGTCTCATCCCACTAACCAAGTCAACGTATGAGATCTGACTAGGTGGCTCGGCCTCTCTCTCTCCAATGGAAAGAGGTGACCCAACAATGCTGCTAGCCCTGTCTATGCATGCCTAAAGGGGGCTGCTCTGACACTCCAATGTGCCCTCTAGCTGTACCATTAGGGAATCCATTCGTTCCCCAATGTGGGCCAACTTGGCCGTTGACTCGGCACAAACCACTCTCATGCCCTCTAGCTCCTTGTTCTGTAACAAAATAGCCTCTCGTATTGATGTGGCCTTCCCTTTCAAAACTAGAAGGTTGGCTCGAAGTTGATGACACCGTTGTGTGCGACCATCATCCAATACCTCTGTATCTCCTAGTGCCTCATCAAAGGTGGATACATCTCCTGGCACCTCACCCATCTGCCACGCGTTGCTACCACCTGAAGACTCGGACACTACCTCGGTCATTACCTCAATGGATGGCACTACTGGGGTAGGCTCTACTCTCTCTACTAAGATGTCAACCGATATGGTCAAAGAAGTCTCCAAAACAGGTGGCCCCTGCGTCATACTGGGTGTATCCACATGCTCCCCATGATCCTGTGTGCCCTCATCCCCCAAGTGCGAGGTAGCCATTTTGATGACTTCCCCCTTCGTTATTCGGTCAAGCTGGGAAGAGGTATCCAACTTTCCCCCCCAATTCCGGGCCGTGCAATCAGTGGATCCATAATACATGGGAAAAGGTGTCCTCCCAATGGTTCGCTGCAACTCTGAACTCTCTGTGCTAGACCCCCCATTGTTCCTTCCTTCTTCATCCCACCTAAGATGGCAGTAATCTCTAAAGGACAAAGCCGCTCTGAAGTTTTCCCCCATGGAATGCCATTCTCGGAAATAATCTCCCATGAGTATATGATCATGCCGCCTATCTTGATCACTCAGTGCTGGAGGTAAGAATGTAGGCATCGTGATCCTGGTTGGCCTACTGAAGGCTGGTAAATGCTGGTCACACTGTTGTGAGACCCCCATATTTTCCACCTCTACTGCGTTTGGTGGGTAAGATTCTGCTTACCCTCTTTGTTCATAGGAAAAGATCCCCACGGCTGAGCCAAGAATGAGGCTCTGATACCACTGTAATATTCCGAATAGAAATAAACAGTAATATAAAACACATAAACAAGAAACTATAGCAACTAGAGAAGCATCACATGAACCAGACACAATATGGAGAACGCTGAGCCATTTTATTAAGTACTGAAAGATAAAATGAATACAAAGGTGATCAGTATGATGGCACCTTGGCTTGCACTAGGCAACCGTAGAAATACTCTTAGAATATATCGTGAAATGGCTGCTCCCTCAATGATTGCGAAATCTCCAAATTGTTGGTGTTGTTGTTGTGCTACTGCTACTGCTGGAATGGACTGAATCTTTGGAGCTGCTCCCCACCTAAGAAAATTCTTAAATTTTGGGAATGGCCTCTACTCCCAAAACCTAGAAAAATCCAAAAAGCTTTTTAGAAATGGGCGACCCCCGAAAATAGCTCCCTTGAGGCTCTGTGCTGCTCCTCAAGGAGGGACGCTCGCTTTGAATGAACGGCTCCAAAAGTTGGTCCGTAACTCCACCAAAACACTGGAATAAGAAAGGGCTGGCCCCTTATCCACTATCCCGAGCTAAATCCACCTCAAACTCCCAATCCAGAACCACCTCTCCACAAGACTGCATCCTCCCTGTCACTAATTGCGCTGTCTCTCTGCGTGGGTGCTCCTCCCGTGATAGCTACAACTCCCATTGACAAAATAAGGATGGAACTCCTCACCCGAGAAGGCACTCTAAGTCCCCCGAGGCTGAGGTTGGGATCTCCGAACGGAGACACTCGGTGTACTGAACAGTACGTGCAGACTTTGCTAAACAGCAAGCGTGCTCAATGTCAAGAAGACAATTCTCAAAATGCATAATCAGAATGAATGAGAATGAGGGGACCCTTCCTCCTTTTATGCTTGGTGAGCCTCTCCCTCACCTAGGCCCCACCAATCCGTGCGCTACCACTTGGCCACTAGGCCCCACCTTGCTAATTCGATATGTCTCCTTAGTGACTTTAGGGAATGCTTTTATCCTAAGTGTGAGCTAAGTGCTCCTTCACCCACTTTATTTATATTTTAACTTTATAAAGGCAAAATTAGTCAAAATTAATATTTCCAATTCGCTGCTGCTAATTGGGAATATTACACCAGACTAGGTGCCACAGTCACTATGTTGCCCCTAAGGGTCTCTGTGTAATCCCTGAAGGGTTTCCTGAAAATCACGCTCTCCTTGTTGCTGCTGCTGTCGTCTAATGCTGCTATCGTCTGCTGCTGCTACTGCTGCCTTCCTTCGCGCTGTCTTTCCTGATCTTTTCTCTGTTTCTTATGTATTCTAGACCCCGAGATCAGATCATCCCCTTGGTCTAAATTCCCCTCTCTGCAACTGAAACACTTGAAAATTCTTAGCAACCCCGCCCTAGAATCTCAGCTTAGATGCAGTGCTCTGCCTCTATGTGTTTTACAAATGACCCCAAGCCTTTCCTTTATACTTTTCTCGTTGACAAATCAACGACCAAGATTAAATCTTTAATCAATGGCTATGATTAAAAGAAAGTTTGATCTGTGTGACTTAAGACAATTTCATCACATGTTTAATTAAATTCACTTTAATTATTTTATTTTCCTAAGTTTTAACTTAGGAAATACATTAAAATAATTAATTAGTTTAATATCTCCTAAACCAGATGAAATTTCCCAAATCCATTTCTGGGTCTTGTAGATCAGGTGAGCTCTAGTCCTTCCTCAAAATTTGGGACCTAGAGAAAAACTGATGCTACCCCAAATACACAAAATCTCAACATTGTCTTAACTTATGCTAGAAAGGCTTAGTACCATCCTTCAATGGTATCCTATGCTCAATGATAGTTGTATCATATATCTTATAATCATGATATTTCCAAGAAAAAACATAAACATATTCACAAAACAGCTTGTGGTATTCAGTCTTTATTTCTTCTAATAAAGCTTTTGACAACTTAACATACCTCGGTTCTTTTTCTGTGCCCAAATTGAAATCTTCCAATTCTGTTTCTGTTTCAGCTAATTGTAGTTTAACTGAGACATCATTGTGATCAAAGAGCTTCTCAAGTGGGATTAACTCCTTGGGAATATGATTGGTAGGCAGCTGAATGATAGGCTAATCAGCAATCTGTTTTTTCATATTTTTGGTGTCTTGCATATCAGCATCATCCTTCATGAAGTCTTCATCTTGATCAATGTTTACGACAGCAAATTTTTCAACAACTTCAATGAATCTTCTAATCTCCTGATCATATTCAAAAACTTTCCAATGCTTGACATTATCAGGAATGTTTGGTCTGAATCTAACTTCCACTTCATATTTCAGCTTTATAGGTATTGGAATCCTGAATGAGCTTGCTGAAATAAAAAATGAATCAGCCAAAATATTACTCTCTTGGAACAAAAAAAATGTTAAAAGCCAAGAATGAGTCTTCTACAATGCTCCATACTGCATTCCGGTAATCTCTGAGTCTGGGATGCTTAGTTTGATAAATATTTCTGATTTACTGAACAATAAGTTTAGCATCTCCAAAAACCGAAATTTCTGAAATATTCATATTTTTTACTGTTTTTAAACCCATCAGTAGAGCTTCATATTCAGCCACATTGTTAGTTGCTTCAAATTCAAGTTTGAAAGAAAAAGTGGAGCTTTCTTTCAAAGGGGAAATGAGAACTATTCCTACACCAGCTCCCTCTTTAGAACATGAGCCATCAAAATACATTTTCCATAGCTTAGAACCCTCATGACTGATCTGTTTTTCAACAGGCTTTAAAATCTGAAGATTTTCTACAAATAGGACAACATTATCCATATGTAAAATGCTTGAACCAACATCAATTGTTCTAGCATAAATTGGATGATTAGTGGGGTCTTTCCTGTCACTAATGATATATGTCAGTTGAGCTTCTCTATAAAGTCTTCTTCGTTCTCCTCCTAAACAAGGACAGTAGCATAAGTGAAATCCATTTGCAAAGTTCCTCCCAGCCTTCTAATTCATGACCTAGAATGTAACATACCAAATCTATGAGGAATGTTAGCTACAACAATATCCATCACCATTCCTCTCATAGGTAACTGAAAGAGGCTTACTGCAAGGTCTTTGATGACACCAAGGCATTGAACTTTCTGGGAATCAAAGGAGTAGAGATCTTGGTACTCTCTAGTTTCTTCAAGACTTATTTCATCCATGACTACCTTGGGCATTAAATTATGTGAGGCTCCGGAGTCCATTTGGCAATTATGCAAGATCTTATCATTAATATTTAGTGATAGATAGAAAGGAGGGGTAGAGTCATCTTTGTCTTCTACCAATGGACTTAAAATAACAGTGGGCTTGTCATCTTGAAGGTTAACAAAATTAGAAGCTACTTCGGTAGGTGGAGGCTGAAGAGCTTTCATAAAAGTCTTTTTGAGATCATCATTTTTCATGAGCTCTAAAAGAGGAACAAGAATCTTTATCTTTTGTATCTCATTCTCAAAATTGAAAACAGGGGGTAGTTTATGAGCAATTTTTACCTCAAGTGAAGGAGGATTAACTGCTACTGGAATTTCCAGTCTGCTTGGTTCAACAACTTGCTTTTCTATTGGAATTTTAACTGCGTCCTTATTTTTCTTGGGTTGTGCAACAGGCTTTGGATTATATTCAATCTTCTTTGATCCAAGATTGTATCTGCTTTGGTGATCAGCTGCAATCATGGAATGATTAGAACTCTCTTCATTATTTTGAGTATATGACATGAAATATTCATACTCTGCTTGTGTAAGATGAATCAGCCCTTCTTTGTCTCTTAGACAATTGATATCAACAGCTTTCTCCAACCTTTGAGCTTCCTCTTCATCTTCAAATATAGCATTCTACAAAGGGGGGCACTTTTTGATCATCAACATCTCTTTTTTCTCGCTGCAAAATTTGAGGAACAGTAGGTCTTCTAAACTGCTACATATTAGGTTGATCAAATGAAATATTTCTAGTAGTAGTTGGTCTTGCTTCCATCTTGAGCTTGGACATCTCAGTGATCAATGACTTAACCATCTTGGTCAGTTCATCTAGCTTAGGATCTATGTCTGAAGTTCCTGAAGATGAAACTTCAGCTTTTTGCTTTTTTTTTTCTCTGTCAATCCCTCCTCTGGTCCTATCATCTGTTAACACATTAGATTCTCCTTGTTAGCGCAAGGAGTCACTCCTTGACTGCAAAAGGAGTAAGCCTTACACATCATAGTTCATTTCAAATTTAAAAGGGTTTTGAGTGGTGGAATGGCTTCTCAAAGAGTTTGAAATTATTTTTATAATCTTTAAGACCTTCATGCATTTGGCAAGTTGTGGCAAGTATAAATTGTATGGGTAAATTGGTAGTATAGGGAGCAGAGTGTAACAAATGAAAGGAGATGGTTAGCTGGTACTTATTCTAGGAAATATCCATATCCTAAATCAGTCACACAGCTATAATGATGGCTCTTTACACAAACTCTATTTATGCAAAGTAAACAACATTCAGAAAGTAGATTACATGCATAAAGTATTTCACAAATCCTTTATGAAATCTTCACTAACATGTTCTACAACACATATATGATTTGCAGGAAGCTAGAAAGCAGATAATTTACTATTAAATCCTTCAACAGTTTCTTACTCACACCTTACTAGTTGCTGCAACTCATAAATTATAAGAAATTAACAAAGAGAGAAAACACACCATACATTAGATAGTCCTTGAGTCACAAAATCCTCCAGCATGAAGTGCAAAAAGGCTTTTCTTTATTATATTAAGTCTTCAGGTAGACCAACATCCAACCTGGAAATGGTATTTACAAATGGTATATATAAAAAGAGAGACACCAACTCCATCTCTTATAAAAAAGACACACTACTCCTAACATTACATAGGTGTCATAGGACATTAAAACCATATCCCATCGAAATCTAACTAAAAAGACAAATGTAGATGAAAGAAGAGAAGAAATCTAGGTTGAACTGTTGAGTATGCTAACATGTTGCCCCTTTTTCTGCTGATTTGTCTCCTTATGTCTTTGGTTCTTAAATAACCATGTATCTTCATTTAATATGACCTCCTACAACCTCATAACCACTTATCACCATCACTTGTTATATCCATTTGGTTATGAGTACTTATCTTTCCTGAACTAGCTCAAAAATTTTGCTGACAGATGTCAAAAATCAAATAAAACAGGCGCTACTGGAAATTCTGGTAAAAACCTGTAACTGCGCAAAAACTGTAACACTACTGGAATTTCCGATAGCACTCTATTTCTTTTTAAAAAATGCACAGAAAACACTGAAAAACCTGTGCAGACTTATACACTTTGAAATCTTAGTTGTTGTTCAAAATTGCACTTGATAAGCAAAAAGGTGTTTATCAAGAAACCTTTTTACCTTCCTTCCATGTGGGTTGCACCTTCAACAAACTTGTCCAAGTCTAATTTGTTGCCAACAATTGATCTTGATCTTCTGGTTCTTGTGGCTGCTTCTTTGACAGTGGCTTTTTCCTCCTCCAAACCCTTTTGGATCTTTCTTCTTTTTTAGCTTTATGCTTATTGCTCTGAAGGGGTTTTGTTTTTATCTTTCTTCTTGGATTCCTTTGTCTTTAACCCTTCAGATTTTCCTTCTATATCAATGACCTCTGTCAATAAACTTGGATTGTGCAGAGCCTTGAACTTGAGCCTAAACTTGATGTTGTCTCTGGTATGTCTTTTTCTAGTACCAACAACAGGTTTGGCTTCCTCTTTCTTCTTCTTACTACTAATCTCATACCCTGCATCTTTGAGGAGTTCTTCATCAGACTTTGTGGGCCGATACTCTTTCTACATTTTCTGTTAAATATCTGATTCTGGAATTTCTAGTAGCATATGTGCTTTAGATTTCTCTGCAGTTGCAAACCTTCCTATTCGAGCTCTGGTGTAGACATTAGGAAAAGGAGGAATGGGGGGCACCATTTTCATAGACTTGGGTTTATTTATTGATGAGCTCTCTCCTTTCTCCAACTTCCTCTCAACCTTCACTAAAGGAGTCTTTTCTTTTCTGCTCTTGGATTTATGGATATTCTCCTTCTTAGCCTTCCTCTTGGTTATTTTTGCAGGCTGAGTGTGTTGTTGTGAGGATGGAGGTGTAGGTGCAGGCTAGCCTACCCTGTAAAACAAGAAATGGTCCCATGTTTGATTTCTTTTCATTAACTCTTCTTCAACTAACACTTTGATGAGAGCTAGCTATATTCTGAAGCAGCAATGTGTGTTTGAATCCTGGCTGACATCTTTGTTAGACTCTTCAACAAAAAGTATGGCAAGTTGAGGGTCTTCATACCTGCAACATGAAATAGAAATCTCATAGCATAAAGAAACACTACTATATACCTCCTTTCACAAGTGAGCTAAATCTTGATGAGTTTAACAGCTTCTGCCCATTCATTTTTGAGGTAGCTATTGGAAATTCCTTTGGCCCAATTAGGATCTTTGTGTCCATCCTTGAGGAAACTGTTGAGGTCTCCTCCAATGATAACCTGACCTTTAAACCACCTTTCTCCTTCCTGTGGAAGGTTGAATGCCTCAGCAATTGAATCTGTTGATACCTGCAATTTAAGACCATAGACTATGGCTTCCTGTCCATTGAAGAATTTGCAAACTCCTGAGCTACTCCTAAGTGAGAGCTTCCCAGTCCTAAGCACAGAGAATACCAACCTGCTTGGACAAACAACCTTCTTAATTCGAATTTGCATCCACTAGGTCAGCTCCTTGTGGCTCAATTCGTTTTAGCTTTCCTCCTCCTTTAGTCATCTTCAGTAATTAATAACTCTGTCTGCTGAAATCTGATAGGTGGCAAAGCTAGAAGACCTCACCTAACAAGTGTTGTTGTGTCTTCCTATGACATCATGTCTGAAATCTAAGACTCCTTCCTCAAGCTGCACTCTAGAAAACTCGTTCTTCAACAGCTAAGCTCACAACTGATATTCCTCCTTCTTTCTCAGTGATTTAAAACAACAACGTTGGTTCACCCTCCCATGCAATAGATCTTCATTATGGCAAATATCCTTGACTGTAGTATGCACCATGTGATAGCAATCATGGTCATCAATTGGTTGCGTAGCTTCAGATGGCATGCTACAAGTGGTTGTAGATAAGTGGATCTGTGACTGGCAGTCACCTCCACTGCATGTTGATTTATTGGCCTAAGTTTCCGGCAGCGTCTATGCGTAACCATCCAAATGGTCATTGGATTAAACTTGCGGATCCACGATATTTTCCAATCGATAATCACGTACCTTGACATGAAATTTAACCAACTCGGTTAACAGACAAGATGGGATCAACGGTTCGTTGTGTTATTGCGGATTGACACCTAGACACTACACGTATACCACGACTTAAACTTAACATAACTGACCACATACCACTCCTATCACTTCATTTAAATCTTAATAAAAAGATTTAAAACGTATTTTAAACTAAAACACGTGGCCTGACACAAAGCGAGTGCGTTTTTTCTTTTATTTTTTTTAAAAACAGCGGAAGTTACCGGAATTTTCGGTAGCATCGGATTAAAAGAAAAACACACAGGAACAGAATTAAAACAGACTGTCCGAAAAGGCTAAAACATGTGCGACCGGAAATTTCAATAGCAACCAAAAGTTTTTTGAAATTTACAAAGTCTAATCCTAAAAACAAAAAATTTAAAATGGACTCATGACTTAGCAAAGAATTGTGCTAACACTCCTATTCATCTCTTCCAGCCAGCAGCAAGCAGCCCCTGAGAGCCACTTTGTAGACAATGTGGGATGCCATCCATATCCTCTGTGAAAGTCTCAAAACAGAAACCCTACTACAATGTCTAGATCTACTTCGCCTACTTGTTTGATTAACTTAACAAGTTATTTAACTAAAGTATTCAGAAAAGCATTAAGCAGACACAAACAGCGGCCTACACATCTATAGATCATTTACTAAACAATACGCACATGTGACAAGATTACACACAAATTTTTCAGACAAATGTCCCCGAAAAAACCCAATGCAGGAAAATCGATGTAGCAACAAGGTTTTATTATGAATCATTAACATTTTGGGCACTATAAATGGTTGGTTCTATATAAAAATTATACGGTGGCGCACCACTGTAGACGTAAAATATGGTCGACGTTGTCTTCAATCAGATTTACAGATCAATGTAGCCCTTCATCAACGATCTCAACGCCGCCGCAGTCTCGCATTAGCCCCTCACCGGCCGTCACCAAGCTGTCTTCACTAGTGTTGGGTCAGCTTGCAGCTGCCTGGCCGGGTTTAGTGCCAGCCCTCGGCTGTGTTGCGCCGCCCCCGTTGCGCCAAGGATCACTACCCTAGGGGCTGGCTATCGCAACCCACGGTCCCTACGTTGTTAGCGAACCGTGTCTCCACTGTCTCCGCACGCTTCCAGCCCACCGCTCGTTGTTTTCGGCCTTGGACGGACGTCCCCTTGCCGATCTCTCGCCCCATGGCAAAAGACTTTAAGTATCAAGGAAAACTCGATCTCTGAGGTACCAAAGTATATTTCTTGGTTATTGCTATTCTTGTACAAACTTTGGGAACATGGCAAAATATTGTAGGACATATCACAGAGACAAATATAATGGTCCCCATCAATCTCCTAGAAGAAACTTTGCAAGAAGAAGTCATGATTTCTTATTCATGAACAAGATAGAGTGCTTCAATTGCCATAACATTGGACATATGGCACGCGATTATAACTTGACTTGGCCTCCTGCTACTAGTTTATCCATGCCAAAGAAAAAATTACAGTATGAGAAGAAAAGAAAGAATCTTAAGTCCTTGACTGCTCTGCCAACAACACATGTTGTTGACTTGATAAATTCATCCTTGATATTCCAAGTATTTGATGGTAAAACCCTGCCAAAAGGAGACCATGCATATTGTTAGGGGGAGCTGGTGACTCATGACTATTCTTGCAGAAGTCTTCCGTGAAAAGGTGATGAATCACACTTGGACAATCTTGACAAATCATCTCTCGGGAGTAACTCCATTGAAGAAAATAATGAAATTGTGAATATTTCTTCCACTTGATCACAAGGCAGCAATCCTTCTTGTCTAAAGAAAAAAAAAAAAAAAACTAGAAGAGCTTATGCATGCAGGGGGAGTTGGTTCATCCATGGAGAAATGTCAACACATCTATCATGGGACACATTGCCAGAAAGAAGAGCACCATGACAGGGGGAGCATCGTACCTATGAAGAACTATTATTGACGAGAAAATATGATAAAGAGAAGCAGCTTGATAGGGAGTAACAGCACTTTGCCATTGATGTCAGCAAAGGGGAGAGAATGTTGAAGGCGCGGAATATTGCCACCACTACAAGGAGATTATAATCTATTGTCATTGATGTCAATATCGAGATGGCAAATATTCGTGATGTCAACAATGTCATGCAATCCCTAGGTGCTAAAGATGCCATCAATGAAGATGTCTGGCCAATTAACAAGAAGTTTTTCCGAACAAGTCCTTGAACTAACTAGTAAAGTTGGAAGTGTCAAATTATGCTTTTGTTGGTAACCTACAAGACTACACTTCTGATGATGTCATTCAAGGTGAACGACAATGGTTAAAAACGGCGTTAATATTGGATCAAGAACACTGATGGCAGATGACATTTTGAAGATTCGCGACAATGATCTATGTTTGGAAGACTCTTTGAAGATCTCCATATAGAAAATTATGGATTCACTATCATGATGACTCTGTTGGATATTCTCATGATGACTGTCCCAATCACTCCTCATTCTGTCCCAAATATTTTCTGCACTAAATTTCAATCGTTAAAAAATAATTTTCACTACACTAGAGGCAGCTTCTCAATTTGACTCCTGTACCATCTTTTAGGGCATAATTTTGCCTTTCTAATGAGTCCTTGCACGCCCCAAAACTCCAAATAGTTTGTGAGAAATTGAATTTATAAGTTAGAAAATTTATTCGCCAGCCGACCTAAGCCGACTTGTAGGCTCATGTCCCTTGGCCAATAGATGTGTCTTTTTGTCTGTAATCAAAACCAGTATATATTGGAGTCCGAACTCCTCATTTCAACATCATTTTCGGTGAGAATTTCAAAGATAATACAGTGAGATGACAGATAAGTAAAAGAGGCTAAGGATATATTTGGGCAAATACTTTTTGTGTTTGGGATACCTTAAACTCAAATTACAGCAATGTGGTGGACTATCACAATTCTAATATATTGCAGACCTGAGATTATCGACTTGCTTTTTCTTTGCTCGGACTGCTGTAGACTGTGTGGACAGCTCGGACTAGTCATCTTTTTAGAACTCGGACCTGAAGTAGTACACTGTCATACTATGGTAGCTGAAGCTTACTTCGGCCTCTTCTAAGGCATGTTTTGAAGCAGACAGTTGAACCCTTTTAGGATTGTTTTCGTGGTGATTCCAAAGGCATATCTAAGCTGTTCTTGAAGCATGGTTTGGTGGATTTGTGGATAAGTTTGTTAAGGCCTGATTCAGCCCTCTTTTGTGACGATGCTAAGGACAACTTTCAGATCTTTATTTGAGACTTATTTCAACGCGTGAATGGTAGTCCTGAAGTGTAATTTTGGGCTGTCTTGTGGAAGCATCTTGCTGAACTTGGAGCAGCTGGTTGAGCAGAACTGGAGCAGCCCTTTAGGAACCTTTGTGTTGACTTGTAGCAAAACTTGGAGCACCTTTGATGTCACACTTTGGAGCAGCATTGTTTGAAGCAACCTATCCTATTGAAGAAGATCTTTTAGAGCATTCCCAAGGTTACAAGTTTTAAACATCAGTTGGGAATTTGCAGCAGTGTTTCAACATCCTTTTTGAATACCTAAGATAGATTCAGAAGCAGAAATAAGTCCTTAGAGCAATTTTACTGAAGTTTGTTGAAACACTTCTTTTAGAGAAGCCTATTGAAGATATCTTGAAGGAACATTGTCTTGAAGATCTGTTTGGAGCACATTAACATCACTCTTGGAGCACCTTTTGAAGACACTCTTGAAGAATCTTGAAAGACATCTTGGAGTAACTTGAAGACATATTGAAGATCTTGTGGAGATAATGTTGAAGACAATGATGCATTGATGAAGCCATCGTGAGGTAACTTGGATAAATTGTGTGGGTACAATGAAGAGCAGCGGTGACACCTTCTACAAAGAAAAGGTTGTCATTGATGACGTGATGTGTAGATTACAGTGAAGAGTAAGCTGAAGATTGTCAGGGCTCATTGAAGAAGACATTGGGAGTCGTAAATATAACCAAATATATCTTGACGAAATGAAGCATGAGGTTGGAGCCTCATAGAGACAAGGTTGGTGCCTTGGAAGATAGGGTTGGAGCCCTAGAGGATAGAAGTCCTCAAGAGACCAGGTTGGAGCCTGTACCAGATATAGGGTTGGAGCCCTTGAGGTTGGTGCCTCAGAATTGACAAGGTTGGAGCCTTGGAAGTCCAAGTCGGTGCTTCGCAAATAGAGGTTGGAGCTTAGTGAAGTCCAAGTCGGTGCTTGGCAAAGTACAAGTTGGAGCCTGGTGGATTGAAGATTGGTGTCTTCATCTAGGGTTGGAGCCCTACATATATTGTACCTGATTTATTGTAAAGAAGAAATTAATAAAAGCATTTATTCTTATTGTTCATTTTGTGTTCTAAATATAGGTGATCTAACTGGTAAAATTAACAATTGAAAAGAAATACCGATTCACCCCCCTCTCAGTATTTCCAACAATTGGTTTCAGAGCCAGTACCTTCACTCAAAGCCTAACAGCTTGAAGGTTGATCATTAGAACACAAATGGCAAAGCCAAGAAAGAAAGTCTCCAATCCTCCTAAAGACATGTCTTCCTCAACCATTGAAATTGAAGTAAATCAATTTGCGAAGGCTCCATTGTTCAATGGAAACTTTGATATATGGGTGGCAAGAATGAGGAATTTCTTGAAGACTCAAGGAATTGAAGTTTGGAAATCAATGATTACTGATAGCATGCTGGAAGGAGAATCCAAGGAGTATAATACAAGAGCAATGAAAGCAATCTTGAATGGGCTACCTGATTCTATGAAGGCCAATTTGGAAAAATGTTCGTCAACAAAAGGCATATGGGACAAACTTCATGATCTTCACTCAAAAGGAGCATTGACCATGACCTCTAGTCAAGAAGATGATGGAAAGCAAGAAGGAAATCCAAAACCCATCAAGGAAGCTAAAGATAAGAGAGATGGCAACAAGGCTAAAGAAGACCTAGAAGATGAAGAGAACAAAGAAGACTTTGAAGAAGATCTCCTAAATAAACTTATGGCTTCCATGGAAGAGATTAACGGTTTGAGAAAGGAAAATGAGGAACTTAAAAAGAAAGCGCAAGATGGTAACCAAGACAAGACAAGCAAGGAAGTTGACTTTGTCAAGCTTCAAGTGCAAGAAACAGATGAGGAGCTCGCCAAACTTAAAGAGGAATTTCATCAAAACAAAAGAAAGCATCATAAAGAAGTCATATCTATGACAAATCAATTGGATAAGGCAAAGAAAATGGAAGAAACTTTGTCAAGCCACCTTGAACAAAGACTTAAGTGTTTAAACAATCTAGAAGCAGAGATTGGTCAATACAAGGAAGAGGTCTCTTCTCTTAGATCTCAACTAGAAGAATCAAGGAAACAAGTGCAAGGAGCCGAGAAGGTGATGGAAACTTTGGCCTTCATAGAAGGACAAGTTAATGAAGCAGAAAAGGAGAGAAACACCATGATATGCCAACTAGAAGAAAAGGATGAAGAAATCTTGAAACTAAGATCAGACATCAATCTTCTCAAGGCCGAAACATGCGAAGCTACAAGAATAAAAGAAGAAATGGAGAGCAATCTAGCAAAGGAGAATGAAGAAGTCTTCATAATGAAATCAAATGTCATCTCCCTTAAAATCGAAGCACATGAAGCAACAAGAATGATGGAAGAAATGAAGAAGCAACTAGTTATGAAAGATGAAGATTGTGAAAAGTTGAAAGGAGAAATTGTCTTTCTTAAAAAGGAAGTTGACTTGCTGAATAAGAACTTGAAAAGCTCTCAAACCCTAGATGACATCCTAAGTCATCAAAGGTCTCCCCTTGATAAATCCGGTCTTGGCTATGCAAGTGAATCCTTAAGCAAGAATGATAATGCTTTAAACAACAAAGATGTGAGGAACCTAGAAAGAAATGTTGATGCTCCCAATTCTAGCAAAGGCAAGGAGAAGAGTCAAGACAACAACAAAAGAAATTCAACTCCAAGGAGACTTGCAGATGGTGTCAAGAATACAAAAGGCAATGAATATCATCAAAGAATCCCAAGGCAAAAAGATTTTAGAAGTACATCAAGGAAAACTCGATCTCCAAGGTACCAAAGTATATTTCTTGGTTATTGCTATTCTTGTCCAAACTTTGGGCACATGGCAAAAGACTGTAGGGCATATCACAAAGACAAATATAATGGTACCCGTCAATCTCCTAGAAGCAATTTTGCAAGAAGAAGTCATGATTTCTTATTCATGAACAAGATAGAGTGCTTCAATTGCCATAACATTGGACATATGGCACATGATTGTAACTTGACTTGGGCCTCTACACAAGCTAGAACCATGCCTAAGAAAAAAGTTACACAAGTATGGAGAAGGAAGCAAGTTGAATCCAGAAGTCTCTTGAACACTTCAGCCAACAACACATGTTGTTGACTTGATAAATTCATCCTTGATATTCCCAATATTTGATGGTGAAACCCTGCCAAAATGAGACCATGCATATTGTTAGGGGGAGCTGGTGACTCATGACTATTCTTGCAGAAGTCTTCCGTGAAAAGGTGATGAGTCACACTTGGACAATCTTGACAAATCATCTCTTGGGAGTAACTCCATCGAAGAAAATAATGAAATTGTGAATATTTCTTCCACTTGATCACAAGGCAGCAATCCTTCTTATCTAAAAAAAAAAAGAAGCTAGAAGAGCTTATGCATGTAGGGCAAGTTGGTTCATCCATGGAGAAATGTCAACACATCTATCATGGAACACATTGCCAGAAAGAAGAGCACCATGACAGGGAGAGCATCACACCTATGAAGAACTATTATTGACGAGAAAAGATGATAAAGAGTAGCAGCTTGATAGGGGGAGTAGTCGAGCACCCCTTTTGCCATTGATGTCAAAGGGGGAGAGAATGTTGAAGGGCAAGAATATTGCCATCAATGACAAAGGGGGAGATTGTTAATCAAGGTTGTCATTGATGTCAATAGCTGAGATGGCAAATATTCTTGTGATGTCAATGAATGTCATGCAATCCCTAGGTACTAAGGATGCCATCAATGAAGAGGTCAATCAATGAAGATGTCAAGCCACTAATGAAGAATTCTTGCCTGAACAAGTCCTTGAACTAACTATAAAGGTGCCAAGTGTCAATCATGTACCTTGTTTGGTAACCTACAAGACTACACTTGATGATGTCATTCGATGAAGGTCTTGATGGCATGGTTGGAAACTATATGATGACATGAAGAACTTGAAGAACACTTGATGGCATATGATGACTTTTTTGGAAGATCTCATTTAATGATCTAGATGGTGGTTGGAAGACTCTTTGAAGATCTCCATATGGAAAATTATGGATTCACTATCATGATGACTTTGTTAGATATTCTCATGATGACTGTCCCAATCACTCCTCATTCTGTCCCAAATATTTTCTGCACTAAATTTCAATCATTAAAAAATAATTTTCACTACCCTAGAGGCAGCTTCTCAATTTGACTCCTGTACCATCTTTTAGGGCATAATTTTGCCTTTCTAATGAGCCCTTACACGCCCCAAAACTCCAAATAGTTTGTGAGAAATTGAATTATAAGTCAGAAAATTTATTATTTTTCGCCGGCCGACCTAAGCCGACTTGTAGACTCATGTCCCTTGGCTAATAGATGTGCCTTTTCGTCTGTAATCAAAACCAGTATATATTGGAGTCTGAACTCCTCATTTCAACATCATTTTCGGTGAGAATTTCAAAGATAATACAGTGAGATGACAGATAAGTAAAAGAGGCTGAGAAGGATATATTTGGGCAAATACTTTTTGTGTTTGGGATACCTTAAACTCAAATTACAGCAGTGTGGTGGACGGTCACAATTCCAATATATCGCAGACCTGGGATTATCAACTTGCTTTTTCTTTGCTCGGACTGTTGTAGACTGTGTGGATAGCTCGAACTAGTCATCTTTTTAGAACTCAGACCTGAAGTAGTACACTGTCATACTGTGGTCGCTGAAGCTTACTTCGGCCTCTTCTAAGGCATGTTTTGAAGCAGACAGTTGAACCCTTTTAGGACTGTTTTCGTGGTGATTCCAAAGGCATATCCGAGCTGTTCTTGAAGCATGGTTTGGTGGATTTGTGGATAAGTTTGTTAAGGCCTGATTCAGCCCTCTTTTGTGACAATGCTAAGGACAACTTTCAGATCTTTATTTGAGACTTATTTCAAGGCGTGAATGGTAGTCCTGAAGTGTAATTTTGGGTTGTCTTGTGGAAGAATCTTGCTGAACTTGGAGCAGCTGGTTGAGTATAACTGGAGCAGCCCTTTAAGAACCTTTGTGTTGACTTGTAGCAAAACTTGGAGCGCCTTTAATGTCACACTTTGGAGCAGCATTGTTTGAAGCAACCTATCCTATTGAAGAAGATCTTTTGCAGCATTCCCAAGGTTACAAGTTTTAAACATCAGTTGGGAATTTGCAACAGTGTTTCAACATCCTTTTTGAATACCTAAGATAGATTCAGAAGCAGAAATAATTCCTTGGAGCAATATTACTGAAGTTTGTTGAAACACTTCTTTTAGAGAAGCCTATTGAAGATATCTTGAAGGAACATTGTCTTGAAGATCTGTTTGGAGCACATTAACATCACTCTTGAAGCACCTTGTGAAGACACTCTTGAAGAATCTTGAAAGACATCTTGGAGTAACTTGAAGGCATATTGAAGATCTTGTGGAGATAATGTTGAAGACAATGATGCATTGGTGAAGCTATCATGAGGTAACTTGGAGAAATTGTTTGGGTATAATGAAGAGCAGCGGTGACACCTTCTACGAAGAAAAGGTTGTCATTGATGACGTGATGTGTAGATTACAGGGAAGAGTAAGCTGAAGATTGTCAGGGCTCATTGAAGAAGACATTGGGAGTCGTAAGTATAACCAAATATATCTTGACGCAATGAAGCATGAGGTTGGAGCCTCATACAGACAAGGTTGGTGCCTTGGAAGATAGGGTTGGGGCCCTAGAGGATAGGAGTCCTCAAGAGACCAGGTTGAAGCCTGTACCAGATATAGGGTTGGAGCCCTTAAGGTTGGTGCCTCAGAATTGACAAGGTTGGAGCCTTGGAAGTCCAAGTCGGTGCTTGGCAAATAGAGGTTGGAGCCTCGTGAAGTCCAAGTGGGTGCTTGGCAAAGTATAGGTTGGAGCCTGGTGGATTGAAGATTGGTGTCTTCATCTAGGGTTGGAGCCCTACATATATTGTACTTGATTTATTGTAAAGAAGAAATTAATAAAAGCATTTATTCTAGTAAAATTAACAATTGAAAAGAAATATTGATTCACCCCCCTCTCAGTATTTCCAACACTCTTCGTGCATAGCATCCTTCCAGACTTGATGCTTTACGGCTTCCTCAAAAGATCCAAGCTCAGATTTTACAATAGTACTCATGGCTGCTAGATACCCTTAGTATCTATTCAGCTTCTTGCTTTCACGAAATGTCCCCCTTGGGGCCATATGTCCCTCGGCATCCTCGAGAGTGTCCCTGAGCCATAATGGTCTCTTCCCTATCGAAGGAGGTGGATCAATCGGGTCCATCGGTCCTTCAGCATCAAGCATCGTCTCATCCTTCGATTCTTCTTGATTTCTAGGCCTTGCTTCATGATCTTCCTTAGTTTTCGGAAGATTGACTACTTTCCTCAGGGAAGCATCTTCGTCAAAGGTGACATCGTGGCATATCTCCACTTCCCTTTGGCCAGGCACATAGAATCTATAGGCCTTCGAAGTTTCATTGTAGCCCACAAACATTCCCTTCTTCCCAGAAGCATCCAGCTTGCTCCTCTTCTCTTTCGGCACATGAAAATAAATAGGATATCCAAAACTCTAAAATGTGAGACATCAGGTTTCTTAACAGTGAAAACCTCTTCGGGAGTTTTAGAGTCCAGATCGGAATGCGAGCATCGGTTTGTGTGTACACAGAAGTGTTCGCAGCTTCTCCCCACAAAAACTTCGGTAGACCATGGTCACATAGCATGGCGTGGCAGCTTCCACAATGGTCATGTTCTTTCGTTCAACAATGTCATTCTGCTCAGGAGTATAAACAGTTGTGGTCTCCCTCTTGATGTCAGCTTCTCTGCAAAAGTTCTTGGACTCATTCGTCTCATATTCAGTACTATTATCGGTCCTCAATATCTTGATCTTCTTCCCTGTCAGATTTTCCACCAAGGCTTTGAAGGTACGAAACCACATGAAAGCCTCATCCTTCTTTTTCAAGAAGTATATCCAAGTTTTGCGGGAGAAGTCATCTATCAATGTCATATAATAAGAACATCCTCCCAAGGATGTCACAGGCAACATCTCAGATAGATCAGAATGTATCAATTGCAAGACATCAGATGTCTTTGTGACACTTGAGGGGAAAGGTCCCCTTGTATGCTTTCCTTCGGCACAACCCTAACATACACCTTCATGATTATTTGAGAACTCGGGCATCCCTGTCACCACCTTCCTTGCTTCGGGAAGGGCCTTGTAGTGAAGGTGTCCAAACCTTTGATGCCATAGTTCAGTCCGTCGGATACTATCACACGTCATCGCTCCCAATGGACTTCCTCCAACCTAGTAGAGTGTATCAACTCTAAACCCAATCATGATAACTTCCTTGAAGCTCTTCTTCTAGATGTGCACCTTCCCATCAATGAATGTCACATTGAAACCATTTTCTTCCATGGCTGATATAAACACAAGGTTCTTCTTCAAATTAGGTACATAGAGTACATCCTGCAGGCAAAAGACTTGACCTTGAGACAAGTGGAGGGTCACAATCCTTGTCCCTTTCACGGGATATGTGGCATTATCTCCAAGGATAATTTCCAGATTACTATCCTTCTCAACCATATCAGAAAGTGCTTCCTTGAACCCAATGATGTGCCTTGAGGCACCACTATCTATCAACCAGACATCCATAGCGTCGGGTGGAGATGCAGCAAAGAGGGCAGATACAAGAATGAATTCATTTCTTTTATCAACAACATTTGATTCCTCATACCTGGAATTTCTCGACCTTTTGAAAGGTTGACCATTTTCGTCGAAGGGAGCCTTCCTCTTTCCCTTGAACCTGTTGTTCCTTTGATTGTCATTCCTCCAATTGTTGTTGTTGTCATCATCATCGGGAGAATCCTTCTTGAAAGGGCATTCTCTGTTGGACATTGGGTTCAACGCTCCCCATGTGTTTCGCGACATGGACTAACCGCCTCTCGTGGATCCTAACTCTGGCGATTGTAGCGGAGACTAACGCCTGCGGGTTTTGGTCTAACGGCAATCGTGGTTCCAACAAGTGGTATCAGAGCAACAAGTCTCGAGTTCGAAACTCACCCGGCTCGCGTTGGGGGGGAGATTGTTGGACATTGGGTTCAATGCTCCCCATGTGTTTTGCGACATGGACTAACCGCCTCTCGTGGATCCTAACTCTGGCGATTGTAGCGGAGACTAACGCCTGCGGGTTTTGGTCTAACAGTAATCGTGATTCCAACATTCTCTAGCATAGTGACTTGGCTTGTGACAAGTGTAATGCTTGCCCTTCTTTCCTTGGGCCCCTGCTCTTCCTTTGTTCCTTAGACCACCAAAGTTCTTCTTTCTAGAATAAGCTGCGTAGGCAGCATTTCCTTCATTTTCATACTCCTTCATCCTTGTCTCTTCTTGTACGCATCTTGATAGTACTTCGTCAAAGTCAGGTATCACATTATTATTGAGAATGGTAGTGTTGAACACATGCCATTCAGATGACAGCCCTCCAAGTGCGGTGACTACCATCTCTCGATCAGCTATTGTCTCCCCAATAGCCAACAAATTGTCCCTGATCTCGGTCAACTTCAAAAAATATGATTAAACAGACTCATCCCTGCCTTTTTTCACGTTCTTCAATTGATTCTTGAAGAATAGGACTTGATTCGCATTGTTGGCCTTGAACATGTGGACCAACTTATCATACATCTCCTTGGATGTGCCCAGCTCAGAGATGTAGACAACTAGACTCTTATGAATTGAGTCTCTGATCATCAGCTTTGCTTTGATCTCCCCCTTCTTAAACTTTGTTTTGGCAGCAACAGTTGCAGTGGATGGAGGCTGTTGTTTTTACCCTGCACATAGTCCATGACATACTTGGTCTTCCAAGTTAAGATCCAATGTCATCTTCCAAGCATGGAAGTCATCCTTCCCAGTCAATTTGTCATCAACCTTAAAGCAATTGTAGTTTGAGGAATCCATCCTCTTCTTCGATGATTGCTACAAACTAGGGTTGTCTTCACCTCCGCTCTGATACCATGTAAATTTATGTAGATGTTCTATGCCTGATGCAACTTTACTTTTTCTCCAATATCAGACAGCAATCACATAAACAATATAGTAAAATGCTGATAGAACATACCAATAGATCGACAGAAGACAAGCCAGAAATACATAAGTGTGTTGATGTGTTACGGCAGTCAACAGGATGCTTCAACCAGCAAAGTCTCAATATGGTCAGCCAACCAGCAATGTCACACAACCCTCTAGGGCAGCCAAACGGTCAACTCAAAAGTCAACCCAAAATTCAACGTTGTCACTCAACAATCAACGCAAACAGCAGCAACAGCTAGGTCAATGCAGAAAAGTCAAAGTCAAAGTCTAGCCTCGGGAATAGTGCCAAAAAATGCAGATTTGGAAAATCAAACTTTTTTGAGAGTTTCAGGTCTTTTTGACCTTGCATTGACCAAAGTCCACACTCCTCAAACTTTGCTGCAGAAATCCTAGACCAAAATCAGAAATGTGCTGCTGTTGGAATTTTGCCACGTGTGGAGAGAAGAGCCTACAAACTCATCGAACCAATTAGATGAGGAGAGAGAAATGTGTGAGGATGAGATGAGTGAAAATGTCCTCCAACGTTGACCAATATATATCCATCAGTGAGGGTGTGTGACACAACCACTGGGGCACAAAACCTTAAGGCCGACCTGCACATATCTTGAATAAATTCGGAATAAATGTTCTGCTCATCGGATCAAGATGATTTTTAGATCGATCTTGCACTTCACCGAAAAAGGAATCCAATAAAAATATTGGTATCTTCATCCGAGCATCACAACATGGAGTTTGGACCTAGTTGTCCAAAATTAACAGGGCTTTGTCATTCTACGAATATGTAGAACAAATATCAACAAAATAACAGTAATCCACTCCTCTAGAAAGCTTACTCAATGAGCTAAACTATTGCCAAACCATGCCAAACTATTGAATAGCTTCAATGATAAAATCTAGTACAAAGAATACCGTGGAGTGAAAAATTATTAACAAGATTGATGCTTCTGAAATATAAGATAATTATATTAATGCCCAACAAACAACCACAAAGTACGTCAATGGGACCGCTGAGCAATGATGTCGATACAAGCAGGAATACCAAAAGGTTTCCTGTATAAAGAACAAGAAAAGTAACAACTCTTAAATCAGAGGAGGAAACAGAAAGGCATTTAGAACAAAGGAAATATTTTAGCCATGAGATAGATGCCTGTTATTTCCTACAAATTCAGGTGAGATGGAGTCAGCTATATTCATTATCAAGTAGGAAATAAAACATGTCCCAGAGGTAGTATTTTTCAACTTCAGTTGGAGTTCTATAGATAATATGATAATTATGATGAAGAAAATACTTGGAGCATTTAACAATAGAAAAGATCATTACTCACCAGTACTACTAAGGGCTCTGATGTTGCAACTGCCTCAGTTCCATCTGTCTCATAGATGTCGCGAATGCCCTTGCTATCACAGATATATACAATCACGCTTTTGTCAAGCCTGAAACCACAACAAACTTTTAGAGTCAGAAAAAATCTTATACCAACATTTTATTGAAAATTTTGGTTATTCAAATCAAATCATAGGCAGGTGTGTGTTTCCTAAGCATAAATAATTGTATTGTTGAAAATATATGCCACAGATAAGGATTCAGATACAGATATGACTCGTTTTTAGAATACTTTGGATACAATATGTCCCGATATAGCGTACATAAAAATGCATATAACTCTATTATAATAGAGTGATGGATTTTGGATCAAATGAAATCTTAGTTGAGAAAATGTCTGCCCAAACTGTTGGTGGGAAATACTACATGATACAGATATGGCAGATCTTTAAAAAACATTAGATACAATAAATATAGATATGGCATTTATAAGAATACATATGTATATATTTTATAATGTATATTTATGTAAATAATAATAATAATATATTAAAAATACACTTGAAAGTCGTATCTGCCCATGATATTGTCACTCAAAAGGCTATAAATTTTGGGTCTCGTTTCATAACAAGACGGATTTGTCTGCCACAATGTAGCTGTAGCTATTTCTCATTACTCTAATAAAGAATCTGTTTATGTGTTTTCTTCTTCTCTCTGGGTGTTTCAGTTTCTGAGATCTTGGTCCCCCAAAGCTCCGGATCAGTGGTATCAGAGCCAAGTTGGTCCAACAGCTCAAAGACCAAGCCATCGCTTTGAGGTTTTATTTATTATTTAGATGACAGATTGAATTTGAGGTTTAAGCCTTTTATTTCTTTTTCAGATCAGATGCCATACGAATTTGGTGAAATCATAAGCGGGGGCCAAAGGGTTTGTGACTAGCGAATCCCTCTCATGAAATCCTCAACGAAGGATCGAACCCTGTGGTTGTGGTAGCCATTAAAGGGGTTGCAGGTAGCTCCAAGGTGGAAGAATGGAGCGACGGGATGCTTCACAACAGAGACTTGGTAGAGGAACTCCAGATTGGAAACGACGTCCCTCTCTCCACGCCTTTCAAGAACGGCAAGAGCAGGGGCATAAAATGTGAAATTTTCAAACTAAATGCTACTGCAGTGATTGATTTATTTCGCCTACTTATTTATGATAAGTTATTTACAGATACTTTCAGTAAATTTTGAAATAAACACAACTGCAGTATTCACTTAATCATAAGCAAAAAATCAAATAGAACGCATATAACGCAATAGAAAGAATCACATGAACACAGTTATTTTTGGACAATAGTCCCTGGAAAACCCAATGCCGGAAAACTGTAAGGTAAGATACCAGGGTTTTATTATTCTTCACATGGGAAATAATTGGCAAAAATTTGACAAGCAAGCAGTCTAGAATACACTGAGATAATTCTTCCCAACTTTCCTTAAGAATTTCTGACAAACGGGAGGCACCCTTTCTCCCTCTGAATCACTTTGTGTGGTCTTCTGTGCAGTCATTGCGCTGGACTGCGTCACTCTGCGTGGAGGACCAGTGTCGCTGCTCAATGTTGTCCCCTCTGCGTCCTCCTCCTACCTTCTTCTTCCTCTGCTGACTTCTCCTTCCTCCTTCTGCCTCTGCAACTCCACCTCTACAACCTCTCCCTCTGAAATCGAACTCTATTCCTTTAGAATCGATTTCATTCGGTTATTGAGTGTCCCCGGCTTGCTCTCCAAATGACCCTTAAGCCTTCTCTTATAATCTTCTTGGTGATGAATCAACGGCCTAGATTAGATCTCTAATCAATGGCTGAGATTAAAACATGACTTGATCTTCGTTTTCTAGAAGATTCACACTCTACTTTATTAATACCCTTTAATTATTTAATTTCCCTAAGTTTAGACTTAGGGATCACTTTAAAATAATTAATTATTTTAATAAAGCATGAACCGAGTGGAATTTCCACAAACGGTTTATGGGTTCTCTGGAATATTGATGTCCAAGCTTCCTCCCAAAATATGAGACTTGGAAAACTTTCCAATGCTACAAAATCAACATAAAATGGGTGTTTATCTATATTTTTGACTCGCTGCAAGGGTAATAATAATATATTGATGCTTCACCAAAGAAGGAAGTGCAGATTCAATATAATCAAAATGACCCTTTTAGGACAATCAACTCTAACTAGTTTTCTTGAGGTTAGTTCTTATGGTAGTTTTTCACGACATGGACAAGTTCCTTCATCTACTAAATGAAATAGACTACATCGAAAATATCTGCAAAACTACTTGTATCATTCCAATCTGAAGTCACTTCAAAGTCTGGAAGGACTAATGTCGCATTGAGTAGACAAGCAACATCTACACCATCACATAGATCTCATCGCATTTGATGAAGACCTCAATGGAAATCAACTTTAATGCATCCATTGCTTTCAACGGGAGGACCTATTATGGGTTTTGTAGTCCACCATTCACAAGGCTCTGCAGATTCCATATAATCTTTCGTGGACTCCCTCTTTTGGATATTGCAATCCAGTTGTTCTCAAACCCTAGTGGTGGTATATATAAACACCACAACAAAGGCCATGGGTTCGATTAACCGCAAGGTCCTAGTAATTTCCAGAATATCCAACCAGAAGATCATCCCTTGGATGGTCTTAACCGCAGGCCTTCAATCTTACTACATCGAGGTGCAGAGAATCGAAGTCGACAATGTTCACTTGCCAATCGACAAGAGGAAGTTGCGGGTTGACTCAAGGGGTAACGGTGGTGTTGATTTTATAGCATAGGGAAGTGTTCCAAGTATCATATTTGGTGGAGAGGCTTGGACAATAGTTATCCAAAGAACCCAGAAATCGTTTGTGGAAATTCCACTCAGATCTTGCTTTATTAAAATAATTAATTATTTTGAAGTGGACCCTAAGTCTAAACTTAGGGAAATTAAATAATTAAAGGGTATTAATAAAGCAGAGTGTGAATCTTCTAGAAAACGGAGATCAAGTCATCTTTTAATCTGAGCCATTGATTGAAGATATAATCTTGGTCATTGATTCATCAGCGAGAAGATAATAAGAAGAGGCTTGAGGGTCATTTGGAAATCAAGCCGGGCACATTCTCAGTACCCGAAGGAAATCGATTCTGAAGTAAGAGAATTCGATTTCGATGGGTGAGTTTGTAGAGGCGGGATTGCAAAGGCAAAAGGAGAAGGGAGAAGTCAGCTGACAGAGAAGCAAGAGGCAGAAGGGTGAAGGGAAGCCAGTGCTGAGCAGCAGCATCAAGCCCTCCACTCAGAATTACGCAGTCCAGGAAGGGACTGCGCAGAGCAGCTATGCAAGATGACGCAGAGGGTGTAGGAAGACATCCCATGTGTCGGGAATACTTCCGGAGTGTCCTGAAAATTCATGCCAGGTGTATGTTATTTTATTTTTCTCAGCAAGACTTCTGTAAAAGTTCTTTTCATTGCTGAAGATAAATACAAACCCTCATCTGTTGCATTGGTTTTCCCACATTGGGTTTTTCCCGGGACAATTGTCCAAAAATAATTGTGTTCATATGGTTGTTTCTATTGTGCTACATGTGTTATTTCTGTTCTTCTGCTTTTGATTAGAGTGAAGTACTGCAGTTATGTTTATTTCAAAATTTACTAAAGTATTTGTAAATAACTTATCTAATAAGTAGGCGAAATAAATCAATCACTACAGTAATAATTTTCAGATCTGAAAATTTCACATGGTATCAAAGCAAAAGGCTAAAGACAGAAATGGAGGTTTTGCTATGGACCAAAGATCCAACATTCGAAACGATCCACGCAATCAGAAGGACTCATGCAGTACTCCAGAGCACTCAAAAACGCAGAGGGAACATGACATGACTGTGTTGGCATCCAGACTAGAGGAGGATCTCGCTTGTGTGTCAAGCACGACTCCTCCGGGTGTTTGGTATATTGACAGTGGAGCATCTGCTCATATGATGGGAGTTTGAGAATGTTTTTCGAGCTACCAAGAAGAACAGATTAATTTCTAGATTACTATGGGAAACAAGGCCAAGTGTACCCCCTTTGGAAGAGGTACCATAATATTTCAAAAAGAAGTTGGCAACAAGATTCGGGCCACAAGCGTTCTACATGTACCAAGGTTGGGAATGAATTTGCTCTCAGTGTCTCAGCTCCAGAACAAGGGTTGTGACGTATACTTCATTGGAAACAAAGCTTATGTCAAACATCCTAGCTAGAACAAGAAGGCACAAATCGGAGTGAGGAGCCATAAACTATATAAGCTCCAGCTTGAATACCCAGTGGCTCTGAATGGCAGTACATACGAAAGAGATTTGAATGAATTATGGCACAGAAGGATGGAGCATTTACATCATGGATCCTTGAAGATTCTCAAGAAGACTGCAATAGGAGCTCCAGAACTTAGCACAAGGAAAGATGAAGTTTGCAGGGAATGCGTACTAGGGAAGTATGCTAAAGCAGCATTTCCAAGAAGCAGCAGTAGGGCCAAGAGCGTGTTGGAGTTGATACACTCAGATATCTATGGTCCAATGTCCACAACCGCTCTCAGTGGTGCAAAGTATTTTGCTACCTTTATTAATGATCATTCCAAAAAGACTTGAATCTACTTTCTCAAAACCAAAAATGAAGTCTTTGACCATTTCAAAAAATTCAAAGCGTTGGTAGAGAATTCAATAGGAAAGAAGATCAAGAAGTTGCGATCAGATAATGCTGGAGAGTATATCGATAAAGACTTCACCAGTTTCTGTACAAAGGAAGGCATCAAGAGAGAATGGACAACTCCATACAATCCAGAGAAGAATGGAGTTGCAGAAAGGAAGAACCAGACCATTGTAGAAGTTGCAAAGGCAATGCTATATGACCAAGATATGCCCAAATTTTTGTGGGTAGAAGCCTGCAATATAGATGTGTATGTGCAGAATAGAGTACCCCATAGAGCATTGGGGAAGGTAACTCCTAAGAGTGTGTTCACAGGCAACAAGCCGGAGGTGAACCATATTAGGATATTTGACAACATGGTGTATTGCCACGTCCCAAATGAGAAGAGGAAGAAGTTGGATCAGACTACGGAAAAGGGTTATCTTGTGGGTTTGTAGTGGAATGCGAAGGCATATCACATCTATATTCTAGAAAACAAGAAGATAGTAGTAAGGCGGACTGTGAAATTCATGGAGGAGAGAGCCTTCAAGAAATCCCGAGAAATGGCTACAGATACGCAGATTGAAGAGGATCCACTAGTACAGTCTCAACGGCCTACAGAGGATGGGTCAAGTGCCTCTCCACGGCACAAGGATTTTGAGGAGAGTTCCTCCGAAGAAGAGCAGGCAGAAGAGCAGGTAAGACTGCCCACCACCAATGGAAGACCGAGCCGAGAACTCCAACAAATTCTAAAGGATGCAGAAGAATTTGTTGGAGCCCCTAGAGATGGGAAGAGGTGTTGAAATTTGGTTACCGGAGGACAGGTGGTTTCCTAAGGCTTTGATCTTTGGCCTAGGGAAAAGTGTCCAAAAGAATTTAATTTTTTTCCTAAAGTAACTTTATAAAGTTATAAAGTAAAATCTAATTTAAAAGTGACTTTAAGTGATAAAGTTACTAAAGTCTAATTTTAAAGTGACTTTAATAAATTTAATTTTAATTAGAAAGGAAAAGTGACTTTGGAAATAAATGACTAAGTGGGTCTTTATTAAAGTGGGGTGAATTAAAAAATAGAAAGTGAAATTTAAAAGAGCATTTAATCTCAGCCCTAGATCTAAAGCTATTTCAGCCATTGGATTTGGGGATAACCCAAAAGTCACTTACAGTTCTATTAAAGCAGGAAAATGAGAGAAAAGGTCATTTTTTTCATTAATTCTTTCATGAGCAGATTGAGAGAAGGAGAAGGAGAAAGCTGAAGGAAATTTTCGATGATGGAAGAAAGAGAGAGCGTGACACTAACTTTACGTAAATCCGTATGGCAGTGCGAACATGAAGTTCGAGGCAATGGAATGCAATTTAAGAGAAAGCGCATATTGAAGAGGCCTGACAGAACTGCGACACTAATTTCGAGGATGTTCGTATAGTTTTGAATGCTGAATTTCTCTTGTATTTTTCTTGTTTTGTGGGCACGAAATAGAGTGGAGTTTGGCACGGTTTTGAGATAAGTTAAATTTTGTTTGAGAAGTTCTTGTAATTTTTCTATGTAATTTTAATCACTAAAAACAATATTCAGAAAATAAAAAGAAGCTTTCGAGCCCGGTTTTCCCCAAGAGTTGTAGGGGAAGTTTCAAGGTCATGTTGACCAAAAATCCTTTGTGTTAAAATGTTTTGTGTGGTTGTTTTAGTGTTTGTTGATTTTATTTCTGCAATTTCCAATGATCAGAAAATTTTCAATTTGGGTTTTCGAAAATATTTATTTTCCGGCTTGTTGAACGTGGGCTATGGAAAAAGGCATTTAACTATTTGGAGAAATAAGGTGAGCGAAAATCGGGGTGGGAAAATAGAAATTTCTACATGGTATCGAGAGGTTGGGCGAAAGTGCGGTTTAGGACAGCAAGAGAAAAATTACAGGTTGCTGATTTTTCACTGGAAAAATTCTAATGCGCTGATTTTTCACACACGGAAATTTATCTTTACTACGGCGGTGTTATTTTTGTTGATTTTTAGGAAAGCAAGGATGTCATTGGGATTGAGGGTGGAGGATAGGTTGGATGGGCATGTCACTTCTGAGTGTGTGGAAGGAGAGAATGCGAGTATCTTTGAGGAGGCGAAGTCTAGGATGTCATGGTACATGCCGCACGGCCTGCTGTTGTTGTCACCTCTTGACATTCTTTGTTCGGTTAGCGACGTATAATAAAAAGAATAACAAGGAGTAGAGGCGATTCTAGGCTGAATCAAAGACCATTGCATTCCTCTTGTGAGAGGAAGAAATGCTCATGAGATGTGCTCTTGCCTTGACCAATCTCACAGTACCAATGAGAGCAGATAGTCCTGAGGCCAGAAGGCCATTAAGATGGAGTAAGAGCGATAGTGTAGGCTGGATATCTCACAAAGATTACTAATGTGAAAGATGCATTCGCAACAATTGGAGAGGTCATTCCAAACTGTGGGTTGGAGTCTGGATTGCGATTGAATAAGCCTTCCTGCTTCTTGTGGAATTTTGCGTGGGGTTTGTGCACGTGGACCCTTCCCACATGGGAGAAGTTTTGGGATGATTGCATTGAGGCAGAATCGGGGAAAGAATCGGCAGGGCAGCCAAGCCGGTTAGTAAAGATGGGGATAACGTACAGCAAAGGCAAGAGAGGCAAAGCCCAAAGAAGCATGCTTCCACAAGTCTTTGAGAAGGTAGGGGGGCAAAGGCAAAGGCAAGGTAAACGGGGAGAGACACGCGGAAAGGACTACTCCAAAGTGAAGTGTTGGAGTTATTAGAAGATGGGACACTATGCGGTTGATAACGTCGGAGAAGAAGAAGAGGGGAAGAACCACACCATGGCGGCATCAAAGATTGAGGGCACTGAATGGGTGACCAGAGTTTGGGATCAATGCTTGTGAGTCCACTAGTGCGGGATCACACCTTGCCACGGAGGTTGAGAGAACCGGCATTTCCCTCGACTAGCGGAGCATCTTCGGAGTATACGGTATGTGGACGGTGGGGCTTCACGTCCTGCCGCGGGGAGTCGCGAGTATCAAAGCTTTCAAGGAAGTGACAGCGATAGAGGTAGTACTCGGTGATGACGGTGTTAGAGCGGGTCGGTGTGGGGACAACGACATTTGATAGGGAACCCAAATTTCCCTTGAAGAGTCTCAGATGTTTTATATGTCGGGGATAAGGGAAGAACCTCATATGCGATCTCGACGTGGAGGGACGGAGGGTATGAGATATTGTTCGGGGAGGACGGAGTCTTGATATATCCCGGGGGGTACTCCGGGCGGAGTCGGCTAGAGTGATAGGTGTTCGCATGCAAAGGTGTACGAGTTTGCATTTCGGCCCCTTTTGGTATTGAGCGGTAGCACCGATAGCAAAGCTAAGGTTCGAGCCGTGTGAGATTTGGCACGCGGAATTGGAGCACATGTATAATGGGGCCTTGAGTATGCGGGGAGATCACTACGGGTGTACTGGGTGATGCGATCACATTGACCATGTAGAGGATGTGTGATGGGCAAGTTTGCCAAATCCCCTTTTTCAGCCCGGTAGCCGGCCCGAGCCCAAATGAATTCACCAGATTAGATTCCGTTCCATTGTGAGCGTTCGGATGTCTCATGTTTCCTTGAGTGGATGTAAGTATTCTCCTTATTTATTCTAATTGATGATCACTCAGGAGGACTGGATTTATTTCACGAAGACCAAGAGTGAGGTCTTCAAGCGAGTTTCGAGAGTTTAGAGCTCTTGTGGAGGCCGGAATAAGACTCGGAAGATCAAGTCCCTCGAGATTGGATAATCTGAGTGGAAATTACCCTTGGAGAGTTTGTTGAGTATTGTGCGGGGAGCGGGCATTAGGAGGAGTTCACAATTCCTTACAACCCCCGGCGAGAACGGGGTTGCGGAGAGGAAGAACGGATCCATCATTGGGGGCGCAGAAATACATGTTACATGATCGGGGGTTACCTTTGTTTTGTGGGCGAGGCTTACCAAATACGTTGTATATACTTGCGAAACAGAGTCACGCATCGTGCCTTGGGGCATGTGACTCCAAAGGAGGCTTTTTAGGAAGAAACGTGTTAGTCACTTTTGTATCTTCAGTGTGTGCATACTCTACGTACCTAAGGAGAAGAGGACCAAGCTAGAGCCTACCTCGAGAGAAGAGAAGGTATCTTTGTGGACTATGCGGGGCCATAAAAGCCTTTCGGGTCTATATTCTTGTTGAGGAAAGTTGATATTAGGCGGGATGTGAGATTCGAGGAGGCCAGGGCTTTCAAGAGGTCACGGGAGTTAGAGTATGCGGGTCGGCCCGGACCCTCGGCGGTTGAGTCGGTCACGAGAGATCCGGTGGGCGAGGGGATCGGGAGGGGTCAGGAGGTACATGTATGACGATGTACGTGAGTCGGTGAGCGATTGGCTCGCGAGAGTCAAGGGGGTGCGGGCGGCATGCGAGAGCGAGTCCACGAGTAGTTCACTAGGAAGTACTGATGGGCGGTTCCCACGGTGCCCCCAGCGTCTCTGAGTTCGGAGTTCCGGGCGGGGAGGACGGCGGACGGACGGTCGGGGATTTCCGACTTATGATGAGGAGGAGGAGTTTCATTCTCCCGGCGGGGAGGTGTGCTCGGAAGAGGAAGCCCAAGTGGCAGAGGGATACCTTTGAGAGAGACCACATCTATTGTTGTGCCTAAGTAGGTTAAACAGACCACGAGAGGTTTTGTAGCTATATGGCAATAATTGCCAACATCATTGACTACGACTGCTAGCTATGAGGAGGCAACTAGCCGGCGAGTCTGGAGAGAGGCCATGCGGGGAGGTATTCTTCCTATCATAGAAGAATGATGTTTCGAGAAGTGGTGGAAGCTTGAGGGCAAATCCATGGTTACTTCCGAGATGGCTTTACAAGGTAAAGCATGCTACGAATGGCGGCATTGAGAAATTCAAAGCAAGGTTTGTGGCTAGAGGGTTCTCCCGGGTAGATATACTTCGATTAAATACGTTATATCGATAGCAACAAGGCTGGGTTGGAAGATCCACCGGATGGATGTGAAGACCGCATTTCTCAATGGCTTCATACGGAGGTGGTGTACATTGAGCGACCATAGGGCTTTGAGGTGCATGGAAAGGAGTCCATGTGCGCGTGGTACAAGGCGAAGGCGGCCCTTTATGGCTGAAGCAAGCTCCCAGGCTTTAGTACTTGGGATAGATACCTACATGCGGGAGATGGGTTTCACGAGGTAGGCGAGATCCGAACTTATACTTCATTGTGATAGGTGAGGAGCCTCTCCTCTAGTGTTGTATAATGAGATGACTTGGTCATTACGGGTGCAGAGAGAAATGCAAGAGATCTTGCGTCGGAGTTTGAGATGAAGGACATCGGCTTGATGCATTACTTTTGGGTTTGGAGGTGTGGCGGGAGGAGGGCAGGCTTTCTTCTGGGGCGGGGAAGTATATTGTGGACATCCTTGTGATTCACATGGAGGATTGTAGACCCATGTCAGCACGATGATCTGCTTGGAAGAAGCCGTGCTTGATTCCAGGTGGTGGATCCCACATTGTACAAACGGTGATTGGTTCCTTGATGTATTTAGTGCGGACAGATATATGTTTTGCGTCAACCAAATTAGTCGAGTTTATATATGGAAGGTTCAACTGGATTGTACCATAAACACATTTTGCGATACTTGCGGTGGACGGTGGAATATGGTGGATTATAGGGGGATGGTGGGGTGGCGGGTTACACGGTCGGTGGAGCAAAGGATTATGCTTGTGATAGGAAAAACACTTCGGGGGTGCTATTTTGGGTTGATTCAGCCGATGGTGTCGTGGATTGTCGGAAACGGCGGTCGATAGCATTGAGTTCGGCGGAAGCAGTATATCGCGTAGTCTGGCTGGTTGTGAGGCCATCTAGCTTCGCAGATGTTGTTTTGGCTATTTGGTCGGCGGGTGAGACCTTCGATTTCTTGTGATGTCCCGAGTTGCATTAAACTCACGGAGAATCCGATATTTCATGATCGGTCAAAGCATATCGACATCGAGATATCACTTCATGAGAGACTATGTGCGAAGGAAGGGAGAAATTTGTGAAGCTCGGAGATATATTTCAACGATGACGGGTTACGGAGATATTCTTACAAAGCCTTACCACGGGGCAAGCATGTCTACTTCGGAGATAAGATGGATGTGGTGAGGAACACCTTCCTCGGTAGAGGGAGTGTTGAAATTTGGTTACCGAAGGGCAAAGGTGGTTCATACAAACTTTGATCTTTGGCCTAGGAAAAGTGTCAAGAATTTAATTTTTCTCCTAAGCCCGACTTTATAAAGTTATAAAGTAAAATCTAATTTAAAGTGACTTTAAGTGATAAGATTTACTAAAATTAATTTTAAAGTGACTTTGTAAAGTTAATGTAAAATTAGAAAGTGACTTTGGAAATAAATGACTAAGTGGGTACGTATTAAAGTGGGGTGAATTAAAAAATAGAAAGTGAGATTTAAAGAACGCATTTAATCTCGACCCCTACATCTAAAAACTATTTATTGCATTAGATTTGGGGATAACCCAAGAAATCACTTAGAATTCTATTAAAACAAAGAAAATGAGAAAAAGGTCATTTCATTCATTCTTTCATGAGTAGATTGAAAGAAGGAGAGAAGGAGAAAGCGAATTTTATGGTAATTGAAGAAAGAGGGTAAGCGACACTAACTTTCAGCAAATCCGTACGGCGAGAGCGAGCATGAAGTTCGAGGCAAGTGGGCACAAATTTCAAGGAGAAAAGCTGCCGGACTTCGAGGGAGGCCATACGGCCATTCCGGCATTGTTTCGAGGTTGTTCGTACGATCTTGAAGGCTATAATTTCTCTTTATGGTACACGTTTTGTGGGCACGAAACGGAGAGTGAAGTTTGGCACGGTTTTTGAGATAAGTTCTATTTCGAAGTTCTTTATTAATTTTTTTACGTGCTTATTTCTTAATCTTGTAAAAGCAATAATTCGGAAGAAAATAGAAGCACTAAGCTGGTTTTCCCAGGGTGTAGGGAGTTTTTCCAAGGTCATGTTGACCAAAAATCACTATGTTAGAATGTTTTGTGTGGCTGTTTAGTACAACGATTTTTATTTTCTTCAGTACAAACCTTTGTGAAAATTTTCCAATTTTAATGTTTTTCGAAATATTTATTTCTAGCTTATTGAATGCGACTATGGAAGAGATTTAACTATTTGGAGAAATAAGGTGAAACTAAGCAGGTGGGAAAATAGAAATTTCTACAAGAGGGTACGGAGGCAACCTAACGGAATGAAGGCCACTGGTAGCTCGGGTTAGAGGGCTCCCTCTAGCTTTTGGGGAGGCGGCTACGGCATCGGATGTGGGTAGATTCCATTGTGGGAGGAGCATAGCTCCATCATGACAAAACGATGTTTGAGAAGTCTTCCTAGACCACGGGACATATCGGTTGGCAGGATCAAGGTCGATGTACAAGATCAAGTATGTTGCGGTCTAGAAGTTCAAGGCAGTTGTGGCTAAAGTCAACACAATAGGAAGATCAGATTATGAGAAAACCTTCGCCTGTGGCTGCTACACTTGCTCTCCGAATCTGTCATCTCTGAGTGAGATGGGATGGAGATACCAAATGGATGTCAGACGGCGTTCTTGAACGGGGTGATAGGAGGAAATTATTGCATAGAGCGTAGGAAGGGCTTTGAGACACATGAAGCGAAGACTCATGTTTGCGGGCTTCGAGAAAGCCTTGTACGGTCTAAAACAAGCCCCTAGAGCATGGTATGGGAAAATTGATAGCTATTTGCGGAAGATGGGTTTTCGTCAAGAGTAGCGCGGTCAATCTCTACTTGGAAGTAGGGGATGAACAAGAGTTAATCCTGGTATTATATGTAACTTAGATGATCACATTTCTTACGGATGTCAAAACCATCAGGAGAATCCGGCTACTCGGCTTCGACATGATGGATCTAGGCCAGATGCACTATTTCTTGGTTTGGAGATGCATTGGCAAAGGGAGAAATGCTAGGGCAAGGAAGTTACTATAGAAATCTGAAAAGATTTCATATGGAAGAGCGTAGACCCACGGCCACACCAACAATTAAAAGCGGAAGAAGATAGACACAGAGGATGATGAGGTTGATCCCTGCCCCATCGCGGTAGCTCTTCGGATCATTGATGTGGGTCATCGAACAAGCATACGCTGGCAAATCATGCCTCAACCAATTCAAGGTAAAGCCAAGGAGGCTCATTGGGCGGTAGCCAAACATGTTCTCGAATGTCAAAGAGGATAATTAGTATGGATTGAAGTACCAAGAGGCAGTGAGGTCAGGAGTTGAGGTGGGTTTACAAATGCGTTAGGTGGAAAGCAGATGGATGAGGAAGAGTACCAATGGAGTGTTGTTTCGGTCTCGAATAAGGAATGACCTCCTAATTAGGTAGGAAATAGGGGTCTATACCTTACGTTTAGCCGAGCGAGAGTACATGAGCAAGCACGGCCAGTGCAAGCCATATGGCTTCGTAAATTACTCTTGAACCCTACTCAAGAAAGAAGGATGGAAGCGGCGAGATTATTTGTGATAATGAAAGTTGCATCAAACTCCTAAGAATCTTGTGTTTCCACGTAGGCCAAAACACATGACATTCGGTGCCACTTCATCAAGGGCCCACTGTCCAACGGGGAGCAATACAATTGAGGGTACACTCCTACGAGGAGGAAAATTGAGATATCCTCACCAAGGCTACGGGGGCTGATTAAGTTCCACTTACTTCAAAGAGAAAGATGGGGATGGTCGAAACCCCTTCCTTTAGAGGAACGGGTGGTCTACAAAGTTGGAGGGAGAACGCGATATGGATGAGCCGATGGCGAGATGAGTGTCCACGGGCAGGTGCGAGAGGGCAATAGCGCGGAGATGAGGGCGGCAACGGGGACATCATCGGCCTGACAAATGTTCTAGAATCACAAAGCAATACGGAGTGTTACCTTGCTTGAACCTTTCCTCGCTAAGAGGGAGTGTTGATTACAACATCGGGAAGTGTTCCAAGTCTCATGTTGAGGTGGAGAGCCGGGCCGGCAATTATCAGAGCCAGAGAATCGTTTGTTGAAATTCCACTCAGATACTAACATTAGTAATTAATTATTTTTAATATTGGACCTTAAGTCTAAACTTAGGGAAATTAAATAATTAAAGAATTATTAATAAAGAAAAGTGTGAATCTTCTGACGGAAGTCAGTCTATCTTTTATCGAGCCATTGATTAAGATATAATCTTAGTCGTTGATTCATCCGCGAGAAGATTATAGAGGCTTCGAAGTCATTGGAAATAAAGTAGGGCATTCTCAAATTTGGAAGGAAATCGGTCGGCAGCAAAATTCGATTTCGGTGGGTGGTTGTAGAGGCGGTGCGGTGGCGAGAGGAGAGGAGGAGAAAGTGGTGACGAAGCGGGAGAGCGGAAGGGTGAAGGAAGGCGGTGCTCGCCGGTAGTAGGCCACTCACGCGGAATTACACGGTCAAGAAGGATTCACGCAAGGCAGCTCACGCGGGATGACGCGAGGGTGTAGGAGGACATCCTAGTGTGTCGAGAATACTTCTAAAGTGTCCAGGAAAATTCATGCTAGGTGTATGCCTGTACATTTTTGCTCTGCAGACTTTGTAAAGAACTTTCATTCTTGATGTCCTTCTAAACCCTCATCTGCAGTTTTCCCACATTTAGGTTTTCGGGGACAGTTGTCAAAAAATATATATGTATGGTTGCTTTCTCTTCTTTCCCATGTGATATTTCTATTCTTACGCACTGATTCAGTGAAATGCACCATTGTGTTTATTTCAAAATTTACTGAAGCATCTGTAAATAAATCAATCACTGCAGTAAAATTTTCAGATCTAAAAATTTCACAGGTGGCACAAAGATGAGCATTGTGGCTCTCTACCTAACTCATCGCACCCATCTATAACTTCCTCATGGGAATCTTTACCAGCTTGATGAGGCAAAAGGATGTCTCCTTGCGTTGCCTTGATGATTCCTTTCGGTGCATGTTTTGACACGAGTGTTGAGTGGACCTCTAGTTTTGGGCCCAATGGTTACCAAACAAGCAGTGTGTTGTCCACTCGTGTGGGGCCTTGCGTGCCGAGGTTCAGCCTTGTGTTGCAGGGCGAAGCTACCATTTGGCTGATTTTTGGAGCTAACTCCATGGTGTCCGTCAACGATAAGGTGTTGTGTCTTGGTTTTGTTGATGCAAGGGAGGATCTAGTGACGTCGATTATGATTGGGGCATACCAAATGCAAGATAATCTCCTCTAATCAGATTTGGCCAACTCCACACTTAGCTTTAAGCTTCAGCTCCTCTCTACTCTTCACACAAACAACATGTTCCAATGTAATGTTCCCATTTTTGGTATCACCGCGGTAACGGGGCTAGGAGGGACTCGAGTTAGGAGCGGACGAGGTCACATGTACGGAGATTTGGTGCTATCGGTGGGCTCGGGAGCTTTTCGAGGAGGAGTTTTTGAGGAGTTTTCATGGTGTTTGGAGGCATTCGCTTGATATACTCCATCATGCGGCCGGTTTGGCTTTCGTTCGGTGACCCGTGCTGGTGCAGGTTGTTATGGAAGCACGCCAGTGATTGTCTCCAGTGGCATTCGGGAGGAGCCTTGATGAACACCTTGGTGTAATAGCTCATCGGAGACGAGGACGAGGGAGACCTACACGATGGGACGAGTTAGACGATTTGATGGCAAAGCGGAGGGAGCGTGGTAGCCGATATAACCTTTCTACGCATTAAAGGAATATTTTATAATATTTTAATAAAAGGAAAAATTCTCCACTTAATAAAATAATAATAAAATAATGCTCTAGAAGGCTCCAAGGGATATATAAAAGAAAAGGAGGAGACATTAGGAGACATCTTTGATGATCATTTGCTTGTATATGAGAGGTTTGAGGCGTTGTTCTCTACTTCATGCAGTAGCCCCAAGACGAAGCCTCGGTGATTTGTGAGTATTGGATGGAAACCCAATACTTTTGAGGAGACTTCACTTAGGAGTTTCACGAGCTTGAGTTTGGTGTGAGATCATTCGAGATCTTCAACTTGCGGCTTCATCATTTCGATGGGTTCGGTGTCATTTAACGGAGGAGAGTGCGACGGCCTAGGTTTGTGGCCCTTGGTCTGTGAACATCTTGGTGGCGGAGTTTTCATCTCGGCTCTTCTTGGAATTGAATCATATATGAAAACCACGATTTTATTATCTATAATAAAAGGCTGAGATTTCTCTTACATTCTATCGTATTGGATTACGTCATTTCACCCAATCTTTTAATTTTACATGGCAATCTTATGTTAGATGAATGATTATTTTACGGCAACTTGTGGTATTCGGTGTTTTCGCATTTTAGTTAAAATATCCCATCGGGATATTACGGTGGTATCGAATTGCTTGATCTTGGCCTCCGACCATGGGATTGATTTGAAAAGCCAAGTTCCGGGGTTATTCTTGATTATTTCGAAGAAAGTTTGTGACTGAAATTAACGAGGGTATTTTCACCGAAAATTGTCATAAATATTCAACAATTTCTATTTGAAATTGTTGAATCGGTTAATCACGAATTGTCGAAACGGAGCGCTCATATTTCATATCAAATTTGAATTGCCAAAAATGTTTTAAAGAGGGCCGGAGTTTTCAGCCAGTACATATTACTTAAAAGAAATTTTATCTTGGAGAAATCGTATTGCACTTGGAAGTATTTGGTTAATGTTGAAGCCCAAATAATTTTATAAACCTTGAGCCAAACGATATTTTCTAAAACGAAGTGCGGTGTTTTCTTTTGCGTGGAGGATTTCAAATTCCGTTCTTAGTGATTTCAAGTTAAAATTATTCTATCGAAGGACCGATTATTAAGGGACGTCCACGGTTAAATCCACAAAAAAATATATATATATAATTTTTCAAAACTCTATACCGTCAGGAATTTTCAAGGGACGGCAATGTAATAGAAGATCGGGCAGAATCGTGACCAAACGTCGAGGTCAAAGCTGCATCGTAACATTTTGTCGACGTCCGAATTTCGAGTTCGAATGGCCAGGTAAACAAAGTTGAGCAAACAACTAAGGCGCGGTCGGGCTATAGCGATCATTTGTATCAAAGGGGAAAAGCACGATGATTTTCACCATTAGAGAATAAATCCAATCTAACTCCATGTTGTAAAGGCATAAGAGTTTGCCGCAGAAAATCGTGCGAACTCTGAAGGAAATTTTGTAAGCGTATTTAAGAAGAAGACGAACAATTAATTTCGATTGGCGAAGGAAGGTGAATTAATAAAATACGAATCTCAATTCATGGAAAGTCAAATTCTGAAACGCGGTACGCACGGATTTCGGTAGAATGGAATGTATTGGTTGCGGTATTGATTCATCTATTGAATGGGGCGCATTAGATCCCTTGATGTCGATTCATGTGTCATGTGCTTATGGTAGAGAATTTGGTCAATCATTGCTCGATAGACTGCGAGGCGACGGGCACTACGGAAGGACCGAAAACATTATCAAAATATTTCTTTTGTTTTACGAGAGCTGTATACGCGTAAGGGACAAGGCTGTCAATTGAGAAATTGTTTGAGCCATATTCGAGCGTTTGTTGTTTATCTTGTTCTGCCTATATTTGCTCTGAACTCACGCTTGTAGTTATTGTCGGCATCTAAACCCGGTGGGCTGAGCAACATTTTAGAGTAGAACAAATTAAATTTGGGCACTTCAACTGGCGAACGATTATCTTGCATAGTTGAGTCAACACATCGGTACCGGGTTCCTCTATAACAAATTTATGCTTTGCAATTAAGTTTTAATTGGTTGTATGAGTACATGTCTGAAACATATATTTTTTGGGTTGCTTATCAAAGATACAATCGGTCGATGTTTGTAGCATCATATTATAGTGATTAGAAATTTATTTGATGTCATACGAAACATTGCCATTAGAAGCATTTTTATAGACGGGGACTCTCGATCTCTGGCCATGCTTCATTCATATCGGCGAGTTAGTGCAATGCGAGTTGAGACCTTCCGAGAATTGCACATGCAACATTGTGCAAGAAATTTGTTTGCTAAAACACTTCAGAAAATATAACGACTTCAGAAATAATGTTCTCATCACGGAAACAATCGGTGATGAAGGAACTCATAACCAAATTGAAGATTGAACATGAGAAATTAACCATGGCACACACCCAAAAACTAATCGAGTCATGAACCCTTCTCCAAGAGGTACATAGTCCACAACATGCTCCAACAAGAGCATCAGAGAACCTACGAGAGGAGGTAGAAGTGAGTGGCTTTATGCACTTGGGATGGACCTGATGGAGATTGGGAATGACTTGCCCATGTTAGAGAAGATTTGGGGTCTGTCTCTCAAGGTACGACGAAATACGATTAGTCTTTAGATTAGACTTTGAGGCCATCTATGCTTCGTGATACAGATTCTTGGAACATCCAAGTGAGAGGAATCCAGTCGATAGTTGCCTCTTGTTTGTGATATCTTGAGGATAACGGCGGCACCCTTCCCTCCCTACAATGATGATGTTACGAAGAGGAATTTTGATTGATAGTAGGAACCTTTCGGGATTTGGACACTTGTGCGGGGTCTACATTTGGGAGGAAGCTTAAGGTTCTAGAAGTCATGGCTATGGCCGAACTTATGGTCATGATCGATCTTGAGTGTGATGGCGGTTACAGAATGTTCCGTCCTTCTTTAGCATTAGGAAACATCATCCTGATCTTGTCATAGCACACATGGAATCATCTTGTAGTCATGTATGAGAGACCAGGTGTTGCCGGAAGTTGCGGACTAGGTTGCGAGCATTTGGAGGGAGAAGCGGTTGGTCTCGCCCTGCTGCTCATCTGTATTCCTTGAAGACTGGATTGAAGCCCGAACATGGGGTTCTCGGGAGACGGTTGACCCCGGGAGGGAGCGACTCCGGTTGGTCGGTCGGTAATGAGGCGGAAAGGACTTTGCTTCATTTGCAAAAGAACCTTCGAACTGATCACTCATGTAGAGATACGGAGATGAGGAGTGGCGAGAGGTAGAGCAAGTAGACGTTCCTTACGTATGCCGGGATGAGGGCCTTTCTTCTTCGGATGAGTCATGGGATCATATGAGGATGCTTAGGAGCGGGGCGGCCATGCGAGATGATGACGGTAGACGGAGGCTGGCTGTTCTGTGTCGGGAGTGAGCGGTCGGGGGCGCGCATAGGTGATACTCTGGGTGATGAGTCACTTGTGACGATTCGACGAACAACATATGATGGAGCTGAGTCGGCGGAGGAGGATACTATGGACATCGGGCATGAGCCTACTGGGTGAGATCCCGGATGGGCACCACATTGAGCCTATGATGGATATGCGGCTAACATTGGGAATTGACCTTTAAGGAGGAGCGATCGGATGCACGGACACAGTTGCGGATCCATATCCTCTAGAGACGTTGGAGGTCGATGGGATAGTTAGGGAGCTAGGGGACGGACGGGAGTTTTACATTCTGATCGAAAGGGATGAGTTGTTGGAGATGGTGGAGCATCCATCTTGGGCGAACACATTGATGAGGTACGGACGGATGTACATACGATCGGCGAACACGGCACTTCGATGAGTAGTACTCTCCGAGTACATCGATGAGGCTCGGCATGTCTTGCCCACTTTGGCCCACTATAGAGAGAGGACTTCCTTCTACGGCGACTTCCATTGTTAGACGAGTGGAAGCGTTGGGAGTTGATTACGAGTATGACAACACCACGAGGGCGTGTTCCATGTGTTGTTGTTGCTACATTGGATTCTTCTTCAGGGATGGACTAGCGGGAGATCATGAGTTGGTACCCTCTTGATGGTATGGTATTTGTCATGGCGGCTACCCCGATTGGGCCGGTATAGACACGGTAGATGTTACGGATTCCGGTTGAGGAGGCACCGGGTTGTCGTTACTTGGGGACTCCTTCGTTCAGGGGGCTTGAAGTCCGGCATGGGATTAGTCGGGACTTGGATTGGAGAGAGGTGATGAGTTGGTATGCGGTTGGTGGGGCGGCATATGCGATTCACCGGGTACGGCCACCGAGCGGGAGCCGAGACGTGATGCTTCTTTGGTGGGCTTCACCTGCGAGTCGGCCTATGGCGGGCGGTGCGCGGCTGAGGCCGTGGGACTTGGGCGATGATTGGCCGCGGTGGCATTGGGATCCGAGAGGATTGTTTGTTGACTAGGACGAAGTGAGTTTGGGATCCCGGCATTGAGGGGTACATTCAGAGTTGGACACAAGTGCATAGCGGCACCCCAGGGTTGGTATGGGATCCGGGCATTAGGTCGGAGATGCGACGGGCCAACGGAGTGGCCTATTCCGATTGCTTGAGGGCAAGCAATCTTGGGGGCGAAGGTCGCCAATGTTCCCATTTTTGGTATCACCGTGGCAGACTGGGAAGGACTTCCGGAGTTAGGAGCGGACGGGTCACATGTACGGGCGGGTACTATCGGTGGGCTCGGGAAGGAGTTTTGAGGAGTTTTCATGGTGTTTGGAGGCATTCGCTTGATATACTCCATCATCAGAAGCGGTTTGGCTTTCGTTCGTGCATTAAATTAACTTTCGAATTTTGAGTTATTTATATGACTTAACTGTTGATTATGCTCAGGTGGCATTAGGAAGATATCTGATTGAACACCTTAGTGTAATAGCTCATCGGAACCGGGACGAGGAGACCTACACGATGGAGACCCAGTTAGACGGATATTTCGGTGGCTAGGAGGAGGCGTGGTAGTGTAATATTCCTAATTAGCACCGCTAATTGGAATATTTGATTTTTGTATAGTTTGCCGACTATAGTTTATTAATAAATAAAAGTGAGAAAAGAGATCTAACTCACTTAAATAAAATAAAGTGTTTCCTAGTATTCTGTGATTGTGAAAACAGGGGAACCCAGGGGGGCCACACACCACGTAGGAGGTAATGAAGAAGAGGACGTTGGTTTTGGAGGGAAACCAATGCTATAAAAGGTGGAGGAGCCTCCTCATTTGGGCATTATTGATATTGTTGATGATATTGAGCTAGGCACAATACTTGAGCAGTAGGCTGTTTGATGGTCACAGCCTTTGTTTAGTGCGGCGAGTGTCTTCGGTCGGGAGATCTCACCCTTGGCCCGGGGGACTTCGAGTGCTTGCTCGGGCAAGGTTTTTCTTGGTCTTGTGAAGTTGGTGTTTCGTTTGGTGTGAGGTAGGCTTCATTGGGTATTGCGCGGTCCTTGGAGGAGGGCCGAGTTTTGAGCAGGCTGATGGCGGTAGATGCCGGTCGGGGCCTCTTCGGTGTGGAAGTTGGCGTTTATCATTTGGTGAGTTTCTGAGGAGTTGTGGCCCCATTTCGGTCTATTTCGGTTGGTGTACGCGCTCGGATGCGGAAGACGTGATTTTCTAGAGGAGGGTTTAGGGTGATTTTCGAAGGTGGTCCGTTTGGTATATGGTTCTGGGTTTTGTCAGGGTGGTGAGTTCGAGGTGGTGCGATTTTCGACTCATTACATTCCTTCAGGGGATCCTTAACTGATTCATTTAAGCTGGCAGTTCTGACGTTCTTCCAGCCATTTAAAGGATCTGATTCTTATGCTGTGTTCTTGTTTTTACGAGAGGTTCTTCCTTGCCTTGAGCAAGGATAGGTGCATTTATTCAGTTATCCATTGTATCTCATTATATTCTCAGTTAATAAAATGGCTTAGCATTTTCGGCATTTTTATGTGTATTTCTTTATGTTCTTTTCGGCATTTTCTATATTCATGCTCTTGTATTGCTATCTATTTCTATTGGGGATATTACACAAATGCTTGATATACCCATACTGCATTAAAAGAATATTTTATAATATTTTAATAAAAGGAAAAGTGCTCCATAAATAAAATAATAACAAAATAATGCTCTAGAAGGCTCGAGGGATCTATATAAAAGAAAGGAGGAGGCAAATTGGGAGACATCTTTGGAGTAGATCATTTGCTTGTATATGAGAGAGGTTTGAGGACGTTGTTCTCTACTTCATCCTGATAGCCAGGCCAGAAACCCTCGGATGATTTGTGGTATTGGACGGAAACCCATACTTTTGAGAACTTACGCAGGGGTTTCTGAGCCAGGTTGGTGTGAGGATCACATTCGTCTTCAACTTGGGCTTCATCATTTCGGTGGGTTCGGTGTGAGTATTCCAGAGGAAAGTCTGACGAAACTCGGTTGTCTTGTCAAGTTCAATGAGCTTATCTTTTAGTTGCAGTTTTCTATCTACAGCTCTTCTTGGAATTGAATCTATATGTAATACATTTATTATCATAATAAAAATTTGAGATTTCTCTTGTTCTATATGGTATTGGATTACGTGTTTCTGTCTTTTAATTTTACATGGCAATCTTACGGTGAATGAATGAATTATTTTACGGCAGCATGGTATTAATTATTTTTCTGCATTTTCGTTAAAATATCCCATCCAGGGATATTACATCCAAATTCAATTTCACAGTAGCTGCAACGAAGGAAGTGATGGAGAAGGCTGAAGAAAAATTAACACAAGCCAAAACCGCCTTTGCGAACCTTCTTTTCACATCTCCACTTGCACAGGCCTTCCTATGTCTTTTAAGTGGGTTCAAATACAATATTCTCCCATTCTTTGTGGTCATCATGCTAACAGCATCAGAGGCATATTTTCCTTCCTATCTAATTCTCGTTGTTAGGGGTTCCCATGATGATAGGTACAACCCCATGCCCAAATGGAGATGCAGGATCATGCTCATCACCCACCTATGCTCTCACTATATTCTATTATGCCTTAGGTACCATTGGGTACAGCGTTATAGGAAGCTTGCTTCAAGGAAAGTTACACCAATAGTAGTGTCAAACCATGAGCTTTTTCTCAGTATTGTTTCCCTAGCGTCTCATGATCAGACTTTGTTTGTTGGAACCATCATAAGGGCCACACGGGTTATTCATGTGGATAGATTTTCATGAATGTCACGGAAGCATGTTTTGGCGAAAATAAATAGAAAGACTTCATCTACTCATTTCCCACGAGCATTATTGTTTCCAAAGGGTACAACAACTAATGGAAGGGCACTTATATCTTTTCAACTTGGTGCATTTATTCCTCGTTTTCCAGTTCAACCTATGATCATTCGATACCCCAATGTACACTTTGATCAATCGTGGAGCATAATATCTTTATTGAAGCTCATGTTTCGAATGTTTACCCAATTCCAAAATTTTATGGAGGATGAATATCTTCCTATTATATTTCCACTGAAAACTCCGGTTCATCTTGTCAAGAAGGTTGTACAAAGAGAACATTCATATGGTGATCTCATGCTAGCTTCAAATGCATCGGAAATAGGAGTCGACCTAGCTTCAGATTATATGATTGAGATGGCTTACTTAGGAAGGGTGTTCCATTTAATCATATCAAAAGTACTTGGATTTCTAGATAGATTTATTGCAATGGGCCTTGTGAGAATTTACAAAGATAACCTGCCATATTTCTACGAGGTAGACCGGCAAGCCAAATATTTCATCACAATTATGGGTAAACCACACAAATCCCTTGCCACCAAAGTCCATTTCCTAGGTTGCACACTGTTCGCATTGTGAAAATTTATGAATACAAAATTACAGAAACCCTACTCCGGTATCTTGATTTACTTCTACTTGTGATTTAATTATACAAGTTATTTTCAGAAATATTCAGAAAATATCGAAGTAAACACAACTAGTAGCCTACACATATACATATCATTTACTAAAACATAGCGCACATATGACAAAGGACACACATGATTTTTCGGACAAATGTCCCCGGAGAAACCTAATGTGGGAAAATCAATGCAGCATCTCTATGAGGGTTTTATTTATTATGCAGAACATCTATACATCTAGGGCACCAATAGTGGTTTTCCCCACAGATAAATTCACGACAGTTGTACCTTATCATTCGAACAAAAAATATGGTTGATTCAAACCCTTCAGAAATTACTGAATACGAACCCTTTCTGGCCCACTAGTACCCTAAGGGTAGCTCTTCCCTTTGCGTCAGCCTCTCCTGCCTAGCGCAGCTTGTGCGTAGCACTGGCTACCCCTGCGTCACTCTGAAGGCCTCTGCGTCACTCTCTACGTCAGCCTGGCTGGGATGCATCCCTCTTGTTGGCCTTTGCACTGCTTGGTACGAAACTGCTTCTCTGATGTATGCATTCTTGGCCTCGGATCATAACATCCCTTGCAAATCTGCCCCTCACTAGCACTGCAAGTTCACTAGAAAATTCTCAGCAAACCTTACCCCAAAATTTCAATTTAGCTCAAGTGCTACCGCTCTGTGTGTGTTCTCCAACTGACCCCAAGCCTTCCTTTAATACTTTTCTCGTTGAAAAATCAACGACCGTGATCTAATCTCTAATCAACGGCTCATATTAGAAAAGACTTGATCCATGTTTCTTAGAACATTCTCACCCACATGTTTAAATTAATTCCCTTTAATTATTTAATTTCCCTAAGTAAAACTTAGGGTCTCCATTAAAACAATTAATTTATTGAATAACTTTTACACCGGGTGGAATTTCTCCAAACGATTTATGGGTCTTGGAGATCTCATGTGTTCTAGCCCCTCTACAAATTTTTGGAGCTAGAGCACATCCAATGCTAGCCAAAATCTCAACAATCCCCCTTAGTGAGGAATGTGCTCTAGCATCACTTCACTCCAGAAGCGTTATTCTAATCTCTGGCATCAGTCCCCTGCGTTGCTAATGCTTGGCTTGCTACCCTCCATCCACTGCGCTGTTGCTTTCTGTACTGCTGCCCATGACTCTGCCACAGTCACTACCACATCTGTACTGCAGCTTCCTCTCAAATTGTTACATCATGCTGCCTATAGCACAATCACTGCTAACTGTTGCACTGCAACTCAGTGGCTGAGAAGTAAGCAACTGAAGGACATCACCCAACTACTGAGAGACAATTCAGCTTGGTTATATCTCATCACTGAATCACCCTCTGTTGCTGCTCTGCGCTGTCTCTCTAGAGCCTCTGCGTTGTTGCTGCTGCCCTGCACTGCGTAGGTACTGCTCCTCTGTGTTGTTGCTTCCACACTACTGCAGCCTCTGCACTGCGCTGCTCCAATATTCAGTGTTCTAGCACTGCCGTGTGCCTCTCCATGATCTTCTGCATCCATTGACACTCGTCATCCTGGTACTGTCTTTAACGGCTCCCGTAGCTCGTATGTGATTCAAGAGTTTGGGCACCTTAAGGATCTTGTCGTCCATTTGTAACTCACTCTACAAATCTATGTCGACCCACCTCTTCTCTTCAAGTACATGACCACTCATGGCCACGTCATCATCGCTTTCGTCATCCCCTTCCACTATTGCTGCCTTGGAATCTGAATCTTCCTTGCCCTTCTTCTCAGGACAAGTATTGGCAAAGTGTCCCAATTCACCACATTTGAAGCACCGGACCTTGAATAGGTCCTTATTCTTCTTCCCTTGTTGCCTCTGCCCCTTAGATGCTAGGGCTGCATCTTCCTCCTCCTCTTTCGTAATATTGACACCTCCGCTGTTGAATTCTATTGAGATTTTGTGTATTTGGGGTAGCATCAGTTGTGCTCTAGCCCCCAAACTTTGTGAAGGGACTATAGTTCACCTGATCTACAAGACCCAGAAATGGATTTGAGAAATTTCATCTAGTTTAGGAGATATTAAATTAATTAATTATTTTAATATATTTCCTAAGTTAAAACTTAGGAAAATAAAATAATTAAAGTGAATTTAATTAAACATGTGATGAAATTGTCTTAAGTCACACGGATCAAGCTTTCTTTTAATCTTTAGCCATTGATTAAAGATTTAATCTTGGTCGTTGATTTGTCAAAGAGAAAAGTATAAAGGAAAGGCTTGGGGTCATTTGTAAAACACACAGAGGCAGAGCACTAAATCTAAGCTGAGATTCTAGGGCGGGGTTGCTAAGAATTTTCAAGTGTTTCAGTTGTAGAGAGGGGAATTTAGACCAACAGGATGATCTGATCCCGGGGTCTAGAATACACAATAAGCAGAGAAGAGATCAGCAAGGACATCGCAAAGAAAGGCAGCAGCGACAGCAGCAGCAACAGCAGACGGCAGCAGCGGCAGCAACAGACAGCAACAGACAGCAGCAGCAGCAATGTCTTTCAGGGGCAGCACTGGGGTGTCTAGGCCTAGATCTGGCTGAGTTCTATAAATCCCGTTTGAGTGTGTGGATCAGTCGGTATTTTTGGTCTTAGATCAGCCAGGAGCTAAATCTAGAGTTTTCTCTGTAGATTTTTCCAGATCTGGAAACCAGAGTTGTGTATTCAGAAATATTCTTAATAATAGAGCCCTCCAGCAGCCAGAGACCGGTTTTCCCACCTTGGGTTTTTCCTGGGACAGTTTTTCCAAAAATATTTGTGTCACTTTGTCTATGTGTGCATATGCTTATTCTAGATCTGAATTGGTAAAGATCTGTTATGTGTTTTGCTTTGATGTTAACTTGACTTTATTCAGTTGATAACTTGTATAAGTAGGAGAAGCTTAACCGGATTAACAGAAATAATTTATGCATAAGAATTAAGATTCAGAAATTTCTACATGGTATCAAAGGAATTGCAAATCTAGAAGGGTCACCAACTGAAGAATCTGAAGGATCTAGCTGTAGAAAGCAGCTAGAAAGGCAGCAGAAAAGCAGATCTGAAGGGACAGCGCAGTTTTCGGGAGGAGATTCACGCAGAGGGAAGGGTGACATTGTCCAGCGCTGTGTCCTAGCAAGCCCATGCAATTACTGCGCAGAGGCAGCTCAGAAACAGCGTTGGTTAGGTCTGAAGCCAGCCAGTGTGATTCAGATCTGAATCTGTCAGATCCAGAAAAAGTCTGCAAAAAAGTTGCAGAAATTCAAAAGAGCTGATGGGGTTAAACTTCTAAATTTTTCAAATTTTTAACCTTAGCACACGTGACAAATTTTGGGAAGAGATCAGCGTCTCAGAGAGTTTCTTGCCAAAGGAAACTTGCAGTTTGGTAAGAGGATCAAAGAAGAAGCTAAATCATTGTTGATTTGGTTGATTTCCAAGGAGGGAAATCAAGTGTCAAAGGGAGCAGAGGGTGCCCAGTTTGAAAAGGACCCTAGATCCAGATCTCTAGCATAGAGAAGAGGAGCTCCGACACATTCTAAGCAGATGGCTCCTCATGGACTGCATGACCAAGATAGGCTAGAGGGGCTCTCAAACTTTTTGGGGTGGAAAGCAAGGATCCTGATTGTCCTTGTGGCATATGGTCTAAGAGACCATGCAGAACAGACCCTGGCCACACCGACAGATGCGGATCTCCTACAGAAGCATAGAGAAGTTGCTGGGCATGCCAAGCGGCTGATAATGGACAGTATCAAGGACCATATTGTACCACACATAGCTGAGAAGAAGACAGGTAATGAGATGTGGAAGGCCTTGACTTCCCTATATGAGGGAAAATCAATCGAAAGAAAGATGTTGTTGGAGGCCCAAATGAGGTCATTCATGATGACCAAGGGAGAAGACATTGAGTATTTCCTCTTCAGATTGCAGTCAATCAGGGATCAGCTGACTGCAACGAGTGCAACCGTAGATGATGCAGTGATAGTCAGGACTGCCCTCAATGCAGTCACGGATGAGTGGGAGACCTTTGTCCAAAGTATCTTGGGCAGAACGGACCTCCCAGATTGGGATAGCTTGTGGTCGATCCTGCGGCAAGAAGAATTACGAAGGTTCACCAAGAAGCAGCACAGCCCCGCGTTGAGCAAGGTTAAGATGGAAGAGGAGGAAGATGCAGGCTTGGCATCAAAGAAGCAGTGGAAGAAGAAGAAGGATCTTTCTAAGATCAAGTGATTCCAGTGTGGCGAAATGGGACATTTGGCCAGCCATTGTCCAGAAAAGAAGAAGGACAAGGAAGCATCTACTTCCAAAGCAGCAGTGGAATATGATGGGTCTGGAGATGATGTGACCATGAGCGCTCATGAACCACGAAAGTGGGGTGACATGGACATGTAGAGGAGCTACATGGAAGTAAGGCGGGATTCTTGAGCAGCTCATCTCTTGGATCACAAGCAAGCAACGATAGCCTTAAGACCGTAGCGGGACAAGTGGAGCAGTGGGTGCATAGATCACAAATGAGGCATAAGCAGAGGCAGATTTGGAGGCTGGGAGGAGCAGCGCAGAGCATGGCAGCAGCAGCGTAGAAGCAGTAGCAGCGTAGAGGCTGATGTGACTTCAGCAATGCAGCGCAGTACTGCTTACGCAGTGCAGAGCTGCAACAGAGCAGAGAGCTTCAGAGGGACAGCACAGTGCAACACTAGCGTGATAGATTTCAGCATAAGGAGCTGATGTGACTTCAGTAATGCAGAGGGAGTCTGATTACGCAGGCAGAGTTGTAGCTATGCATTGTTCTTTAGATGCCAGCACAGATCTGTAGCCTATGGAGCTTCAGTGATGAGGATGTAGCCCATTTGACTTGTTTGTCAAAGATTGGGCAGGAGATTCAGTTGTTTCTCTCAACAACTGAAGTTGCAGTGCAGCAAAACAGCAATGGCAGTGCTATGAGCAGCAAAGATGCAGCAAATTGAGAGGGAGCTGCAGTACAGTGGTTGCAGTGGCAGTGGCAGAGTCATGGGCAGCAGCAGTGCAGAGTTGAGTGGCAGGAGGCCAAGCTTCAGCAGCACAAAGCCAATGCCCAAAATCATGTAATGCATAAGTGTGATGTATTGCTAGAGCACACCCTTGATGCTAAGAGGGAGTGTTGAGATTTTGTGTATTTCAAGTAGCATCGATTGTGCTCTAGCTCCCAAAATTTGTGGAGGGACTCAAGTTCACCTGATCTGCAAGACCCAGAAATGGATTTGGGAAATTTCATCTGGTTTAGGAGATATTAAATTAATTAATTATTTTAATGTATTTCCTAAGTTAAAACTTAGGAAAATAAAATAATTAAAGTGAATTTAATTAAAGATGTGATGAAATTGTCATAAGTCACACGGATCAAGCTTTCTTTTAATCTTAGCCATTGATTAAAGATTTAATCTTGGTTGTTGATTTGTCAACGAAAAAAGTATAAAGGAAAGGCTTGGGGTCATTTGTAAAACACACAGAGGCAGAGCACTGAAGCTAAGTTGAGATTCTAGGGCGGGGTTGCTAAGAATTTTCAAGTGTTTCAGTTGCAGAGAGGGGAATTTAGACCAAGGGGATGATCTGATCCCGGGGTCTAAAATACACAAGAAGCAGAGAAGAGATCAGCAAGGACAGCGCAAAAGACGGCATCATGGGGCGTTAAAGATTCTCAAGAAAACTGTGACAGGAGTTCCAGAACTGAGCACCAAATGAGGCGATGTTTGCAGAGGGTGCATGTTGGGAAAGTATGCTAAGGCAGCATATCAGAGAAGCAGCAATAGGGTTAAGAGTGTATTGGGCTTGATACACTCGGATATATGCGGACAGATGTCCACTAGAGCTCTTAGTGGTGTCAAATATTTCGTCACCTTTATTGATGACCATTCCAGGAAGACCGAGATCTACTTTCTGAAGACCAAGGACGAAGTGTTCGGTCGTTTTAAAGAGTTTAAAGCTCTGGTAGAAAATCTGACAGGAAAGCGGATCAAGGTGTTGCGTTAGACAATGGTGGAGAGTACACTGATAAGGAATTCACAGGGTTCTGCGCAAGGGAAGGTATCAAAAGGGAGTGGACCACTCCATGTAATCCGGAGCAGAAAGGTGGGGCAGAAAAAAAAATAGACCTATTGTCGGCGTTGTAAGGGCAATGTTGTATGATTAAGACATGCCCAAATTTCTGTGGACTAAAGCTTGTAATACATCTGTCTACGTTCAGAACTAGATTTCTCACAACGCATTGGGAAAGACCACGCCAGAAAGTGTCTTCACTGGCAGTAAGCCTGAAGTGAGTCACTTTAGGATCTTTGGCAATACGACATATTGTCATGTGCCCAATGAAAAGAGGAAGAAGTTGGACATGACTGCAGAAAAGGGGTATCTGGTAGGATACAGTGAGAATGCAAAGGCTTACAGCATTTACATTCCGGAAGGCACAAATCTGCTGAGCGACTGTTCTCCTCCCACTTTTGTCACCTTTGCTAGGCATTGTTCTACACCGACAAAACCTGTGCCACACCAACAACTTCTAAAGATCAAAATTTGCACTTCCAGACTTTGGCATACTGCACAGCAATTCTTCCACATGGACTGCGTCCCTCTGGCTAGCCTCTGCATGAGTAGACAGGCTCTGCGCAGCGCAAGCTGCTCCTGCATCACTCTGGAAGGCTTTGTGATGCCTCTGCGTCACTTAGATGGCTCTACGTCATCCTCTGCGTGGCCTCTACATCAACCTGGCTAGGTTGCGTCCCTGCTGGTGATGCGCTACCCTCTTTTGGATCTTTGTTGCTTCAGCTGCCCTTCCTGCAACAATTTCTCTTCAGCCACTCTGTTGGTGGATCAGCTTGATCTGCAATTCTCTGATACCATGTGAAAGTTTCAAAACAGAAACCCTACTGCAGTGTCTCGATCTACTTCACCTACTTGTTTGATTAATTAACAAGTTATTAATCTGAATATTCAGAAAAACACTAAAGCAAATACAAACTACAGTCTACACATCTACAGATCATTTACCGAACAGCACACACATGTAACAAAATTACACAGATTTTTTGAACAAATGTCCTCGGAAAAACCCAATGCGGGAAAATTGGTGCAGCAGCTCCAGAGGGTTTTATTATTATGCAGAATCTAAATACAGTTATATCGGCACCAGAAAATGGTTTGCCTTATATAGAAATTACACGACAGTTGTACCTTTCACTCGGAGACAGAAAATATGGTTGATCCAACACTCTTCGGGGAATTACGAATTTGGGCCCTTTCTGGGCCACTGGAACCCTCAGCGTTGCCCCTACGTCGGCCCCTACTGGTCAGCGTCCCCACTGCGTCACCCATATTGGTGTTGCGCTACCCTAGCTGGGCCTGCGTCACCCTGGTTGTCACTGTGTTGCCCCTGCGCTGGCTGGGTCTGTGTCACCCTAGCTGGGCTTACGCAACCTCTACGCAGTCCTTTGCGTGGTGTTGGCTGAACAACTCCTCCTGGCTGGCTCTGCGTTGTTTGGTACAAGCTGCCTCTCTACTGTTGCATTCTTGGCCTCGAATCAGATCATCCCTTACCGATCTCTACCCCTCACTGCACTGGAAACTCACTTCGAATTCCTCAGTAAACCCCGCCCCAGAAATTCGACTTAGCTTCAGTGCTATGTCCGTGTGTGTATCCTCCAATTGACCCCAAGCCCTTCTGTTATACTTTTCTCGTTGGGAAACCAACGGTCGTGATCTAATCTCTAATCGACGGCTCAGATTAAAAGACTGTTTGATCCACGTCTCTTAGAACATTTCATCACGTGTTTAATTAATTCACTTTAATTTTTCTATTTCCCTAAGTTAGACTTAGGGTCCTCATTAAAAAAATTAATTATTTGAATAACCCACACACCGGATAAGATTTCTCCAAATGCCTTCTGGGTCTTGGAGATCTTGTGTGTCTTAGCCCCTCCACAAAATTTCAAAGCTAGAGCACACCTGATGCTACCCCAAAATCTCAACAATTCGCTCCCAAACCAGGAGCTTTTGTAAATGTCGCTCCCTGCTCCTGCTTCCAAGTAACCATGGTCCTGAGGTACTTTTATTTGTATCATCTCTCAGAGCATTCTTTTCCTCTCTGGATTTGAACCATTATAGTTTAGATCATACATATTAGCATTGCTTTCACTTCTGCTTTTATAGGATTAGACTTAGCACTCCCACTTATTATTAATACTCTGTAGTTCACAGTCACGTTGACTTAGTTTTGGCCCTTTGCTGGACATTAATAAAGTTATCTTGCCATTTTCTGATTCCTTCAACTTCCTAATTTTATATAGATTCTATAGAAGGGCGTCTAACTATCTAGGAATTCAATATTCAAAGATGACCAAGACAGCACCCCGGGGAAGCTTAAAAGGAAGGGAATATACGGCCTATTGGTCAAGCTCCTTTATGTACAATGACTCGAGTTATCAGACTTGATTACATACTTTTCCTTGACTTCCTTTAAAACCTATATATATAAAGCCAATTTGTGTTGTAGAAAGTTGCTCAATTACTTTTACAGGAATTCGAGGCAGAAAATTGTTTAATTCCTTCGGCAAAATTCAAAAATAGTTATTCCAGACAGAAAGTGAAATGAATGTAACAGATATAAAACATCAGACAATGTGACAAACAAATGATAAAACCATACCAGATTTTAGCTATCTTGATACCCTCAGGAAAAAGTCCCCCGCTGCAAAACAGCAATAGATAGCTATCAGTATGAAATTAAACAAACCAAACAAACAAGAAGCCTTAACATATAGACACTGCGAGCAGAGCTCATTATTTGTTATTTTCCATTTTTTTAACATTACCAAGGGACAAGAAGCTAGCAACCTAATCTAATTAACCTGTTGTTCCGAAGATCCAGCACGAAAGAGTTTACATTGTTCTCCCGTAAAGTCTCTATAGCTTCCTTAACAGCTCCTGTATGAAAAAGACAGATGTAAGGTGTCCAATTTAAGAGCTCTCCCTTACATACTATCCACGCCTCTCAATCAATTTATCTTGTCATTTCTTCAAAAACGTTATTGAATACAAAAAGTACAAGGAAAAGCAACACAGGGAGACACATCAGATCCATGTGAAACAGAATGGCACAGAACAACCCAATAGCAGTTCATATTTTTTTCATCTGAACTCCATAGAGTGCACAAAGCCTGTACTTTTAAGATATATTAACTTCATGTCAATAGAAACAAACCATGAACTTACATAAACAAATTTAGCTTTTCAGTTTTTTTAACTTCTACACGCGGTTGAAAGTGTATCATTTATAGTGAAGTTTCTTTTATTATTTCCCCATACGGTGGAAAGCAAACCCTTAAATGACAAATGAATGAGCAACGTTGAAGTAATGTAGAAACAAGTGTTGATATCATACAGTAGTGGATCTATGGTGAAATCTTAAATAAACCCTAATCAAGTACAGCAGAAAAAATATAACCGAACTTCAATAACAAACACAGTAGAGATGAACCCATACCATGTGCTTAAAACAGAAATCCAACACCAAAAAAGAAGATCGTTGTCCAAACACAAGTATTCAAGAGAGGAGCACTATGTGAGATTTTACACACATACATTGGTAGGAATAGGCAAAAATGAGAAAGAGTGGACTGACTCATTAATTTAGATGATGCAATGTCTCATTACATCTGATCGTAGGAGAGAGGGGTGTACGTCAGATAACTCTCCAACACCTAACTATTAACCACTTAATGATTACATTGAATTCCCCATTATTACATCACTCTATTAGTGAAAATTTATTATATGTCTAATTCCTAAGTTCTAAATTGGACCTATTACCCACAAAAATCGGTAACCCCTAGGAGAAAACTTTTCTCCTATTCCTAACAGAGAGCCAGCCAACCAACAGCTCCTAACAGCCACCACTAGCTAATGACGTGCCATTATATCTCTGCCACTTGCATCAGCCATATGCTTCTCACCGATCAGGCATGAGCACATGGACGAAGGTCGGCTTCCAATCAAATGGTATTTTAATAATTTTGCAATCAAGTGCTTATGCTAGTTTGTATTTGGGCATTTGATATGCATTATGGGGTAACCTAGAAGAAGAAGGGGTTTGACTGTGATCTTGTTCTCTCACCTTAAATGGGGGGTTAATCTTCGATCCTAATCCAGTGGGACCTCCCTTAATGGGCCAATGGCTATAGGAGGGACACTACTTGGGAAAACCCAATTGAGATAGCATAGTTCCATCTATCCCTATTCCATGCTTACGACTCCATCATACATTACAAGCCCTCATCTCACATCCATTCTTTGGGTTCAACTGAGCATTAGTTCCTTGGGATTTGGCACCCATACATCCTCGTACCTAGGTAGGGCATGGAACTTTGCCCTAGGAGGTTGATGCAGCTAAAAGAAACAGAAAGAGCATATCATCGCCACAAGTAAAATTAAAAGAAAGAATATCAATATGCAAAAGATGGCGGTGACATACACATTAGCACGTGGGCAAAAGCCTAGCATGAGTTCTACCTCACTCATATGGTCATCACCCGATTCCTGGGCACATGTTGCCCCATTACATCAAAAGAAGGAACCCTTGCATGTCCCAACCAATGTTGCACGAACAAATGTTACCAAATCTAGTGTGTGTGTGCACTGACTCTAGTGCCCAAAATCTAACAAAGGGTACAGTCAATAGTGGTCAATCTTCTAGCTTGGCCTATTATCCATATTAGTATGCCCCCAAAACATTTAATGAAAGCACATCATTACAAGAATGGTTAATGTACCTTGCGATAGATGACCCACCTTCCTTCAAGAAGCATGCCAGACAGGAGCGAGCACTATCTAGAGCATAAGTGGAGAGCTCTGATGCAAATCCTATTGTAGGCCATCATAAGGCTGTTGGCTGTTTGGCTGTCAAACGAGGTGGAAAAATTTCTCCTAATAGGTTACCCACTTTTGGTGGGTAACAAGGACTAGAAAACCCTCTATTTAACTGTCAAACAAATCTGCAATTTCAACATTTATAAAATTCATAAACCAGATTTGTAGTGAGTACATATGGCCCTTGTTTATCGTCATATTTCCATGGACTTAACGAAGATAGGGAAACCCCCCTTGCATGGAAGTTAACCAACTAAAAGTGAGGGAAGAGTGTGCTAAGGTGACAGTGGCAACTCTTCTTAGTTTCATTTAAAGTTTCACATAGTGAAGGATTTGGACCATAAGGGAAAGTTTAAGAGGTAATAGATTTATTTAACTGAAGAGGAATCAAATTGAAATGCTGATACATAGAACTGATTAAAGACTCCAATAAAACTTGTAGATAAACTTCTGAGTTATTTCAACTTAATTTAACCTTTTCAGAGAGATATTTGTTACTCAACTCAAGTAAGAGAACTTAGAGAAGTCCTTGATCTCCAGCTAAAGTAATCTCAGGAAAAAAGCGATACATACCAGAAGCATTCTGGTTGAAAGTGGTAAGTCTGATATATCCAATTCTTGAAGAACTTTTTCCGTTCCTTGAGACTTCGCATAGATGCCAGCTCACAGGATTCAGTGTAATTTTTTCTCGCCTGCAATTTTTTATTAAGTTTTTATATAAAACTATATATGAACATAACTACTATCATTGACAACTGATAAATTTAAGTCATATTTCAAAATTTCTTTAAATAATAATTACGAGGATAAATTTAAGTATCACAAAGACTTTTCATATTAGATTACACAATAATGAATTTCCTCATAGGTATCATCTAACTGAGCTCAATAAGCAAAGAAGTCATATATATCACAGAATTTAGAACATCCTGACCAAAATGTCTCACATTGAATCCTCAATAAGAAAGTACATCTTATATACCATATAGTATCTAAATCAAAATGTCTCGAACTCACTTCAAAGAAACTATCCTTGATTCAGAATCTCCTTCATGAAGTGTCAACTCAACAACTGAATCTTCAGGGCCCCTGCACGATTAACTCCAAAATGAGCCACAACAAACTATTAGTCCTACAAAAGATGAATGGGTGAATAGAAAAGAATACATAAATCTGCAAGAATAAGAAAAAGTGTTTGAGATAATGAGCATAACCTAAAATAAAATAGTGCATCGAGAAGGGATAATTCAGAGATGAAATGTCTAGTTGAATATTTACTTTAGGCTAAGCAATCTATTATAGCAGAAACTTAACCATTTGTGACGAACATAATGGATAAGCATTTAACTGTAAATGTACGAGGATCAAAGAGACAGTGATGAGAAACTGATGGCATTGCATATTAATTAAGCTATAAATCCCAAGAGCATAGAAAGTATTTCCTTAAGGAATGGTTGTGCAATGACCTAGAGAGAAATTAACCTTAGTAAAGGAAAGTTCTAGCTTGTACCATTTTTAATCAAGTAACATTTTTTTGAAAATGCTACATATATTACTTCACAGAACAAATAAGTCCAGGATTCAAGGTGGTTACAACAAACATAAAACTGGGATACCAGGAAAATCCTGATCTGCAAAAGCAAACAGCATGTGAGCCCAAGTCCCCAGAGGGAAGGACTCAACATCCTGACAGAAGGCACTCAGGTTAACTCTCAAGAGCACAGCTAGATTTTGCTTAAATCAACTCACTTCCAAATGAGTACAATCTTGTTGGAGAAACTTTACAACAATGTTTCCACAAAAAGCCAATTGCAATAGACTGAACTGAATGCCAAATCAAGTTGCAGCTGCCCCTGACCATCCAAGTGTACCTCGGAAGAGGCCTGTTCTCCATGTAATTGGGTAACCCTAAGTTGCACGAAACGGTGAAACGAAAACGAGTTTCCGAAACAGGAAGCGAAGCAAAACGCGACCTCCCCAAATTTTGGAAACGGGGAAACGCGGTATATATATATAGGACATTTAAGAAATGTTATGTGAAATCGTAAAAGTTTAGAACATACATATACATGATAAATTCAAAACATAAACTATTACAAGTTACAACACATTTACTCATGAATAATAACAAACACAATGAAAATAGAAATATCGGAATATCAGATTGGTGCTCTTGATTAAATACGAGTTCCATACCCTAATACATGACAAAATACGATGGAAACATTGCAATCACCCAATCCTGAAATCCTGAAAAACTTTATGTCTGCTGGATTTTGAATGAGCTCTAAAATTCTACTTTCTCCATATGAAATCCAATGAGGTTGGAACCACTCTCAAACATCCTGAGTCATTTCATGGTAATGTTAAAAATTTAAGTAAAAGTCATTTTCATCCTTTTACTTTAAGAATTTAACATTACCATGAATCGCATATAAATACTAGGGCCATAGGCTTTAAAAATCCGTCTAGAAGCATCCATAAACGATTAGAATAATATTAAAAAGCACGAAAACTGCAAAAAAAAAAAATTAAAAACCAAGTTAAATCGCTTTAAAGGGAAGGAAACACGGTCGTATGGCCTGGAAACACGTTTCCGGCCATACTGGCACGTTTCCTGTAAAACGCGTTTCCGGCCGTACTGGCAATGTTTCCCCTGGAAACGCATTTCCAGCCGTACTGGCACATTTCACGTAAAACGCGTTTCCAGTTGTACTGGCAACGTTTCCCGTATGCGAAACGTGCCAGTACGACTGGAAACGCGTTTCCAGGCCATACAGTACGCGTTTCCGCATTTCCGTTTCGTTTTTTCCAGAAACAGGGGTGGGGAGGACGTTTCCTGCAACACAAGGGTAAACCATAGGAGAAAATTCCTCTCCCCTTTGGTCAACCAGCCAGCCGGCTATCTACCCTTTAATGATCCACATATATCTTTGTTACAGAGCTCTCCACTTCTACCCTGGTTGGTGGTCAGCGCTTTTTCCACCTTGCATACTTCTTGGAGGAAACTGGGCATCTATCAAAAGGACCATTGACCATTTTTGTAATCATGTGCTTTCATTTGATGTTAAGGACATTTTGATATGAATCACAAGTTGAGTTGGATGATTGACCACTCTTGATTGTATCATTGTTTCCACACTTCACCTAGGAGGTTATCCTTTTCCCCTAGCCCAATGTGACCTTCCCTGAGGACTTTTCTTTCCACTATCAAGGAGGGCCACAAATAGGAGGCATTAATTGATAGAGTTGTTGGAAAAAATTTCATTAATGTCAAAGAGTGAATGGATTGTTGAAGAATGTAACTAGGTTGGGTCTTCAAAAATGTATTTGAGTCATTACGTAATGTGTTTATCAAAAAAATGAAAAGAAAAATTTATTATTGTTACAATGACTTATTAAAGCATGGGTTTCATGCTTGGGACATCAAGTTTTAGGTCAAACTCCCCATTGAGGACTTCTAGGATTTATTCTAAGTGAATAGAGTCATTGTACATTTAAAGAGACCCTTCTTGGGCTTTTGAATCATGTAAAAAGGTTATTTTTTAGTCAAAAATGAATTATGTCACCTCCACACCAAGTCGGCCTCAAGGAGGGAAATTCGACTTCACCTAAAGGCTATATATTGAACAGATCGAATTCATTTGGAGCAATCACTCTCACACCAGTTCGATATCAAGAAGTAGCTGGGAAAATCCGTGAAATTGGAGAAGGAGGTCGAAAAGAATGCGAGTTTGGTCAAGAGTCAAGAGAAAGGAAAAATCACAGTTTTGAGCTATCTATCTCTCTCTCTCATGTGGGCTGCTTTAGGAGATTGAAGTCTTTTTGTCTATATCGAAGTTGTTGCTGCTAGTTTCTTCCAAGACAAGTTTGTTGCTGATAGGTCAAAGTTGCTACTGCTAGTTGTTGTTGCCTCAAGTAGAAGTACTAAATCAAGATCGAAGTTACTGGGTCAATATCGAAGCTACTTGGTCAAGATCAAAGTTGCTAGAGAAGTGTTGCATCAGAGTGTTGTTGCTGCCAGGTCGAAGACAGTATTATCTAAAAAAAGAAAGGTATGACTTGGTGTGGAGGAAGTCTATGTCAAAGTCTAGAGTCTTGGATTATCTCAGGAAAACTATTGAAGGAAGAATTATTGACTGGGTTTTCCCCTAGGGTGGGGTTTTTCCCTGGTTGTCCGCCTATATCTAGTGTCCTTGATCTGTGTGCTACTATTTTGGTAATTGCTTGATGAACTAAAAAAAAGATCATAAGAAAGTTAATAAGAAGACAAGAATATCACAAGTAATTATCAAGTATAAAAAAATCTTTCTGCCTTTCTGATTTTCTAATATGGACCAACATTCGTTTGTTGATTTGCGTACACAAATTGTTGATTTTCTAGTAACCAGATAGACTAGAACAATTTTCAAACTGATAACTACTTCCAATTATACAATTTCTCTTCTTAGAGCATTCAAATCATTAAGCATTATACTTAGAGCCTTCATTCATTGTAATCATTCATTCATCTTTAATAAAATATATAAGTATTTCTGTCAATTAATGGGTTGTTCGCTCCAAAAATCCTTTCACGGGTTGTAAATGTTTCTTTTCTAGAGAGGTGTTGGAGCAAATATAGCTTCATCCATAATGTGAGAAGAAATAGACTCAATGAAAACCGGGCAGAAATTTTGGTTTATGTGCACTACAACTTGAGGTTGTTGTAATATTCCTTCTTAGGAATTTCAACACTATGGACAGTAAAAACGTTGTTTTCAGAAATTTACGATACAGAATTGAGAAATAGGACCTGGATCCTTTAGTTTATGCTTTATAACCCTTACATACAGAATGGGATCAGAAACAAATCACTCTAGCTATGTTAAATAGATCTCCCCAGTCCAATATAGCTCAAAAACACCCTATCCCCATGACTTTTATCAAACAGAAATTCTGAAGCATGTGATAGTGTTATTCCATGAGGGTTTCTGCAGCAAAATATGAATCATAATAGATCTAGAGATTTCATTAATCATATAGCCAAGAAAATGGAGGTCTAGCCTCTTTTATACAAAATGGAGACAACCCGACAAGGGTTTCATGAGTGCACAAGTATAAAATAGCATCTCTGCAGAAAATCATGCAGCCTACTGCAACTTTGTATTTGATATGGCTGAACAATAAATAAGACGGCTGATCAATACATAAAAATGGCTGAGGACCCTCCTTACTAGCCTTCTAGGAGAGGAAGAGCCCCTTCTCCTAAGGAACTAGCACAAAATCAAGGGACTCAACCCTACCACAACATCACCTTCAGAAATGACGCATTTTCTGCAAGAGACTGCACTGTAGAGGTTGGTGGCTGCTTGACCCAAAGTCTGATAGTGGAAATGTAGCCCAGAATTCTCCTCTTAGATCCCTTCAACAAGCTGAACCAAGAAAGAGAGTGGAACTCCTACATGAGAATCCCTTGCCTTAAACAGTGCAGCAAACCCAGCTAAACAGCTGAAGCATACAAGAAGTCATAAGACCCAAACATAGACAAGATTTTGAATGCCTCTCATGGTTGCCATCCCTTCCTTTTTATTCTTGGTGAGCCTCCTCACCCTAGACCCCACTCATTCATGAGGTTACTTCCTTGCAAAGAGTCCTCCATCAAAACTGTGTTGTTTTCCCTCTCTTTTAGCAGCGTTGTTGATTTGGTCAACAAGGATCTAGTCCTCATGCATTGCCTCCTTTCACACCAAAGGTGGCTTTATTTTGCCTACCTACACAGATCCCCTTTCACATTGGTAATGTTTTATTCCTACTAAAGAGATTTAAGGGTCTCCCTACCCCATTTATTCTTCTAAACTACAAAACAGAGCAACATATAATATTCCAACTAGCAGCAGCTAATTGGGAATATTACAGTCCTCCCCTCTCCAAAGTTGCTTGTCCTCAAGCAATAGCAAAGAAGGATGTTGTAAAATCTTCTCTCCTTCCAAAGTGGCATCCTCATCAGGAAGATTCCTCCATCTAATCAAATATTCTTTGATCACCCTGCTCCTCAGCTGCCTCTCCCGTGTATCCAAGATTGCCACAGGTTGCAAAACTAGATGGCCTTCATCATCAATAGGTGGGAGGTCCTTATTTGCAACTATATTTTGTCCAATGGCCTTCTTGAGGCATGAAACATGAAAGATATTGTGGATCTTGCTCCCCTTGGGAAGCTCCAACTCATATGCTACCTCCCCGACATGACGGATCACCTTATATGGCCCATAGAAACGTGGTTTGAGCTTCTCAGCCCCCTTCTCTTTGAGTGTAGATTGTCTATAGGGTTGAAGACGAAGATAGACTAAATCATCTACCTCAAACTGTCTCTCTATCCAACCACAGCCTGCATACATTTTTTGCTGGTTTTGGGCAGTAGCAATGTTGTCTTTGAGGGCCCAAAGTATGTCCTGACTCTCTTGAATCCATTCCTTTGCTCTAGGAGCCTTGCTTGCTCCAAACATGACATGAACAAATGAGAGTGCATCATACCCATAGAGGGCTCAGAATGGGGTCATACTGATGGACATAAGGTAAGTGGTGTTGTAACAATACTCCCCCAAATGGAGCCACCGCAGCCATGTCCTTTGCTGTCCTGAAACATAGTTTCTCAAGTAGCCTTCCAGCCACTTGTTCACTATTTCAGTCTGTCCATCGGTTTGTGGATGATAGCTAGTACTTGGTGTCAATTCAGTCCCCACTAACAGAAAAAGTTCTTGCCAAAAGCCACCCATGAAGCGGTTGTCCCGATCACTCACTATGGTCTTTGGGAGACCATGGAGCCTAAACACATCTCTGAAAAAGAGCTCAGCTACTTGTGAAGCAGTATAATATGCAGAAATGGCAAAGAAGTGTGAATACTTTGTTAGTCTATCAACAACTACAAAGATACAATTCTTACCCTGAACGATAGGTAGACCGGTGATGAAGTCCATGGAGATGCCTTCCCATTTTCCATCTGGAATGGGTAGTGGCTGCAATAACCCGGCAAGATGGGTGTGTTCTCCCTTGTTCTGCTGACAAACTATGCACTCCTTAATATGTTGGAGTACATCTTCCTTGAGACCCTTCCATGAGAATCTCTCCCTTATGGCTCGATAAGTCTTCGTGAATCCTTGATGCCTTGCAAGTGGGGAATCATGTGATTCTTATAAGATCTTCTCTTTGAGCTTGGAATTCTTAGCCAAAAAGACCCAGTCCCGGTAATAGATGATCTCATCCATCACTGTATACCTCTCATCAAAAGTCACTCCATCGAGTATCTCACATGCAAAGTTATCTTTGGAATACTCAACCAACAATTGAGCCTTCCAATCTGCGTCCATGCCCCTTAAGGACAGCGCTGTTGGTATCCTGGATAGAGCATCAGCTACTATATTTCTCTTCCCCTTAACATACTCTATGTCAAAGTCATATGCTTGGATTTTGCTTACCCATTTCTGTTGTCTTTCTTGGAGCTGCTTTTGTTCAAGAAAGAATCTAAGACTGTTATGATCGGAAAAACGCCCGAATTTATTCCCCACTGGGTATTAAGCGACTTGGCTAAGGCATGCATAATAATAACATTTTTATCATATTGGGGTATAGCCTCTCAAGTGGCAGCAACTTCCTACTCTCAAAGGCTATAGGATGCCCTCCTTACATCAAGACTACTCCAATCCCTTCTCGATGCATCACATTCCAAAGACAAAAGGTTGAGAAAACTGTAGTAAAACTAACACCATCGGCAACTACTCATTACCTCTTTGAGCTTATCAAAAGCCCTCCCGCGTTTGTAGGTGTCCAATCGAAATCTCCCTTCTTTGTCAATCTATAAGTGGTGCCGCTAGTGTTGAGAACCTTTACAAACTTCCTGGAAGATATGTGCATATGCCTACGAACCCCAAACCCTGAGTTCTGAACCTTCCTTGGCTCTGGCCAATCCTTGATTGCTCCGGATCTTTTCTTCATGTACTCTTTACTCCATCTACTCCAATGATGTGCCCCAAGTAAAGCATCTCTCAGAGCCAAACTCACATTTAGAGAGCTTAGCATAGAATTGATGCTCCTATAATGTATATGCAATATTGTCTCAATATGTTGCAAATGTTCCTCCCATGTGCAGCTGTAAATAAGAATATCAACAAACAAGACCAATACAAACTTTCTTAGATGACCACAGAAGATGTGGTTCATGCAAGATTGGAATGTTGCTGGGGCATTGGTTAAGCCAAATGGCATCACCAAGAACTGTCCATAGTGACACATAGTATTAATCGAAGAATGATGTCCCGATCACCCGATTTGATGATACATCCGGATCTCAAATCAATCTTGGAGAAATATTTGGATCCTCTTAGCTCATCCATCACTCATCAATCTGAGAATTGGTATCTATTCTTCATGGTCAATTTGTTTAACGCTCTATAGTCAATGCACATCCTCAAGGTGCCATCCTTCTTTCTTACAAGAGACCCTAAGATGCAAAAGGGCTAGTGCTAGGGGCCGATATGTCCCAGAGCTAATAGTTCCTTGATAGCCCTTTCAATTTCATCCCTATAAGCTTTGGGATGCCTATAAGGTGGTAATCATCGCTGAATCCCTTGCTCCAACTCAATAGTGTGCTCAAATCCTCGATCAGGAGGTCTCCCTAGTGGGATATCTCCAAATACTATAGAGTATCGGTCTAAGAGGGACTATAGATCTGGATGTACTGGGGAATCCTTGCCTCCAGCTTCAGACAAATGCAGTTCTGCTGCCCATTCTATGTCTCCTCTGCGTAAATCTTCTTCCATCTTATCAGACCAGGAGGTAACTCCCCAAAACTCAATGTATATTGGATGGAGATTGTGTGTGTATTTATACATGGAGGTGAGGCTATTGGGATTCACTTCCCAATGACTCTTGGCCTTCCTTATTTAATAAATTACAATAATATACAATCTCACCCAACCCCTTAGGATTAGGTGTCAACATTCCCCCCTTTAATCTGAAGGGATGTTGGTGAGTCCAAGCATCATTCTGAACTTTTCAAACTTTTCTCTTTTAAGTGCTTTGGTGAAGATGTCTACGGTCTGCTCATTTGTGGAACAATGATGTAGATGGATGGTTTTGGCCTGAACATGATGTAAAATCAGATGGTATTTTGTATTGATGTGCTTTTTTTGATCATAGAACTTCGGGTTCCTGGCCAACTTTATTGCAAAAGTGTTGTCGATCATGAGTGGTGTTGAATGCATTTGTTTCATCTGCAAATATTCAAGGATTTTCCTTAGCCACACAATTTCCTTTGTTGCTTCAGCTGCTGCCAAATATTCTGCCTCGGTTATGGAATCTGCTGGAACTGACTGTTTGCGTGATCTCCATGAGATAGCTCCTGATCCAAGACTCATGGTATAACCTGAAGTAGGCACCCCAGTTTCTTTGTCCCCATCAAAGTATGAATCAGAGTATCCGATCAAGCTGAAATCTCCTACCTATGTATATTTGAGTCCAAAGTCTTGAGTCCCCTTCAAGTACTTTAGAACTCTTATTGCAGCAAACCAATGTCCCTCACAAGGTTTTTGCATAAACTTGGAGAGGGTTCCAACAACAAATGAGATGTCTGGTTTGGTGGTAGTCAGGTAGGTAAGACTTCCAACAAGCTGTCTATACTTCGTTGCATCCCCGAATTCCTTCCCTTCAATGGATGTGAGCTTCAAGTTTTGTTCCATTGGAGTGGTTAAGGGATTGAATTCATCCATGCCAGACTTGTTCAAAAGATCTCCAATGTACTTCTTTTGAGAAAGAAATATAAATTTAGGATGTTGAGTTATTTCAATACCCAAATAGTAATGAACATAACCCAAATTAGTCATTTCAAAACCTTTCTTCAATTCTTTCTTTATGGATTGAATATAAATTTCATTGTTCCCTGTCATCAAAATATCATCTACATACACCACAAGATATACAACTGTTTTTCCAACTTTCTTAACAAACAAGGTTGCATCATGAAGATCAAAATTTTTGAAGTCAAGTTTCAAAAGATGCTCAGTTAATTTCTCATACCAGTCTCGCGGTGCTTGCTTGAGGCCATACAAGGATTTTATAAGCTTGCATACTTTGTGTTCTTGGCCCTTCACAACAAATCCTTTTGGCTGGGACATAAAAACTTTCTCCTTTAGATCTCCATTCAAAAGGCGGTTTTTACATCCATCTGGTGGACTTTCCATCCCTTATGTGCTGCTAGGGAAAAGAGAGTCCGAATGGTGGCCCATTTTTTTGTGGGAGCAGAAGTTTCTTCATAATCAACCCCTTCTTTCTGTGCAAAACCTTTTGCCACAAGCCTGGCTTTGTGCTTGTCAAGTGAGCCATCTTCTTTGTTCTTTTTCCACTGGACCCACTTACAACCAATTGGTTTGGTTCCCAAAGGAGGATCAACTAGCTTCCAAGTGCCATTATTTATCAAGGCATCGTACTCCTTTTGCATCGCTTCATTCCATTCATCATGAGAAGCAACTTCCTTGAAGGAAGTTGGTTCATGATCTGTAGACAAACTCAATTCACAGTTATAAGCAATATCCATCTCAACAGGTGAATCAAAATTATCTACATCACCTTCATTTTTTCTAGTGGAACTTCTTGTTCCTGTCTTTCCAACCTCATTGGGACGAGCATTTTCTAGTGTCGTTGTCAGCCATTTGGGGGGACCTTTCTGAGATGGCCCAGGCTACTCATTTGACTGAGTTAGAATTGAATCAAGATTCAATCTCTCAATTCTGTCAATCACATCATTCAAGGTGTCATCCGTGGTTGGTTCTTCAGGTGGGGGAGAGAGTGCTTCGGGAAATGATTCCATAGATTGATTCAGTATAGGAATCCCCCCTTCAAGACGTGGAATCTGATTATCAAATTCTTGAAAATACTTTGCATGTGTGAATCTATCCAGGTGATCAAGTTGCCACTCAACAACATTGTTAGGCTTGGAAGATTCAAGGAATATGACATATCTTGCTATTATAAACTTATTATTGAATTCATCATAGAGACGATATCCTTTGGAGGTATTGGAATACCCCAAGAAGATACATTTTCGACTTCTAGCACCAAGTTTATTCCTTTGTACCTTGGGTATCAAAACATAACAGGTGGAAACAAAGACCCTGGAATGCTTTACCGAAGGAATGTGGCCATGCCACATTTCATAAGGAGTTTTGTTTCTGATTGAATTTTAAGGACACCTATTCTTTGTGTATACAACACATAGAACTGCATTAGCCCAAAACATCAATTTTACATTCTTAAAAAACATCATGGAGCGAACCATATTTAAAATTGTCCTGTTCATTCTTTCAGCTACACCGTTCTGTTGGGGAGTATAGGGCACAGTTGTTTGATGTTTGATCCCATGTTGATGAAGATAATTTTCAAATTCATTTGAAGTGTATTCTTTTCCATTATCACTACGCAAAGAGCCAATATGAGTTTGTGCATCATTTTCAATCCATGCATGAAAATTCTTGAATGTTTGAAAAGCATCAGACTTTTTCTTCAATAAGTAAACCCAACACATTCTGGTGTAATCATAAATAAATGTCATCATATATTTATTTCCATTTGCATAAGCAACAGGCATAGGGCCACATAAATCTGAATGAATAAGCTCAAGTTTTCTATGTGCTCTAGAATGTGAATCATGAAATGGTTGTTTACTATGCTTTCCTAGAATACAAGCATCACATTGCTTAAGTTTCCTAAGAATTGTGGGCAGTCCATTAACACCATTTTTCTTCAATAATCAAAGGTTGTCATAGTTTAAGCGTCCAAATCTAGCATGCCATAAAATACTTGATGGGAATGTACCTTCATCATGATGTGAACTGAATGCAAAGTTTTGTGTATGAGTGTTATAAATATAATTCATAATGAATATAACAAATATAATTTTTTAAGTATGAGGGGTTTCGCAGTGCATTATATTAGATATCATTTTTGGGATTCAACTGCGTTAATTTAGTCATTCATCTATGACCATTTCCATGAGAGGTAGTCGTAACTGACTAATTTCTCATGATTTTTGAATAGTCCACTTAGCACTCATTGCATCGGGTGATGCTCACAGGGGTGAAGAAGTGGGATTGAAACTAGTGAAATGAATCACATAGCATCAATCATCACTTCCAGGGCTTGCACTCGATAACCAGGACTTCCCGGGAGGTCACCCATCCCAGAACTCCTCTGGCTCAAGCGCGCTTAACTGTGGAGTTTTCCCCACAATCAAGCCCACTTAGCTTGCTACCCCATTTGCAAAACCTTAGCAAGTATTGTGCCTCATGAACCATTCAAGAAGAGATCCCTTTACTCTTGGGGTAGTTTTTAAGTATGAGGGGTTTACGCAAGGTATTATTTAGATAGTCATTTGCTTAATAAGCTTAATCAAGTGCACTCTTATAGATATGACCATAAATGTATCCCCGATTTCTCATGATTTTTTGAATAGTTCATTCTAGCACCTACCGCATCAAGTGATGCTCACAGGGGTGAAGAAGTGGGATTGAAACTAGTGAAATGAATCACATAACGTCAATCATCACTTCCAGGGCTTGCACCCAGTAACTAGGACTTCCTGGGAGGTCACCCATCCCAGAACTCCTCTGGCTCAAGTGCACTTAACTGTGGAGTTTTCTCCACAATCAAGCCCATTTAGCTTGCTACCCCATTTGAAAAACCTTAGCAACTATTGTGCCTCATGAACCATTCAAGAAGAGATCCTACTAGTCAGGTCTGCCATGGAATATCTCAAGAAGAGATCCCATAAAAATACTAAGAGTAAATGGTTCTCTTCTTCAATGGTTCATGAGGCACAATAGTTGCTAAGGTTTTGCAAATGGGGTAGCGAGCTAAGTGGGCTTGATTGTGGGAAAACTCCACACTTAAGCACGCTTGAGCCAGATGAGTTCTGGAATGATTGACCTCCCAGGAAGTCCTGGTTACTGGGTGCAAACCCCAGAAGTGATGATTGACGCTATGTGATTCATTTCACTAGTTTCAATCCCACTTCTTCACCACTGTGAGAATCACTCGATGCAATGAGTGCTAAGTGGACTATTCAAAAATCATGAGAAATTAGTCAGTTACGACTACCTCTCATGGAAATGGTTATAGATGAATGACTAAATTAACGCAGTTGAATCCCAAAAATGATATCTAAAACAAATATAATTATTAAATAGTCAATTAAGGATTATGTAAGTAGTCATTAAGTTAGTGAAAGGGCATGTCTAAGAGACATGCCCAGTCATGAAAGGTCACCTGCGTAGGTATATAAGCAGGGCCTCATTGTAACATTTTATCATCTATCTACCTCATATCTTTTATAATATAATATTTGTATCCTTATGGATATCTTTGTATTCCAAGTGTTTTGGAGTATTTAAGCTTGAGAAGGAACTTTGTTCGCTTCATTTGGTATCGTGAGCAATTCGATCTTCCGCTCAGCATTGCAGCTACGCTCTTTTGCACAGTCTGACCGTAAAAATCGTCAACCTTAAGTATTTACCGTGACTGAAGCGTTTCGCTATCAATCTTGGAGTTTCTCCATTTTCGCCACTAGGCCTTTGGCCATAATAAAAAAAAGGGAAAAAACAAACCAGAGAATTTTTGAAAAGAAATATAAAAAAAAGGGGAGAATAATTTATATAAAAAAATTGAAGAAATATTAAAAAAGGAAGAATTTATATTAAAAATAATAAAAGAGAGAAGGAAAGTCAAAGTATATTAAAAATAAAAAGAAAGAGAGATATATATAAAGAAGTACATATACGTACATACCAAGACAATTTAAAATTAAAAAGGAAAAAGAAATAAGGAAGAGTAGGTAAGGTTATTTTGATTATTCTTTCAGTGGTTTACAAGCTCATGGTTTTGGAAGCCCATGGTAATTGCCCATGGTATTTGCAAGGTAAAATAAGAAGTAAAGGAATAAAAATATCTTGTGAATGGTAAGTTTACTTTTACGTGGAGAAATACACATAAGTGGACATATATTTTATAGGTGAATATATGTGAATAGCCACGTTTCACTAGGGTTGTAACCTTTCAACAAAAAAAAGAGTTAAAAAAAAATCAATTGTTAAAAGAATATATATATATATATTAATTTAATTAATTAAATTATTAAAAAAAAAAATTGAAGGAATAATAACCTCATTAAAAAGAAGAGAAAGTTAGGAAGGGTTACCTTAAAAACCCTAAAAACTCAATTCAACAGACAAAATGAAATCAATCATTGATGAAAAGGAAATTAAATCCAATTCGAAAAGGAAAGAAGGAAGATTTCCTAAAAATTATAGTATTTTAACAAATACAAGATGAAGAAATTATTATCCATAAAACTTTGAGGACAAAGTTCTGAAGGAAGGGCCAATTCATAACAAATAAATAAATAAAAGTTGATATATTAAATTGTGATGAAAGCAAATGAAGAAAACGGTGCGTGATTGAACTGAAGAAAAGTGTCAACTATAAGCTTTGAGGACAAAGCTTTTGAAGGAAGGGGCAATGTTATGAATATAATTCATAATGAATATAACAAATATAATTATTAAATAGTAAATTAAGGATTATGTAAGTAGTCATTAAGTTAGTGAAAGGGCATGTCTAAGAGACATACCCAGTCATGAAAGGTCACCTGCGTAGGTATATAAGCAGGGCCTCATTGTAACATTTTATTATCTATCTATCTATCTCATATCTTTTATAATATAATATTTGTATCCTCATGGATATCTTTGTATTCCAAATGTTATGGAGTATTTAAGCTTGAGAAGGAACTTTGTTCACTTCAATGAGCAAAGGAACCTTGCAGCGTCAAGAGTCTTCTTTCTTCTATTCCCTCCATGACAAGTGAGCGATCTGATGCTTTTCTGACCTCAGCCTTGCCATCAAACATGGGAATGGAGTGTCCTTGCTGGCAAGATGTGGACCAAGGACAGCAAGTTTCTCCTCAACTCAGGGAGGTATAGAACCTCATGTAGAAGATGATCTGGAAGACCAGGCAACTTAAGCCTGATTGTGCCAAGCCCTGATGGCTTGAGTTTGGATTTATCTGCGAAGTATACTGCTCCATCAACTTTGTTAGTAAATTCTTCAAAAAAATCTTTTCTAAATGTCATGTGACATGTTGCTCCTGAATCTAGCAACCAATCATTTCTCCAAGAAGTAAATGAAACATCAAACAAGTCTTCAGTTACTCCATTGTTACAATGTGCTATAACAAAATGAGCGGATTCAGGTGCTTTACCTTTGTCTCTATCAATAGTTTTACCTTTTTCTTGATTCCTTTGCTGCTCAATTTTATCCCAAGTTATCTTGCATGTAGATGCATCATGCCAGTCTTTATTGCAGCGTATATCAGATTTTTCAGTTTGAGTTTGTCTGCCCCCCCCTTCCTCTGAAATTTCTTCTTCCTCTTCCTCTTTGGCCACCTCTTCCTCTGGAAGAATCTTGAACATGACTCTTCTCTTTATGTGCAAAGCATACAGCCTCTTCAGAAGTCAGAGGGGTGGTCATCTTTCCAAAAGCTTTCTCTCTTTCTGCGAACTTTTTCTCATGGGACTCAAAAGTGATTTTCACAAGGTTTCCACTTGCTTGCAATGACTCAAGATAAATTGAGTAAGTGGGATACAAAGCCTTAACATATGCTATGAGAGATATGTCAACATCTTCACCAGTGCTCTTAATATCATGCATGATAGATCTTACTTTTGAAGCTAAAGCAAGAGGATTATCATTTTTCAATTCCAGACTGAACAGCTTAATCATTAATTGAACAACTTCAAGTTCTGAATGTGAGTCATAGAGTTCTTTTAGCTTGCTCAAGGCTTGATAGCCATTTGAAAATGGTGTAATATGGCGACTCGCCTCTTCATTTACAGAAGTCGCAATCAAGGCATATGGCCTTGCAGTTCTTGTTTTCCCAAATGGAAATCTCCTTGTCTAAAGTGGGCTTTGTTGGTGGAAGGTCATCTTTTCCTTCACAAATTCCTTTCCACAGCTCATTAAAAATGAGTGTGTTTGATTTTCCAAGACCATTCACGATAGTTCTCCTTGCCGGAGAGAACAACTCCTACAATAGATATGAGAGAATGCATTCTTTTGAAAGAAAAAATACTTTGCTGGGTAAAAACTCAATTCTGGTTTCAATTCTGCAAAAAAAAAAATTTTTTTTTTTTTTTTGGAGGGAAAAAAAAAACAGAGGTTTTAACTGGGGAAGGATTTATCTAGGTAGGTTTTAACTAGGGGGGTTCATCTAGGGGAAGTTTTAACTGGGGGGTTTATCTAGGGGAGGGGAAACTGTGTAAAACGAAAAAAAAAAAAAAAATGCAGAGGGGAAAAAAATGCAGAGGGGAGAGTGATGGGAGGGGCAGGTTGCGGAGGGGCGTGAGGGGGTGGGTTGGGGAGGCGCGGGTGGGCGGGAGGAGCGTGAGGGGGTGGGTTGGGGAGGAGCGGGTGGGCGGGAGGAGCGAGAGGGGAGGGGGCATTGAGGGGGTGGGTTGGAGAGGCGCGGGTCGGTGGGAGGAGCGTGAGGGGGTGGGTTGGGGAGGAGCGGGTGGGCGGGAGGAGCGAGAGGGGAGTGGGCGGGAGGAGCGGGTGGGCGAGGGTGGCGTGAGGAGCGGGTGGGCGCGGGTAGGTGAGGGGGAGAGGGTGGCTGGGAAGAGCAAGAGGGGAGGGGTCGAGAATGAGCGGAGTGAGGGGTGAGGGCAAGTGCAGGTGAGCCGAGGGTGAGGGATCGAGTGAGGGGTCGGGTAAGGGCGAGTGTAGGTGAGCCGAGGGTGAGGGTGAGGGGTCGGGTGAGGGCAAGTGCAGGTGAGCCGAGGGTGAGGGTTCGCTGTGCGTGCGATGGGTGAGGAGAGGGAGGGTAGGACGAGGGGCGAGGAATAACGAGTGTGCTGTGAGGAATGGGTGAGCGTGTGATCAGAGAGGTGATTTGCATAGCGAATGAGAAAAAATGTACAGTGAATTTAACTGTGCTCAAAATTTGAGCAGAAAATGCACATTAGCAGAAATTATAGACAGAATGTGCAGAAAAATTGCAGAATTTGCAATAAAAAAAATGCAGAATTTTCCAGAATTGCATCAATGGCAGAGGAGCAGTAAGAAAACTAAATAAGGCATAAAACTGAATGCACAATGACAGTTTGCAAAAATGCAGAGCATGAGGGGGTTACACCAAAGGTAGGAATGCCAAAAATGGGACTGGCTCTGATACCATGTCAGACCAGGAGGTAAATCCACCAAGCTCAATGCATATTGGATGGAGATTGTGTGTGTATTTATACATGGAGGTGAGGCTATTGGGATTCACTTCCCAATGACTCTTGGCCTTCCTTATTTACTAAATTACAATAATATACAATCTCACCCAACCCCTTTGGATTAGGTGTCAACACATCCTATGGGCTGAAACAACCTGAGGTGGGTAAGTGTGTATGCCTTTGCTTTTCTGAAGCTTTCCATTTTCCTTTTCTGTCCATTCCATCTCTAGAGTCTCCCACTCAGTGGTAACTCTCCCAAGAGTGATTAGCCATTGGACACCCAATATAACATTGGTGTCAGGAATATCAACCACAAAGAAGTGGTCTGTCAGATTGTAGGCTCCCATAGTGATAGACTATTCTGAAACATACTTGGCACACTGCATGGTTCTAGCTCCCGGAACCAAGACTTAAAAACCTTCAAAGTCTTCCATATGAATGCTCATCTTCTCTACTAGTTGTGAATCAATGAAGTTATGAATAGCTCCACTGTCTACTAGTACTGATACTCTCTGCCCCATAATAGTACCCCTAACTCTCAAAGTTAGATATTTAGGGACTCCTCTTAACGCTGCAAGAGCTCCTCCTCTTGGAGCAAAAGGTTTTACTGCATTTTCTATAGGTGGTATAGTGTTGGCCTTCTCCTCTTCATCAGAAAATATCTCAATATAATATGTTCTCCCTGCAACACATTCATGATTAGGCACCCATGGTTTTTGACAAGTAAGGCAAAGCTTTTCCTTCCTTAATTTCTTCCGATCATGATCAAGAAGTGACCTCTTTGGCCATGAGGAAATCTCCTGCTGCAATAATGCTTTTGCCTTAGGAAAAGTATGTTGTAAATCTCTAGCCTTCTCCATAGCTTCTAGGAGTGTAGTTGGTTTAGTGGATTTTACCAACCCATGCAATGGTTCAGCCATCCCATCAATAAACATGCATACCCTTCTGCTCATAGTGAGGTTGGATACCATCACCGAAAGCTTCAAATATTCAGCAATATAATCTTCTAGATCTCCCTTTTGTTTGAGCTTGGTTAGCTCAACAAAGTGGGCCTCTGGATCCCTTGGATCAAATCTATCTACTAGTCTCTTGGTAAAGACTGAGTATGAAGTGATATGAGCATGTCCAAGTGTAGTTAACCCATGGAACCACCATTCATGAGCCTCCCCTTCCAAGTGCAGTGCAGCTATTTTGATAGCCTCTATTTCAAAAACTCTATTGAGCTCAAAATAAGTATCCAGCTTCTCCACCCAAGCCTTGGCTGTGCACTTAGGTGATCCATCATATGCAGGCAAGAAGAATCTTCCCATACTGCGTTGTAGGTCTAATTCCTGCATAAATCCTCCCTTCTTTTGGTGATAACAAGGTCTCCTTCCATCCTTGATTCGGCAGAACTCCTGAAAGCTCAAGTGTTCTTTGAACCTTTGGGATTGGGATTCATGCTCCACAAAATAATCACCAAGGGTTTCTTCCTCCCTTTCCTCAAATAGGAATTAGGGCATAGTAGAGCATTGTAGAAAAGGGTGTGTGGTTGATTGTTCCACACAATGTGAGGTGTTGGTGTTTGCTTCATGGAAAAACCCTCTAGGGGCTTCCTTATGCCTCATCTCCTTGAGATCTCTTGCAATGTTCTACATGGTTTGAAGAAGAAGCTTTGAAATATCTTTCTCCTCCATACTGTAGATATATTGTCCCCACAAGCTTAGCCAAGAGCAGAGCTCTGATACCACTGTAATATTCCTTCTTAGGAATTTCAGCACTATGGACAGTAAAAATGTTGTTTTCAGAAATTTACGCTACAGAATTGAGAAATAGGACTTGGATCCTTTAGTTTATGCTTTATAACCCTTACATACAGAATGGGATCAAAAACAAATCACTCTAGCTATGTTAAACAGATCTCCCCAACCCAATAGAGCTCAAAAACACCCTATCCCCATGACTTTTATCAAACAGAAATTCTGAAGCATGTGACAGTGTTATTCCATGAGGGTTTCTGCAGCAAAATATGAATCATAACAGATCAGGAGATTTCATTAATCATATAGCCAAGTAAATGGAGGTCTAGCCTCTTTTATACAAAATGGAGACAACCCGACAAGGGTTTCATGAGTGCATAAGTATAAAATAGCATCACTGTAGAAAATCACGCAGTCTACTGCAACTTTGTATTTGATATGGCTGATCAATATATAAAAATGGCTGAGGACCCTTCTTACTAGCCTTCTAGGAGAGGAAGAGCCCCTTCTCCTAAGGAACTAGCACAAAATCAAGGGATTCAACCCTACCACAACATCACCTTCAGAAATGATGCAGTTTCTGCAAGAGACTGCGCTGTAGAGGTTGGTGACTGCTTGACCCAAAGTCTGATAGTGGAAATGTAGCCTAGAATTCTCCTCTTAGATCCCTTCAACAAGCTGAACCAAGAAAGAGAGTGGAACTCCCGCATGAGAATTCCTTGCACTAAATAGTGTAGCAAACCCAACTAAACAGCTGAAGCATGCAAGAAGTCATAAGACCCAAACATAGACAAGACTCTGAATGCCTCTCATGGTTGCCATCTCTTCCTTTTTATTCTTGGTAAGCCTCGTCACCCTAGACCCCACTCATTCATGAGGTTACTTCCTTGCAAAGAGTCCTCCATCAAAACTGCATTGTTCCCACTGGTTTTCCCTCTCTTTTATCAACGCTATTGATTTGGTCAACAAGGATCTAGTCGTCATGCATTGCCTCCTTTCACACCAAAGGTGGCTTTATTTTGCCTACCTACACAGATCCCCTTTCACATTGGGAATGTTTTATTCCTACTAAAGAGATTTAAGGGTCTCCCTACCCCATTTATTCTTCTAAGCTGCAAAACAGAGCAACATATACTATTCCAACTAGCAACATCTAATTGGGAATATTACAATTGTTGAGTCATTATTGTGATCGAGCTCAAGATGATACATTATATACAACTTGGGACAACAACACGGACAAAGATAATTTGGAGGATGGTTCTCTACATCTAGAAGAATTGGAAACAGAACTTTCGAAAGATAATGAAGAAATAGCAACCATGCCACCCCCATCATCCTATGGCAGTGCTCGAGCTCCACAATCTTTGCCTTTGTTGTCGCTACCTCCATCTACATCTACATCCTCACGTGGAGGTCATGTGCCTACATCCTCACGTGGAAGCCATGTGCCTTCTGGTTTTGGTTGTCCGACTATGCGGGAGGAGACCCCCAATAGACCACCACGGCCTTCTCAGAAATTAGACATTTCTCGTGGCAAGAGACATGTTGACCATTGGAGTGACACCTGATTATTATATGAAGACTCCATGCCCAAGGATGAACCAAAGGACACTTGTACCATCATATATCATTAGTTCAACAGAGTTTTTAAACTCTACTTCTACTTCTTATCATTTTCTCTTGTACCCAGATTCCACGCCCTACGGGAAATTGTAATAAGTGATGCTAACAATGATGAATTTGAGTCAGTATTGAGTCTATAACAGGCCTAGGTAGCTTGAGACCTTGCCAACAAGTGAGTATTACTCTGGGAGGTTTTTTTTTCACTCGATTAATTATCATCTCCCTATCAGGACTTAATAATTAATTGAGTTTTTTCCTCCAATTTTACCCCAAAGCCGGAGTACGGCTTGATGGTGAGGCCTTGGATAAGTCCTAGTGTCTAGAGTCGATGTATATTACCATACTAGGTCACACAAAAAATTTCGTGGAATTTGGTTAGGTCCAGGTAGTGATTATTTATTTTTTTAGATTTCCCGCAAGTCGAAAATTGCAATAAAAATTGTAATTGAATTGTAATAAGTGTTGCCTAGAGAAGTTGTATGGGGTATGAGTAACCAAAATTACACCTCTCACCCTCAACTTTCTACTATGACACACTTTGAGGGGTTAAAAATGTGTTTTGAACCCTCAAAACCCAATTTTTCTAAGTTTAGTGGGAAATCTGGCAATTAATTAAGCCAGAAATTAAATAAATTGAGAGAAATAAATATCCACACATGCTAGATGAGGTGGAAAATTATGGAGGAGTTCAAGTGAAGTCACAAGGTGATGTGGACTCCTAAAATCAAGAAAATGACATGTACTCAAATAAAATCAAATTTCTGGCATTAAATGAGAGTTGTTTACTTGGAAATTCGAATTTGTGAAGTTAATGCACATTTGGGAGGATTTGGGAGAATATTTGGTGGAGATTTTTGTGGGAAATTGTCCCCACAGGGGTTACCACACATATACACTTGTCATTCCATCATAATATTCGAAGTTGACACATAAGGGAAGAAGAAAATGATGTTCACTTGCCATAATTCAATTTTTACACTTGGCATTGGAGCTCAACTTATCAAATTCGAATTTGTCTTGTAATCTTCTCCCACTCGCCACTTGGCATTTGGTTCTTCATTGAGATTTGCTCCCAACTCTCTATATAATGGAGCCATGGGCTCTCATATTGTATCTTTGGTACTAGCTATTGTGCTTGGGGAAGCTCTGCTCCTATGCACACTTGTTCTTCATATAATAAAAAAGTCCTTGGGGATCATTCATGGGTGTTTCTCACTTGGAGTTTGGCTTGGCTCAATGATGGTATATTTCTCTATTTGTATTTAATTTGATTTCATTCTCTCATATGTTTTCATAAGAATTGTGAATGTATAGCTATCTTATATTTGCAGTTGGTTATTTGATATGCTCTATGCTAGACAACTCTATCTATTTTCAAATAAATTCTATATCAACTAGCAAGCGTGAGGGGAAGTCTTCAAGAGACCAACCCACTCTTGGCATTACTTACAAGGAGCTCCTATCGTTTTTTGAATCTTAATAGCTTATCTTTTGAAAGTGTTGATTTTGCAGTGTTCTTTTTCACATAGTTTGTGCTTAAGCCAATTATTTCAATGAAATTTACATCTTACACTCTTGTGCTTTCATCTATTTATTTAGCTAATCAAGAGATCCTTATAAGCTAGACAAGTGATGGGGCCTTTTCCCATCACTTGATTTAGTTTTTTTGGTATATTATATTGAAGCATTATCACTCATTTTGCATGCTCTTTTTCACACTACCCTTGGTCTTAGTTTTGCAGACCTAACATGTTGGTTGTAGGTTCTCTCAAGTTTCAAAGTTCCATTTTGAAGGAGGTTGTGGGCATTAGGAGGGCTTGCTAAAAAAGACTAGACCATGTATCACTTTGGGAGATTGTATTTCCTTATTGTAGCGCCATCTTCTCTTGAGATTTTGTGTATTTGGGGTAGCATCAGTTGTGCTCTAGGTCCCAGATTTTGAGGAAAGAGTAGAGTTCACCTGATCTACAAGACCCAGAAATGGATTTGGGAAATTTCATCTAGTTTAGGAGATATTAAATTAATTAATTATTTTAATGTATTTCCTAAGTTAAAACTTAGGAAAATAAAATAATTAAAGTGAATTTAATTAAACATGTGATGAAAATGGCTTAAGTCACACGGATCAAGCTTTCTTTTAATCTTAGCTATTGATTCAAGATTTTATCATGGCCATTGATTTGTCAACGAGAAAAGTATAAAAGAAAGGCTTGGGGTCATTTGTAAGATACATAGAGGCGGAGCACTGAAGCTAAGCTGAGATTCTAGAGCAGGGTTGCTAAGAATTCTCAGAAGTGTTTCAATTGCAGAGAGGGGAATTTAAGCCAAGGGGATGATCTGATCCCCGGGTCTAGAATACACAGGAGGCAGAGAAGGAATCAGCTCAAGGACAGCGCAGAGGAAGGCAGCAGCAGCAGCAGCAGGGACAGTGCCATTTTCAGGAAACCCTTCAGGGGCAGCGCAGCGACTGCGTCACCCATTCTGGGGAACGCGGTCCCTTCCAGAGGCAACACTGAGGGCTTGGAGGCCATCCAAGGTTGACGTCGAGCCTGTTAGGGGCTTCAGAGACTGACGCAGAGCCTTTCAAGAACAGCGTTGGGGTTTCTAGGCCTAGATCTGGCTGAGTTCTGAAATCCTATTTGAGGGTATGAATCAGTGAGTATTGTGGCCCTAGATAAGCCAGTGAGCAGTAGATCTAGAGTTTTCTCTGTCGGGTTTTCCAGATCTGGAACCCAGACCTGTGTATTCAGAAATATTCTTAATAATAGAACCCTCCAGCAGCCAGAGACCGGTTTTCCCACATTGGGTTTTTTCGGGGATAGTTTGTCCAGAAATAATTGTGTCACTTTGTCAATGTGTGCATGTGTTTATTCTAGATCTGAATTGGTAGAGATTTGTTATGTGTTTTGCTTCGATGTTAACTTGAATTTATTCAGTTGATAACTTGTACAAGTAGGAGGAGCTTAACCGGATTAACAGTAATAATTTTTGCATAAGTATAGGGATTCAGAAATTTCTACATGGTATCAGAGCAATTGCAGATCTAGAAGGGTCATCAACTGAAGAATCTGAAGGATCTAGCTGTTGAAAGCAGCTGGAAAGGCAGAAGAAAAGTAAATCTGAAGGGACAGCGCAGTTTTCAGGAGCAGATTCACGCAGAGGGAAGGGTGACGATGTCCAGAGTTGTGTCCTAGCAAGCCCACACAATTACTGCACAGAGGCAGCTCAGAAATAGCGTTGGTTGGGTCCGAAGCCGGCTAGTGTGATTCAGATCTGAATCTGTCAAATCCAGAAAAAGTCTGCAGAAAAGTTGCAGAAATTCAGAAGAGCTGGTGGGGTTAAATTTCTGAAGTTTTCAGATTTTTAGCCTTAGCACAAGTGACAAAGATTGGAAAGAGATAAGCTTCTCAGAGAATTTCTTGCCAAAGAAAACTTGCAGTTTGATCAAAGGATCAAAGAAGAAGCTGAATCATAGTTGATTTGGTAGATTTCCGAGGGAAATCAAGTGTCAAAGGGAGCAAAGGGTGCCCAGTTCGTAAAAGACCCTAGATCCAAATCTTTAGTTTAGAGAAGAGGAGCTCCGACACATTCTGAGCAGATGGCTCTTCATGGACTGCATGATCAGGATAGGCTAGAGAGCCTCTCAAACTTTTCGGTGTGGAAAGCTAGGATCCTGTTTGTCCTTGAGGCATACGGTCTAAGAGACCATGCAGAGCAGACTCTGGCCACACCGACAGATGCAGATCTCCTACGGAAGCATAGAGAAGCTATTGGGCATGCCAAGCGGCTGATAATAGACAGTATCAAGGACCATATTGTACCACACATAGCTGAGAAAAGGAAAACTAATGAGATGTGGAAGGCCTTGACTTCCCTGTATGAGGGAAAATCAGTCCAAAGAAAGATGTTGTTGGAGGCCCAAAAGAGGCCATTCATGATGACCAAGGGAGAAGACATCGAGCATTTCCTCTTCAGATTGCAATCAATCAGGGATCAGCTGACTGCAACGAGTGCAACCGTAGATGATGAAGTGATAGTTAGGACTGTCCTCAATGCAGTCATGGATGAGTGGGAGACCTTTGTCCAAAGTATCTTGGGCAGAGCGGACCTCCCAGATTGGGACAGCTTGTGGTCAATCCTGCGGCAAGAAGAACTACGCAGATTCACCAAGAAGCAGCACAACCCTGGGTTGAGCAAAGTAAAGAAGGAAGAGGAGGAAGATGTAGCCTTGGCATCGAAGAAGCAATCGAAGAAGAAGAAGGATCTTTCAAAGTTCAAGTGCTTCCAGTGTGGCGAAATGGGACATTTTGCCAGCCATTGTTCAGAAAAGAAGAAGGACAAGGAAGCATCTTCTTCCAAAGCAGCGGTGGCAGATGATGGGTCAGGAGATGATGTAGCCATGAGTGCTCATGAACCATGGAGGTGGGGTGACATGGACATGTAGGGGAGCCACATGGAAGAGAGGTGGGATCCTTGAGCAGCTCATCTCTTAGATCACAAGCGAGCTATGGCAGCCTTAAGACAGTAGCGAGGCAAGTAGAGTAGTGGGTGCATAGATCACAAATGAGGCGGAAGCAGAGGTAAATTTCTGATTTTTTTTTTAGAACGTGGGTTCCACCTATTGGCATCCCTATCTCTCCACTTTAGGAGAGTAATGGTGGTTCGATTGACTTGTTGACTCTAGCATCTCCTTTCACTTACATGTGTGCTTTTAATTGGTAATGAACATAGCCACACATCTCATTTACCTTCCTCAAGTTTGCTAAAGTTCTTCAAACTTGCACCATTTACAACAATTGTTGCTACAAGTCTCAAATTACATTTTTGCAAAGCAATTTACTTTCATTTTGTGCAAACTTCTTCATTATTTTGTTTTAGCAAACTTTGATATACTTGGCTTGGCTATTGTCTAAATCATCTATGCTTTATGGTTGTGCAACATTTCTAATTTGAAACATATTTGAAGCATTGTGTATTTGGGCAATTTATCTTTCAAGACAATCATTTACTTCCATGTCAAGCAAGTTTTCTTTCATTTTCTCAAATTTAAAAGTTCTTTTCGCAAGGCTATTTTGAATACAAATCTTGAGTTGCAATTTATTTTACATGCAAATTAATTGTTCATAAGCATCAAACTTTTAGTTGGTCATCGATTTATCATAAGTCAAAGCAAATACTTTCACTTCACAATCAAGCTTATGCAATCTTGTGTTTTGAAGCATATTTAATTAAAGCATCTTTATCTTTTACATAGCACTTGCAAACTTACTTGCATATCATAGTAGGCATTCTAACTTAGTTGCATATTTAGAATTTACCTCCAAGCATAAGCTTGGTTGATAGAAATTATAGGGAAAAGGGGCTTTCTTGGAAAGTTCTACCATTTGGTACGAAGTAAGGTAAAAGTGTGTGACCCTACAGTTATGAAGGTGGTTTGTCCCCTTGTATGAACAAAGGCACACGTTGGCTCGTAAGGCTCAGGGGATGGGTATCATTAATGACACCCCTGTGTCCTCGCCCTCCTCTTTCTTACAATCACCCCAATTTTTACCCCTTAGTTATAGAAATCTCTATTTTCCCACCCCGGTTTTCAGTTTCACCTTATTTCTCCAAATAGTTAAATGCCCTTTCCCATAACCTTACATTCAACAAGCTGGAAAATAAATATTTTCTGAAAACACAAATTCTGGAAAATTTTCATAGTGCTGGAAATTGCAGAAATAAAAATCAGCAGATTAAACAACCACACAAAACATTTTAACACGGTAATTTTTGGTCAACATGACCCTAGAAAAACCCCCTACAACTCTGGGGGAAAACCAGTTTGAAAGCTTCTCTTTATTTTCTGAATATTGCTTTTACAGTGATGCAGAAATTTACACAAAAAAAAATTACAGCAACTTCGAAACAGAACTTATCTCGAAAATCATGCCAAACTCCACCTCGGTTTCCATGCCCACAAAACAGAAAAATTACCGCAGAAATTACAGCCTTCAAAACTGTACGAACAACCTCGAAAACAGTGTTGGAATGGTTGTACGGCCTCCCTCGAAATCTGCAGTTTTCTCTCTTCGAAATTCGTGCCCACTCGCCTCGAACTTCATGTTCTGCCCTGCTGTACGGATTTGCTGAAAGTTAGTGTTGCCACCCTCCTCCTTCTCACTGCTCAGAAAATTCTCTTCAGCTTTTTCCTGCTTCTCTCAATCTGCTCATGAAAGAATTAATGAATGAATGACCTTTTCTCACCTTTTCCTCCTTTAATAGAACTCTAAGTGACTTTTGGGTTATCCCCAAATCCAATGGCTGAAATAGCTTTAGATCTAGGGCTGAGATTAAATGCTCTTTTAAATCTCACTTTCTATTTTTTAATTCACCCCACTTTAATAAAGGCCCACTAAGTCATTTATTTCCAAAGTCACTTTTCCTTTCTAATTTTACATTAACTTTATTAAAGTCACTTTAAAATTAGACTTTAGTAACTTTATCACTTAAAGTCACTTTTAAATTAGATTTTACTTTATAACTTTATAAAGTCACTTTAGGAGAAAAATTAAATTCTTTTGGACACTTTTCCCTAGGCCAAAGATCAAAGCCTTAGGGAACCACATGTCCTCCGGTACCAAATTTCAACACTCCCTCTTACCGAGGAAGGTGTTCCTCACCACACCCATCTTGTCTCTGAAGTAGACATGCTTGCCCCGTGGTAAGGCTTTGGTAAGAATATCTGCAACCTGCTCATCAGTGGGAATATATTCAAGCTTCACAGCTCCTTTCTGAACATAGTCTCTGATGAAGTGATATTTGATCCCGATATGCTTTGACCTGTCATGAAATACTGGATTCTCCGTGAGTTTAATGCAACTCTGATTATCACAGTAAATCACTGAAGGTCTCAACGGCTGACCAAATAAGCCAAACAACATCTTGCGAAGCCGGATGGCCTCACAACTAGCTAGACTGGCTGCCATATACTCTGCTTCCGCTGAACTCAATGCTACTGACTGCTGCTTCCGGCTGAACCATGACACCACTGCTGAACCCAACCCAAAACAACACCCTGAAGTGCTCTTCCTATCAGAAGCACAACCTGCCCAATCAGAATCAGTGTAACCTGCCAATCTCACTCCATCCCCCTGCCTGTAGTCCAGACCATAATCCACTGTCCCCTGCAAGTACCGCAAAATGTGTTTTGCAGCCACCCAATGAACCTTCCTAGGCTCACACATAAATTGACTCATCGTGTTGACTGCAAAACAAATATCTGGTCTAGTGTTGACCAAATACATCAAGGAACCAATCAGCTGTCTGTACAATGTGGGATCCACCAACTCGGAATCCGAAGCATGAAGCTTCTTCCAGTTGGTGATCATCGATGTCGACATGGGTCTACAATCCTCCATGTGGAATCTGCCAAGGATGTCCACAATATACTTCCCCTGCCCCAGGAAGAAATGCCCCTCCTCCTGCCACACCTCCAAAACCAAAAAGTAATGCATTAAGCCGATGTCCTTCATCTCAAACTCCGACGCAAGATCTCTCTTACAGTGCTCTATGAGTCTCTCTCAATGTTTTGAAAATCGCGATCGAGATTAAATCGGCGAGGGGAAAAAATCGAAAAAAATCGTAAAAATCAGGAAAAAATCAGCACATACAAAAAAATATTCATTTTTTTTCAATTTTTTTAATATCTAAAGCACCCACAACATAAAATAAATGCATTGACACATAAATATGAAAAAAAAAACTAATATATAAGATGTGTAATATCATGTCTAGTGCTACATCACACATAATAGTGAATCATGTCCTGAATACTAAGTCCTGAGTCTCAACTCAATCTCAAAATATCAACAAAAAATATAATAATGTATCTCATATCATGAGTTATAATGTTATATACAAAGGAATGCACCAAATAACCTATAACACTGATTTCCTCTGCCCCTCTTGCGAGAAAATGTAACAACTTTCCCTCTAGACGAAGAAGCTAGCGGGGCTGGCAATGGACTCTATTGTGCTCCAGATCCTGAAGCACCAGGAGCTAAAGGAGGCAGACCACGTCTTCTATCGGTAGCAGGGGTAGGTGGTGTCACCTCCTCCTCCTGTTGTTGCTCCTCCTCCTCCTCCTCATGAAACTCATCATTGATTCATCGCTACTAGAAATGGGATCATCAACAAGAGATACATAAACATCATCTAGCTCAAAGTCTTTAGACTTGGATTGCTCAACCTTATAACATGATAGAAATTGAAAAGTTTAACATGCCTAACCAATGATTTTGGTTTGAGTGAAGGGTTCATCTCCTCAACCTTAAAATGCGGTAGAAAAAGATTAACATGCCTAACCAGTTGTTTTCCTTCGAGTGAAGGGTACATTCTTGTTAAGGCCACGGTAGTAGAGTTCAACAATCAACACCACCAACATCAACAAAGTTCAACAATCAATGCCACCAACATCAAGGTTCTTAAAGGACTTCATGCTCTTGACCAAATGCCAATCTCATACCCTTACACATAATAGAATCAAATGGAAACAATGCAAATCCCCAAACCATGAAACCCTGAAAACCATTAAGTTTGTTGAATTTTGAATGAAATCTAAAATTCTAGTTTCTCCATATGAAATCCAATGAGGTCGAAATCACTCTTAAACATCCTGAGTCATTTCATGGTAATGTTAAAAATTTAAGTAAAAGGATGAAAATGAAAAATAAAGGAAATATCACTTTTACTTAAACATTACCATTCACTGCCAACAGGGTGTGTCAGGAAAATGAGAGGGCTGCAAAAATGACAAAAAAAAATCGATTTTTGAACTTATAGGGTTGCTGTTTGATGGGCCCACGATTTTTACCGAAAAAAACGCGATTTTTTCCAAAAAATCGCAATTTTTTGGCAATTTTTTCAAATCCAAAAAATCGCCGATAATATCGTTTTGTTCAAAAAATCGCGATTTTTTCAATTTATCGCGATTTAATCACAATTTTCAAAACCATGGTCTCTCTGCACCCGTAATGACCAAGTCATCCACATACAGCACTAGAATGAGAGGCTCCTCACCTATCACAATGAAGTATAAGTTCGGATCTGCCTCACTCTTTGTGAAACCCATCTCCTGCAAGTATGTATCTATCCTGAAGTACCAAGCTCTGGGAGCTTGCTTCAGGCCATAAAGGGTCTTCTTCAGTCTGCACACATGGGACTCCTTCCCATGCACCTCAAAGCCCTGTGGTTGCTCAATGTACACCTCCCCCTGGATGAAGCCATTGAGAAATGCGGTCTTCATATCCATCTGGCGGATCTTCCAACCCATCTCTACTGCTATCGATATAATGGAGCGGATCGAAGTATATCGAGCCACGAGAGCGAAGGTCTCCTCATAATCAACTCCCTCTAACTGGGAGAACCCTCTAGCCACAAACCTTGCCTTGAATTTCTCAATGTTGCCATCTGCAACATGCTTTACCTTGTAAAGCCATCTGGTAGTCACCACGGATTTGCCCTCAAGCCTCGGCACCACCTCCCAAACATCATTCTTCATGATAGAAGAATACTCCTCCTGCATGGCCTCTCTCCAGACCTACTGGCTAGCTGCCTCCTCATAACGAGAAGGCTCAGAGTCAAGGATGTTGGCAACCCTTGCCATATAGCTACAAAACCTCTCAGGTGGTCTGCTCTCTCTGACCGGCCTCTTAGGCCCAACAACAGATGTGGCCTCTCTCAAGGTATCTTGAAGCCACTTGGGCTTCCTCTTCCTTGAGCACACTTCTCCCACTCGAGAATGAAACTCCTCCTCCTCATCAGAAGTCTAAACTACTGACTGTCTGTCCGCTGTCCTCCTGCCTGAACCTAAACCTGTAGATGTTGAAGTACCATGTGAACTGTCCATCAGTGGACTCCCTAGTGAACTACTATGTGGACTGCTCTGCATGCTGCCCGAAGCACCACCCCTCTGACTCTGCGAGCCACTGCTCACTGACGAACCAGACATTGTCATAGACGTACCTCCGAATCCTCCTGATCTCTGCCCACTGGATCTTTGTGACTGACTCAACTGCTGCTGAGGGTCTGGCTAATCCAAATACTCTAACTCCCGTGACCTCCTGAAAGCCCGGTCCTCCTCGAATCTCACATCCTGCTTGATAACAACTTTCCTTGAAGCAGGAATATAGACCCGAAAGCCTTTCGAGGTCTCACTATAGCCCACAAAGATACCCTTCTCTACGGTGGGCTCTAGCTTGGTCCTCTTCTCCTTGGGTACATAGGAGTATGCAATACACCCAAAGATACGGAAGTGACCAACATCAGGCTTCTTCCCAGAAAAAGCCTCATCTGAAGTCACATGCCCCAAGGCACAATGCGGACTCCTGTTCTGCAAGTATACAGTAGTATTGCAGGCCTCTGCCCACAAAAACAAAGGTAACCCCTGATCATGTAACATGGCTTTGGCAGCCCCAATGATGGATTTGTTCTTCCTCTCCGCAACCCCATTCTGCTGGGCATTGTAAGGAACTGTGAACTCCCTCCTAATGCTTGCCTCTGCACAATACTCAACAAACTCTCCAAGGGTGTACTCACCTCCATTGTCCGACCTCAGGGACTTGATCTTTCGACCTGTCTGTGTCTCCACAAGAGCTCTAAACTCCTGAAACCGCTTGAAGACCTCACTCTTGGTCTTCAAGAAATAAATCCAGGTCCTCCTGGAGTGATCATCAATGAATAACACATAATACTCATATCCACTCAAGGAAACATGAGACATCCGACCGCTCACATCGGAATGAATCAAATCAAGTATCCCAGTCGCTCTGCTGTCACTGCTGGGAAAAGGGGATTTGGCAAACTTGCCCATCGCACATCCTCTACATGTATCAATGTGATCAGGAATGAAATCTGGCACACTTGTAGTGATCTCCCACAATGTCCTCAAGGCTCCATGATACATGTGCTCCATCCTACGGTGCCAAATCTCACACAGCTCAAAACTGCTAGCTCTATTGTCGGTACTACTGCTCAATGCCAAAAGGGGCTAAAATGCAAACTTGTACACCTTTGCATGGTGTACTCCTATCACTCTAGCTGAATCAGCTGGAGCGCCCCTGGGATATATCAGCACCTGTCCTCTCCTGAACAATATCTCATACCCTCTGTCCTCCAATGCTGAGACGGATATGAGGTTCTTCCTCATCCCTGGCACATACAAAACATCTGACACCTTCAAGGGAGGTTTGGGTTCCCTATCAAATGTTAATGTCCCCACACCGACTGCTCTAACAACACTGTCATCACCGAGTACTACCTATATATCAGTGCCACTCTCTGAAAGCTCTGAGAAGTACTCACGGACTCCTGTCATATGACGTGAAGCCCCACTGTCCACATACCAGATACTCGATGATGCTCCGCTAGTCAAGGGAAATGTATGCTCCCTCTGAACCTCCGTGGCAGGTGATCCTGCACTAGTGGACTCACAAGCACTGAACCCAAACTCTCGGTCAAATTGATCTGTAAAGTCCTCTACCTCTGCTGACGCTGCCATGTTCTGGTTCTTCCCCTTCTTCTTTTTCTCCGGACACACAACTGCATAGTGTCCCATCTTCTAACAACTCCAACACTTCACTTTGGAGTAGTCCTTCTGTGTGTTACCCTGTTTACCTTTACCTTTGCCTTTGCCCCCACCACTGCTTGTGGAAGCTTGCTTCTTTCCCTTGTCTTTCTTGCCTCCTGCCAACAGTGCTACGTCCTCATCTTGCTCAACTAGCTTGGCTGCCCCAAGCTGACTCTATCTATCTGAATGCAATCATCCCAAAACCTCTCCCATGTGGGAAGGGTCTCACGTGCACAAACCCCATCAGCAAAATTCAGCCATGAAGTAAAAAGGCCATTCACTGCAATCTGCACCAACTCAATGTTTGGAATGACCTCTCCAACTGCTGCCAATGCATCTCTCACATTAGTTATCTTTGTGAGATAACCAGTTGCACTATCATTCTTACCCATCTTAATGGTCTTCAGCTTCTCCCTTAGAACCATTTTCCTGTTCTCATTGGTACTCTGGCAGAAATTGGTCAAGGCAGACCACATCTCATGAGCATTTCTCTTTCCTCTCACATGAGAAATGCAATGGTCTTTGATTCCGTCTTAGAATCAATCACTTACCCTTGTTATTCTTTTTATTATATGCTGCCAACTAAACAGTATCAATAGGCACAACAAGGTGGTGTTGTAAGGTATGCACCATGACATCCCAGACTTCTGCCACCTCAAAGATACTCTGCATTCTCTCCTTCCACACGCTATAGTTACTATGCCCATCCAACCTATCTTCCACCCTCAATCCCATTGACATCCTTGCTGTCCTAAAAACTGAAAATAGCACTGTTGTAGTAAAGATAAAATTTTTGTGTGAAAAATCAGCTTGCTGAAATTTTCTTAGTGAAAAATCAGCAACCTATAATTTTTCTCTTTGTTGTCCCAAACTGCACTTTCAGCACCCAACCTCTAATACCATGTAGAAATTTCTATTTTCCCACCCCGGTTTTCAGTTTCACCTTATTTCTCCAAATAGTTAAATGCCCTTCAACATAACCTTACATTCAACAAGCTGGAAAATAAATATTTTCTGAAAACACAAATTCTGGAAAATTTTCACAATGCTGGAAATTGCAGAAATAAAAATCAACAGATTAAAACAACCACACAAAACATTTTAATACAGTGATTTTTGGTCAGCATGACCCTGGAAAAACCCCCTACAACTCTTGGGGAAAACTAGTTCGAAAGCTTCTCTTTATTTTCTAAATATTGCTTTTACAGTGATGCAGAAATTTACACAGAAAAAAATTACAGCAACTTCGAAACATAACTTATCTCGAAAACCATGCCAAACTCCACCTCGGTTTCCGTGCCCACGAAAAAAAAATTACAGCAGAAATTATAGCCTTCAAAACTGTATGAACAGCCTCAAAAACAGTGCTGGAATGGCTCCTCAAAATTCGTGCCCACTTGCCTCGAACTTCGTGCTCTGCCCTGTTGTACAGATTTGCTGAAAGTTAGTGCTGCCGCCCTCCTCCTTCTCACTACTCTAAAAATTCTCTTCAGCTTTCTCCTTCTCCTTCTCTCAGTCTGCTCATGAAAGAATTAATGAATGAATGACATTTTCTCTCTTTTTCCTCCTTTAATAGAACTCTAAGTGACTTTTGGGTTATCCCCAAATCCAATGGCTGAAATAGCTTTAGATCTAGGGCTGATATTAAATGCTCTTTTAAATCTCACTTTCTATTTTTTTAATTCACCCCACTTTAATAAAGACCCACTTAGTCATTTATTTCCAAAGTCACTTTTTCTTTCTAATTTTACATTAACTTTATTAAAGTCACTTTAAAATTAGACTTTAGTAACTTTATCACTTAAAGTCACTTTTAAATTAGATTTTATTTTATAACTTTATAAAGTCACTTTAGGAGAAAAATTAAATTCTTTTGAACACTTTTCCCTAGGCCAAAGATCAAAGCCTTAGGGAACCACCTGTCCTCCAGTAGCCAAATTTCAACATTGGTAAGAGCATAAGAGGAGGACTTCTCACCTAGATTAGGCATTTTAGATTAAAAGTAACCAAGATTAATTGTATCCAAATCTAATGTAATTGCATCTCATACTAATACACCTCATGGTTTTACTTGCAATTGTTTATTCCTTTTGTCATTGTTGAAATCGAATACTTTGTTGTGGCAAGCATTTTTTTATCTACATTTTGCAAGTAGAATACTAATTGTTTCCTTTTGAGCAAATATAACTTCTCATGCTTTGATTCATAGATCTAATTATCTTGAAAGCATTTACAATATCTTGTATTAACATTTTATTGTTTCACTTTTCAGGATTATTCTTTGTTTTCCATTTGAAAGCAATTTACTTCATTTAAGAAAATACATTTTCATTTCAAAGAGCAATATTTTGAAGGCACTGGTTTTCATATTTTTTATGCTTATTTAAATTATGTATTGATGGTTATTGCTCATAACACTTTTTGCTTATAAATCTTAAGAGGTAATCTATTTAACTCTAACAACTCTCCTAGAAACTCACATCTTTTAACTTAGTTTTCCATTTAGAGACCACCCTGTAGAAATTTCTAAATCCTTACACTTTATGCAGAAATTATTACTGTTAATCTAGTTATGCTCCTCCTACTTAGACAAGTTAATAACTGAATAAATTCAAGTTAAAATCGAAGCAAAACACATAACAGATCTCTACCAATCCAGATCTCAAGTTCATGCACACAGACAAAGTGACAGTTATTTCTGGACAAATAGTCCCCGGAAAACCCAATGCGAGAAAACCGATCTCTGGCTGCTAGAGGGTTTTATTATTAAGAATTTTTGTGAATACACAAATATGATTTTCAGATTTGGAAAACCCGATAGAGAATATACTTGATCTACAGCTCACTGGCTGATCTAGAGCCAAAATAATGATTGATCCACACTCTAAAACGGGATTTACAGAACTCAACCAAGATTAGGGCCTAGAAACCCCAAGGCTACCCCTAAAAGCCCCTGCGTCAACCTCTGTGTCAACCTCTGAAGCCCCTCAAACCCTCAGCGCTGCTCCGGAAGAGACTATGTTACCCCAGATAGGGTGACACAGTCACAACGCTGCCCCTTAGGGTCTCTGCATAACCCTCTAAGGGTTTCCTGCTGAAAATCACGCTGTCCTTGGAGGGATTGCACTGTCCTTGCTACTGTTGATGCTCTCTTCTTCTACGTTTTCCTTGAGTTGATCTCTGCCTCTTGTGTATTCTAGACCCCAGGATCAGATTATCTCCTTGGCCTAAATTCTCCTCTGCAGCTGAAACACTTGAGTATTCTTAGCAAACCCTGCCCTAGAATCTCATCTTAGCTTTAGTGCTCTGCCTCTGTGTATCTTTACAAATGACCCCAAGCCTTTCCTTTATACTTTTCTCGTTGACAAATCAACGGTCATGATTAGATCTTTAATCAATGGCTAAGATTAAAAGAAAGCTTGATCTGTATGATTTAAGACAATTTCATCACATGTTTAATTAAATTCATTTTAATTATTTAAGTTCCCTAAGTTTTAACTTAGGAAATACATTAAAATAATTAATTAATTTAATATTTCCTAAACCAGATGAAATTTCCCAAATCCTTTTCTAGGTCTTGTAGATCAAGTGTACTCTAGTCCCTCCACAAAATTTGGGAGCTAGAGCACAAATGATGCTACCCCAAATACACAAAATCTCAACACTCCCTCTTACCATCAAGGGTGTGCTCTAGCAATACATCACATTATGCATTACATGATTTTGGGCACTAGTTCTGTGTTGTTGAAGCTTGGTCTGCTGCCACTCAACTCTGCATTGTTGCTGCCATTTTGTACTGCTACCCATGACTCTGCCACTGCCACTGCAACCACTGTATTGTAACTCCCTCTCAAAATGCTGCATCTATGCTGCTCATAGCACTGCCATTGTTGATCTACTGCACTCAACTTCAGTTGTTGAGAGAAACAACTGAATCTCTTGCCCAATCTTTGACAGACAAGTCAAATGGACTGCATCCTCATCACTGAAGCTCCATAGGCTATAGATTTGTGCTGGCATCTAAAGAATGATGCACAGCTACAGCTCTGCCCGCAAAATCAGACTCCCTCTGCACTACTGAAGTCACATCAGCCCCTTGTGCTGAATTCTATCACGTTGTTGCTGCACTACAATGTCCCTCTGAAGCTTTTTGTGTTGTTGCAACTCTACTCTGCGTTGCTGAAGTCACATCGGCCTCTGCGTTGCTGCAGCTCTGCACTGCTTAAGCAGCTCTGCTCTACGTTGCTGAAGTCACATCAGCCTCTGCGCTGCTACTGCTTCTACATTGTTGATGCCTTGCTCTGCGCTGCTCCTTCCAGTCTTCAGATCTGCCTCTACCTGCTTCATCTGTGATCTATGCACCCACTGCTCTACTTGTCCTGCCACTGTCTTAAGGCTGTCGTAGCTCGCATGTGATCCAAGAGCTGAGCTGCTCAAGGATCTCGCCTACTTCTATGCAGCTCCTCTACATATCCATGTCACCCCACCTCCGTCGTTCATGAGCACTCATGGCCAAGTCATCTTCGGCGATTTGCTCAACAAATCTGTCGGAGCTCCTCCTCTCTATACTAAAGATCTGGATCTAGGGCCCTTTACGAACTGGGTACCCTCTGCTCCCCTTGACAATTGATTTCCCTTCTTGGAAATCTGCCAAATCAACAATGATTCAGCTCTCTTTGATCCTCTGATCAAACTGCAAGTTTCTTTCGCTAGAAACTCTCTAAGAAGCCGATCTCCTCCCGCTCTTTGTCACTTTTGCTAAGGCTAAAAAATCTAAAAACTTCAAAATTTTAACCCCACTAGCTCATTCTGAATTTCTGCAACTATTCTACAGTCTTTTCTGGGTCTGACAGATTCATATCTGAATCACAGTGCCTAGTTTCAAACCATTCCAGCGTTGTTTCTGAGTTGCCTCTGCGCAGTAATTACATGGGCTTGCTAGGACACAGCATTAGACAGCGTCACCCTTCCCTCTGCATGAATCTGCCTCTGAAAATTGCGCTACCCCTTTAGATCTGCATTTCTGCTGTTTTCAGTTTCTTCTGCTGGTGACCCTCCTAGATCTGCAATTGCTCTGACACCATGTAGAAATTTATGAATCCTTACACTTTATGCAGAAATTATCACTGTTAATCTAGTTATGCTCCTCCTACTTAGACAAGTTATTAACTGAATAAATTCAAGCTAAAATCGAAGCAAAACACATAACAGATCTCTACCAATCCAGATCTAGAACAAGTTCATGCACACATAGACAAAGTGACAGTTATTTCTGGACAAATAGTCACCGGAAAAACCCAATGCGGGAAAACCAGTCTCTCGCTGTTGGAGGGTTTTATTATTAAGAATTTTTATGAATACACAAATTTGGGTTCCAGATCTGGAAAACCCGACAGAGAATATACTAGATCTACACCTCATTGGCTGATCTAGGGCCAAAATAATGACTGATCCACACCCTCAAACGGGATTTTACAGAACTCAACCAAGATTAGGGCCTAGAACCCCAGCGATGCCCCTGAAAGCCTCTGCGTCAGCCTCTGAAGCCCCTCAAACCCTCAGCGCTGCTCCGGAAGACACTGCGTTACCCCAGACTGGGTGATGCAGTCACTACGCTGCCCCTTAGGGTCTCTGTGTAACCCTCTGATGATTTCCTGCTGAAAATGACGTTGTCCTTAGAGGGGCTGCGATGTCCTTGTTGTTGTTGTTGCTCTCTTCTTCTACGTTGCCCTTGAGTTGATCTCTGTCTCTTGTGTATTCTAGACCCCGGGATCAGATCACCCTTGGCCTAAATTCCCCTCTCTGCAGCTAAAACATTTCTGAGTATCCTTAGCAAACCCTGCCCTAGAATCTCAACTTAGCCTCAGTGCTCTGCCTCTGTGTATCTTTACAAATGACCCCAAGCCTTTCCTTTATACTTTTCTCATTAAAAAATCAACAGCCATGATCAGATCTTGAATCAATGGCTAAGATTAAAAGAAAGTTTGATCTGTGTGACTTAAGACAATTTCATCACATGTTTAATTAAATTCACTTTAATTATTTAAGTTCCCTAAGTTTTAACTTAGAAATACATTAAAATATTTAATTAATTTAATATTTCCTAAACCAGATGAAATTTCCCAAATCCTTTTCTAGGTCTTGTAGATCAAGTGTACTCTAGTCTCTCCACAAAATTTGGGAGCTAGAGCACAACTGATGCTACCCCAAATACACAAAATCTCAACACACCCCCCTTAGCTAACCTAGGAGATAGCTTAAACGGAGAGAGTTGGAATTAGTGTGACAGCCCCTTCTCTGAGATCCTTGACACCAACCACATCTTGTGGGGTTGAAGGCTTTTCTCGCCAACTTGTAGGTAGGTGTAGGTGGCAAGTGATAACAAGGCCCAAGCATTAGCAAAAGATAATGGATTTACTTGTCTATTCCAGTTTCTAGTAGTTCTTATAATTATTGACTATTTCATATTTATTATGATATTTTTTCTAAACAATATATGACAATTTAAGTTTGAAGTTTGAAGTTGGCATTTAAAACTCAGTGGTGATGAATTATGAATATATTACATGATACTTCATGAAAGTTGAAAGTTGAATATGGAGTATCCAGAGCTTCCAGACTTCAATGGGCCAGCAGACTATGAGATGGGACAGAAGGACAAGCAGAACCGTCAAGCAACAGACTCCAAGAGATAGCTCAAGTATCAAATGAATTGTAAATTTTGTCTGTTGTTAGGAACTTTTTGAAGAATTTAAACATATAGAGTTGTGGAAAATTTTGAAATGTATATAGAAAGACATGTAGAACCTTGGATGGCATGGTCTGTAACAGACACATTCTTGGTTAACCTGGTTAGTAACATACTCAATCACACATCCTTTAAAGCTCATTTTTTATCTCTTACAATGCTGCATTCCTCATGCAGATTTATAATCTCAAAATTACAGTTAGGGTTGAAAAAAATAATAATATAAGATCATAGATGCAATAAAATATACACATCGGCTACAGGGTAAGCAAGAACTAGGTGTATGCAAGTTTTTACAGGTATGCCACTTTTTTCAATCAATCATTTTCTGTGTAGAACATGGTCCATTGCTTTATTTAGTACAATTTCTGGAAAAATAAGAAATTTCAATAACAAAAAACATATCTAGAGAAACAGAAAAAATTAAAACTGAAAGTGAACTTCTAGTCAGAAAATGAAGCCTCACTGTAATTGTTCAGCAGCGTCATACAGGCCCATGCCCTGTGTACTTGTACCATTGATGGCCAAAATTTTATCTCCAGGCATAACACCTGCACGATCAGCTGGCCCTCCAGCCACAGGAGAAATGACAATAAGATTAGCTGAAACACCATTGCTGGCCATATCAATTCCCACCTCCAAACCTACTCCTGTAAGAGCACCTGTAGTGCCAGACTGCCTTCATAACAAATTGTGGCACATATTAGAAACCACAAGCAACTATAGTACCATAATGACAATTCCCTCAAGATTTCCCATATTTCATCGGATTTATAATTAGAAATATTTTTACTATTTTAATTCTGACCAAAATATCAAATATAGTACCATAATGTCAGTTCCCTCAAGATTTCCGATATTTCATCAGATTTATAATTAGAAATATTTTAACTATATTAATTCTGACCAAAATATCGCACACATCATTCTAAAAGAGCATTCCACTTTAATATAAGTATTAAAACATGTCAAAACCAGGAAATTGCTCCTCTACTTGCAATAATGTATCTAATGATATTTATATTTGACAAAATCTAATATAAGGGTAAAAAGTACAATAAAAAATGCACAGTGCAATATGAGTCTCTTAAGTGGAAAATGTGTATACCCGCAAGCTCTTAAACTTTTCTGGCTCCAAGAAACGCGTAAAAGGATCATCCAAAGTTGCAAGCATCTTCCGTATTGCAGCATCTGAATATGTTTTAAACATGCAGCAAGTTAGATTATATGTGAAAATCCAAACAACCAATGACTTGATGGAAAATGTCACAGAAAATAGAGGAACATTAAGATGCCAAAACAAATACTTCCTCACTTATAACTTGAAATTAACCTTTCTATAGATCTGGTGACTTCCATTATCAATACCTTTTTGAAAAAAATAATAATTCTTTGCAATAAGAACCTCAATTTCCATACTAGCATAACCATTCGGAAACTGGATTACTCACAATAGCACAGCCTATCGTTATAATCCTCTGTTCGGCTGTTTCAATAGTCAAAACATTTTTACCTTGCCTACTGTGAAAATTCCAAGTCTTAGATCCGGAATCCCTACTGCAACAAACTGAACTACTTCTACTTGCAAATTTGATTTAACAAGCTATTTGCAGATTACTTCTGAAAATATAGAAGCAGTTACTGAAGCAGCCTTCACTTAATTAAATTTCATGTGAAAACAGTTAACTGAGCAAGAGAAATAACACACACAGGACACCATTGTTTTTGGACAAACGACCCCGGAAAAACCCAATGTGGCAAAACCGGTGCAGCAAATTTGAGAGTTTTATAATTAAGCAGCAGTTAATCTGAATACATCTCTGATTGTCTCTCCCAGACAAATCAGTTACAAAGAATATGACTGAAAGAAAGATTAGTGAGTTTACCTCACTCTATCACTGGAAATCTCGACTAATCCGGCCACTGAATGATGTGCCTCTGGCAGGCACTGTGTTGCCTCTGCGCAGTCCCAGTGTCAACCCGATGCTACATTTGAGACTTAGAGCACATCCAATATTACCAGAAATCAACATCTATAACAAGGTTGTTGATATGCTTTCTAAACCAATTGTTAGTGCATCCATTATTCTTAAGCATAATTCTGTCATGCATGAGAGTTATGTTGCACAATATGCTTTAGATAATGATTTCAAAGATGTATATGTGATTTTGTGTCAGGGTAACCAAGTAGAGGAATTGGATTATCATGTGCATGATAGCTTGTTGTACCATCTTGGCGAGCTTTGTATTCCACAGGTAGAGAGAGTCAACATCATAAGGTAAGCGCATACTTCTCTTATTGCTGGTCATTTCGGTGTAGGTAAGACAATGGCACAATTACAGAGGTATTTTTACTAGCCTTGTATGCTTGAAAGTGTGTCACGATTTGTAAGAAGATGTTCATTATGTGTTGTTAGTAAGCCTAGCAATAGAAAGTTTGGATTGTATACACCACTTCCAGTACCTTCCCGTCCATAGGAGAGTAATTCTATGGATTTTGTAGGAGGTCTACCTATGTGTAGGACAGGTCATGATTACCTTTATGTAGTTGTGGATAGGTTCAGCGAAATGTGTATTTTGATGCCTTGTAAAAAATCAAGTTACAGCTGAAGAGATTGCTCAATTACTCTTTTAGAATGTATGGGTACATTTTTGGGTTTCCCACATCCATTGTTAGTGATCGAGATTCTCGCTTTGACGAGAACTTTTGGTCAAGCTTGTGGGGACTCGTGGACACCAAATTGAAAAAGAGTACAACATTCCATCTGCAAACAGATGGCCAAACAGAGGTGGTGAACAAAACGGTGATACATCTTCTTTGAGGTTATTGCAGCAAGCATCCTAAGTTGTGGGATGAACATTTGCACTATATTCAGCATGCTTACAACCGGGCCAAGCATTCATCGAATCAAACATCGCCATTTGGGGTATGCTTGGGATACTTGCCCAAATCTCCTTTAGATTTTATCTTTGGGAAGGATTGTTGAAAAGTGTAACTAAGATCAGTCCTCATAATGACTATGTAATTATGTATTTATGTAAAGAAGAAGACAAAGATAATAAAATGTATTTTTGGTGTACTTGCTTCATAGGTTTCATGAGCAAGATTTTTATTATAGGTCAATAGACTTCTTCTTGATGTCTATTAGGGTTGTCTTCTGGTTACAAGTGTAATTAAGTGTCATATGAACTGGATAGAGAATGCTCCAAGACCTTTTCATAAATGTGAAGAAATGACTCCTAAATGAGGCTCAAAGCTACACTCTCAACGCTGGAAAATGTGCTCTTAAAGTCGGCCTTCAAACAACAAGTAAAGTCGGCCTACTTTTGAGATTTTTGAGTGTTGGGGCAGCATCGGATGTGCTCTAGCTCCCAAAATTTGTGGAGAGACTAGAGTACATGAGATCTCCAAGACCCAGAAAGGGATTTGAGAAACTCCATCCAGTTTGGGAGATAATTAATTAATTAAGATTTTTAATTAAGGACCCTAATAACTTAGAAAAATTAAAATATTAAAGTTAATTAATTTAAACATGTGATGGAAATGACTTAAGTCACATGGATCAAGCTTTCTTTTAATCTTAGCCATCGCTTCAAGATTAGATCATGGTCGTTGGTTTCCCAACAAGAAAGTATAAAGGAAAGGCTTGGGGTTAGTTGGAGAACACACACACAGTGGCAGAGCACAGAGACTACGCTGAAATTCTAGGGCGGGTTTGTTAAGAATTTTCAGAAGTGTTTCAACTGCGGAGATGGGTAGTATTGTGACTTGTCTAAGGGGATGGTCTGATCCAAGTGCCAAGAATCAGCAAGAAACAAAGAGGTAGCAACCAGGAGCAGCGTAGAGGAGCAAGGGCAACAGTAGCAGCTATGCAGCAACTGCGCAGTGCAGAGGGCTTTAGCCACTACGCAGGTGCTACGTAGACCTAGATAGGGCAGCGCTAAGCAGCAAGAGGCCCTCCAAGGTTACACTGGTCCAACTAGGGCAGCGTAGGGACTGCGTCACCCAGTCTGGGGTTACGCAGCCCTCTCCAAGACAGCGCAGGGGCTTCAAGGGCAGCGTTGGGGTTTCTAGAGGCCAGAAAGGATTGAGTCTTGTAAATCTCGTTTAAGGGTGTGGATCAGTCAAGTTTTCAGTCTCCAAAACAGCAGGTTAGCTGCAGATCTATTTTTCTCTATCGGGTTAACTAGTAAGGTGCTCTTCAGAAACTACTTAATAATATAAACCCTCCAGCAGCCAGAAGACCAGTTTTCCCGGGTTTTTTCGAGGACAATTATCCAGAAAATCTTGTGTGTCACTTTGTCTATGTGCATGTACTTCTGTTTTAGATCTGAATCGGTGAAAGTCTGTTATCTGCTTACTTCAATGTTAATTTGAAGATTTCAGCATTAATAAGTTGTTTAAGTAGGAGAAGTATAACTAGAATTAACAGTAGGGTTTCTACATAAAGTAATATTCAAAAAATTTCACATGGTATCAAAGCAATCGCAGATCTAGCTAGGTCACCAGCAGAAGGCTGAAGAATCCTTGCTGCAGAAAGCAGCATAGAGAGTAGCGGCAGCCGCAGAAAGGCAGATCTGAAGGGACAATGCAGCACCAGAGGGAGCAGAGCCACGCAGAGGCCTGTAATATTCCCAACTAGTGGCAGCTAATTGGTAATATTAATTTTCGGCCAATTTACTTTATAAAGTTGAAGTCAGTTAATAAAGTGGGTTAGGAGACATTCAACCTACACTTAGGGAAATAAAACACTTCCTAAAGTCACTTGAGCACCTTTAATTAACATCGTGGGTCCCAAGGGGTCGAAGTGATTGCATGGAAATAGTGGCAGCGTGGGCAGCGTGGGTCCAAGGCAGTGCAGAGGTGGATGGACAGCGTGGCCAAGAGGGACAACGCAGTTTTGGTGGGGCCTAGGGGAGAGAAAGGCACTCCAAGCATAAAGAGGGAAAGAGGCCCTTCATTTGCTAATTCGATTATGCATCTTCGTTTTGTCTATTGACATTGAGCACGCTTTTGCTGTTGAGTAAACTCTGCAAGTGTTGTTTAGCACACCGGGTGTCTTTGAGCGGAGATCCCAACCTCAGCCCTGGGGGACTTCGAGTGCCTGCTCGGGTGAGGAGTTTTATCATTGGATTTTCAGGTGGGAGCCATAGCATCTACAGCAGGGATTACGCACTTGCTCGGGTAGGACAGTCTTGAGGAGAGACCACACAGTTCTTGGAGGAGGTAGTGCCGGGAGCTGAGATTTATCAGGGGATTCAACCTGGAATAGTGAGAAGGGATCAGCGCTTAGCTATTCCATCATTTTGTCAGAGGAGGAGGCCATATTTTGCAGAGATATCTTCAGGGACAACGTGATTTCTCTAGGGAGGTGATTTTCCAGGGTCATCCATTCCAGAAACCCTTTCTAGGCTTTTCTAAGTATTCAGTGTGGAGCTCATTCCCAAAGTCCCACATTTTTCTGAGCAGGGGAATAGCCCCAAAGAGTCATCTTACTCCAGTAGCAGCAGCAGTCCGACAGTAGCAGCAGCAGCCTTTTGGAGATAACGCAGTCATTGATAGAGCAGCCATTCCGGGAGCATTTCTAAAAGTATCTCTAGCTTGCATTGTGCAGGCCAAGGTGCCATCATTCTGACCACCTTTGTACTCATTTCACTTTCAGTTATATAATAAAATGGCTCAGCGTTCTCCATATTTTGTAGTCTATATATGATGTCTCTCTAATTGTTGTAGTTTCATGTTATGTTGCTTTATATTGATGTTTATTTCTACTTGGAATATTACAGTGGTATCAGAGCTCATAGACTTGGCTCAGTCTGTGGAGCAGATTGTCTATGACACCCGCAAGTAAACCATACATAATTTACCGAGGAAGGAGGTATAAGTACCAAGAGAGGTAGCTTGAGGCCACTTTTGGGGAAGGGGACCGCATTCCAGTAGTGGACACAGAAGAGGAAGAACCCATGGCAGAGGAGAATGATGAAGGGAAGGAGTTCGGGGAACTTCTCCTAAACTTTGTGCAGGAGTTGTCAAGAAGGATAGAGGAGATGGGACAGAAGTTCACCGCAGACCAGAGACAGCGTAAAACCCCAAGGGGCTTCCACACCGGAGAAGGGTTCGGCACATCCCATCACTTGCAGGAGCACCTCACAGCACAACAAATGGCATCACTGACTCCCGCACGTTCCACAATGCCCACATTTCTAGCTACAAGCATGGGGGTAGGAGCACCTCAGGAATTAGAGCTGGTTCACATAGGGGATTATTTTGCCGAGTATCAGTCCTACGGGCGAGAGTTTGGTGAGGCTCTCACTTTCCACAACTTTGTGCAGCTCAATAAGGACAACAGACCTTGCAACCAGAACAGAGGGGCCAGATACACACAGGATGGGGATGTACAGCATATAGTGGGCATATTTTACCTGCCGACATTTGATGGATCCTCCAAGTGTTCGGCAAAGGCTTGGGTGGAGAAGTTGGATATTTACTTCCAGCTTAATCAGATGGCAGGGGGAGAGGCCATCAAGGTAGCAGCGCTGCACCTGGAGGGCGAGGCCCATGATTGGTGGTTCCACGAGATGGCCACACTGGGGCACTCAGGGGTGACAGCATATGCAGAGTTTACACGGAGGCTAATAGAGCGGTTTGATTGGAGGGATCCGAAGGAGCACTTTGTTGAACTAACTAAGGTCAAGCAGACCGAGAGTCCGGACACATACATTTCTGAGTTTTTGAGACTCTCCGTGATGGTGTCTGACTTGCCTTCAGCTAGGATGATCTACATGTTCATCGATGGATTGGCAGAACCTCTTCGGGGGTTAGTTACATCGACGAGGCCGCCTACACTTCATGATGCAGTTGAGAGGACCAGGGATTTGCAGGATGCCCTACCCAGGACCACAGCTCCTTTCCCCAGAGACCAGCATTTCAGCCGAAGGGGAAGGACACGAGGGTTCCGCCTCTAAAGGGGAACCAGAGCCGAGGGCCTTTGGATGATGAGACCAGGAGAGATCTGAGGCGAAAGAAGCTATGCTTCACATGCCAGGAGCCATGGATACCGAGACATCGTTGTGCCGCGAGGAAGGCACACTATATTGAGGTTTTCTCCGACAGTGACGGAGAAGAGGATGAGTATGAGGAGATGGAGGCAGGAGGTAGTGGTGCGGTACAAAGAGGAGATCATCCACCACCAGGAGTGGGAGGTGTAGCATTTGCACCTACCGAGGGAGTCCTTGCTTCTTTGCGAGAAGTTTCCAAATACTTGACACTGCGTGTCCGAGGTACTGTGCAAGGACAATGTGTTTCGGTATTAGTGGACAGTGGGGCTACCCACAATTTTATTGATGCACAGTTGGTAGAGATACCAATAGAGAGCTTTGATGGGTTTTCGGTACTAGTTCCAGATGCCAAAACCATGCAGTGTGCCAGATATGTGCCAGCCTTGGCAGTGACTATGGGGACTTGCACCCTGACTTATCATTCCTTTGTGGTGGACATTCCGGACACCAACGTGATACTGGGAGTGCAGTGGTTGATCACGCTGGGGAAGGTCACCACAGATTGGGAGACCTTGGAGATGGAGTGGACAGATAAGAAGATCGAGAAGCACGAGATGATTTGGGGCATGCACACTTATCTGCGACGGACAGTCTCAGCACACCAGATGGAAGCAGACTTCTAGAAGGGAGATATAGAGTGGGAAGTGGAGCTGCGTGTTTTGGAGGCAGGGTCTACAAGGCAGGCCGTACACCCAGATGTGCAGTCTATCTTAGACAGATATGCCACGGTTTTCGGAGATATACCACCATGGCAACCGCTTGATCAGGGGAGTGAGCACACCACTGAGCTCGAGGAGGGCATCCAGGCTGTGATCACTACACCCTATAGGCATCCTAAGGCATACAGGGATGAGATTGAGAGGGCCATTCATGAGCTCTTAACGTTGGGGAACATCCATCCTAGCACCAGCCCATTTGCTTCTTCTGTTGTACTGGTGAAGAAGAAGGATGGCACACTGAGGATGTGCATTGACTATCGGGCTCTCAACAAAAAGACCATGAAGAACCGATACCACATCCCGCAGATTGATGAGTTGATGGATGAGTTGAGGGGAATAAAGTTCTTCTCGAAGGTTGATCTAAGATTAGGGTACCACCAGATTCGCGTGAGGGACCAGGATGTTCCCAAGACAGCTTTCAGATGTCACTACGGTCACTTCGAGTTTTTGGTGATGCCCTTTGGGCTAACCAACGCACTAGCCACCTTCCAGTCCTGCATGAACCACATCTTCCATGGTCAACTAAGGAAGTTTGAGCTAGTATTCTTTGATGACATCTTGATATACAGCCAGACATGGGAGGAGCACTTGCAGCACATTGAAGCTGTGTTGCGCATATTGGAGAAGCAGCATTTCTATGCTAAGCTCTCCAAGTGCGAGTTTGGATTGACGGAGATGCTCTACTTCGGGCATATCATTGGTGTGGATCGAGTGAGGGTCCACAAGGAGAAGATCAGGGCCATTCAGGATTGGCCAGAGCCGAAGAACGTGACGGAACTTCGAGGTTTTGTAGGCATCTGCACCTACTACCGAAAGTTCGTCAAGGGATTTTCCCAACTTGCTGCACCCCTTACAGATCTTACAAAGAAGGGGGCATTCAATTGGACAGATATAGCGCAGAGGGCCTTTGACAGGCTCAAGGAGGTGATGAGCAGCTGCCTAGTTCTTGTGTTGTCGGATTTCACGCAGCCTTTTGTCCTTGAGTGTGATGCATCAGGAGAGGGGTAGGCACAGTTTTGATGCAAGGAGGCCACCCCATAGATTTCGAGAGAAGGAAGCTATTGCCGCATGAAAGGTTGTATCCCATATACGACAAGGAAATGCTGGATATTATGCATGCACTGGCCAAGTTTCGGCTGTACTAGGTGGGGAACAGATTCAGGATGAGGACTGACCACAACAGCCTTCGGTTCTTTTTAGAAAAGAAGCAATTGCAAGAGAGATAGCAGAAGTGGGTCAGCAATATCCAGGCATATGATTTTGACATCGATTATGTCAAGAGGAAGAACAACATGGTGGTCGATGCTCTCTCACGCAGACTAGCAGCATTGTCCCTGATGAGTTTAGACACGGATTGGAGGGCTCAGTTGCTGGTGGAGTACTCCAAAGACCGTTTTGCCTGTGAGATCTTGGATAGACAGGTCATAGATGACAGATACAGGGTGATGGATGAGGTGATATACTTCAGAGATCGGATCTTCTTGACTGGGGACTCTCAGCTCAAGGAGAAGGTGTTGCGTGCCTCACGCGGCTCACCACTATCAGGCCACCAGCGATTCACCAAAACCTATAGGGTCGTCAAGGAGAGGTTCTCTTGGAAGGGACTCAAGAAGGACATACTCCGGCATGTCAAGGAATGAAAAGTATGTCAGTGGAACAAAGGGGAGATGAGCCATCCAACAGGGTTACTACAGCCTCTTCCCATTCCAGACGGGAAATGGGAGAGCATATCGATGGATTTCATCACAGGGTTGCCCGCGGTGCAATGTTACTAATGAGGCCTCCTTATATACTTAGACAGGTGCCTCTTCACGAAAAGTCATGTCTCATCAGACATGCCCCTTCAACCTAATTACTAATTAACTAATTAATCATTATTTATATTATTTTATTCATTACAGCGAGGACTATATCTTTGTAGTCGTTGATCGGCTAACAAAGTACGCACACTTCTTTGCCATATCAACACGGTACACAGCAGCTCGGGTGGCAGAGTTGTTTTTCAGGGATGTTTTCAGGTTGCATGGTCTTCCAAAGACCATTGTCAGTGATCGAGGCAGCCATTTCATGGGCGGCTTTTGGCAAGAGCTCTTTCGGTTGGTGGGTATAGAGTTGACTCCAAGCACCAGTTACCACCCCCAGACAGATGGGCAGACAGAAATAGTGAACAAGTGGCTGGAGGGCTACTTACGAAACTATGTGACAGGGTAGCAGAAGGCATGGTTACAGTGGTTGCACTTGGGGGAGTACTGCTACAACACGACGTATCACATGTCCATTGGTATGTCTCCATTTTATGCTTTATATGGATATCATGCTTTGTCTTTTGCTGACGTGATGTTTGGTGCTAGTAAGGCCCCCAGGGCCAAAGACTGGATCCAAGAGAACCAGGATATACTCCAGGCCCTCAAGGACAACTTAGCTACAACACAAAAGCAGCAAAAGTTGTATGTTGATAGAGGACGGGTTGAGAGGCAGTTTGAGGTAGGGGACTTGGTCTACCTACGGCTTTAGCCATACCGGCAGTCCACACTAAAGCAAAAGGGGACCGAGAAGCTCAAGCCTCGCTTCTATGGACCCTACAGGGTGATACGCAGGATCAAGGAGGTTTCATATGAGTTGGAGTTACCCACAGGTAGCAAGATCCATAACATCTTCCATGTATCTTGCCTGAAAAAGGCATTGGGACAGCAGGTGACCGCAACAGATGATGACGGGCATTTGGTGCTACAGCCAAAGACCATCATAGATACCCGGGAAAGGCAGCTGCGAAGCAGGTTAGTCATGGAGTATTTGGTAAGGTGGAGGAACTTGCCAAATGAGGATGCCACTCGGGAGAGTGAGAAGATTTTGTAGCATCCATCATTGCAGTTACTTGAGGACAAGCAACGTTCTGGCGGGGAGGACTGTAATATTCCCAATTAGCAGCAGCTAATTGGTAATATTAATTTTTGGCCAATTTACTTTATAAAGTTAAAGTCAATTAATAAAGTGAGTTAGGAGACATTCAACCTACACTTGGGGAAATAAAACACTTCCTAAAGTCACTTGAGCACCTTTAATTAACATTGTGGGGCCCAAGGGGTCGAAGTGACTGCGTGGAAATAGTGGCAACGTGGGTCCAAGGCAGCGCAGAGGTGGATGGACAGCGTGGCCAAGATGGACAGCGCAGTTTTGGTGGGGCCTAGGGGAGAGAAAGGCACTCCAAGCATAAAGAGGGAGAGAGGCCCTTCATTTGCTCATTCGATTATGCATCTTTGTTTTGTCTATTGACATTGAGCACGCTTTTGCTATTGAGCAAAGTCTGCAAGTGCTATTTAGCACACCGGGTGTCTCCGAGCAGAGATCCCAACCTCAGCCCCGGGGGACTTCGAGTGCCTTCTCGGGCGAGGAGTTTTATCATTGGATTTTCAAGTGGGAGCAATAGCGTCTACAGCAGGGATTACACACTTGCTTGGGCAGCGCAATCTTGAGGAGAGACCACGCAGTTCTTGGAGGAGGTAGTGCTGGGAGCTGAGATTTATCAGGGGATTCAGCCCGGAATAGTGAGGAGGGATCAGCCCTTAACTATTCCATCATTTTGTCAGAGGAGGAGGCCATCTTTTGCAAAGACATCTTCAGGGCCAGTGTATTCCATAGGGACAACGTGACTTCTCTAGGGAGGTGATTTTTCGAGGTCATCCATTCTAGAAACCCTTTCTGGGCTTTTTTGGGTATTGAGTGAGGAGCACATTCCCAAAGTCCCACATTTTTCTGAGTTGGGGAACAGCCCCAAAGAGTCATCTTATTCCAATAGCAACAGCGCAGCATTTTGGAGATAACGCAATCATTGATAGAGCAACCATTCCGGGAGCATTGCTAAAAGTATCTCTAGCTTGCCTTGTCCAGGCCAATGTGTTATCATTCTGATCACCTTTGTACTCATTTCACTTTTAGTTATATAATAAAATGGCTCATCATTCTCCATATTTTGCATTCTATGTATGATGTCTCTCTATTTGTTGTAGTTTCATGTTTATGTTGCTTTATATTGCTATTTATTTCTACTTGGAATATTACAAGGCCAAAGTGACGCAATCCTATGCAGTCTCCATGCAGGCCCACATACTTACTGTGCAGAGGCAGCATAGAGACAGCGATGGGATTGTCTGCTCACGCAGAGGCCAGCTAGGGTGATGCAGATCTGAAGCCGTGCTGATTCAGAAGTGCTGGAAATAGTGCTACAGAACTTCAGAAGTTGCTGGTGGGGTTAAATTTCTGAAGATTCAGAATTTAGCCTAAGCACTAGGTGACAAAGAGCGGGAGGAGATCAGCTTCTCAGAGGGTTTCTAGCCAAAGAAATCTGCAGATCAATCAAAGGATCAAAGAGAGTTGTTTTGTTGTTGATTTGGTAGACTTCCAAGAGGGGAGGTCAGTTGTCAGAGGGAGCAGAGGGTGCCTATTTCGCCAAGGACCCTAGATCCAAATCTCTAGCATAGAGAGGAGGAGTTTTGACAGATTTACTGAGCAGATGGCACCTCACGGACTATGTGATAGGATAGGTTGGCCGGTCTGTCCAACTTCGCAGTCTGGAAGGCCTGAATCCTGATAGTCATGGAGGCATACAGTCTAACGGAACATGCTAAAAAAGTCCTGGCCACACCAACCGATATTGTTCTCCTGGTGAAGCACGATGAGGCTATGGCACATGCCAAACGCTTCATAATGGATGAGGTTAAGGATCATATAGCTCCACACATAGCCGAAACGAAAACGGCACATGAGATGTGGAAAGCCTTAATTGCCCTATATGACCGAAAATCCATCCAGAGGAGAATGCTTCTAGAGAATCAACTGCGGTCATTCATGATGACCAAGGGAGAAGAAATAGAGCCCTTCCTTTTCAGATTACAAGCGATCAAAGATCAGTAGTCTGCCATGGGAGCTAAGGCGGAGGATGATGTGATGGTAAGGACTGCACTCAATGTAGTCACAGAGGACTGGGAAAATTTTGTCCAAAGTGTCTTGGGCAGAGCGGACCTTCCCAACTGGGACAATATGTGGGCAATCCTTCGTCAAGAAGAACTCCGTCGATTCACCAAGAGGCAGTACAGCACAGGATCCAGTAGAGTGAATAAGGAAGAGGAAGAATTTGTTGCCTTGGCATCAAAGAGGCAGCAAGGGTAGAAGAAGCATGATCTATCTAAGATAAAGTGGTTCCAATGCGGTGAATTAGGACATTTCGCCAGCAATTGTCCACAAAAGAAGAACAAAAAGGAAGCTTCTACTTCCAAAGTTGCTGTGGCGGACGATGGTTCAGAAGATGACGTAGCCATGAGCGCTCATGAACCACGAAAGTGAGGCGACATGGATCTATAGAGGAGCTACAGAGTGGTGGCGAGATCCTTGAGCAGCTCATCTCTTGGATCACATCCGAGCTACGAGAGCCTTAAGACAATAGCGTGACAAGAAGGGCAGTTGGTGTAGAGAATCATGGATGGAGTAGAGGCAGAGCTGAAGGCTAAAGGGAGCAGCATAGAGTAGATGCAGCAACAACATAGCAGGAGCAACGTAGGGGCTGATGTGACTTCAGCAACACAGGGGCTAATGTGACTTCAACAGCGCAGAGCAGAGCTGCAGCAGCGTAGAGGCTTCAGGAGGACAATGCAGCACAGCAGCAACGTTGGAGATTTCAATGCAGGGGTTGATGTGACTTCAGCAGCACAGTGGAGGTTTGCTTACACAGTGCAAAGCTGTAGTTGTGTAGCTGTCTCCAGATCTCAGTAAATATCAGCAGCCTATGGAGCTTGTTAGCTCTCTGTAATTTGTAAGATTGGCAAGAACAAACGACAAAGGACAACATCAAACCACTTTGGAGTCCAAGACCTAGCCTTCCTAGACTCAAAGAAGGCTCTCTTTGTTCTTTATGATTTATGATTTAGCTTGATGATTATAATTGCTGATATTAGGCTAGTTATAGAGATTAAGAGAACTGTTGGTTTTGATTGGTTGGGTGGTTGGACAGACAGAGTTGTGAAGCTTAATCCATTGGGCTATGGAGTCATAAGAGGCTGAATTGTGCATCAACATTTTCAAGGGGGCATTCACAGGGCAAGCTAACTATGCAGACTGGATCTTACTGGCAGTGTGAATATGAGATGAAAGAAAGCAATGAGTTTAGTAATGGCTAAAGAGTAGTTAAGAATTATTTAACTATACTTCAGAGGAAAACATTAAGATAACAAAAACAGACAGAATTAAGGTGCTCTCTCAGCAAATCTTAATCCAAAACTTCTGCTTTGTAATCATAGAAACTGATGCACAGCATGAAAAGATAGAGGAAAACATTAACATTGAGGAAAGAACATCACCATTAACATGGCTCATGAATCTTGTTGTTTGGTCTCTTTGTTATTGATGCCCAGCTCAAAACAGTTACAGTGCTCCAATACAATGATCTTTTACAACATCGAGTCTAACAAGGTTCCAACCCTTGATAATGAAAATTCGAGCAGTATTTAACTAAAACTTGAGTCGGTTGCCCTAATCTACTTGGGTCAAACTTCATTTATTACAAAACAACTGAAATTAAACAGGCATGGCCACGCAAGGCTTGAGCAAAAGATCTCTGACAACATATCACCTGTAAAATTAATTTTGAGCAAATCTTTATGGATCTAAAACGCTATGATGGCTCTGACATATGGTCCTGCTTTTCAAAAGATCGGCGTTGGGTAATTAAGTCTGGTGCAGCGCTGGCTACTTTCATTTATTGATGCTGGTGATGTGTTTTTTGCGGCCCCTTGGGTTTATGTTGTTATATCTCTGCCCCAAAGCCCGACTCGACCTGTTCTTTCTATTTCTTTGTGGCGTTCAACCTCGCTTTCCCTTTTTGTCCTTTGTCGGGGCTCAGTCTATTATAAGTCCTTTACGTCGTGTCTTTAGCCCTTTTTCTTCATAAAACAGCGTGCAAACCCTAGGAGCTCGAATCTGAGGGGATGACGGTGGATGTGGCGCAGCAGCAGTGATAATGGTCGAACGAATGTGGCAGCGGTTTGGAGGCGAACGAAAACAACTTTTCGGAGGGGGTCTTAAGTAGTAAGCGGTAATACAGACAGGGGGTGCGAAATAGCGAAAGGGCGACACGTAGTGGGGAGGGGGTAAGCGATACCACCCATTTCGAAACCCCACCCCCCATGGTTACAGTTCAGAAGCTGAAGGGGGTGCGAAATGCAACACGGACCATCAGATGAGAAGGGGTTGAGTGGAGATGGAAGATAGGTAAAAGGCGATGAGGAGAAGGAAAAGACGTGGCAAGTAAGGTGGGACCGAACTCGACCATTTTGCTACCCGAGTGCTTTCTTTTTTGCGTTTAACCCTTTTTCGAACGAAATAGCGTAAAAAACAATTTACCCGAACTTGAAATCTTATAGACTTTACTTCTGAAGCCGCATTGCATCCACGCACTTTGCAATATTTAGAGTTCAAGTTTTAAACAATGTAATCGGATGTGCGATGCGAATTGAGAGATGTCGTGGAGGAAAGGTGGGACCGGACTGCATCGCAAATCGCAAACTTTAAGTTTAAGTTATAAGTGCGGGGGTAAACTCTTAACAAATGCGAAGAGCGACGCACAGGGAGGGCGGAATGACGTGGCATGTAAGGTGGGACCGGACTACATCGCAAATCGCAAACTTTAAGTTTTAGTTATAAGTAGCAGGGGTTTAAAATCTAAAACTTGCGAAGTGCGGGGAGAGGGACCCACCCGCATTGCTCATCGCCAAATTTAGCAGTTGGGAAATAAGGTAAACGCTTAAAACCGCAAAGTGCGATTTGCGTTGATTAGAGGATGATGTGTCAGGGAGAATTGGAGCCCACTGCAATAGGCAAGGTTTATCAATTGGCGAATGTTTTATGCAGTAAGGCAAAGTTTTATGATATATATGATATGTGATAGGTATTGGAAAATGCTGTGAAGTGGGGGGCGGAGCTGCTGTGGTGGGCCAACCACCGCATCGCAAGTTAAACCACATAGATTGCGAGCATTTCAAAGGTAAGTTGAAACAAATGCAATGCGATACATCGCAAGTCAGCGATCACAGTTTTTAAGTTTTAGTTGTGATGTGAAAGGTTTATAATATGCGATCTGCAATGGAGGGTGGGGAAGAAAGGGTGAAGTGGAGGGATGGTCCCACTTTAATCGCAATCGGGGAATAAGGAATCGGATGGTAAATGAAACCAATGATGTGCGATGGAAAAAGGTAAAGTAGCAATATAAAGCGAAAAAGCAGAAAAGGTAAGGTTTATGTTGTAAAAAGCGGCGACTAGTGGGTGGGTGGAGCTGTGGAGAGGGGTAGTATCGGCTAAGGGGATGGTCTGATCCCAGTGCCAAGAATCAGCAAGAGGCAGAGAGGCAGCAACCAGGAGCAGTGCAGAGGAGCAAGGGCAGCAACAGTAGCTACGCAGCAAGTGCGCAACGGAGGCGGCTTCAGCCGCTACACAAGTGCTACGCAGGCCCAAAAAGGGCAACACTGAGCAGTAGGAGGCCCTCCAGGGTTACGTTGGTCCAGCTAGGGCAGCGTAAGGACAACGTCACCCAGTCTGGGGTTACGCAGCCCTCTCTAGGACAACACAAAGGCTGACGCAAGGGCTTCAGGGGCAGAATTGGGGTTTCTAGAGGCCGGAAAGGGCTGAGTCCTATAAATCCCGTTTGAGGGTGTGGATCAGTCAAGTTTTCATTCTCCAGAACAGTAGGTTAGCTGCAGATTTATTTTTCTCTGTCGGGTTAACCAGTAAGGTGCCCAAATTTGTTGTATTCAGAAACTGCTTAATAATATAAACCCTCCAGTAGCTGGAAGACTAGTTTTCCCGCATTGGGTTTTTCCGACGACAGTTGTCCAGAAACTCTTGTGTGCCACTTTGTCTATGTGCATGTACTTCTATTTTAGATATGAATTGGTGAAAGTCCGTTATGTGTTTACTTCGATGTTAATCTGAAGATTCAGCATTAATAACTTGTTTAAGTAGGAGAAGTATAGCCAGAAATAACAATAGGGTTTCTGCATAAAGTAATATTCAGAAATTTTCACACCTACAAGCAGTGATATAGTCAACCTCCTAACATGTGATACTTCGGCTTATTCACTGGCAGGAACAACTATATATACCCCTACATGTGTTGCGCAGAAGGCACAGGAAAAGTGTGGATTTCTCTGCATTTTTACAGTGAAGAAAAGTGTGGATTTCTCTGAGTTTTTATAGTGAAGAAAAGTGTGGATTTCTCTGAGTTTTTACAGTCAAGAAAGTGCAGATTTTTCTTAAGTTTTTACAGTGAAGAAAGTGTGGATTTCTCTGAGGTATTACAGAGGTTAAATGAGGACCTGAGATCAGCAAGAAGTTAAAGGTCTAGAATATATGCGAGTTAAAGGTAGCCAAGTGTGGATCTGTTTTTGGGTACTGTGCTAATACAGTAAAGCGGATCAGTGAGAAGCAGATACAAACAAGAGTGTTGCTCATCCTATGAGGAATACACCTGCAATCTAAGCATAACAACGTTGGTATCCTATGCGATGTAAGAACTGTGCCTAATATAAAGAGGAGAATTACTCGAATGATAACTGAATAAGCAAGGAGTGCTTGAAGATAAACTTAGAGATCGAATTCTCCAATACTGGTGCAGGACAGTGTAGATTGGTGCAGAAAAGAAGGATCAGCGTTGGAGGTCGACAAAGAAGCGGTGACAAGGTCTTGGAGGCATACATCAGTCAAGGGTCTAAGTCTTGGTCATGGTACTTGTCATCTGAAAGGTCTATAAGAAGAATTTCTCGTGGGTTTTCCTCTCCAAGAGGGAGAGGTTTTGCCCTGGCTGGAAGAGCCTAAATTTGTGTCTCTTGTATTTTGGTAATTGACTTAATGAAAGACTAAATAAGCTAAGAAGAGAAGACACTAGTAAATTAAATAAGCTCACAAGTAATTATCAAGAAGAGAATTTGAATTAATCACCAGCCCTCAAATTCTCAACATGGGATCAGAGTTAAGGTGTTGAACACAAGGGCTTCTTGACAAGAAGACACTCCAAGAAGCGAAGATCAAAGTTTGGGTTGGAAAGTCAAATCAGTTTGCAAGGAAGACTCTCAAGCTATTTCAAGAAAGATCTTCAATCTCATTCAAAGGATCAACTCATCAAGAAAATCTTTGCCATCAAAGATTTACATTCAAGACATTGTTGGAAGAAACATCATCTTTTCAAGATATCCTTCATCATCAAGGAAGCTGCAAGTCATTCTACTCAAGTAAGTATATATGACCTTACTAAAATCTGTCAAGATGACTTATTGTAAAGAGAGCAAAAAATTGGTTGGGTCATCAAACTTTAGTGCTTGGAAGAAGAGGACAGATTTGAATCTAATTGAAGAAGAAGTTATGGACTACATCGAAGGATCTACAATTCAACCCTCAAAAGAAGATGCTCCAACTCATGCCAAGTACGTGAAGGAAAAATCAGAGCTCAGAGGATTCTTATAGAATCCATTAAAGACTCACACATTCCCTATGTATAAAAAACTAAAGTTTGCAAAAGAAATATATGAGAAACTGGTAGAGCTATTCTCTGTGAGTACTGCAGGAGAAGCAATCTCTCTGAGACAGGAACTATACAAAATGAAATTGTCAAGAGAAGAAGGAATCACTTCATACTTTATGAGGATTTTTGAAATAAGAGATCAATTGCAGGAACTGGGAGAAGTAATGTCTGGCACTAAGATGACTACATTGGTGTTGAATGCTCTACCAGAAGAATGGGGTAAACTTCACTTCAAGTTTATACGCGAAGAACGAAGCCACACCATTCCATGATTTATGGTCTCTATGTAAAATCGAGGAAACAAGACTGAAATCCAAAGCTGATATAGGATCAAGTGAAGGGACTCAAGCCTATGCAGCCATATCCAGGAAGAATGGAAGATTCGGAAAATTTGGTCCTCAGAATAAAAGAAGAAATATGGACAAAGTACGATGCTTTGGATGTAATGAACTTGAGCATTATAAAAGAGATTGTCCTAAATCTAAAAAGGACAAGAGGAAAAGGGAAGAAGCCCATGTCTCAGATATGAGAGAAGAACCTGATGCAAAGAAATCTAAGAAAGAAGAAGCGAGAGATATGTATTATGATTGAGATCATCTTCCTCTTTAAGTTATGTTGGTTGTAAAATAGTATGATAGGAAGCATTGTATATTGATAGCATCATGATTGAAGCATGGTAGGAGCTCTTGGTGAGACAGGTCCAGGAAAACCTCACTGATAACAATACTGATGGAAGGGAGTCATCAATATCAAGGGTCATCATGGAAACAGGTGCTAACAGTTTCTAATGGAATTCTCTATGAATTCACTGCTTAGAAAGAAAGCATAAAGGTTTCATCAAAGAATTCAATGCTACAGAATTATGGGATTAGTATGTGATGACATATTGATGAAGCAAGTGAATGGAATGAAGTTCCTCATTCTAATCAAATTGCTATAGGATGACTCAAAGGAAAAAGGTATGAGGTATATATATTTATATGTTGACACTGGATGCTATTTAATCATGTCATATGGTTGCAAGCAATGATCTTTAGAAGTATGATCTCTCACGATGCACAAACAGCTGAAATCAACATAATATATCCTCATATAAAATATGAGGTGGTTGTATATGAACAAGGAACTGGAAATTGGAAGTTCCTGGGAATAAAGATGTGCAGAAAGGAAGAGATCATGAAGTGCAACCATGTCAAGAGGCAGTTATCATCCAGAAGCCAAGAAGATGTGACTAGAATATCTCCTGGAAGGATATGTAGACTCTGTTAAAAGCCAGGTAAAGAAGAAGACCCTTGACAAGACATATCATTAGGAGATGTGTCAATCTGAATAGAGGATGTCGATGCCTACAAGAAGATGTCATTGTAAAAGATCATCACTAAGGTAACTTTTGTTTTCAAAAGTTCATACGTATATGTTTATCTGGATGAATTTGTGCAGAGCTGCTAATCATGTGAAAGGATGTAAGATCCTTGGAGATGATTCGAAAGAAAGCAACATGGCATAAAAGGTGCACCAGATAAAAAAGACTGATGAATCACTTTCTGATAAATGACATGACTCATGAATGAAAGTGATGGATGATTTGTGCCCTATGGAGCTAAAGTTGAAGATTCCTCAATATCGAAATCCATGACATCGAGGGCAGGAATTCTTCATGAGCAACTGGGTGTCGCACCATTGCTGCTGCGGATCCCTGGTTAAGAGGAAGCCTGGTAGTAAGTTTCTTGCTTGGAAGAAACTTGGTAATTCCTAAGAATGAGCTTAGGTACATTCCTTGTATAGGAATGAGTACATTCCCTTGTGGAATAGGTCCTCCCTGGCTGAAGAGGGGGAGATAGACACATCATTCTGGTCTTCACTTGGGAAGACAAAATGGAGGATTGGGTAATCATCTGGCATTCGCTACTCTTTGACAATGTGATAGGGCAATCAAGATAAGAGTAGTCGGGGAACGATATTCTTCGAGGGATAGCTACCCAAGAGAAGAATACTCCGAGAAGGTCATACTTTGGAACACCTGGGTGGAGTATGTACCTTGGAGAGACAATGACTATGGTGTCTATAAGTCATGTGTCTCGCCAACATTGTATCCCATTGTCTCGTTCAGAGATGGGGTTGTTAGTCAAGGCCTTGCACTAGGACAATGCTGGTTGATATGATGCAATAGAGATGCGATTACCAATCCAATTCTTCTTATGAGATTCTTCAGTTTGAAAGTGACCATGTACATGTATGAATACCTCTCTAGTTAAGAGGGAGTGTTGAAAAGTGTAACTAGGATTGGTCTTCATTGTTGAGATTTTGTGTATTTGGGGTAGCATCAGTTGTGCTCTAGATCCCAAATTTTGTGGAAAGACTAGAGTACACCTGATCTACAAGACCCAAAAATGGATTTAAGAAATTTCAACTTGTGTTAAAGTTATTCAAATAATTAATTATTTTTAATGGATTTCCTAAGTCTAACTTAGGAAAATAAAATAATTAAAGTGAATTAATTAACACGTGCTGAAATTGCCTTAAGTCACATGGATCAAGCAGTCTTTTAATCTCAGCCGTTGATGGATGATTTAATCTCGGTCGTTGAAGGGTTCAACAAAAAATTATAAGAGAAAGGCTTGAGGGTCAGTTGAAGACACAATTTTTGTAGAACTGAGGAATAGATCTGGAATTCTAGGGCAGGTTTGCTAAGAATTTCCAGTGGAATTTCCTGCAATGAGGGGTAGTATTGGTTGAAGGAATGATTTGATTCCAAGAGCCAAGAGACAACAAGAGGCAAGAGGAGCAGTGCAAGGACAGCGCAGAGACGTAGGTGTTGCGCAGCCGCTACGCAGAGGTACTAGGAGACTTCAAAAATTACGCAGAGGGGCTTTTAGGGCCAACGTGAGGCTGTGAAACCCTTCCAGGGGTGACGCAATCCCTTCTGGTGCTGCGCAGTGGCATTTGAGAGTAGCAGGGTTGACGCTGAGGCTTCAGGGGCAGCGCTGAGGGTTTCTAGGGCCAAATCCAGGCTTAGTCCTGTAAATACCATTTGAGGGTGTGAATCAGTCAGATATTTGGCACTAGATCTTCAGGTTAGCTACAGATCTTATATCTTTTATTCTCTGTCGGGTTTTCCAAGGTTGGAACCCAAATTTGTTGTACTCAGAACTACTTCATAATAAAACCCTCATATCTGCTGAACCGGTTTTCCCACTTTGGGTCTTTCTGGGGACTTATGTCCAAAAATCCATGTGTCCATTTGTTGCATGAGTGAATTATTCAGTAAATAATCTACATGTGTAGGCTGTAGTTGTGTTTATTTTCGGTATTTTCTAAATCTAATTTCTGAAAATAACTTGTATAAATTAAATCAAGTAGGAGAAAATAAACCGATACACTATAGTAGAATTTTCACATGGTATCAAAGCGATAGCAGATCAAGCTGAATCTCCAACAAATCGGCTGAAGAAATATTTTTTCTGCAGAGTGGCAGAAGAAGCAGCAAATCCGGAAAGGGCATCTTGACAACAGGAGGACGCAAATCCAGAAGAAGATAGCATTGAAGCTGCAGAAGGCCTCTGGGCTTACGCAAACCCTTCCCAGGGCATCGTAAGGACTGTGTCACCTAGTCTCAGGTTACGCAATCCACTTCTGAGCCACGCTGGGACTGCGCTGGGCCAGCCAGGAGGACGTTGTTCAGTCACTCCTCTTCGTTGCAGAAGAATTCAGCCAAGTTTTGGAAGCAGTGCTTCAGATCTTCAGCAGTGCTAGCGGGGTAGAGATTCTGCAGGTGCAGAATTGTGCCTAGCTAAGGCAACAAAGGCGGGAGGAAGGCAATCATTCAGTAAATCTGAGCCAAACAGATTTGAGATTCAATCAAGAGGATCAAAGAATATTGTCCGTTTGAGTTTTGGTAGAAGATTTCCAAGAGGGAAGTCAGTTTGCAGAAAGAAGCAGTTACTAGAGGGTTTCTAGTCACCAAGAAACCCAGATCCAAAGGGAGAAGTATTGTTTGCTTCAGATTTGAGCAAAGATGGCTCGATATGGATTGAGGGATCAAGATAGATTGGATGGCATGTCTAACTATGTTATCTAGAAGACCAGAATCCTCTCAGTTTTGGATGAGTATGGTCTCAAAGATAATGTAGAGAAGACGCTTGTTGTACCAACCGATGCAGATCCACTCAAGAAGTATAAAGAGAATCAAGCACGGACAAAGAGGTTGATCATAGACGGAGTCAAGGATCACGTGATTCCTCACGTGACTGGTAAGAATACAGCACATGACGTGTGATCAGCTTTGGAAGTGATGTACCAAGCAGGTTCTGCGCAAAGAAGGATGCTTCTTGAGAATCAGATGTGTATGTTCCAAATGATGAAGGGTGAAGAGATAGATCCATTCCTCTTCAGACTTCAAGCTATCTGTGACCAACTGAATGGCATGGGTGCTAATCCAGATGAAGGGCTCCTTGTGAGGACGGCCTTAAATGTTGTCTCTGAAGAATGTGAAACGTTTGTCCAGAGCATTCTAGGAAGGGTAGCGTTACCAACATGGGCAAATATGTGGGCTATTCTCCGTCAAGAGGAGATCAAGAGGATCACCAAGAAGCAATCCAACATTGGAGGAAGTGGATCAGCCAGAGTGAAGAAAGAAGAAGAGGATGATGCAACCCTTGCATCAAGGGAAAGGGAGCAAGGGAAGAAGAAGAAGGACCTCTCCAAGGTCTGGTGCTTTAACTGTGATGAACTTGGTCATTTCGCCAGCAGTTGTCCTAAGAAGAAGGACAAAGGAGCTTTTGATTCCAAGGTTGCAGCAGCAAATGACGATGGCTTTGATGATGATGCAGCCATGAGTGCTCATGCACCTTGAGAGAAGAGGTGGGGTGACATGGATATCTAGAGTATCCAGATTGGATGGCGGGATCCTTGAGTCAGCCCTACTCTTGGATCACATACAAGCTACGGGAGCCTTAAGACGGTAGCGGGATGAGTAGGGAGATGGTTGCAAATGACCACATTGAAGAGCAAGAGGGAGTTGTAGAGCTGAAGAGGGAGTAGCGTAATGTAGAGGCAGCAGCAGCGCAGAGAGGCCGATGGGACTTTAACAGCGCAGACAAACTGGGCTCACACAGTGCAGTGTTGCAGCATGACAGTGTCTCTAAGAAGACATCGTGATTCAGCATCCAAGAAGCTTTAGTGGTGGAGGGCAACTTGACTTGTCTGTCATATGGTTGGGCAGAGTCTCTTAGTTGCTTACTTCTCAGCAACTGAGTTGCAGTGCAGCAGTTAGCAGTGGCAGCGCTATCGGCAGCATGATGCAGCAATCTGAGATGGAGTTGCAGTACAGATGTGGCAGTGTCAGTGGTAGTGGCATGGGTAGCAGTACAGAGAGCAGCAGTGCAGTAGATGTAGGGCAGCAGGCCAAGCATCAACAGCATAGACCAAGTACTCAAGATCTTGTAATGCATGGTGTGATGTATTGTTGAGATTTTGTGTATTTGGGGTAGCATCAGTTGTGCTCTAGGTCCCAAATTTTGAGGAAGGACTAGAGTTCACCTGATCTACAAGACCCAGAAATGGATTTGGGAAATTTCATCTGGTTTAGGAGATATTAAATTAATTAATTATTTTAATGTATTTCCTAAGTTAAAACTCAGGAAAATAAAGTAATTAAAGTGAATTTAATTAAACATGTGATGAAATTGTCTTAAGTCACACAGATCAAGCTTTCTTTTAATCTTAGCCATTCATTAAAGATTTAATCTTGGTCATTGATTTGTCAACGAGAAAAGTATAAAGGAAAAGCTTGGGGTCATTTGTAATAGACACAGAGGCAAAGCACTGAAGCTAAGCTAAGATTCTAGGGCGAGGTTGCTAAGAATTCTCAAGTGTTTCAGTTGCAAAGAGGGGAATTTAAACCAAGGAGATGATCTGATCTCGAGGTCTAGAATACACAAGAAGCAGAGAAGAGATCAGGAAAGACGGCGGGAGCAACAGTAGACGACAACAGTAGCAGCAAGGACAGCGTGATTTTCAAGAAACCCTTCAGGGGTTATGCAGAGATCCTTAGGGGCAGCGTAGGTAATGTGTCACCCAGTCTGGGGTAACACAGTATCTTCCAGTGACAGCGCTGAGCATTTGGAGGCCTTCAGAGGCTGACGCAGTGTCTTTCAGGGGCAGATTTGGGGTTTCTAGGCCTAGATCTAGCTGAGTTCTATAAATCCTGTTTGAGGGTGTGGATCAGTCAGTATTGTTGGTCTTAAATTAGCCAGGTGCTACAAATATAGAGTTTTTTCTGTAGGGTTTTCCAGATCTGGAACCTAGAGTTGTGTATTTAGAAATATTCTTAATAATAGAGCCCTCCAGCAGCCAAAGACCGGTTTTCACACATTGGGTTTTTACGAGGACAGTTTGTCCAGAAATAACTATCACTTTGTCTATGTGTGCATGTGCTTATTCTAGATCTGAATTGGTAGAGATCTGTTATGTGTTTTGCTTTGATGTTAACTTGAATTTATTTAGTTGATAACTTGTATAAGTAGGAGAAGCTTAACCGAATTAACAGAAATAATTTCCGCATAAGAATTAAGATTCAGAAATTTCTACATGGAATCGGAGCAATTGCAGATCTAGAAGGGTCACCAGCTGAAGAATCTGAAGGATCTAGCTACAGAAAGCCGCTAGAAAGGCAACAAAAAAGCAAATCTGAAGGGACAACGCAGTTTTCAGGAGCAGAATCACGCATAGGGAAGGGTGACACTGTCCAGCGTTGTGTCCTAGCAAGCCCACGCAATTACTGCGCAGAGGCAGCTCAGAAACAGTGCTGGTTGGGTCTGAAGCCAGCCAGTGTGATTCAAATCTAAATCTGTCAGATCCCGTAAAATCTGCAGAAAATTTAAGAAATTCAGAAGAGCTGGTGGGGTTAAACTTCTGAAGTTTTCAGACTTTTAGCCTTAGCACAAATGACAAAGTTTGGGAAGAGATCAATTTCTCAGAGAGTTTCTTGCCAAAGGAAACTTGCAGTTTGGTCAGAGGATCAAAAAAGAAGTTGAATCATAGTTGATTTGGTAGATTTCAAAGGGAAATCAAGTGTCAGAGGGAGCAGAGGGTTCCCAGTTCGAAAAGGACCCTAGATCCAAGATCTTTAGCATAGAAAAGAGGAACTCCGACACATTTTAAGCAGATGGCTCCTCATGGACTGCGTGATCAGGATAGGCTAGAGGGCCTCTCAAACTTTTCGGTATGGAAAGCTAGGATCCTAATTGTCTTAGAGGCATATGCTCTAAGAGACCATGCAGAGCAGACCCTGGCCACACCGACAAATGCAGATCTCCAACGGAAGCATAGAGAAGTTGTTGGGCATGCCAAGTGGCTGATAATGGACAATATCAAGGACCATATTGTACCACACATAGCTGAGAAGAAGACAGCTAATGAGATGTGGAAGGCCTTGACTTACCTATATGAAGGAAAATCAGTCCAAAGAAAAATGTTGATGGAGTCCCAAATGAGGTCATTCATGATGACCAAGGGAGAAGACATCGAGCATTTCCTCTTCAGATTGCAGTCAATTAGGGATCAGCTGACTGCAACGGGTGCAACCGTAGATGATGCAGTGATAGTCAAGACTGCCCTCAATGCAGTCACGGATGAGTGGGAAACCTTTGTCCAAAGTATCTTGGGCAGAGCGAACCTCCCAGATTGGGACAGTTTGTGGTCAATCCTGCGGCAAGAAGAACTACGAAGGTTCACCAAGAAGCAGCATAGCCCTGGGTTGAGCAAAGTAAAGAAGGAAGAGGAGGAAGATGCAGCCTTGGCATCGAAGAAGCAGCTGAAGAAGAAGAAGGATCTTTCAAAGATCAAGTGCTTCCAGTGTGGTGAAATGGGACATTCTGCCAGCCATTGTCCAGAAAAGAAGAAGGACAAGGAAGCATCTTCTTCCAAAGCAACGGTGGCAGATGATGGGTACAAAGATGATGTGGCCATGAGCGCTCATGAACCACAGAGGTGGGGTGACATGGACATGTAGAGGAGCTACATGGAAGTGAGTCGAGATCCTTGAGCAGCTCATCTCTTGGATCACAAGCTAGCTACGGCATCGTTAAGACAGTAGCGGGACAACTAGAGCATTAGGTGCATAGATCACAGATGAAGCAGAGGCAGAGGCAGATCTGCAGGTTGTGAGGAGCAGCGCAGAGCATAGCAGCAGCAGCATAGAAGCAGTAGCAGCATAAAGGCTGATGTGACTTCAGCGGCGCAGTGCAGTACTACTTATGCAGTGCAGAGCTGCAGCAACGTAGAGAGGTTCAGAGGGACAGCGCAGTGCAGCAGCAACGTGATAGAATTCAGCACGAGGAGCTTATGTGACTCCAGTAGTGCAGAGGGAGTCTAATTACGCAGGCAAAGTTGTAGTTGTGCATCGTTCTTTAGATGCCAGCACAGGTCTGTAGCCTATGGAGCTTCAGTGATGAGGATTCAGCCCATCTGACTGTCTGTCAAAGATTGGGCAGAAGATTCAATTCTTTCTCTCAACAACTGAAGTTGCAATGCAGCAGATCAGCAGTGGCACTGCTATGAGCACCACAAATTCAACATATTGAGAGGGAGTTGCAGTATAGTGGTTGCAGTAGCAGTGGTAGAGTCATGGGCAACAGTACAGAATGGCAGTAGCAGTGCAGAGTTGAGTGACAGAGGCCAAGCTTCAGCAGCACAGAACTAGTGCCCAAAACCTTGTAATGCATAAGTGTGATGTATTGCTAGAGCACATCCTTGATGCTAAGAGGGAGTCTTGAGATTTTGTGTATTTGGGGTAGCATCAGTTGTGCTCCAGGTCCCAAATTTTGAGGAAGGACTAGAGTTCACCTGATCTACAAGACCCAGAAATGGATTTGGGAAATTTCATTTGGTTTAGGAGATATTAAATTAATTAATTATTTTAATGTATTTCCTATTAAAACTTAGGAAAATAAAATAATTAAAGTGAATTTAATTAAACATGTCATGAAATTGTCTTAAGTCACACAGATCAAGCTTTCTTTTAATCTTAGCCATTGATTAAAGATTTAATCTTGGTCGTTGATTTGTCAACGCGAAAAGTATAAACGAAAGGCTTGGGGTCATTTGTAATAGACACAGAGGCAAAGCACTGAAGCTAAGCTGAGATTCCAAGGCGGGGTTGCTAAGAATTCTCAAGTGTTTCAGTTGCAGAGAGGGGAATTTAGACCAAGGGGATGATTTGATCTCGGGGTCTAGAATACACAAGAAGCAGAGAAGAGATCAGGAAAGACGGCAGCAGCAGCAGCAGCAGCAAGGACAGCGTGATTTTCAGGAAACCCTTCAGGGGTTACGCAGAGACCCTTAGGGGCAGCGTAGTGACTACGTCACCCAGTCTGGGGTAACACAGTCCCTTCCAATGACAGCATTGAGCATTTGGAGGCCTTTAGAGGCTGACGCAATGTCTTTCAGGGGCAGATCTGGGGTTTCTAGGCCTAGATTTGGCGGAGTTCTGTAAATCCCGTTTGAGGGTGTGGATCAGTCAATATTGTTTGTGTTAGATCAGCGAGGTGTTGCAAATCTAGAGTTTTCTCTGTAGGGTTTTCCAGATCTGGAACCCAGAGTTGTGTATTCAGAAATATTCTTAATAATAGAGCCCTCCAACAGCCAGAGACCAGTTTTCCCACAATGGGTTTTTTCGGGGACAATTTGTCCAGAAATAACTGTCACTTTGTCTATGTGTGCATGTGCTTATTCTAGATCTGAATTGGCAGAGATCTATTATGTGTTTTTCTTTGATGTTAACTTGAATTTATTTAGTTGATAACTTGTATAAATAGAAGAATCTTAACTAGATTAACATAAATAATTTCTGCATAAGAATTAAGATTCAGAAATTTCTACATGTATTACTAGAGCACACTTCTGATGCTAAGAGGGAGTGTTGAGATTTTGTGTATTTGGGGTAGCATCAGTTGTGATCTAGGTCCCAAATTTTGTGGAGAGACTAGAGTACCCCTGATCTACAAGACCCAGAAATGGATTTAAGAAATTTCAAGTTGTGTTAAAGTTATTCAAATAAATAATTATTTTTAATGGATTTTTTAAGTTTAGGAAAATAAAATAATTAAAGTGAATTAATTAACACATGTGCTGAAATTGTCTTAAGTCACATGGATCAAGCAGTCTTTTAATCTCAGTCGTTGATGGATGATTTTATCTCGGCCATTGAAGGGTTCAACAAAAAAGTATAAGAGAAAGCCTTGAGGGTCAGTTGAAGACACACAATTTTTGTAGAACTCAGGAATAGATCTGGAATTCTAGGGCGGGTTTGCTAAGAATTTGCAGTGGAATATCCTGCAGTGAGGGGTAGTATTGGTTGAGGGAATGATCTGATTCCAAGAGCCAAGAGATAGCAAGAGGCAAGAGGAGCAGCTCAAGGACAGTGCAGAGAAGCAAGGCAGCAGCTACGCAGGTGTTGCGCAGATGCTACGCAGGATAGCGCAGAGGCACTAGGAGGCTTCAGAAATTACGCAAAGGGGCTTCAGCCTTTTAGGGCCTGCATGAGGCTGTGAGACGCTTCTAGGGGTGACGCAGTCCTTTCTGGTGCTGCGCAGTGGCATTGGAGAGTAGCAGGGTCAACATTGAGGCTTTAGGGGCAGCGCTGAGGGTTTCTAGGGCCAGATCCAGGCTGAGTCCTGTAAATCCCGTTTGAGGGTGTGGATCAGTCAGATATTTGGCACTAGATCTTCAGGTTAGCTGCAGATCTTATATATTTTATTCTCTGTCTGGTTTTCCAAGGTTGGAACCCAAATTTGCTGTACTCAGAACTACTTAATAATAAAACCCTCATATCTACTGAACCAGTTTTCCCGCTTTGGGTTTTTCCGGCGACTTATGTCCAAAAATCCATGTGTCACTTTGTTGCATGAGTGAATTATTCAGTAAATGATCTACATGTGTGGGTTGTATTTGTGTTTATTTTTCGGTATTTTCTAAATCTAATTTCTGAAAATAACTTGTATAAATTAAATCAAGTAGGAGAAAATAAACCAATACACTGCAGTAGAATTTTCACATTCATAATTATTGTAATTATGTGTTTATGTAAAGAAGACAAAGATAATAAAATGTATTTTTGGTGTACATGCTTCATGAGTTTCATGAGCAAGATTTTTATTATAGGTCAATAGACTTCTTCTTCATGTCTATTAGGGTTGTCTTCTGGTACAAGTGTAATTAAGTGTCATATGAAGTGCCTAGAGAATGCTCCAAGACCTTGTCATAAATCTGTGAAGAAATGGCTCCTAAATGAGGCTCAATGCTACACTCTCAACGCTGGAAAATGTGCTCTTCAAGTTGGCCTTCGAACAGCAAGTAAAGTCGGCCTACAAGAAGAGATATAGTCGGCCTCCTAACATATGATAGGTCGGCTTATTAACTGGCAAGAACAACTATATATACCCCTAGATGTGTTGCGCAGAAGCCACAGAAAAAGTGTGGATTTATCTGAGTTTTTACAGTGAAGAAAAGTGCGGATTTCTTTGAGTTTTTACAGTGAAGAAAAGTTTGTATTTCTCTGAGTTTTTACAGTGAAGAAAGTGCAGATTTTTCTTAAGTTTTTATAGTGAAGAAAGTGCGGACTTCTCTGAGGCATTACAGAGGTTAAATGCGGACCTAAGATCAGCAACAAGTGCGGGTATAATACTCAAAAATTGCGGATAGTTTTGTCCCACCACAGCGTATCAAAAGGTTTGGAATATATGTGAGCTAAAGGTAGCCAGGTGCGGATCTGTTTTTGGGTACTGTGCTAATAAAATGAAGCGGATCAGTGAGAAGGAGATACAAACAAGAGTGTTGCTCATGTGATGAATACACCTGTAATCTAAGCATAATAAAGCTGGTATCCTATGCGATGTAAGAATTGTGCTTATTCTAAAGAGGATAATTACTCGAATAATAACTGAATAAACAAGGAGTGCTTGAAGATAAACTTAGAGACCAAGTTCTCTAGTATTGGTGCGGGACAGTGCAGGTTGGTACAGAAAAGAAGGATCAGCGTTGGATATCGACAAAGAAGCAGTGACAAGGTCTTGGAGGCATACATAGGTCAAGGGTTTAAGTCTTGGCCATGATACTTGTCATCTGAAAGGTTTATAAGAAGAATTTCTCAAGGGTTTCCTCTCCAAGAGGGAGAGGTTTTGCCCTGACTAGAAGAGCCTAAAATTGTGTCTCTTATATTTTGGTAATTGACTTGATGAAAGACTAAATAAGCTTAAGAAGAATAGACATAATTAAATTAAATAAGATCACAAGTAATTATCAAGAAGAGAATTTGAATTAATCACCAACCCTCAAATTCCCAACAAGGATGTTGTTATTGATGGACATAGTGACATAGACAAGGCCAAAAGATTCATTGAACAAGTTCAATTGGTATATCAAATAGTTCAAGAATAGTTGGAGAAGAGTCAAGTCAAGTACAGGACAAGGCATGATAAGCATTGTGTGGATCACAGTTTCCAAATCGGTGATGAAGTTTGGCTTCACATTAGCAAAGAGAGACTCCAAGGACAAGGTAAAACGCTGAAACCAATTCGATATGGTCCATTCAAAATTTTGGAAAAGATTGGTAATAATGCCTTCAGGTTGGATTTGCCTTCATATATGCAAATTTATGCAGTTGTTAATGTTGAGAATTTAAAGTTGTATGAGCCTCCTTTGATTGAAGATCAAGGAGAGAATGTTCAAATTCCTTCAATTGAAGATTTCTCTCCTGAATATTTTGAAGTATTGCAGGAAGACACTACCCTTGATAGGAAAACAAGAACTTCAAAACGAGGGAACGTGGAGTACCTTCGTGTGGGGCTTGTTGACCACACTTTGTCAACGACCCTATAGCAGTACACCCCCATTTTTTCAAATGGGATTCATCATGTTCGACATGGTCGCGCCATTCAGATTCCATCATCAGTCGACATTTTTATAAATGATGTAAACCCATTCTGCATGTTTATGATGTAAATGATCTAAGTAAGACCGTCATGTATGTCACAACCTAAGTAAACCTAGTATGTTGGTGACAATTTCCATCCTAGGAGGTTTTTCGTCTCACTGATTTACTTGTGTTTTTCGACACAAGTTATCGGCAGAGTTTTTCTCTCCAGCCTTGCCCCAAAGCTACGGTGGATTTTGTCATCAGCATGCTAAGTGAGTCCTAGTGTTTTCTATCGAGTCCTTGTAAAAGTAGTTTGGGAATAATCTTCGCTATTTGGCTAGATTATTTTATTACAAGCTACTTGGTCTACTAGATCATGTTTTGAGTCGCAGAATTGGGTACCTATTTGAGGGTCTATACGAATGGGTATTCCCCCTTCATGTGTCTAAATGTGTTTATCTTATGTAAAGAGGGTTGGAAAAATAATTAAAAGCCCCTCTCAGTTAATTAATTAAATTTTCTGGCCAAATTAATAAAAAAATCTTAAGCCAGAAATTTAATTAATTTTAGGTCCTAGGTGAGTATAAATCCTTCAAAGGCAAAATTCGTTGGTCCTTAAAAAATGAATTTTTAAAGGCCCCAAACCAAGGGAATATTGAGAATTTTAAGAAATTTTGGACCCTTGAGCCTAGGTGGTTAAGTTAGAGTCAAAATTTTGAGGTAATTAACTCAAAAATAGTATTTTTGAGTTAATTAAAATGAAATTAAATGATAAATTCGTTTTTCCTCAAAATTATAATTTCGACGGCCCAGATTAAAAGATGATCAAATCTTTTCGACGGTCGAGATTATTTTGACATGGATCAACTGAACTAGCCGTTGGAGATTTTGCCCTATAAATTAAAGGTCTTTGTCAGTCTTGAGTCATCCGATCTTTGGATTGTGCACTTGTTCCTGGAAGCTCTTGTAATTTCTTTTGATGAATAAAGCATAAAGACTTTGGAGTTACAAACTTTGGTGTTTCTTTTCCGAATCTATGTCGTGATTCATTTCTAAACTCTGCTACTTTGTTTGGCATTTTTATGGTTGATGGCTTTAATGGATTAATCTGCATACAGGTATCTTATGCAGTTTTCTAGGTTCATAGAATGACATTTTTTATTTAATCTATTTTTCTGAAGGGTCTCATGTTATTTTCTTAAATCTCTATCAATCTAAGATCAGATCTAAGTGTGCAGGGAAATTTTTTCTTTAAAAGGTTTGAGCATCTGGGGAAGTCTTCAGTTGGACCAGCCGGCTCTCAGATTTCGCAAATCTGAAAAAGCCCATTGTTTCTAAATTCTCAAAGTTATCTTACGAATTTTTTGTGTTTTTACAGGGTCTTCTAGGGCTTGTGCCTCTCTTTAAAATTTCAAATTTCCAAAAATTGTGCTAAAATGAATTTAAATCTGGCCATGAGGGCCTCAAATCTGCAAATTAGCTTGTAAATATGTATTTTTTTTAGGGCTGTAAGGGTTTAATAATTTTTTGTGTATAGTTTTTTGGATCTGTCTGGTTTTGCAGGTTGCAGGGTTTCCTCATAATCGCTTCTGTGGGCAAATCTAAATGTTATTTGATTTAAGGAGCATCTAAGATCAGAGTTTTTGACGAAAAGAATTTTAAGTTTGATGGGAGAAATTTAAATGCACTGGGTTTTCTTCACAAGTTCCTTTCATTTGCAAAGCTCTCCTCTACCCTTGTCTTCGACCCTCGTTTCCCTCTTTACCATCTCTGCCTTTGAGCCATCCACCCTTCCTCTTCCGCCGTCAAGCCTCTGTTTGCCGCCACCCATCTCCTCTGCGCGTCGACCTTGCTGCCTTTCTCATGCAAACATTTTTTTTCTGCCCTCCATCGACCCTCAACCACTTCATCACTTATCTCTGCCCTCATCTCTTCTCATTTGCCGTCCTCCATTACACATTTCTTCTCCACATTGCTCTCATTTCTCCTCTGCGTTAGTCTTTCTTTACTGTTCAGCCATCCTACACCTTCCTCCGCAGCTAGCATCTTCTACGCATCTCCATACTTCTCTTTCCTTACTGCCGTCGACTTACCTAGCCGCTGCATCGACCCTCCTCATGCTACAACCAGCTCTTCAAGCCGTCCGCAACCTGACCTTTCTCTTTGCTGTCGATTTTTTTTTATTTTTTTCTTCTGCCGTCATGCTCCAGCTCACCTGCAAACTCATACAAAAGCACGCATATAACAAACTTCAAATCAGCATTTTAATTTGTTTGATACGGATTCAATTTTTTGATAGCATTAATTTTTTTTTGACTTTAGACTTTAGTTAGTGCAGTTTTATGTTAGGTTTTAAATAGGATTCAATTTTTTTTTTAAATTGTTTTAGTTTTAATTTAGTTTAGGTGTATTTTGTTAGAATTCGATATTTTGTTTTTTTGGCTTTAGGATTTTGATTTTTAGATTTTTTTTTTATGGATAATTTTGTTTAATGATAGTCTTAGTTTAGATTTTAATATTGTTAGATTTAGAATTAATTAATTTTAGTTTTTCCTTGGATTTTAATTAACTTTAATTTTTATTTAGTTTTAGATTTTTTTTGGTTTTTTAGATTTAATTTTAAATTTAGTTTGTTTTAGACTTAGTTTTAAATTTTTGAGTTTTAATTTTTGTTTTAGTGTTAGTTTTAAATTCTTGTTTTAATTTGTTTTAGATTTAAAAAATATTATAAAAAATACAAAATACAAAAACATAAAAAAATTCTAAGAAAATTTATAGTCAAATGAGCTTTTAATTTTTTATCTTAAGTTTGACTATAGGAGCATTTCAATTTCTGGATTGGATATAATTGAAACATCATAGATTCAGAAATATTTCAAGCATCTGGCATTTTATATTTAATGGTCATCTCATGATTGATTGTTGTTGGCTTAAGTATCTTAATGAATAGTTGTGGTTCTTTCTACTGAATATCATTGTGGTCATAGCAGCAGTTATACATCCATTACTTGGCTTTAATTACATAATGGGATCTTTTAACTCGATAAGGCACTGGTTTTAATCTAATTGATCTGTGAAATCTCGTTAATATCATCAAGTACTTGGATATTTAATTGTGTCTCCTGAGTTGGTTGACTTGCAACCAATTCGTTTTCCTCATTTTTGTTAGGGTCTACCGCCCTTAGTCTGCAAGGAGACAGCTTAGATAGAAAGATTGGGGATCACGGTGACAACCCCCGATCTGAGCCGTTGTCACGGTGCTTGGACAATCTGTGCGACAACAGCGCTCAAAGGAACAAACCCAAGCAAAGCCAAATTGATTGAGATTGGAAGGGTGAGGTAATTGTACCCTCATCTGTTTTTAATTGAGACTGATCTTTTGGGGTCCAAAAGCTTCCAATGGGGAGGAATGATCCAGGGGATCAATAAAATGCTCAAAATTCAAAGTGCTCGAAACGGCTCAAAACTGGCGGCAAGACGAAGATATCGTCGCCCTGAATCCAACGCAACTCGTTTCACTCAAAATCAATATTGTATGCTCCCGATATCGTGTTCTGATCGTTTTGGCAAACAACTGAAATTTTAAAAAATTGTGGTTGAAGGGATGCCCAGTCAGCAGTCCGTACAGTGACTGGGCAATGATTGTACAAGGTATGTGTATTTTTATCAGCCAATGCTATGGTGACAAGTGTCACATTCTAGTTCGTTGGTGGTTGGTCTAATTCTATTGGTTCAAGATTTGTTCGTGTGGACAAATTAGGAGAAGCCACATGGGCCAATCCTTGGTAGCCACGTGGCCTCCTAATGGCCTTGTAAACATTTGGTGGGAGGTCGAACGACCTCCACAGGATTCAAACGCACAACCAACCAACTAACAGCACCGAGCTCTACCATACCACTATGAAAATTCCAAGTCCTCGAATCCTACTGCAACCAACTGAATTTACTTCACCTACTTGTAAATTACATTAACAAGTTATTTACGGATTTCTTCTGTAAAAATTGAAGGAATTACTGAAGTAGACTACACTTAATTAAATTAATATGCGGAAACAAGAAACTGAGCAAAAGAAAAACATCACACAGGACACCATTGTTTTTGGACAAACGTCCCCAGAAAAATCCAATGCGGGTAACTTGGTATAGCAGATCTTAGGGTTTTATTATTAAGCAGCAGTTATTTCTGAATACAAACTCTGGATGCCCTGTTGGCTATCCAGTACAGAGAATATCACTCGGTCGAAGAAAAATAGTAAGATTACCTCACTCTGTAAGTCCTGGACGATCCAGTAGCTGAAATGACAAAACCCCCAGCACCATTTGTGCTACCTCTGTACAGTAATTGCGTGGGCCTGCGTGGGGAACTCTGAAGGATTGTATCACCTCCTCTGTTGGATCAATCTGCTCTCCGGAAAACCCGATTCCAGCCCCCGGGGCTTAGAATCTCGATTTCCCAGCAAAATCTCAAACTACTGCTTAGGAAGACTGTGTTGCCTCTGCGTGTGGCCTTCGTGGCCCTGCATCACCCTTTCGGGGCACTGCGCTGCCTCCTCTGCAGCTTTCTCTGCCTCTTTGCTGAGTATTCTTGGCCCCAGAGAAGATCCTCCAACCAAAATTGTCTCTGCCTCTCAACTGCGTGAAAATCTCTCAATCAAAGTTTTCCTCTAAGCACAACTCCTTTAGAAAATTCGATCTCTAGATATCTCGATGTGTTTTTCCAAATGACCCTCAAGCCTTCTTTATAGTCTTTTCGTTGAGACTTCAACGAACAAGATTAGATCTCCAATCAACGGCTAAGATTACATTTTGACTTTATCTGCTTTTCTAGAACATTCACACCCATATTCTATTAAGCCACTTTAATTATTTTATTTTCCTATGTTTAGACCTAGGGTCACTTTAAAATAATTAATTTCTAAATAAAATACAATCCAGGTAGAATTTCCCTAAACAATTTATCGGTTATCTGGAATACGTGTGTTTAAACCTCTCCACAAAGTTTGAAACTTAGAGCACATCTGATGCTACCCCAAATTAACACTCCCACTTAGCGAGGAATGTGCTCTAGCATATATGCCTTGCTGCACACTACTCTGACTCTGAAGCATCTCCCTCTGCGTCGCTGATGTCTGACATGTTATCCACCAACTACTGCACTGTTGTTGCAATTGTACTGTTGTTGAGCCTGCCACGATCAACATTACATCCATACTACAACTCCATCTCAAATGTTGCATCTGTTGCTAGCACTGCCACTACTAAATCTGCATTGCAGCTCAGTTGCTGAGAGAAGCAACTGAAAAACATCCAAAATTTGAACAAGTGTTCAGTATGGATACATCTCGATGTTGAAACTATGATTGTTGCTAGTCCCACGTTGCCCCTCTGAACCACTGCGTTGTTGTTGCTTCTACACTGCGTCTCTCTGCATTGTTGCAACTCTGCATTGCGCTGCTCAGATTATGGCGCTGCTAATTGTGAAAATTTATTAAACTTAAGAAACCCCACTGTTAAATCTTGATTTACTTCTCCTACTTACATAAGTTATTAATCTAAATATTCATAATTAAAATTGAAGTAGATACAGTTAACAGCCTATACATACAAATCAAATATTGAATAACATGCTCATAGACAAAGTGACACACAAGGATTTTCTGGACAAATGACCCTGAAAAAACCCAATGCTGAAAACTAGTGCTGCTAGCTTCTAAGTGTTTTTATTATTATGCAGATTCTAAGTACAACAATCCTGGGCACCAAACTGGTTAACTCGATAGAGAAATATAAGTAGTAGCCATACCTCTATCCCGGAGGCAGAAAAATATGACTAATTCACACCCACAAACGAGATTACAGAAATCAGCCCCTTTCCAGCCTCTGGAAACCCCAGCGCTGCTCTGAAGCCCTCTGCGTCAACCTCTGCGTTGCTTACGAAGGGCTTGCGTCACCCTAGAAGGGGTTACGCTACCCCTGCGCTACCGTAACTGGGCCTGCGTCAGCCTTGCTTGGCTCCTACTACCTCTGTTGGGCTCTTGGCTAGACTGCATAGCTGCTGCCTCTACGCTGCTCCGGAATGCTCCTTCTCTGCCCTCATTGTACTCTTGGCCTGGGATCAAACCATCCCGCTTGCCAATACTTCTCGACGTTGTATCTGAAACACTTCTGAAATTCTTAGAAAACCACGCCCTAGAATCTCAGCTTAGCTTCAGTGCTCTACCAGTGTGTGTCTCCAACTGACCCCAAGCCCTTCTCTTATACTTTTCTCGTTGAAATAACAACGGTCGTGATCTAATCTCTAATTGATAGCTAAGATTAGAAGTTGCTTGATCTGCATCACTTAAGTCATTCTCATCACACCTTTAATTTTATTCACTTTAATCTTTTTAATTAAAAAGATTAATTATTTGAATAAAACTTAAACCAAATGGAATTCTTCTAAACACTTTCTGGGTCTTGGAGATCTCATGTACTCCAACTCCTCCACAAAATTTGGGTGCCTGAGCATATCCGATGCTACCCCAACACGCCAAAATCTCAACACTCCCTCTTAGCGAGGAATGTGCTCTAGCAATATACTTCACCCCGAAGTACTGCTTTGATCTCTGGTATTGGTCTCTGCGTTGATGCTTGGCCTGCTGCCCTACATCACTATGTTGTTGCTGCTCTCTGTACTGCTGCCCGTGACTCTGCCACCGTCACTGCTACAACCATACTGCAACTCCCTCTCAAATTGTTGCATTGCTGCCAACTACTGCAGTGCAACTCAGTTGTTGAGACTAAGAAACTAAAGGACCCCTGCCCAAAGACAGACAAGTCAGTCGGGCTGCATCTCATCAATGAAGCTCCATAGGCTGCTGCTCTGCGTTTTCCTCCTGAAGCCACTGCGTTATTGCAGCTCTGCACTGCATAAGCAGACGACCTCTACGCTGTTGCTGCATCTGCACTGTGTTGCTCCCTCTTCAGTGTCTCAGCCTCTGCCTTTGCTTCATCCGTGATCTTTGCACCCACTGCTCTCGTCATTCCCTGCAACTATCTTAAGGCTCCCATAGCGCAGATGTGATCCAAGGATCCCGCCAACACTCTGTAGTTGCTCTACAAATCAATATCGCCCCACCTTCGTGGTTCATGAGCGCTCATGGCTACGTCATCGTCAAAGCCATTGACTACTACAACGACCTTGGAACTAGAAGCTTCCTTGTTCATCTTCCTTTGAGGACAATTGTTGGCAAAGTGTACAAGTTTGCCACATTGGAAACATTTTATCTTTGACAGATCACGCTTATTTTTCCCTTGTTGCTTCTTTGATGCGAGAGTTGCATCCTCCTCTTCCTCCTTCACCTTGCCCGCTCCGGTGCTGGTCTGCTTCTTGGTAATTCGGCAGATCTCCTCTTGTCGGAGGATAGCCCACATATTGTCCCAGTTAGGAAGGTCCACTCTGCCCAAAAGGCTTTGGACAAATGTTTCCCAGTCCTCTGTGACTGCATTTAGAACAGTCCTCACCATGACATCATCCTCCACCTTGACCCCCATGCCAGTCAGTTGATCCTGAATCGACTGCAGTCTGAATAGGAAAGGATTGATTTCCTCTCCCTTGGTCATCATAAATAACCTCAGCTGGTTCTCTAGAAGAATCTTCCTCTGGACAGACTTCCCTTGATACAATGTGGTTAAATCTTTCCACATCTCATGAGTCGTCTTCTTCTCGGCTATGTGTGGTACCACATGATCTTTAACCCCGTCCATGATGAAGCGCTTGACATGTGTCGTTGCTTCATTATGTTGTGCCAAGAGTTTTGCATCGGTTGGTGTAGCAAAGACACTCTCTACATGCTCTCTCAAGTCGTATGCCTCTGGATTACCAAGATTCTGGCCTTCCAAAAAGCAAATTTTGATAGGCCGCCCAACCTATCTTGATCATGTAATCCGTGTGGCGTCATCTGCTCATATCTACTTTGTCAGAATAGCTCTTCCTCTCCCTGCTTCTCAACTGAAGCTTAGATCTAGGGTCCTTGGCGAAAAAGACACCCTCTGCTCCCTCTAACAACTGATTTCCTCCTTGGAAATCTGCCAAACACAACGAAATATATCTCTTTGATCACCCTACGATCGATCCTCAGATTTCTTTTGGCAATGAAATCTGTTGAGCAGTTGTTCTCCTCCCGCTCTTTGTCAACTTAGCTTAGGCTTAATTCTGCACCGGCAGAATCTTCGACCCACCAGCAACTGCTGAAGATTTGCAGCTCAGCTTCTGGTTCACGGCACTCTGCACAGCAATCAATTACTAGAATGTGTCACCCTGGCTGGCCTCTGCATGAGCAGACTAGCTCATCGCAGCCTTTGCGCAACAACTGTGCAACACAGGCTACTCTTGCATCCCTCTAGAAGGCACTACATTGTCTCTACGTCACCTAGTTGGGACTGCGTCAGCCCCTGCATGGCTCTTGTTGTCTCTGCATCCTTTTGGTATTGTGTTGCCCTCTCTGGTTTATCTTCTGCTTTCTACAACACAGATTTCTTCAGTCGTCTAGCTGGAGATCCAGCTTGATCTGCACTCGCTCTGATACCATGTAAAAATTTCTTCAACTTAAGAAACCCTACTGTTAAATCTCGATTTACTTCTCCTACTTACATAAGTTATTAATCTGAATATTCAGAATTAACATTGAAGTAAATACAATTAACAGCCTACACATACAGATCAAATACTGAATAACATGTTCATAGACAAAGTGACACACTAGGATTTTCTAGACAAATGTCCCTAGAAAAATCCAATGCAGGAAAACCAGTGTTGCTAGCTTCTGGAGGGTTTTTATTATTATGCAGATTCAAAGTACAAAAATCCTGGGCACCAAACTAGTAAACTTGATAGAGAAATATAAATGACAGCAATACCTCTACCCCGGAGACAGAAAAATATGATTGATTCACACCCTCAAACGAGATTTACAGAACTCAGCCCCTTTCCAGCCTCTGGAAACCCTAGCGCTGCTCTGATGCCCTCTGCGTCAACGTGACTGGCCTGCGTCAGCCTCTGCGCTGCTCAGGAAGGGCCTGCACCACCCTAGAAGGGGTTACGCTGCCCCTGCACTGCCCTAACTGGGCCTGCATCAACCTTGCTTGGATCCTGCTGCCTCTGCACTGCCCCTACTGGGCTCTTGGCTGAACTGCGTAGTCGCTGCCTCTGCACTGCTCTGAAATGCTCCTTCTCTGCCCTCATTGTACTCTTGGCCTGGGATCAAACCATCCCGCTTGCCAATACTGCCCCTCGCTGCAGCTGAAACACTTCTGAAATTCTTAGCAAACCACGCCCTAGAATCTCAACTTAGCTTCAGTGCTCTACCAGTGTGTGTGTCTCCAACTGACTTTAAGCTCTTCTCTTATACTTTTCTCGTTGAAACATCAACGGTCGTGATCTAATCTCTAATCGACGGCTAAGATTAGAAGCTGCTTGATCCACGTCACTTAAGTCATTCTCATCACATGTTTAATTTAATTCACTTTAATCCATTAATTTTCCTAAGTTAGACTTACGGTTCTTAATTAAAAAGATTAATTATTTGAATAAAACTTAAACCAGATGGAATTCTTCTAAACGCTTTCTGGGCCTTCGAGATCTCATGTACTCCAGCTTCTCCACAAAATTTGCGAGCTAGAGCACATCCGATGCTACCCCAACACCCCAAAACCTCAACACTAACCACTGCATATGTCACTCCAACACTCCTTTGTACCAACTGAAACTCCTCCAGCCTACTATTGTTGATCTAGGGCACCCGTAACAAGGCCATAATCCACAAGGATGACTCCTCAAACTTGCCCAACTAAAGTTCTTGCGAACTTACAGCTCAATATCGCCCCATTCCCCTACTAGAGATGTGTGGGCACTCATGGCATACTCATCCTCCTTGATCATTGCGGACGCAGCCTTCGGATCACGCTTCTCGTCCTTGTCCTTTTTCTTCAAAGGACACTACATTGAGTAGTGACTAAGTTCACCACACCTGAAGCATTTAATCTTCGAGGCGTCCTCCTTCAGTCTTTGTGCTCTTGTTGTCCCTTGGATGCAAGGGCTGCATTTTCCTCCTCCTCCATTGTCTTCAACCCGTTGCCACTACTGCCATCAAGTTTGCACTTGACTAGGTCCCTCCTTAGCTCTTCTTGCTAAAGAGCAGCCCGCATCTCTTCCCAACCAGGCAAGGTTGCTCTGCCGAGGATACTCTGGACGAAAACCTGCCTTTCTTCTGTGACTGCGTTGGGGGCTAGTCTCGCCATTGTTGTAGGAGAAGGGCTGGACCCCACGGCTTCTAGTTGATCATGAGTTTCCTGAAGCCTAGATAGGAACGGAACAATGCGCTCCCCTTTTTGCATCTGAATCATCCTTAGTTTCTTCTCTAAGTACATCTTCCGTTGCTCGAAAGATACTTCGTATAGCACTGCCAAGGCTTCCCACATTTGCCTAGTTGTGTCTGTTGAAAATTGTAACTAGGATCGGTCTTCATATTGACTATGTAATTATGTATTTATGTAAAGAAGAAGACAAAGATAATAAAATCTATATTTTTTGTACTTGCTTCATGGGTTTCATGAGCAAGATTTTTATTATAGGTTCAATAGACTTCTTCTTGATGTCTATTAGGGTTTTTATCTTCTAGATATAAATATAGTTAGGTGTCATATGTATGAAGAATCTAATCTAGTGTATGCTCCAAGACCTTGTGAAACAAACCAAGGAAGGATGATTTATTCAGCCCTCAATCCACAATGGAAGATAAGCTACAATGTTGGGTTATAGTCAGCCTAAAGCACAATATTTAAGTCGGCCTTCAACAGCAAGATAAGTCGGCTTTCAAACTAAAGGTATGGTCGGCCTCAAGATAGTGAATCTGTCTCTATAAATACCACTGTTCTGCGGTCCATTCTAACACACAAGTTTCAACCCATCTGAAGTTCAGTACGGATTCAAGTGCAGAAGTGCAGTGCGGATTCAAGTGCAGAAGTTCAGTGCGGATTCAAGTGTAGAAGCTCTGTTTGGATTTTGGATGAATTTCAAAGCATGTTTTGGACGGGTTTCAGGACAGAATAAGTTATATATATATATATATATATATATATATATATATATATATATATATATATATATATTTGTGTAATAACTTAGTGTGATAGGTGTTGTTGTTCCTGAAAAGAAGTGCGTATTGTTCCTGAAAGAAAGTGCGGATTGTTGAGATTTTGTATAGTTGGTGTAGCATCGTGTGTGCTCTAGCCCTGAAATTTTGTGGAGAGGCTAGGACACACTTGAACTCCAAAACCCAGAAAGTGTTTTGATAAATTTCAGTTGGTGCTCAAGTTACTCAAATTATTAATTATTTTAATGGATTTCCTAAGTCTAAACTTAGGAAAATAAATAATAACAGTGAATTAATTAACACGTGCTAAAATGTTCCAAAAGACACGGATCAAGCAGTCTTTTAATCTCAGTCGTTGATGAATGATTTAATCTCGGCCATTGAAGGGTTAAACGAAAAAGTATAAGAGAAAGGCTTGAGGGTCAGTTGGAGATCCACACAGTGGCAGAGCTGAGAAATAGATCTGGAATTCTAGGGCAGGGTTTGCTAAGAATTTTCGGAGTAATTTTCTGTAACGAGGGGTAGTATTGTCTAAGGGGATGATTTGATCCCGAAGCCAAGAGTCAGTAAGAGTTAGAGGAGCAACAATAAGGACAGCGCAGAGAAGCAGAGCAGCAGCTACGCAGGTGTTGCGCAGCCGCTACCTAGGACAGCGCAGAGGCTCCAGAGGGCTTCAAAAATTACACAAAGGGTCTCCAGGGCCAGTGTAAGGCTTGCGTCACCATCTCAGGGGTTACACAGTCCCTCTCTGGGCAGCGAGTGGCATTCCGAGGCTAGCAACGTTGACGTTGGAGCTTCAAGGGCAACACTAGAGTTTCTAGGGACAGATCCGGGTTAAGTCTTGTAAATCCCGTTTGAGGGTGTGGATCAATCAGATATTTGGTCCAGATCTACAAGTTAGCTGCAGATTTGATTTCTTTTATTCTCTGTCGAGTTTTCTAGATCTGGAACCCAGATTTACTGTACTCGGAATCTACTTAATAAGATAAACCCTCATATCTGTTGCACCAGTTTTCCCGCTTTGGGTTTTTCCGAGGACTTATGTCCAAAAATCCATGTCACTTTGTTGGATGAGCATATTATTCAATAAATGATTTGCATGTGTAGACTGTAGTTGTGTTTATTTCGGTATTTTCTGAATCTAATTTCTGTAAATAACTTGTAATATTTAAATCAAGTAGGAGAAATAAACCATGAGACTGCAGTAGGATTTGGATGAATTTCAGAGCCTGTTTTGGACGGGTTTCAAGACAGATTAAGTTATATATATATATATATATATATATATATATATATATATATATATATATATATATATATATTTGTGTAATAACTTAGTGTGATAGGTGTGGTTGTTCCTGAAAAGAAGTGCGGACTGTTCCTGAAAGGAAGTGCGGATAACCTTAAAGAAATTACAGTGTGACAAGATCAGTTCAAAGGCAAGGTTGAATTGCGGATTTGTTCAAAGATGGTCTGCAGTCTATCCTAAAGTGTTACCATTGATAAAAGGTGATTTCAAGTTCATGATAAGTTGGAACAGTGTTCTGGGAAAATCCTGTATATATTCCAAAGGGAAGGAACGGTGAGAAAGTGACTAAAAGTAGGAAAGTAAATCTGTGATTTACTTTCCTAACTACATATCAAGTATTTGAAGTTTCAACTATATAGGAAGGGTTGGTGCATAACAGTGCAAGTTGGTGACGGAAAGAACGATCAGCATTGAAGAACATCAAAGAAGTAAGGACAAGGTCCTGGATGCATAAATAGGTCAAGGGTCTAATTCTGGGTAATGGTACTTGTCATCCGAAATCTATAAGAAGAAATTCTCGTGGATTTTCCTCTCCAAGAGGTACAGGTTTTGCCCTCTCTCTAGGAGCCTAATTCTTGTGTCTCGTGTCTTTTGATAATTGACTTGATGAAAGATTTAATAAGCTAACAAAGGGAAGACATAAGTAACTCAAGTAACCTCACAAGTAATTACCAAGAAGAGAATTTTGAATTAATCACTAGCCGTCCAAATTCTCAACATGGAATCAAAGCTAAGGTGCTAAAGACAAAGGGCTATTTGACAAGAAGACACTCAAGGATCAAAATTCAGTTTTCTAGAAAGAATCAAAGAAAAAGTCAAAATCTACATTGAGAAAGTCAAGTCAGTTTGCAAGAAAATCCTCAAGCCATCTCCAGAAGACTTTCAACCTTATTCCAAGAATCCACACATCGAGGAGGTAATCTTTGACATCAAAGTTTCTTGATATTGAAGACATTGTTGGAAGACACATCATTAAGAACCAACCAACACTACTGAAGACATCTTCCTTCTGAAGTAATCCTTGATCATCAAGGATACAAGATCACCTACTTTGAAATCAATCTAAGAGGGAGTTCTTGCCATCATCTTCATCATTATCAACAAGGAAGCTGATAGAAGAAGAAAAGCATCTACTCAAGTAAGTATCTATGACCTTACTTAAATTTGTCAAGATGACTTATTGTAAAGAGAGCAACAGGTTGGTTGGGTCATCAAACTTTAGTGCATGGAAGAAAAGGAAAGATTTGAATTTAATTGAAGACGAAGTTATGGACTACATCGATGGATCGACAATTCAACCTCCAAAAGAAGATGCTCCAGCTCATGCCAAGTACATGAAGGGAGAAATCAGAGCCCAGAGGATTCTCATAGAATCCATTAAGGACTCACTCATTCGCTATGTATCAAAACTAAAGTTTGCTAAAGAAATATATGAGAAACCGGTGGAGCTATTCTCTGTGAGTACTGCAGGAGAAGCAATCTCTTTGAGACAAGAACTATATAAATTTATATTGTCAAGGGATGAAGGAATCACTCCATACTTTATGAGGATTTCTGAAATAAGAGATCAACTGCAGGAACTGGGAGAAGTAATGTCTGGCACTGAAATGACTACAGTACTGTTGAATGCTCTACCCGAGGAATGGGGAAACTTCACTTCAAGTTTATACGGGAAGAAAGAAGCCACACCATTCCATGATTTATGGTCTCTATGTAAAATATAGGAAACAAAACTGAAAGCCAAAGCTGATATAGGACCAAGTGAAGAGAATCAAGCCTTTGCAGCCACATAGAAGAAGAAAGAAAATTTCAGAAAATCTGGTCCTCAGAATAAAAGAAGGAATATCGACAAAGTACAATTGCTTTGGATATAATGAACTTGGGCATTATAAAAGAGATTGTCCTAAATCTGACAAGGACAAGAGGAAAAAGGAAGAAGCCCATATCTCAGATATGAGGGTAGAACCTGATGCAAATAAATCTAAGAAAAAAGAAGCGAGGGATCTCTACTATGATTGAGATCATCTTCTCCTTTAAGTGATTTTTGTTGGTTGTAAAATAATATGATAGGAAGCAATGTATATTATAGCATGGTCATAAAAGTATGGTAGGAGCTCTTGGTGAAGCAGCTCCAGGAAAAACCTCTCTGATAACATTACTAATGGAAGGCAATCATCTAGATCAAGAGTCATCATGGAAATAGAATTATGGGATGTGATGACACATTGATGGAGCAGGCCAAGGGAATGAAGCTCTTCATTCTAGTAAAACTGCTACAGGATGACTTAAATGATAAAGGTATGAGGTATGTATATATTTATATGCTGACACTGGATGTTGTGAAGTCATGTCATATGGTTGCAGGTAATAAAATTCCATATTTAGAAGTATGATCTCTGAAGAAGGATCTCTCGATGCACTGACAGATGAAATCAACATAATATATCCTCATGGAATATGAGGTGGTTGTATATGAACGAGAAACTGGAAAATTTGTAAGTTCCTGGGAATGAAGAATGTGAGAGATCATGAAATGCAACCATGTCAAGAGGCAGTTATCAACCGAAAGCCAAGAAGATGTGACTAGGAGATCTCTTGGGAGGATATGCAGACTCTGACAGAAGTCTGGTAAAGAAGAAGACCCTTGACAAAACATATCATTAAGAGATGTATCAATCTGAATAAAGGATGTCGTTGCCTACAGGAAGATGTCATGGTGAAAGATCATCACTGAGGTAACTTTTGTTTTAAAAGTTCATATGTATATGTTTATCTGGATGAATTTGTGCAGGGTTGCTAATCATGAGAAAGGATGTATGATCCTTGGAGATGATTCGAAGGAAAGCAACATGGCATAACAGTGGACTAGATGAGAAAGACTAATGAATCACTTTCTGATCGTGGACATGACTCGTGACTGAAAGTGATGAATGATTTGTGCCCTATGAAGCCAAAAAGTTGAAGATTCCTCAATATCGAAATCCATGACATCAAGGGAAGGAATTCCTCATGAGTAGCTGGATTGCTGCTGCAGGACCCTGGTTGAGAGGGAGCCTGGTGGTAGTTTCTTACTTAGGAGAAACTTGAAGTATTTCCTTCCTGAGTTGAGAGGGAGTGACGTATGTGATTCTCTAATACATGTGTCATGCACTAGACCAGGACGAACAACCGTAAGTCTTAGTGAAGGCCATGTGGAGAGAATGGATAGACACATCATTCTAGTCTTCACATGGAAGATAGAATGAAGGATTGGGTAACCATCTGGCATTCGATACTCTTTGAGAATGTGATAGGGCATTCAAGATCATTGTAGTCGAGGACCGATATTCTTTGAGGGTTGGCTACCCAATAGAAGAATAGTCCAAGAAGGTCATACTCTGGGAACACCTGGGTGGAGTATGTACCCTAGAGAGATAATAACTATGGTGTCTATAAGTCATGTGTCTCGCCGGCATTGTAGCCCATTGTCTCATCGAGAGATGGGGTTGTTAGTCAACGCTTTGCACTAGGACAATGTTGGTTGATATGATGTTATACAAATGCGATTACCAATCCGATTCTTCTTATGAGATTCTTCAGTTTGAAAGTGACCATGTACATGTATGAATACCTCCCTAGTTAAGAGGGAGTGTTGAAAAGTGTAACTAGGATCGGTTTTCATATTGACTATGTAATTCTGTATTTATGTAAAGAAGAAGACAAAGATAATAAAATGTATATTTGTTGTACTTGCTTCATTGGTTTCATGAGCAAGATTTTTATTATAGGTTAAATAGACTTCTTCTTGATGTCTCTTAGGGTTTTTGTCTTCTAGATATAAATATAGTTAGGTGTCATATGTATGAAGAATCTAGTCTAGTGAATGCTCCAAGACCTTGTGAAAGAAACCATGGAAGGATGATTTATTGATCCCTCAATCCACGATGGAAGATAAGCTACAATACTGGGTTATAGTCGGCCTAAAGCACAATATTGAAGTCAACCTTCAACAGCAAGATAATTCAGCTTTCAAACTAAAGGTATGGTCGGCCTCAAGACAGTGAATCTGTCTCTATAAATACCACTGTTGCGGTCCATTCTAACACACAATTATCGGCCACATATGAAGTTCAGTGCGGATTCAAGTGCAGAAGTGGAGTGCCGATTCAAGTGCAGAAGTGCAATGTGAATTCAAGTGCAGAAGTTCAGTGTGGATTCAAGTGCAGAAGTTCAGTTCGGATTTTGGATTAATTTCAGAGCATGTTTTGGACGAGTTTTAGGACAGATTAAGTTGTATGTATATATATATATATATATAATAACTTACTGTGATAGGTGTTGTTGTTGTTCCTGAAAAGAAGTACGAATTGTTCCTAAAAGGAAGTGCGGAGAACCTTAAAGAAATTACAGTGTGACAAGATCAGTTCAAAGTTAAGGTTGAATTGCGGATTTGTTCAAAGATGGTATGTGGTCTATCCTGAAGTGTCACCGTTGATAAAAGGTGATTTCAAGTTCATGATAAGTTGGAACAGTGGTCTGGGAAAATCCTGTATATATTCCAAAGAGAAGGAACAGTGAGAAAGTGACTAAAAGTAGGAAAATAAACCTGTGATTTACTTTCCTAACTACATATCAAGTATTTGAAGTTTCAACTATATACAAAGGAAGGGTTGGTGCAAAACAGTGCAAGTTGGTGACGGAAAGAACGATCAACATTGAAGAACATCAAAGTAGTAAGGACAAGGTCTTGGATGCATAAATAAGTCAAGGGTCTAACTCTGGGTCATGGTACTTGTCATCTGAAATCTATAAGAAGAATTTCTCGTGGGTTTTCCTCTCTAAGAGGGAGAGGTTTTTCCCTGGCTCTAAGAGCCTAATTCTTGTGTCTCGTGTCTTTTGATAATTGACTTGATGAAATATTTAATAAGCTAATGAAGGGAAGACATAAGTAACTCAAGTAACCTCACAAGTAATTATCAAGAAGAGAATTTTGAATTAATCACTAGCCCTCCAAATTCTCAACAATGTCCTTGCTGGCTATGTGGGAGACTATGTGATCTTTGACTCCATCAAGGAGCAGCCTTTTAGCCTTCGCCATATCACCCTAGTACTTCTTCAATGAATTTGGATCTACAGGGACAGCTACCGTACTAGTCACAAAAAGCTTTAGATCGTGTTCACCTACAAGGCATGTAATTATTGCCTTCCAAATTACATAGTTGGAGGTCCCTCCAACCGGTCCTAATCTTGAAGCCCGTGAGCTGCCATTTTTTCCGTTAAGAATATGTCGAATATGCTCCCTCTCTTTCTCCTTTGCGCAGCACTAGACAGGCTTACGCACTCCTTGCTGGAGGTTGTAGATCTCCCACTCGGATCTGCTGCTCAAATCTCGAAAAATAGAATTCCCCAACTAGGAATTCCCTTAGGAAGAAACCTCCACCATTGTGCTTCTTCTATCTCTTATGGCGACTTTCTGCCCAGCAAATTGCCTGCAGAAAAACTGTGTCCCACCAGCTCTACGCTGAGGCTCTGTGTTGCTCCCTCTGGCTCGACAAAATCTTGATCTGTAAGCCCTTTCTCTCTATCGACTCACTAAGAGAGAAACTTTATGTGATGTTGATTTTTGTAGCATCTGGAAGTGTTCCAAGTCTCAAACTTTGCAGGGAGGCTTGGACAGCAGCATTCCAAAGAACCCAGAAACAGTTTGTGGAAATTCCACTCAATTCATGACTTATTAAAATAATTAATTATTTTAATGAAGACCCTAAGTCTAAACTTAGGGAAATGAAATAATTAAAGGGTATTAATAAGTCAAAGTGTGAATCTTCTAGAAAAGAGAGATCAAGTCAAGTTTTAATCTTAGCCATTGATTAATCTTCTAATTTGGGCAATTGGTTCTCCAACGAAAAGATTATAAAAGAAGGCTTGAGGTTCATTTGGAAAACAAGCCAGCCATACACTCAATACCCGAAGGAGATCGATTCTGACGTAATGGAATTTGATTTCCGTGGGAGAGTTTGTTAATTTTGGACAACTAGGTCCAAACTCCATGTTGTGATGCTTAGATGAAGATGCCAATATTTTTATAAAGATCATCTTAATCCGATGAGCAAAACATTTATTTTGAATTTATTCAAAATATGTGCAGGTCGGACTTAAGGTTTTGTGCCCCAGCAGTTGTTTCACACACCCTCATTGATGGATATATATTGGTCAACGTTGGAGGACATTTTCACTCAGCTCATCCTCACACATTTCTCTCTCCTCATCTCATTGGTTCGATGACCTAGGAGGCTCTTCTCTCCATACGTGGGAAATTTCAACAGCAGCTCTTTTATGTTTTCGGCCTAGGGTTTCTGCAACAGCTTTGACCAGTGTTGACTTTGGTCAAAGCAAGGTCAAACGGACCTAAAACTCTCCTAAAAGTTCAATTTTCCAAATCTGCATTTTTTGGCACTGCTCCCGAGGCTAAACGTTGACTTCAACTTTGCTGCGTTGACCTAGCTGTTGCTACTGTTTGCGTTGACTATTGACTGACAACGTTGACTTTTGGGTTGACTTTTGTGTTCACTGTTTTGGCTGTCCTAGAGGGTTGTGTGACATTGCTGGTTGGCTGACCATATTGAGACTTTGTTGGTTGAAGCATCCTGCTGATCACCATAATGCACCAACAAACTTATATATTTTTGGCTTGTCTTCTTTCGATCTACTGGTATGTTCTATCAGCATTTTACTTTGTTGTTTATGTGATTGCTGACTGATATTGGGATAAAAAGTAAAGTTGCATCAAGCATAGAACATCTACAAAAATTTACATGGTATCAAAGTTGAGGTGAAGACAAAGCCCTAGTTTGTAGCAATCATCGAAGAAGAGGATGGGTTCCTCAAAACTATGATAGCACAGAAATTTGATGACAAATTAAGCCAGGAGGATGACTGTGTGGAAGATCACATTGGATCTTAATTTGGAAGACCCGAGAGAGGTCATAAAGGTTATCATCACCAGTGTAAAATCCGAGAAATATACATCCACATGGTAATTTGTGCAAGACAAAATTACAAGAAGAGGAGAAATAAACAATTAGTGGTAAACAACTCAGATTTCATAGTGGTTTGCCCTCATCTCTGGCTGAGGGCATCCAAGGAGATGTATGATATGTTGGTCCACATGTTCAAGGCCAACAATGTGAATCAAGTCCTATTCTTCAAGAACCAATTGAAGAATCTGAAAAATGAGGATAGATTAAAATTAAATCCTTTAAAGTTGGTAAAGATCGGGAATAATCTATAAATTTGTGGGGGCTAATAGTTGATCGAAGATAGTTCTCACATGAGTCTCATAAGGGTGCTCGTGAGCCTTACTACCATTCTGTGTGTCTCCTTTTTGACTTTGACCAGTACTATCAAGATAAATTTAAGAAAGGAGGATGAGAATATAGAAGAGGAAATCTTGCCTTATTTGCTCATTCTAGAAAAAGAGAGAGAGAGAAGAACTTTGGTGGTCCAAGGAACAAAGGAAGAGCAGGGGCCCAAGGAAAGAAGGGCAAGTGTTACTCTTGTCACAAGCCAGGTCACTATGCTAGAGAATGCCCTTTCAAGAAGGATTCTCCCGATGATGATGACAACAACAATAACCGGAGGAATGGCAATAAAAGGAACAACAGGTTCAAGGGAAAGAGGAAGGCTCCCTCCGGCGAAAATGTTCAACCTTTCAAAAGGTCGAGAAATTCCAAGTACGAGGAATCAAATGTTGTTGATAAAATAAATGAATTCATTCTTGTATTTGCCCCCTCTGCTGCATCTCCACCCGACACTATGGATGTCTGGTTGATAGATAGTGGTGCCTCAAGGCACATCACTGGGTTCAAGGAAGCACTTTGTAATATTCCCAATTAGTCATGAGCTAATTGGAATATTCAATTTTGTTTTATTGCTTTGTTTAAAGAATAAGAGGGCAAAGGAGGTCCATATTTTTCCTTAATGATGAATAAATCAATGCCAAATGTGAAAGAGACAAATCTTGGCAGCTTAATTGAAGCACCCTTGGTGTGAAAGGGGTTGGATCACTTTGACTGAGTCAACCTTGACCAAATCTACAGCGCTGTCATGGAGGAGTGGTTATCAATGAGGGGCAGCGCAGTTTTAGATGGATATGCTTTCTGTGAAAGGAGTGCTATCATTGGATGTGGTTTAGGGTTTGCAAGCTCTTAACTTATAAAGGAAGAGGATGGCAGCATTAGAAGGGTTGTTGATGTATATGATATTTTCTGAATATATGGTCTGTTTAGACATATATCTTTCTCTTGTTGTTTAGCTGAGATTGAATGTTGTTTAGCATTGGCTGTTCCTAATCGGGAATCTCACCTCTTCCCATTGAGTAGCTCTCGGGAGAGTTTGTATTACATTGTCCACTATCTGGCTTAGGGCCAAGCTTCTTCTTTCAACTACAGCGCAGATCCTGTTGGGGTTTGGTTGATTTTGCATACTGCAGCAAGTGGATACTAGATCTTTCAGATCTAGGCCATTTCAGTGCTCCTTTTCAGTGGAGGAGGTTTCTACTTCATTGGGAGGACAGTATTGGAGAGTATTGAGCTCATTTTCAGATCTTGCATGAGGCCAACCTTATTTTGATCCCTACGGCGCAGTTTCCTTCCAGCTCTGGGTTATTTTTGTAGGTGGAGTTGCAGGGTGGTTTGGCACACCATTTGGAGAGTTGATTTTCTAGTGATGGAGATCTGATTTTCTAGTGATGGGGATCTGCCCTTCACTTTGAGGATCTATTGGAGGAGGCTATTCTATTGCTCATATCAGATCAGCCACACTTTCCAGATCTGTATTTTTCAATAGATCTGCAGTCTTAGATCTCAGATCTACATCTTGTACTTGGTGTTTTGTTGAAAACCCCACAGGGGTTCTATAGAGGAGCTTGTATAGCACATGGATCTAATATAGATCTAACTTTTGGAGCACATATTAGCTCTAGATCTGATGCATAATCTACTGCAGTTGCAGAGCCAATAAAATAACGTTGTAAGGGTTTTCCATCTTTTATATATGGTTGCAACACCTCTTATTGAGGCTTTTTATTCATTGGAGGCTTGTATTTCCTATTATGCATCTTATGGGCCATCTTTTACATATATTTTGTTGTTGTAATAACATGTGAAAGGTCTCCATATTGGTCTCCTGCTTTATAAATGATGATTTGCGTTGTTGTCCCATCATTTTGCACTATATTCCTGCTTATCCCATTTGGGAATATTACACACTTTCTGATATGGTTGAGAAGGATACTAATCTGGAAATTATCCTTGGAGATAATGCCACATATCCCGTGAACGGGACAGGGACTGTGACCCTCCACTTGTCTCAAGGTCAAGTCCTCTGCTTGCAGAATGTAATCTATCTACCTGATTTGAAGAAGAACCTTGTGTCTATATCAGCCATGGAAGACAAAGGTTTCAATGTGGCATTCATTGATGGGAAGGTGCGTATCTGGAAGAAGAGTTTCAAGGAAGCTATCACGATTGGGTTTAGAAATGATAAACTCTACCAGGTTGGAGGAAGTCCAATGGGAGCGATGACGTGTGATACTATCCAACAGACGGAACTATGGCATCGGAGGTTTGGACACCTTCACTACAAAGCCCTTCCCAAAGCAAGGAAGGTGGTGACGGGGATGCCCAAGTTCTCAAATAATCATGAAGGTGTATGTCAAGGTTGTGTCGAAGGAAAGCATACAAGGGGACCTTTCCCCTCAAGCATCACAAAGACATCTGATGTCTTGCAATTGATACATTCTGATCTATCTAGTATGTTGCCCGTGACATCCTTGGGAGGATGTTATTATTATATGATGTTCATAGATAACTTCTCTCGCAAAACCTGGATATACTTCTTGAAGAAGAAGGATGAGGCTTTCATGTGGTTTCGTACCTTCAAAGCCTTGGTGGAAAATCTGACAGGGAAGAAGATCAAGATACTAAGGAATGATAATGGCATTGAATATGAGACGAATGACTTCAAGAAATTTTGCAGAGATGATTCTCGGACAACCGAATCCCACTCTGGATATCACAGAGTATCATGGTGGTAACTAGCACATGTCCGGACAACTCACTGAAGAGCTTTTGCAACAAAACTACTTCACAACAGGCCATACTCGCTGCAATATAGGAACTGATGAGCAGGTCGCGGATATTCTCACAAAGCCCCTGGGGAAGGTCAAGTTCCTAACCTTCCATGAGAATCTTGGTATCATGGAACGACCCTATGCTGAGGGTCCTGTTGGACAATGAGCTCTGCGAGCTCTGGGGGGCTTTGGGGATAGCTTCTCGGAGCTATAAGCAACCACAAGGCTAGGGTTGCCAAACCTTGTTGGTGTGCTTCTGCCCCACCGATGTGATGATTGAGTTGGTTCACCTCTCATTATCTGTGCCCCGTATGCATCCTACTCATTGAGTTCAAGGCTCATGGGAAGTACCTCTCATTTGGCCAATGAGGTGGGAAAAGCTAGAGACTAGCAGCAAAGACTGATGGACGCATCAGAGATTGCCCTACTCTCTATCTAGGATGGCACGGTCCAACCACTTGATCTGGGATCAAGTATAGTGAGGTTTCAGACCTCCAACTGACTCCGGGTCAAGTAAACCAACTTCGGGTTGGTATGAGACTCTTTGTGACTCCTATAGAGGTTTTGGACCTCTGGCCTAAATCTGTCCACCGAGAATGATGTCTTTGTGACTGACCCACTTCTGTTCTAAAATAAAGAAGCCAGCAAAGCAAATTACGGCGGGATGATGCACGATGTTTGGATTGCACAGGTGAATGGAGTTCTCCCTAGTTGAGAGGGAGTGTTAATTTTGGACAACTAGGTCCAAACTCCATGTTGTGATGCTCAGATGAAGATGCCAATATTTTTATTGGACTCCTCTTTCGGAGAGGTGCAAGATCGATCTAAAGATCATCTTAATCCGATGAGCAGAACATTTATTTTGAATTTATTCAAAATATGTGTAGGTCGGCCTTAAGGTTTTGTGCCCCAGCAGTTGTGTCACACACCCTCATTGATGGATATATATTGGTCAACGTTGGAGGACATTTTCACTCATCTCATCCTCACACATTTCTCTCTCCTCATCTGATTGGTTCGATGACCTTGGAGGCTCTTCTCTCCACACTTGGGAAATTTCAGCAACAGCTCTTTTTTGTTTTCGCCGTAGCGTTTATGCAACAGCTTGGACTAGCGTTGACTTTGGTCAACGCAAGGTCAAACAGACCTGAAACTCTCCCAAAAGTTCGATTTTCCAAATCCGCACTTTTTAGCACTGCTCCTGAGGCTGGACGTTGACTTTGACTTTGTTGCATTGACCTAGCTGCTGCTGCTGTTTGCGTTGATCGTTGACTGACAGCATTGACTTTTGGGTTGACTTCTGTGTTGACCATTTTGCCTGTCCTAGAGGGTTGTGTGACATTGCTGGTTGCCTGACCATATTGAGACTTTGTTGGTTGAAGCATCCTGTTGATCGTCGTAATGCACCAACACACTTATATATTTTTGGCTTGCCTTTTGTCGATCTACTGGTATGTTCTATCAGCATTTTACTTTGTTGTTTATGTGATTGTTGACTAATATTGGGATAAAAAGTAATCTTGTATCAAGCATAGGACATCTGCAAAAATTTACAGAGTTGCAGGGCGAAGAGTTTGCAGAAGCAGAAGGCGAAGGGAGTCGGTAGTGATCGAGTTCAGGGACAGAGGGCAGTAATTCAGCGCAAAGAACCCACGCAGTCCCTACGCAAACTTACGCAGTCCAGCGTTGGGACTGCGCAGTGAAACACACAGACAAGCACAGGAGCCAGCAGGGGCTGAGCAGGGTGTCAGAGAATTGTCCGAGCGAGCCGGAAATTCAGTCTCAGGTGTTTCAAGATTTTATCTGCCATTATATTTCCATGTAAAGATATCATTTGCTGAAGAATTAATAAAACCCTCATCTGTTGCACCGGGTTTCCCGCATTGGGTTTTTTTGGGGACAATTGTCTAAAAATAACTGTGTACATGTGATTGATTCTTGTGCTTATGTCTTTTACTGTTTATTTCTCTGCATATGTATTTGTGAATGTTGCAGTAGTATTTATTTCGATATTTGCCAAAATATTTCTGAAAAATAACTTATTGAAATAATAAGTATGAGGAATAAATCCATCACTGCAACTGGATAGTTTTCAGATTGAAAATTTCACATGGTATCAGAGCCAGAGATGAGTAATAGGAAGGGAGAATCGACTGGTGAATCTCGGACTTTCCTTGGAGGCTCTGCGCTACCCCTATGTGAGCCCTACGTGGACCTGCGTCACCATCTCTAGGGACTGCGTCACACCCTACGATGGCTACGTTGCCTCCACTGTGTCTTTGTTGCCCTTGCTCTGTGTTGTACTCTTGGTCCTCCGACCAATCACTGCATCCGCCCCTCACTGCTTCTCTGAATCACTCAGATCTGATCTTCGTCTGAGCACTGCTCAGTCAGAAGAATTCGATCTCTTAGATTCACTATGTGTATACTCCAACTGACCCCAAGCCCTTCCTTTATACTTTTCTTGTTGACAAATCAACTTTCGTGATCTAATCTCTAATCAACAGCTAAGATTAAAATAAGCTTGATCTACGTCACTTAGAATGTTCTCATCACATGTGTAAATTTTTTCACTTTAATTTTTCAATTTCCCTAAGTTAGACTTAGGGTCCCCATTAAAAAATTTAACTATTTGAATAACTTTTACAGTAGATAGAATTTCTCCAAACGCTTTCTGGGTCTTAGAGATCTCATATGTTCCAGCCCCTCTAGAAAGTTTCTGAGCTAGAGAACATCCGATGCTACCCCAAAATATCAACACGCAGCACCAGTCAGGGTGACGCAGTGGGTACGCTGACCAATAGGGGCTGACGCAGAGGCTGTAGAGGCAGCGCTGAGGGTTCCAATGGGCCACAAAGGGCTCGAATTCGTAATTCCCTGGTGAGGGTTGGATCAGCCATATTTTTTGTCTCTGAGTGAAAGGTACAACTACCGTGTAGTTTCTCTGTAGGGCAGACCGTTTCTGGTGCCCATATCACTGTATTCAGATTCTGCATAATAATAAAACCCTCTAGAGTTGTTGCACTGGCTTTCCCACATTGGGTTTTTCCAGGGACATTTGCCCAAATAATATGTGTAATTTTGCCACATGTGCGTGTTGTTCAATAAATGATCTATAGATGTGTAGGCTACAGTTTTTATTTGCTTTAATGTTTTTTTGTATTCTTCAGATTAACAACTTGTTAACTAATCAAACAAGTAGGTGAAGTAGATCAAGACATTGCAGTAGGGTTTCTGTTTCGAAATTTTGACGTGGTATAAGAGCATTGCAGATCATGTTGATCCACCAGCAGACCGGCTGAAGATAATTGTTGCAGGAAGAGCAGTTGAAGCAGCAGAGATCTAAAAGAAGGCAGCGCAGCACCAGGAGGGACGCAGAGCCGTCTAGGTGAAGCAAAGGCAGTGTAGAGCCTTCCAGAGTGATGCAGCGGCATCCTGCGCTGTGCAGAGGCTGCATTGAGCCAGTCTGCTCACGCAGAGGCTGACACAGACCAGCAGGGTGACGCAATCTGTGTGGAGAATTGTTGTGCAGTTTGCCAAAGTCTGGAAGTGCAGACTCTAATCTTCAGAAGTTGATGGTGTGGCACAGGCTCTGTCGATGCAGGATAGTGCCTAGCAAAGGTGACAAAAGTAGGAGGAGAACAGTCACTCAACAGATTTGTGCCAAACAAATATGAGATTCGATCAGGAAGGTGTTTGTAGAGGACTAATTTAAGTGATTTGGTGGAGGATTTCTAGGAGACAAATCAGTTGTCAGAGGGAGCAGCTACTCTAGAGGGTTTTTATCGCCAAGAAACCCAGATTCAATCTCCTGTTGAGTGTTGCAGCAGGAAAAGGGAGAGGAGTACTTGTTTCGACAAATTTGAGCTAGATGGCCCCGTACGGACTGCGTGATCAGGATAGGTTGGATGGTGTGTCCAACTTCGCGATCTGGAAGGCCAGAATCCTGTCAGTATTGGAGGAGTACGACATCAAGGAACACGCAGAAAATGTCGTAGCTATGATGACCGATGCAAATTCTCTGCAGAAGTTTAACGAGAATCAAGCGTGGGCAAAGCGCTTGATCATGGATGGGGTGAAGGATAACGTGGTCCCACACATTGCCGAGAAGAAGACGACAAATGAGGTGTGGACAGCTTTGACCACACTGTATTGGGGGAGCTCCATCCAACGTAAGATGCTTTTGGAGAACCAAATGAGGATGTTCTAGATGCACAAAGGAGAGGAGATTGATCCATTCCTCTCTAGATTGCAGACTATCCGGGATCAGTTGATTGCCATGGGGGCAACTCCGGATGGAGGGCTCTTAGTAAGAAAAACCCTAAATGTTGTCACTGATGAGTGGGAGACCTCTGTCCAGAGCATTTTGGGCACAGCACAACTCCCCAATTGGGGTGCCATGTGGGCCATCCTTCGACAGGAGGAGATCCGGCGATGACCAAAAGGGAATTCGGCACCGAAAGTAGCAAAGTGAAGAAAGAGGAGGAAGAGGACGCAACCCTTGCATCAAAGGAACAACTGTAGCAAGGGAAGAAGAAAAGGGACCTATCAAAGGTCTGGTACTTTAAATGTGGCAAACTTGGATACTTCGCCAACACTTGTCCTAAGAGGAAGGATAAGTAATCTTCTGATTCCAAGGCAGCAGCAGCTAGAGGGGACAGTGGTAGTGAGGATGATGTGGCTATGAGCGCTCATGTGCCTCGAGAGAAGAGGTGGGGCGATATTGATCTGTAGAGAAGCTACAGATGGATGGCAGGATCCTTGAGGTGCCTAAACTCTTGGATGACATATGTGCTACGAGTGCCTTAAGACGATAGCGGGATGAATGGAGCAGTGGGTGCAGAAGATCACAGTGAAGCAGAGGCGGAGTTGGGACGTTGAAGTCTGGAGCAGCGTAGAAGAGAGGCAGTAGCAGCATGGAAGCAGCAGCGCAAAGGCTAATGGGATTTCAACAGCGAAGAGGCAATGCATTGCAGCAGACAGCGCAGTGCTTTAGAAAGACAGCACAACACAGCAACAGAGGGTGCTTCAGTGATGAGATGCAGCCCAACTAACTTGTCTATCAATGATTGGGTGATGGTCCTTCAGTGGCTTACTTCTCAGCAATTGAGTTGCAGTGCAGCATTGGCACTGTTATGGGCAGCATGATGCAGCAAATTGAGAGGGAGCTGCAATACAGATGTGGCAGTGTCAATGGCAGCAGTACAGTGGCGGTAGCGTAGTGGATGGAGGGCAGCACGCCAAGCATCAGCAGCGCAGAGACCGATGTTGAGATCAGGTGATGCTTCAGTGTGGAAGTATTGTTAGAGCACACTCCTCACTAAGAGGGAGTGTTGAGATTTTGGGGTAGCATCGGGTGTGCTCTAGCTCTGAAATTTTGTGGATGGGCCAAGACACGAGATCTCCAAGACCTAGAAAGCATTTGGAGAAATTTTATCCAGTGTAAAAAATATTCAAATAATTAATTTTTTTAATGGGGACCCTAAGTCTAACTTAGGGAAATTAAAAAATTAAAGTGAATTAAATTACACATGTGATGAAATGTTCTAAGTGACGTGGATCAAGTTTTCTTTTAATCTCAGCCGTTGATAAGAGATTAGATCTCGGTCGTTAATTTGCTAACGAGAAAAGTATAAAAGAAGGGCTTGGGGTTAGTTGGAAGATACACAAACATAGCAGAAGCACTGAAGCTAATTCGAATTTCTGGGGCATGATTTGCTGAGAAATTCGAAGTGAGTTTGCAGTGCAGTGAGGGGTAGAGATCGGCAAGGGATGATCTAATCCGAGGCAGAGAGTATAGCAACAGAGAGGCAGCTTGTACCATGCAGTGCAGAGACCAGCCAAAGGGACCTAGTCCAACAAGAAAAAAACAGAAGACTACGCAGAGGTTGCGTAAGCCCAGCCAATGCAGCGCAGGGGTAGCAGAGACCCATGCAAGGTGACGTAGGCCCAGCCAGGGAAATGTAGAGGCAACGCAGCACCAGTCAGGGTGACGCAGTAGGTACGCTGGCCAGTAGGGGCTGATGCAGAGGCTGCAGAGGCAGCGCTGAGGGTTCCAGGGGCCAGAAAGGGCTTGAATTCGTAATTCCTCGGTGAGGTTTGAATCAGCAATATTTTTGTCTCCGAGTGAAAGGTACAACTATCGTGTAATTTCTCTATAAGGCAGAGGATTTCTGGTGCCCATATCATTGTATTCAGATTCTGCATAATAATAAAACCCTTTAGAGCTGTTGCACCGGTTTTCTTGCATTAGGTTTTTCAGGGGACATTTGTCTGAAAATTTTGTGTAATTTTGTCACATGTGCATTTTGTTCAGTAAATGATCTATAGATGTGTAGGCTGCAGTTTGTATGTGCTTTAATATTTTTTCTGAATTCTTCATATTAATAACTTGTTAATTAATCAAAAAAGTAGGTGAAGTAGATCAAGACACTGCAGTAGGGTTTCTATTTTGAAACTTTGACATCCAAGTCTTTGTTGGTACCTTCCTCCATGACATCAATTGTTTTCACCCCTGGCCTTTCTTTATCAAAATATTTCTAGGTTGTATTATTCGCAAGCTATTTAGAGAGCCACCTGGATTACAAGCCCTTAGTTATCTATCTTCTAAGTCTTGCCAGGGAAGCCTCTCTTGTGGGGAGAATATCAGACCACAAAACAATGGGGGAGAAGCCATTGAGGTAACAGTGGTGTCCTAAAACCAAGTGTTCCTAGTGAGGCTTTGCACTAAGCTACTAGTTTTTTGGGTAAGAGTACCCTTGTCTTTTCAAAAATTTATAGATGCTCTCTAGTTTCTACTAGTACCGCAAATAGAAATGCTTGGCCTTATACATGTTGAGGGCCCTCAAGCTTTGTTTCCACATTCTTTGGCCACCTCCACGACCAATCTCCACTTGGAAAATCACTTCCCTTTTTATGATGCTCCCATCAACTAGGAGCACTACAAGACAGATGGATAGTAGCCTTGGCTTTGTTTCCATATTGGCGCAACTTGTGGCAATATGCCCATTGCCAACCCAATTCCCATCCTAGTGGTCAAAGGAGATCACCTAAGCCCCAATGGCAGTCAATCTCTTCTAGGAAATTATGCAATACAAAGTCTAGATCCTCCTCTAGGTCCTCCTCCAGACAATCTTCTATCTTAAATTTTCTCACCTCAACCTCGAATATCGAGGGAGGTAGCTCTAGAGGATCTTGATACTTTGGCGTTTTGGGAACTCCGTATTTTCAATCCATACACATTGTACATCCTTATTTCCGACCTGATCTCTGCTTCTAAAGTTTTATCTTGTATGCTTTAGCCTATATCAGCGCTTCACTTTATGCATTTTGTTTTTTATAAAAGTCTTTTTTGAGCTCCCGCTTTGTATTGACATGATTGTGTTTGGTAATCCCGTGAGCTACTTTGGTGGTCATTAGTTGGACATTAACAGAACTATCTTATCTTATCTATCCCTTATGAAAAGCAACAGCTAGGATAGATTTTTTAAAAAAATTATCAACATATATATACTGAATCTAGTTCCCAAATGGTAATGAAATTTTCTCTTGTTTCGAAAAAAATTAAAAATACAAATTATATATATATATATATATATATATATATATATATATTCAGGTTTATTAATATTTTCAAAAAATGAATACCAAATAAGAAGATTTGTCAATTCAATATGAATAAACTTCAATATGACAACTGGGGACCATTGTTATGAAGGCTTGCCAAATTTCAATCTACTCGTCCTAATTTATATTTAAAAAAACAATAAACAGTAAAACAAATTTTGAAATGTATATTTGCACTCTTGAATATCACAATGCAAGTGAAAGAAAGCTCACATACATGTTTCTTCACGTGTATTCATAGGTTCCTGACGAAGTGCATCTTCGCGATAGCGAAACCATCTTTGACCATTGAATGTTTTGTCAATATATGCCCGGTCAATGGTTCTCCATGCCTCCAAAAAGAGTAGATTTTCCTCAGTAAGTGCCCCTATGTTGCCAACTTAGATATCATTAATCAAATATGTTGTTAAAGTAAAAAGACAATATGTGCATCTCAGTTAAGGGACCAAAAAAAAAACCTTTCTTCTAATAAGGAACTCAATCTAAATAAGTTGAAAGTATAATCTTGGCTTAATATATATTTAAACAGAAAATCGGCATACTTTATGTGATACTAATAATGAGATTATTTTGTATCTAATTTGCAAAAGGGTCAAAGCAAATAATTCCAATTGAGGATGCCCCTTATACTTTACCTCTATAGGGAAATGATGAAATCCTTTCCCAGTTATTTCCTGCCTTGCAACATTCCTGGACCTTAAAGCTATGAAAAAGCATATATGGAATCGATTTAGGGATGTCCCTTGCTTTAGCATTAAATTTACCATTTATCCTTTTGATAATTGCAATCAGCAAACAAAAATTTTCCCTCAAAAGGTCGCTTATAATAACATCTCCAATGTTCCCTGATGATCTGCAAACAAATTTGCAAGTAGAGGAGGAGGAGATGCTGCCATGAAAGCCCACAAATGCATGGTGATTCTAGTTGTGAATCTGAATTTTCGGTTTCAAACACAGCCCTGATCCAGCTGTTCACAAGTATTAGTTTTCCAGTGTCAGATATTACTTTGAGAAGAATTCCATTGAAAGTTATCATTAGTCATTGGGTTATACAAAACTCAGAAAAATATAGTCAGATGGTCATAACCATTAGAAAGTTAGAAACCTCACCAAGGGATACTTGATTTGTTAACAAATACAAACATCTCAAAGTCCAACCTTCTAATGAAAAGATCCAAGCTTGAGCTACAAAGTTCAAGCAAGCAGCCAAAAATGTAGAAGCTAGAAAGCTAAGGGAGCCCAAATTTGAACTCAACATGATTGATTGAAAGTTAGTGACAAGCCTTGTTACCTACCAAAAAGTGGGTAACCCATAGGAGTATTTTTTCTCCCCCTTGGACAGCCAGCCAACCAGCATCCCTATTGATCAGCATTTCCTCTTGAAGGGAAGGTGGGTCATCCTTCGGTAGGTACTCTAACCATCTTGCAATCATGTGATTTCACTTAATATTTTGGGCATTCTAATATGGAATAAAGGGTGATCTGGATGATTGACAGATCTTGACTGTAAACTTGTTCTCTCACTTCACCAGGGAGGTTAGTCTTTGACCCTAGTCCAATGTGACCTCCTCTGATGCCTCAAGGTTATAGGAGGGGCACTAGCGAAACTTGGATTGATGTAGTGTGTCCAGGTTATTCCATACTTACCACTTTCCACCATTCCCTAGATTTCATCTCCATTCTTCGGGCTTGTGGTCATTTGTTCAATGTGATTGGCACCCTATTATCCTCATCCTTGAGTCTAGGCTGAAAACTTTTCCCTAGAGGTTGATGCAACTAAAAAAACATTAAAAGCATAAAATGGCCACACTAAAAGAAAAATAATATGAAAATGTAAAAGATAGCCAAGGCAATAATTAGCACATGGGAGATATCCTAGCATGAGCTTTATCCCCCTAGTTAGCCATCATTCAGTTCCGAGAGAACTTGACGCGCCACATATAAAAAGGAACCCTTGTAAAGTCCCAACTCTAATGAGCAATAAATCACCTCATCCTAATGGGTAGTAAACACTAAATCTATCAAATGCAAGCTTGGGCACTTGAGCTATGCACTCATATCAAAGCATTATCATAAAGAAGTAAAAGGTGCACCAGTGGGGTGGAAAAAGAAAGCCAATAGGGGTAACTCATGCCTCCATGATTTCTCGCTCCTTACATCTATACACTCGGAATGTTGGATCTCCATCAACTAGTCCCATGGCCATCACAACTTGCCCTGAAGTTTTTCCTTCCACAATCACCATCATCACAAGCATCTATGGATTGAAGGATTGATCTAGGACATGTCACTCCCACTTCAGGGTTGGAAACACCAAATAGGGTTGACCATCTAGCCATCCCTGACACAATTAGGGAACACTTTTACAGGATTTGGTCTAGTTAGATATTTGAAGGTGATCTCAACCTCAAGTGCTATTATGCCCCGTAACATTAAATATGGTCCACTATGATGCATCTATGGTTATTGTCCATGATGATTGGTGACTTTCACTAGATCTTGAGATGGTTTCTCTAGGTTGCTCCACATCACAGCAGTAGAGGCTTTCAGAGGTGATTTCCCGATGGCTCCATATCACAGCAGTAGAGGCTTTTAGAGGTGATTTCCCCACCACCTTAGCAAAGCAGTAGAAGCCATATAATCTAGTGCAAGGAAAGAGATTAATTTTGATGATGCAATGTTAATTACGTAGAATAGATCGTTGGGCCATTTTTTGCTCCACATGATGCTTGACACTCGGAGGAACTCGTAGATGTTGAAATGTTGAGCCCATGATTCCTAGTGTTGGAGATATTGATGATGTGCTCAGTGGACCCAGGATGCCCCAAGATAGCCTTGACATTGTTTGATGGGCATCACTTGATCTAGGGCGTAGATGATGATGGTCATCCTTGAGATGACTAGGGAAGGCTTGTACATCACCTTAGAGCCTAGCCTGGAAGATATATTCGATAGATTTTCCTTGGCCGCACACAACTGAAACCAGCCTAGATCCATCTTAACTCTGGATCTATCAAGCACAGAGAGGGGTAAAATCTCTCAAGAGGCAAACCTTTCCTCAAGTTTTTCACTCTAAAAAGAGGTTTGCACCTCGAGAGATTTGATCCCTCTCGGCGCTTCATAGATCTAGAGTTAAGATGGATCTAGGCTGGAGGAAGGACTTAGCTAGAGGAGCCTAGCTAGGTCTTTTTTCATCATTAAAGTTATTACCAATATTTATCATCTCAACAAACTGAGGTAACTAAGAAAATTTAAAATTAAAATGACGAGGTTAATCTTAGACGTATTTAGCATATTTAAAATTATTATATTAATATTAGATATATTTACATTGGCAGGTCGATTTCCAAAGTAGCAGCAGTCAGTGGTCGGAGGGAGAGTTAGAGAGATCGAAGCAGTGTGACGGAGGGAGAGTTAGAGAGATCGAAGCAGTGTGACGGGTAGGGGCAGTGATCTAGAGGAAATATTTTCCAGATCCAGAGAGGCAACAGTAAGAGGGCCGAGTTATCCCAAAGAAGCAGCATTGAGGGGTAGCGCAGTTGCTTCAGCCAAGCAATTCGATTTGGAGGAAAGAAAAATCGTTCTCAGTTCCAGAGGCCGGGAAGAAGTCCTAGAGGGCCAGAGAGACGATTTCCTCAGCATCCAAAGGCAAAACGACTTCATCAGAGGCCAGTCTAAAGGCAAGACGTCTAATCAACTACACAAAGCAGTGCAGAGGCTAACACAGAGCTCCAAGTGGTCGAGTTTTGGTAGGCAAAGCCGTGCCAAAGATTGCTTGTGGGAGAAGGGTAATTCCCTTCAGTATTTTGCCCAGATTTTCTTGTTTGGATTGCCAATTGAGCATCCATAGATGTACTCAGATTTCACTGCAGCATAATAAAATAAAACCCTCATCTGTTGCACCAGTTATCCCGAGTTGGGTTTTTCTAGGTACTTTTCTCCAAAAATTATTGTGTAAATTTTGTGTGTGTGCTAGCATTTCTTCCAAGGTTTATTCTTCCGCAGTTTTATTTGTGTAGATTGCAGTGTGATTTATTCAGTATTTGACGTAGAAAACAACAAATAAACTGTTAAATAAAATTAACAATTAGGAGAATAATTTTGAGTTGCCGCAATAGGATTCCAGTGTAGGAATTTTCACATTAATAGGGTGTTTAGGTTAATTTATTTGTAAGGTGAGTGGAGGAAGGCTCATATAAATAGAGTCTCCTTCTCACTTCATTTCTCATCATCACACATGTAAATTCGACCTCTCTAAAAGAGTGTGAATTACATTTCTTTTTTCTACTTTGGCATAATGTGATCTTTTGTGGAATCAACTTGCTCTTAAGAGGATGTGATTTTTGCTTGGAGACACTATTCTAGGATTGAAAGAAGAGCAATAGTAGAAGAATTTTCTAAGCTTATTATTGATTCTTAATATTTTGCATGCTTTTAAAGTATTAAAATAGGGTTTCTCTTGTACCATGTCTAATTGCTATCATTGTTGAAATTATGCTCCATAATTTCATGTAAAATTGTCTTCTCCATAGCCTATATAAAAGTACTCCTAATGTTCATGCTTTATTATTAATTTCTCCCCTTACAAGAATAGTAATTAGGGTGTTGTAAGTGGATGCCCTTTTGAATCCCCCATTACTTCAACAAGGTCCTTCCTTGGCATTTGCCCTAGTAGGTTAAGGCACTGATCTAAGAGTGTGTTGATAATCTCAAAATTGATTGCATATCTCCTTATATCCTCTCTCTCCTAGATGGCTAGGGCAGTTATTGGGGTTTTAGGAGCAGATTTGTGTGTAAGGTCTTGTTTTATTGCATGGGAGTGGCTCTAAATTGTAAGATAATTCATATAAACCCTCTAAAAGCAGACTATAGCACTTTAAGTTATCTTGCATGCTCTAGAAGGGTTGACATCATCTCCATTTATTATAGTTTATACTATGAAAATTCCTAGATCTGACAATCTAAGGAATCCTACTACAACAATATGAGTTAATTTCCCCTATTATGTAAATTACTTTACAGAATTAATTCATATCCGAATTATTGAAGTAACTACTGAAGCAGCCTACACTGAATAAAATATGATTCTGAAACAAGGAAACTGAGCAAGAAATCAATCACACATAAGACACCTTTAATATGGACTAAGTCCCCGGAAAAACCCAATGCGGGAAAACCAGTGCAGCAGATCTGAGGGTTTGTATTATTAAGCAGTACCAAATCCTGAATACATCTCTGAATACCTCAATGGTTCTTCAGTTACAGAGAGAAATACTGGCAGAAAGAAATTGTGAGAATACCTCAATCAATCACTCGAAAATCGGGTTGATCTGGTCACAGGAAATGTTGCCTTTGGAGGTCTTTGCGCAGTGACTGCGTATGCCTTGCTTCACCTCCTCTAGGCACTGCGTCACCCCAGCAACAAATCGATCTGACTCCTGGAATCACAGATCTGGGCCTCCCAGTCTCACACCCCAGCTCTCGACTTCTGGATCTAATCCGACAGCGGAATCTAGGAAACCCTTTGAACCTCTGCACAACCTGTGCATAGCCCTGACTGGCTCTGCGCTAGCTCTGCATTGACTTTGTTGGACATCTTCATGCCTCTCTCTGCTGATGATTCTATTGATCTTTGTAGCATCCGAAAGTGTTCCAAGTCTCAAAATTTGCAGGGAGGCTTGGACAGCAGCATTCCATAGAACCCAGAAATCGTTTCTGGAAATTCCACTCGATTCATGATGTATTAAAATAATTAAGTATTTTAATGAAGACACTAAGTCTAAACTTAGGGAAATAAAGTAATTAAAGGGTATTAATAAGTCAGATTGTGAATCTTCTAGAAAACATGGATCAAGTCAAGTTTTAATCTTAGCCATTGATTAATCTTCTAATCTGAGTCGTTGGTTCTCCAACGAAAAGATTATAAAAGAAGGCTTGAGGGTCATTTGGAAGACAAGTCGGGCATACACTCAGTACCCGAAGGAGATCGATTCTGAAGTAATAGAATTCGATTTCAATGGGAGAGTTGCAGGGCGAGGGAGTTGCAGAAGCAGAAGGAGGAGGGATTCAAGAGTGATCGAGATCAGGGACAAAGGGCAGCAATGGGCCACTGGAGGCAACTTGAGGCTGCAGCGCAAAGAACCCACGCAGTCCCCATGCAGACTTATGCAGTCCAGCGCTGGGACTGCGTAGAGAAACACATAGACAAGCACAAGAGTTAGCAGAGGCTAATCAGGGTGTCAGAGGATTGTCCGAGGGAGCCGGAAATTCAGTCTCAGGTGTTTCAGATTTTATCTACCGGTATATTTCCTTGTAAAGATATCATTTGCTGAAGAATTAATAAAACTCTCATCTGCTACACCAGTTTTCCCGCATTGGGTTTTTCCAGGGACAATTGTCCAAAAATAATTGTGTACAAGTGACTGATTCTTGTGCTTATGTCCTTTTTAGTTTATTTCTCTGCATATCTATTTGGGAATGTTGCAGTAGTATTTATTTCGATATCTGCCAGAAGATTTCTGAAAAATAACTTATTGAAAAAATAAGTAGGAGGAATAAATCTATCACTGCAACATTATAGTTTTTTAGATTGAAAAATTCACATGGTATCAGAGCCAAAGATGAGTAACAGGAAGGGAGAATCGACTAGCGAACAAAAGTCTATTATTGCAGCAGTAGGGCAGAAAGGTTCACGTAGTTCTCCAGGAAGGGAAAGAAGCATGATAGAATAGATGGATCATGATGTCTTTGTTTTGGCATCTAGACTTGAGGAAGAATTTGCTTGCGTATCAAGCACTGCTTCTTCTGATGTCTGGTATATTGAAAGTGGGGCCTCTGCTCACATGACTAGAGTGTAGGACTGTTTTTTCGACTAATAAGAAGAGCAGATAAATTTCAAAATAACCATGAGTAACAAAGCAAAATGCACTCTGGTTGGGAGAGGTACTGTAGTTTTTCAGATTGAGGCTGGAAATAGAATCTGGGCCACTAATGTACTGCATGTGCCAAGCTTGGGGATGAACTTGCTCTCAGTGTCTCAGCTTCAGAACCGAGGTTATGACGTCTACTTTATTGGAAATAGAGTCTACGTCAAACACCCCAGTTGGAAGAAGAAGGCACAGATCGAGGTAAGAAGCAACAAAATTTACAAGTTGCAACTCGAGTCTCCAATGGCACTGGTCAGCAGCGCAGATGAAACGGACCTGAATGAGCTATGGCACAGAAGAATGGGGCGTTGAGAACTCTTCAGAAGACTGTCACAGGTGCTCCAGAGTTGAGCACTAAACGAGATGATGTCTGCAAGGGGTGCATATTGGGAAAATATGCCAAGGCAGCATATCAGATAAGCAACAATAGGGCCAAGGGTGTACTAGACTTGATACACTCAGACATTTGTGGACTGAGGTCCACTAGAGCTCTTAGAGGTGTCGAGTACTTTGTCACCTTCATTGATGACCATTCCAGGAAAACTTGGATCTACTTTTTGAAGACCAGGGATGAAGTCTTCAGTCGGTTCAAAGAGTTTAAGGCTCTGGTTGAAAATCTAACAAGGAAGCGGATCAAGGTACTGTGATCAGATAATGGTGCCGAATACATAGATAAAGATTTCACTGGATTCTATGCAAGGGAAGGCATCAAAAGGGAGTGGACAACTCCATACAATCCGGAGCAAAATGGTGTGGCAGAAAGGAAAAACAAGACTATTGTTGAAGCAACACGAACGATGTTGTATGACCAAGATATGCCCAAATTCCTGTGGGCCAAAGCGAGTAATGCAGCTGTATACATTCAGAACAGGACTCCTCACGCTGTATTGGGAAAGATCAGCCAGAAAGCGTCTTCACTGGCAGTAAGCCTGAAGTGAGTCACTTTAGGATCTTCAGCAGTACATCTTACTGTCATGTACCCAGTAAGAAGAGGAAGAAGTTGGAGATTGTTGAAATCGCAATTGTCGTTAGACCAAAACCCACAGGCGTTAGTCTCCGCTACAATCGCCAGAGTTAGGATCCACGAGAGGCGATTAGTCCATGTCACGAAACACACGGGGACCGTTGAACCCAATGTCCAACAATCTCCCCCCCAACACAAGTCGGGTGAGTTTCGAACTCGAGACCTGTCGCTCTAATACCACTTGTTGGAATCATGATTGTCGTTAGACCAAAACCCGCAGGCATTAGTCTCCGCTACAATCGCCAGAGTTAGGATCCACGAGAGGCGGTTAGTCCATGTCACGAAACACACGGGGAGCGATGAACCCAATGTCCAACAGAGATGACTGCAGAGAAAGGGTATCTAGTAGGATACAACGAGAATGCAAAGGCATATCACATCTACATTACTGAGAGCAGGAAAGTCGTGGTGTGGAGGGATGTGAAGTTCATGGAGGAGAAGGGCTTCAGAAGATCCCGCGAGTTGCCTTCTGCTACGCAATCTAAGGAGGAGCCTCTGGTTCAGCCCCAACAACCAGCAGCAGAAAATTCAATTGCCTCTCCGAGGCATAGGGACCCAAGGGACGTGTCTCCCGAGGATGTGCAAGAGGAAGAGTCGGTAAATCCACCCACCATTAGTGGAAGAATGAGCAGGGAATTTCGACAAATTTTGAAGGATGCAAAAGACTTTGTCGAAAACCCTTGGAATGAGAAGAGACAGCGTAAGCAGCCTGAGAGGTATCAAACCTTGGTGGCTCAAGTCGGAGAACCTTCAAGTTTTTGAGAAGCAGCTCAGCAGTAGGTGTGGGTTGATGCAATGGTGGAAGAGTACAGTTCCATCATGACGAATGAATTCTAGGAAGTGGTTCCCAGACCTCAGGAGAGATCAGTTGTAGGATCCAGGTGGATCTACAAGATCGAGTATGTTGCAAATGGCAGCATCGAGAAGTTTAAAGCCAGGTATGTAGCTAAGGGGTATGCTCAGAAGGAGGGGGTTGATTATGAAGAAACCTTCGCCCCAGTAGCCAGGTACACCTCTATCATATCCGTGATATCCCTTGCTGCGCAGATGGGATGGGAAATTCACCAGATGGATGTCAAGACGGCATTCTTGAACGGGGTGATGAAGGAAGAGGTGTATATAGAACAACTGGAGGGCTTCGAGACACATGATCGGAAGACTCATGTGTGCAGATTGAAGAAAGCGTTATATGGACTAAAGCAAGCTCCTAGAGCCTGGTATGGTCGAATTGACAGCTACCTGCAGAAGATGGGATTCGTCAAGAGTGACACAGATCCCAAACTCTACTATCTGAGAGTAGGGAGTGAGTCGTTGATACTGGTTTTGTATGTAGATGATCTATTCTTGACAGGATCATCAAGGCTCGTCACAAACTACAAGAAGAATTTGGCTATAGAATTTGACATGAAAGATCTACGACGGATGCACTATTTTCTAGGGTTGGAAGTTTAGCAGCAGAATGGGGAGATCTTTCTTGGTCAAGGGAGATACACTACAGAGATTCTAAAGAGATTTCAGATGCAGGATTGTAGACCCATGACAACTCCATTGATCACCAACTGGAAGAAAATCGACACGTCTGAAGATGATGAGGCTAATCCTACATTATATAGGCATCTCATATGATCATTGATGTATATGGTAAATACAAGGTCAGACATCTGTTATGCTGTAAATAACCTCAGTCAATTCATGGTGGAACTGAAGAGGGCTCATTGGGTAGCAGCCAAACATGTTCTCAGGTACCTTCAACGGATAGTTGAGCTTGGATTGAAGTACACCCATAGGAATGATGTCAGGTTGAGTGGTTTCACCGATGCAGATCGGGCTGGAAGTTCAGTTGATCGGAAGAGTACCAGTGGGTATTGTTTCAGTCTAGGATCAGGAATGACTTCCTAGTGCAGCAGAAAACAGAAGTTCGTAGCACTAAGCTCAGTAGAAGCAGAATATATGGCAACCAGCACAACTTCGTGCAAGGCCATATGGCTTCGAAAACTGTTACTGAACCTACTCAAGGAGAAAATGGAAGTGACCAGCATCTTATGCGATAATCAGAGTTGCATCAAGCTCTCTAAAAATCCTGTGTTTCATGACAGGTCGAAACATATTGACATCAGGTGTCACTTCATCAGGGACTGTGTGCAACGTGGAGCTGTTCAGTTGCAGTACACTCCAACAGGAGAACAGGTGGCAGATAACCTCACAAAAGCTCTAGGGAAGACCAAGTTTGTCTACTTCAGAGAGAAGATGGGGACGATGAAGAATCCCTTCCAGTAGCAAGAATGGATTGGCATTCAGAAGGAGCTGTGGTACAGATGCGGCAGTGACAGTGGCAGTGTCAAAGGCAGCAGTACAGAGAACAGCAGCGCAGCAAATGAGGGGCAGCGTCCAGAGATCAACAGTGCAAAGGGTACTTCAAAAGGCAGAGCAGCATGCAGCAAGCATATTGTTGGAACACCTTCCTCGCTAAGAGGGAGTGTTGATTTTTGTAGCATCCGGAAGTGTTCCAACTTCCAAGTCTCAAAATTTGCAGGGAAGCTTGGACAGCAACATTCCATAGAACCCAGAAATCGTTTCTGGAAATTCCACTCGATTCATGACTTATTAAAATAATTAATTATTTTAATGAAGACCTTAAGTCTAAACTTAAGGAAATGAAATAATTAAAGGGTATTAGTAAGTCTGAGTGTGAATCTTCTAGAAAACGTGGATCAAGTCAAGTTTTAATCTTAGCCATTAATTAATCTTCTAATCTGGGTCGTTGGTTTTCTAACGACAATATTATAAAAGAAGGCCTGAGAGTCATTTGGAAGACAAGTTGGGCATACACTCTGTACCCGAAGAAGATTGATTCTGAAGTAATAGAATTTGATTTTAGTGGGAGAGTTGTAGGGCGAGGTAGTTGTAGAAGCAGAAGGAGGAGGGATTCAGGAGTGATCGAGATGAGAGACAGAGGGCAGCAGTGGACCACTAGAGGCAGCTTGAGGCTGCAGCACAGAGAACCCACGCAGAGTTACACAGTCCAGCGCTGGGACTACGTAGAGAAACACGCAGACAGGTACAGGAGTTAGCAGAGGCTGATCAAGGTGTTAGAGGATTGTCCGAGGGAGTTGGAAATTCAGTCTCAGGTGTTATAGATTTTATCTGCCAGTATATGTAGGAATTTTTGAATCTTAATTCTCATGCAGAAATTATTATTATTACTCTAGTTAAGCTTCTCCTACTTGTACAAGTTATTAACTGAATAAATTCAAGTTAACATCAAAGCAAAACACAACAGATCTCTACCAATTCAGACCTAGAATAAGCATATGCACACATAGACACAGTGACAGTTATTTCTGGACAAACTGTCCCCGGAAAAACCCAATGTGGGAAAACTAGTCTCTGGCTGCTGGAGGGTTCTATTATTAGGAATATTTCTGAATACACAATTCTGGTTTCCAGATCTGGAAAAACCTACAAAGAAAACTCTAGATCTGCAGCTCCTGGCTGATCTAAGACCAAAAAAACTGACTGATCCACACCCTCAAACGAGATTTACAGAATTCAGCCATATTTAGGCCTAGAAACCCCAGCGTTGCCCCTGAAAGACACTACTGTTGCTGTCGTTTGTTGCTGCTGTTGCTGCCGTCTGCTGCTGTTGCTGTTGCCATCCGCTGCTACTGTTGCCATCCGCTGCTACTGCTGCTGGCAGCTGTCGTCTGCTGTTGTTGCTGCCGTCTGTTGCTGCTGCTGCAGTCTGCTACTGTTGCCGCTGCTGCCTTTCTCTGCGCTATCCTTGCTGGTCTCTTCTCTGCTTCTTGTGTATTCTAGACCCCGGAATCAGATCATCCCCTTGGTCTAAATTCCCCTCTCTGCAACTGAAACACTTCAGAGAATTCTTAGCAACCCCGCCCAAGAATCTCAACTTAGTTTCAGTGCTCTGCCTCCATGTATTTTTTACAAATGACCCCAAGCCTTTCCTTTATACTTTTCTCGTTGACAAATCAACGGCCAAGATTAAATCTTTAATCAATGGCTAAGATTAAAAGAAAGCTTGATCCTTGTGATTTAAGATAATTTCATCACATGTTTAATTAAATTCATTTTAATTATTTTAGTTTCCTAAGTTTTAACTAAGGAAATACATTAAAATAATTAATTAATTTAATATCTCCTAAACCAGATGAAATTTCCCAAATCCATTTCTGGGACTTGTAGATCCAGTGTACTCTAGTCCCTCCACAAAGTTTGGGAGCTAGAGCACAACTGATGCTACCCCAAATACACAAAATCTCAACAGTATATTTCCTTGTAAAGATATCATTTGTTGAAGAATTAATAAAAACCTCAACTGTTGCACCGATTTTCCCGCATTGGGTTTTTCCAGGACAATTGTCCAAAAATAACTGCGTACATGTGATTGATTCTTGTGCGTCTATCCTTTACTATTTATTTCTCTGCATATGTATTCGTGAATGTTGCAGTAGTATTTATTTCGATATTTGCTAGAAGATTTCTAAAAAATAACTTATTGAAATAATAAGTAGGAGGAATAAATCTATCACTGCAACTGTATAGTTTTTCAGATTGAAAAATTCACAGATTCTCCGACTGAGAAAATCTCTCTCTATAAGCTACTCTACCCCTCACTGCACTGAATCACTTAGATCTGATCTTCATCTAAGAACTGCTCTGTCAGAATAATTTGATCTCAAGATTCACTCCATGTGTGTTTCCAAATGACCCTCAAGCCTTCATTTATAGTCTTCTCGTTGAGAAATCAACAGCTAAGATTATAACATGAATTGATCTTTGTTTTCTAGATCATTCTCACTTTGTTTTATTAATACCCTTTAATTATTTCATTTCCCTAAGTTAGACTTAGGGTCTCCATTAAAATAATTAATTATATTAATAAAACATGATTTGAGTAGAAGTTTCACAAACAGTTTCTGGGTTCTTTGGAATACCCGTGTCTAAGCCTCTCCACCAAATTTGGGGCTTAGAGCACTTCTGATGCTGCCAAAAATCAATAATCCCTCTTAGCGAGGACAGTGCTCTAACAATATGCCTATTGGATACTGCTCTGACCCTGAAGCATCCTCTGCGTTGCTGAAGTCCATCAACCACTGCGATGCTACTACTGCCACTACTATTGTTGCATCTATACTACAGCTCCCTCTCAAGTGTCGCATCTACTATGCTGCTAGCACTGCCACTACTAACATTGCATCTGCACTGCAACTCATCCACTGAGAGAAGCAGCTGAACTCACCCAAAACTGAACAAGTGTTCAATGGATACACCTCGGTGCTGAAGACTCCAACTATTGGTAACTACTGCATTGTCCCTCTGATGCACTGCGTTGTTGTTGCTCTGCACTATGTTGCACTCCTATGCACTGCGCTGCTACTGCTACGCTCTGCGCTGCTCAGAATCTAGCACTGCTACCTCTGCATTGTCGTCTCCATCACTCCTCGGCTCTCACTAAAGACTCCTCCATCCTACTACTGCAAATATGTGCTCTCGTAGCAAGGTAATGATCCATGTGGTGGGCTCCTCAAGGATCCTGCCCAACAGAAGTTTAAGATGAACTACAGTTCTATGTCACCCCACTTCTCTCCTCGAGAAGTGTGGGCACTCATCATGAACTCATCATGTTCGATCTTTGCGGTTGCAACCTTCGGATCATGCTTCTCATCTTTGTCCTTTTTCTTCAAAGGACACTGTGATGCAAAATGGCCCATCTCACCACATCTGAAGCATTTCACCTTCGAGACATCCCTCTTTTGTCTCTGTTGCCCTTGCTGCCCTTTCGATGTGAGGGCTAGTATTCTCCTCCTCCTTCGGACCCTTAGATCCGCTCCTACTACTGCCGTCTAGATTGCACTTGACTAGATCTCTCCTCAGCTCTTCCTCCTGAAGTGCTAACCACATATGCTCCCAACTAGGAAGCATAGCCCTGCCCAAAATGCTCTAGGCAAAAACCTACCACTCCTCCGTGACTGCGTTAAGGGGTAGCCTCACCATAGTCGTTGCAATTCGGGTGGATCCCACGGTTGCCAACTGGTCTCGAATTTCCTAAAGCCTCGTAAGGAACGAAGCAATGCGCTCCCCCTTCTGCATCTAGATCATGCAGAGCTTCTGCTCCAAGTACATCTTCCATTGCTCGAAAGTTCCTTCGTACAACAAAGATAAAAGCTTCCCACATCTCCCTAGCGGTGTTCTTGCCAGCTAAATGAGAGACTATGTGATCCTTTACACCATCAAGAATTAGCCTCTTTCACTTTGCCATATCAAACTTGTACTTCTTAAGTTGCTCCGGATCTGTAGGTACAGCAACAACATTCGCCACGAACATCTTGAGATCGAATTCATCTAGAAGGAACTAAATCTTTTCTTTCTAGATTACATAGTTGGAGGAAACCTCCAATCAGTCCTGATCTCGAAGACCATGAGCTATCGTCTCAGTCGAACATTGTCGAACTTCTTCCTCTTTCTCCCCCTCTGCGCAGCCTAGGCAGGCTTATGCACTCCCTCTGGAGCTCGTAGATCTGTTGCCTGGGTTTGTTGCTCAAATCCTAGAAAATTGTTGAATTCCTCGGGTAGGAACTCACTGAGGAAGAAATCAATCACACATAGGACACCTTTATTTTGGACTAAGTCCCCAGCAAAACCCAATGCAAGAGAACCAGTCCAACAGATCTAAGGGTTTGTATTATTAAGCAGTAGCAAATCCTGAATACATCTCTGAACACCTCCAAGGTTATTCAGTTACAGAGAGAAATACTGTAAGAAAGAAATTGTGAGAATACCTCACTCAATCACTAGAAAATCCGACTATTCCGGTCACTGGAAAAGTTGCCTCTGGAGGTCTCTGCACAGTGACTACATAGGCCCTTTGTCACCTCCTCTAGGCACTGCATCACCCCAGAAATAGATTGATCTGACTCCCAGAATCACAAATCTGGACATCCCGGTCTCACACCCCAACTCCCAGCTTCTGGATCTGATCCGACAATTGAATCTCGGAAACCCTCTGAACCTTTGCGTAGCCCTGACTGGTTCTGCGTCACCTTAACTGGCTCTGCACTGACTCTGCATTGGCTCTGTTGGACGTCTTCCTGCCTCTCTTTGATGATGATTCTCCGGTTGAGAAAATCTTTCTCTCCGGAAGCTACTCTGCCCCTCACTGCATTGAATCCCTTAGATCTGATCTTCGTCCGAGCACTACTTCGTCAAAAGAATTCGATCTCAAGATTCACTCCACGTGTGTTTCCAATTGACCCTCAAGCCTTCCTTTATAGTCTTCTCATTCAAAAATCAAAGGCTAAGATTATAACATGACTTGATCTTTGTTTTCTAGATCATTCTCACTCTATTTTATTAATACCCTTTAATTATTTAAATTCACTAAGTTATACTTAGGGTCTCCATTAAAATAATTAATTCTTTTAATAAAACATGATCTGAGTGGAATTTTCAAAAATAGTTTCTGGGTTCTTTTGAATACCTGTGTCTAAGCCTCTCCACCAAATATGGGGCTTAGAGCACTTCCGATGCTACCAACAATCAAAATATACAAGTGTTGCGAAAACCGCAATTAAATCACGATTTTTTTGTTGAGATAAAAAAAATCGTCCGATTAAATCGGTGATTTTAAATCGTGATTTTTACGAAAAAAAATCACAATCAGAAAAGTATAATGTAAATTTTTGTAGATGTTCTATGCTTGATGCAACTTTACTTTTATACCCAATATCAAACAGCAATCACATAAACAAGAAAGTAAAATGATGATAGAACATACCAATAGATCGACAGAAGACAAGCCAAAAATACACTTAACTTGATCAACAAAATATATGTTTTGTGGTGCACTACGGCGGTCAACAGGTTGCTTCAACCAGCAAAGTCTCTACACGGTCAGCCAACCAAAATGTGTCACACAACCCTCTCGGATAGCTCTATAACAGTCAACCCAAAGTCAACAAAAGTCAATGTTGTCCATTCAACGGTCAATGCAAAACAGCAGCAGTAACAAGTCAACGCAGCCAAGTCAAAGTCAACGTCCAACCTCGATTTCTGTGCCAGAAAATGCAGACTGCAGAAATCGGAATTTTGGGAGAGTTTGAGGGCAAGTTGACCATGCGTTGACCAAAGTCAACGCTAGTCAAATCTGCACTAAAAGCCTAGGTCAAAACAAGAAAATTCGTTGCTGTGTTTTCCCACGTGTCAGAGAAGAAGAGCCTCCAAGATGATGATTGAACCAATCAAATGATGAGAGAGAATGTGTGATGAGTGATGGTGAAAATGACCAACAACGTTGACCTATATATATCCATCAGTGAGTGTGTATGACACATCTGTTGAGGCTTCAAGCCTATATTACAATTCTGGTCGACCTTGCACATAAGAGCAATTAATTCAAAATAAATGTTTTGCACATCGGATCAAGATGATCTTTAGATCGATCTTGCACCTCTCCGAAAGAGGAATCCAATAAAAATATAGGCATCTTCATCTGAGCATCACAACATGGAGTTTGAACCTAGTTGTCCAAAATTAACACTCCCTTTCAACTAGGGAGAACTCCCTCCACCTGTGTAATCCAAACATCGTGCGTCATCCCACCGTAACTTGCTTTGTTGGCATCTTTATTTCAGAACAAAAGGGTGAGTCTCAAAGACATCACTCTCGGCTGACAAAATCAGCTCAGAGGTTCGAAACCTCTATAGGACTCAAAGGAGTCACATACCAACCCGAAGTCAGTTGGAAGTCTGAAACCTCACTAAACTTGATCCCAGATCAAGTGGTTGGACACGTGCCATCCTAGACATATAGAGTACGACAATCTCCAATGCGTCCATCGGTCTTTGCTACTGATCTCTATATTTTCTCACCTCATTGGCCAAATGAGAGGTACTTCCCATGAGTCCGGGACTCCATGGGTAGGATGCATATGAGGCACAGATCAAAGAGAGGTGAACGAACTCAATATCATAACAGTGGGGCAGAAGCACACCAACAAGGTTCGGCAAGCCTAGCCTTGTAGTTGCTTATAGCTCTAAGAAGCTATCCCCAAGGCCCCCTGGAGCTCCAAGAGCTCATCGTCCAACAGGACCCTCAGCATAGGGTCGTTCCACAATACCAAGATTCTCACGGAAGGTTAGGAACTTGACCTTCCCCGAGAGCTTTGTGAGAATATCCGCGACCTCCTCATTAGCTCCTATATGATCGAGCCTTACGATGCCTTGTTGTACCATATCTCAGATAGAGTGGTACCTAATATCAATATGCTTGAATTGATCATGGAACACGGGATTCTCGGACAAACGAATCCCACTCTGGTTATCACAAAGCATAACGGTGGTATCTAGCACATGCTCGAACAGCTCACTGAAGAGCTTTCGCAACCAAACTACTTCACAACAGGCCATACTCGCAGCAATGTATTCAGCCTCAACGGTGCTCAAAGCCACCGACTTCTGCTTCCTGCTCATCTATGATATTGAAGCAGACCTAAGTGTGAAGCAGCATCCAGATGTGCTCTTGTGATCCACCACACTGCCAGCCCAATCGGCATCAGTATATCCATGGAGTGTCACGCTCCCGGCAGTGTATCTCAGCCCATGGTTTATCATGCCCCGGAGATATCTTAACAGATTCTTGGTACCAACTCAGTGAATGTGATGAGGATCAACCATGTGTTGACTCAAAGTGTTCACTGCAAAACATACGTCCAGACGGGTGTTCACTAAGAACATCAGGGCCCCTACGAGTTGACGATACTCGATAGGATTTGCTAGCATAGGCTCAGTAGCGCTGCCACTCAACTTCTTAAAGTTGAGCTCCATCGGTGTCAACACGGACTTATAGTCCACAACTCCAAATCTTTCCAGCAGCTTCACAATGTATTTTCCTTGAAAAAGGAAAATCTCGTCAAGTCTCTGCCAGACCTCCAGGCCTAGGAAGTAATGCATCAGTCCTAGGTCCTTCATCTCGAACTCAGAAGCGAGCTCCCTCTTACACTGATGAATGAGAGGGTCAGCACCTGTCAGGAAGAGATCGTCCACATACAGCACCAGAATGAGAGACTTTTCTCTATCAACCTTGAAGTATAGGTTTGGATTAGAATTACTACGAGTGAAGCCCAGCTTCATCAGGTAGCTATCTATCCTCTCGTACCAAGCCCTAGGAGCTTACTTCAACCCATAGAGGGCTTTCTTCAACCTGCAAACACGGGTATCTCTATCCTGGACTTCGAACCCCAAAGGTTGCTCCACATACACCTCTTCCTTTATCGCATAATGCAGAAAGGCGGTCTTCACATCTATCTGATGAAGATTCCATCCTTGCGTAGCAGCAAGGGCTATGATAGATCGGATGGTGGTATATCGGGCCATAGGTGCAAATATGTCATCATAGTCTACGCCTTCCTTTAGAGAGAAGCCACGGGCAACAAATCTTGCCTTGAACTTTTCAGCACTACCATCAGATCCATGCTTGATCTTATAGAGCCATTTCGAGGTGACAACTGCTTTGTCCTCCGGTCTTGGAACCACATCCCAGACATCATTCTTCATAATGGACTCATACTCTTCATGCATAGCATCCTTCCATACTTGATGCTTTACGGCTTCTTCAAAAGATCCAGGCTCAGATTATACGATAGTACTCATGACTGCTAGATACCCTTGGTATCTATTCGACTTCTTGCTTTCACAGAATGTCCCCCTTGGGGCCATATATTTCTCGGTATCCTTGAGAGTATCCCTGAGCGATGAGGGTCTTCTCTTCATTGAAGGAGGTGGATCAATAGGGTCCATCAGTCATTCAACATCGGGCATTGTCTCATCCTGTAGAAATTTCTTCTTTTCCCACCCCGGTTTTTAGTTTCACCTTATTTCTCCAATTAGTTAAATGCCCTTTCCCATAACCTTACATTCAACAAGCTGGAAAATAAATATTTGCTGAAAACACAAATTCTGGAAATTTTTCAGAATGCTGGAAAATGCAGAAATAAAAATCAGCAAATACAAACAGCCATTCAACACATGATAACACAGAGATTTTTGGTCAAGGTGACCCTGGAAAAACCCCCTACAACTCTTGGGGAAAACCAGTTCGAAAGCTCCTTCTTATTTCTGGGAAAATAAATTTTTACAGTAAGAGAAAAACTCAGAAAAAAATCAGCAAGTACAGATTACAACTTATCTCGTTTTTCGTGTTTTACCACCACCTCGAAAAACGTGTAAACAGCAAAACAAACCAGCAATAAATGTTGTTGGGCCTCCTTGGTTTTCATGCCAAAATTTGCAGCCTTAAATATTCTTTGCTCCTGGACCCAATACAGAACGTGCAAGTTGCCATAAATCTTTGTTATCTTTGTTTTCTCGAGTTTCGTCTTGAGAAAAAGCAAAGATTACTATCTGGGTTTTACGCTCGATGCAGCTGAGAGATCTGACCACTTGTTACCCATGCGGCCTCTTGGAAACTGAGCCAAAAATGCTGTCCGGATTTTCTAGAAAATCGTGCCCAAAATCTTCCTTTCACTGTGTGCTAACTCTGCTGTACAGAATTGTTGAAACACTGCCTTGGAGTGTGTGCCAAGCTGCTTCCTCCTTCTCCTCACTGCCTAGAAATCTCCCTTGCTCTCTTTCTCTCCTTCTATCAATCTGCTCATGAAAGAATGAATGACCTTTTCCCTCTTTTTCCTCCTTTAACCAAACCCTAAGTGACTTTTGGAGAATCCCTAAATCTAATGGCTGAGATAGCTTTAGATCTAGGGTTGAGAGTAAATGGTCATTTAAATCTCACTTTTTATTTTTTAATTCACCCCACTTTAATAAAGACCCACTTAGTCATTTATTTCCAAAGTCACTTTTCACTTTCTAATTTCACATTGACTTTATTAAAGTCACTTTAAATTAGACTTTGTCTTTTATCACTTAAAGTCACTTTTAAATTAGATTTGACTTTATAACTTTATAAAGTCACTTTAGGAAGAAAAATTAAATTCTTTTGGACATTTTTCCTAGGCCAAAGATCTGACCTTCTGAACCACTGTCCTCCGGTAACGAATTTCAACACTCCTCTTCTGGATTTGGGAAGGTGTTCCTCTACACCATCTTGTCTCTTTGACAGGTATGCTTGCCCAGTGGTAAGGCTTTGGTAAGAATATACTCTGACTTGCTCATCGAAGCGGAATATACTCAAGCTTCACAGCTCCCTTCGGAACATAGTCTCTGATGAAATGACATTTGATCCCGATATGCTTTGACCTATCATGAAATATTGGATTCTCCGTGAGTTTAATGCAACTCTGATTATCACAGTAAATCATTGAAGGTCTCAACGGCTGACCAAATAAGCCAAACAACATCTTGCGAAGCCAGAGGGCCTCACAACTAGCTAGACTGGCTGCCATATACTCTGCTTCCGCTGAACTCAATGCTACTGACTGCTGCTTTCGGCTAAACCATGACACCACTGCCGAACCCAACCCAAAACAACACCCTGAAGTGCTCTTCCTATCAGAAGCACAACCTGCCCAATCAGAATCAGTGTAACCTGCCAATCTCACTCCATCCCCCTGCCTATAGTCCAGACCATAATCCACTGTCCCCTGCAAGTATCGCAAAATGTGTTTTGCAGCCACCCAATGAACCTTCCTAGGCTCACACATAAACTGACTCATCGTGTTGACTGCAAAACAAATATCTAGTCTAGTGTTGACCAAATACATCAAGGAACCAATCAGCTGTCTATACAATGTGGGATCCACCAACTCGAAATTTGAAGCATGAAGCTTCTTCCAGTTGGTGATCATCGGTGTCGACATGGGTCTACAATCCTCCATGTGGAATCTGCCAAGGATGTCTACAATATACTTCCCCTGTCTCAGGAAGAAATGCCCCTCCTCCTGCCACACCTCCAAACCCAAAAATTAATGCATCAAGCCGATGTCCTTCATCTCAAACTCCACCGCAAGATCTCTCTTGCGGTGCTCTATGAGTCTCTCTGCACCTGTAATGACTAATTCATCCACATACAGCACCAGAATGAGAGGCTCCTCACCTATCACAATATAGTAAAGGTTCGGATCTGCCTCACTCTTTGTGAAACCCATCTTCTGCAAGTAAGTATATATCCTGGAGTACCAAGCTCTGGGAGCTTGCTTCAGGCCATAAAGGGCCTTCTTCAGTCTACACACATGGGACTCCTTCCCATGCACCTCAAAGCCCTGTGGCTGCTCAATGTACACCTCCTCCTGTATGAAGCCATTGAGAAATGTGGTCTTCACATCCATCTAGTGGATCTTCCAACCCATCTCTGCTGCTATCGATATAATGGAGCGGATCGAAGTATATCGAGCCACGGGAGCGAAGGTCTCCTCATAATCAACTCCCTCTACCTGGGAGAACCCTCTAGCCACAAACCTTGCTTTGAATTTCTCAATGCTGCCATCTGCAGCATGCTTTACCTTGTAAAGCCATCTGGAAGTAACCACAGATTTTCCCTCAGGCCTCGACACCACCTCCCAAACATCATTCTTCATGATAGAAGAATACTCCTCCTGCATGGCCTCTCTCCAGACCTGCTGGCTAGCTGCCTCCTCATAGCTAGAAGGCTCAGAGTCAAGGATGCTGGTAGCCATTGCCATATAGCTACAAAACCTCTCGGGTGGTTTGCTCTCTCTGACCGGCCTCTTAGGCTCAGCAACAGATGTGGCATCTCTCAAGGTGTCCTGAAGCCACTTGGGCTTCCTCTTCCCTGAGCATACTTCTCCCATTGGAGAATGAAACTCCTCCTCCTCATCATCATCAGGAGCCTGAACTCCTTACTGTCTGTCTGCTATCCTCCTGCCTGCACCTGAACCTGTAGAAGCTGAGGTACCGTGTGAACTGTCCATCAGTGGACTCCCTAGTGAACTGCTCTGTGGACTGCTCTGCATGCTGCCCGAAGCACCACCCCTCTGACTCTGTGAGCCACTGCTCACTGACGGACTTGACATCGTCATAGATGTACCTCCGGATCCTCCTGATCCCTGCCCACTGGATCCCTGTGACTGACTCAACTGCTGCTGAGGGTCTGGCTGATCCAGATACTCTAACTCCCGTGACCTCCTAAAGGCCCTATCCTCCTCGAACTTCACATCCCGCCTGACAACAACTTTCCTCTGTGCAGGAATGTAAATCCAAAAGGCCTTTGAGGTCTCACTGTAGCCCACAAAGATACCCTTCTCTGCGGTGGGCTCTAGTTTGGTCCTCTTCTCCTTGGGTATGTAGGAGTATGTAATGCACCCAAAGATACGAAGATGACCAATATCAGGCTTCTTCCCAGAAAAAGCCTCCTCCGGAGTCATGTGCCCCAAGGCACGATGCGGACTCCTGTTCTGCAAGTAAACAACTGTGTTGCAGGCCTCTGCCCACAAAAACAATGGCAACCCCTGATCATGTAACATGGCTTTGGCAGCCCCTCCGATGGATCTGTTCTTCCTCTCCGCAACCCCGTTCTGCTGGGGGTTGTAAGGAACAGTGAGCTCCCTCCTAATGCCTGCCTCTGCACAATAGTCAACAAACTCTCCAAGGGTGTACTCTCCCCCATTGTCCGACCTCAGGGACTTGATCTTCCGACCTGTCTGTGTCTCCACAAGAGCTCTGAACTCCTGAAACTGCTTGAAGACCTCACTCTTGGTCTTCAAAAAATAAATCCAAGTCCTCCTGGAGTGATCATCAATGAATAAAACATGGTACTCATATCCAATGTTTTAAAAAATGGAATCGGTCAGCTACCAGGCCGAGGTAATGACTCGGTAATGACTCGGAATTCTGCTGTCACTGCTGGGAAAAGGGGATTTGGCAAACTTGCCCATCGCACATCCTCTGCAAGTATCAAAGTGATCAGTACTGAAATCTGGCACACCTGTAGTGATCTCCCGTAAAGTCCTCAAGGCTCCATGATACATGTGCCCCATCCTGCGGTGCCAAATCTCACACTGCTCAGAACTGCTAGCTCTGCTGTCGGTACTGCTGCTCAATGCCAAAAGGGACTGAAATGCAAACTTGTACACCTTTGCATGGAGTACACCTATCACTCTAGCTGAATCAGCTGGAGTGCCCCTGGGATACATCAACACCTGTCCTCCCCTGAATAGTATCTCATATCCTCTGTCCTCCAAAGTTGAGACGGATATGAGGTTCTTCCTCATCCCTGGCACATAAAGAACATCTGACACCTTCAAGGGAGGTTTGGACTCCCTCTGAAATGTCAATGTTCCCACACCGACTGCTCTAACAACTCTGTCATCACCGAGTACTACCTCTACATCAGTGCCACTCTCTGAAAGCTCTGAGAAGTACTCACGGACTCTTGTCATGTGACGTGAAGCCCCACTGTCCACATACCAGATACCCGAAGATGCTCCACTAATCGAGGGAAATGCATGCTCCCTCTGAACCTCTATGGCAGATAATCCCGCACTAGAGGACTCACACGCAGTGAACCCAAACTCCCGGTCAAAACGATCTGCAAAGTCCTCAACCTCTGCTGAAGCTGCCATGCTCTGGTTCTTCCCCTTTTTCTTCTTCTTCTCCGGACACACAACTGCATAGTGTCCCATCTTCTGACAATTCCAACACTTCACTTTGGAATAGTCCTTCTGTGAGTTATCCTGTTTACCTTTACCTTTGCCCTTGCCCCCACCATTGCTTGTGGAAGCCTGCTTCTTCCCTTTGCCTTTCTTGCGTCCTGCCAACAGTGCTACATCCTCATCCTGCTCAACTGGCTTGGTTGCCCCAAGCTAACCTTTCCTGATCTCTGTCTGAATGCAATCATCCCAAAACCTCTCCCATGTGGGAAAGGTCTCACGTGCACAAACCCCATCAGCAAAGTTCATCCATGAACTGGGGAGGCCATTCACTGCTATCCGCACCAACTCAGTGGGTTGAATGACCTCTCCAATTGCTGCCAACTCATCTCTCACATTAGTAATCTTTGTGAGATATCCAGTTGCACTATCAGTCTTACCCATCTTAATGGTCTTCAGCTTCTCCTTCAGGACCATTTTCCAGTTCTCATTGGTACTTTGGTAGAGATTGGACAATGCTGTCCACATCTCATGAGCATTTCTCTTTCCTCTCACATGAGGAATGCAATGGTCTTTGATTCCGTCTAGAATCAGTCTCTTACCCTTGTTGTTCTTTTTATTATATGCTGCTAACTGAACAGCATCAGTAGGCACATTAACAGGCTGCTGTGCGGTATGCACCATGATGTCCCAGACTTCTGCCTCCTCAAAGATACTCTGCATTCTCTCCTTCCAAACGTTGTAATTGGTATGCCCAAAACCTATCCTCCACCCTCAATCCCAATGACATCCTGCTGTCCTAAAATTGAAAAATAGCACTGCTGTAGTAAAGATAAAAAAAATTTGTTTGTGAAAAAATCAGCTTGCTGGAATTTTCTGAGTGAAAAATCAGCAGATTGTATTTTTCTTCTTGCTGTCCCAAACTGCACTTTCAGCACCCAAGCTCTGATACCATGTAGAAATTTCTTCTTTTCCCACCCCGGTTTTCAGTTTCACCTTATTTCTCCAATTAGTTAAATGTCCTTTTCCATAACCTTAAATTCAACAAGCTGGAAAATAAATATTTGCTGAAAACACAAATTCTGGAAATTTTTCAGAATGCTGGAAAATGCATAAATAAAAATCAGCAGATACAAACAGCCATTCAACACATGATAACACACAGATTTTTGGTCAAGGTAACCCTGGAAAAACCCCCTACAACTCTTGGGGAAAACCAATTCGAAAGCTCCTTATTTCTGGGAAAATGCTTTTTACAGTAAGAGAAAAACTCGGAAAAAATCAGCAAGTACAGATTACAACTTATCTTGTTTTTCGTGCTTTACCACCACCTCGAAAAACGTGTAAACAACAAAACAGACCAGCAATAAATGTTGTATGGCCTCCTTGGTTTTCGTGCCAAAATTTGCAGCCTTAAATGCTGCTGTACGGACTGTCTAGAAAAGCGTGCAAGCTGCCATAAATGTTGTTGTACTGTTTTTCTCGATTTTCGTGCAGAAAAAACAGAAGACTGCTGTATGGATTTCTGCCTCGAAATCTGTGCAAGGGTACAGCCACTTGCTGTACGACCTCCCTCAAAAAAAAACGTGCCAACAAAACAACTTCTCTGCTCCTTGATTTTCGTGCCAACTCGCTGTACGGCCCTCTTGGAAACTGAGCCAAAACTACTGTACGGATTTTCTAGAAAATCATGCCCAAAATCTGTCTTTCACTGTGTGCTAACTCTACTATACAGACTTGCTGAAACACTACCTTGGACTGTGTGCCAAGCTGCTGCCTCTTTCTCCTCACTGCCCAGAAATCTCCCTTGCTCTCTTTCTCTCCTTCTCCCAATCTGCTCATGAAAGAATGAATGACCTTTTCCCTCATTTTCCTCCTTTAACCTAACCCTAAGTGACTTTTGGAGAATCCCTAAATCCAATGGCTGAAATAGATTGAGATCTAGAGCTGAGATTAAATGCTCATTTAAATCTCACTTTCTATTTTTTAATTCACCCCACTTTAATAAAGACCCACTTAGTCATTTATTTCCAAAGTCACTTTTCCTTTCTAATTTTACATTGAGTTTATTAAAGTCACTTTAAAATTAGACTTTAATAACTTTATCACTTAAAGTCACTTTTAAATTAGATTTGACTTTATAACTTTATAAAGTCACTTTAGGAGAAAAATTAAATTCTTTTGGACACTTTTCCCTAGGCCAAAGATCAAAAGCCTTAGGGAACCACCTGTCCTCCGGTAACCAAATTTCAACACATCCTTCGGTTCTTCCTGAGTTCCAGACCTTACTTCATGATCTTCCTCAAAGCTTGGAATATTGCTTACTTTCCTGAGGAAAGCATCTTCATCAAAGGTAACATCGTGGCATATCTCCACTTCTCTTTGACTAGGCACATAGACTCTATAAGCCTTCGAAGTTTCAGTGTTGCCCACAAACATTCCCTTCTTCCTAGAAGCATCCAGCTTTCTCCTCTTCTCTTTCGGCACATGAAAATAAACGGGACAACCAAAAAACTCTAATATGAGAAACGTAAGGTTTCTTACCAGGGAAAACCTCTTCGGGAGTTTTGGAGTGTAGAGCAGAATGTGAGCATCGGTGTTGTATGTACTCAACAGTGTTCGCAGCTTCTCCCCAAAGAAACTTCGAAAGACTTTGGTCACATAGCATGGCACGGGCAGTAGAGTGTAAAAACTCTGGTAAACTTGAATAAGTATATATTATTATTGATAAAATATGAGATATGAGATATGATTACAATGGGGAATCACCAAGGCTTTAAATATAGCCTCATAGTGTCCCTTGGTAAAGAGGCATGATCTTTGACCATGCCCTTTCACTTAATAAAACCTAATATAACTATATCTAACTAATAATTAATAAAATATACATAACATTGCTCCTCTCTTAAGATGCTTTGTCCTCAAAGCATACGTAATGATGGGTGTTGCTGGCGAAATGCTTCAGACTCCCAAGATGCTTCTTCAATGGGCAAATCCTTCCACTTGATTAAATATTCCGTAATAACACGAGAGCGCAGCTTCTTATCACGGGTAGATAGGATACCTTCGGGCTCTAGAACGAGCTTGCCTTCATCATCCAAAATGGGAAGTGTTGTTTGGGGCAACTGATGGTTACCCAATACCTTTTTTAAGCAGGACACATGGAAAACATTGTGAACACGACTGGTATCGGGAAGGCTCAACCCATAAGCGACTTGACTGATCTTTTTAATAATTTGATACGAACCATAAAACTTTGGAGCTAATTTATTTTTTCCTTTTTGTTTAAGGGACAACTGCTTGTATGGTTGAAGCTTGACAAACACCCAGTCTCCAACTTCAAATGATCTCTCAGTGCGATTACGGTCAGCTTGTTGCTTCATACGATTCTGTGCAACACTCAAATTTTCTTTTAGAATTTGGACGACCTTTTGGTGTTCTTCTAGTTGATTTTTTACTGCTGGAAAATTAGTTTGAACTGAAGCAAAATCTTTCCACTTCGGAGGCTCATATCCATATAGAGCCTGGAATGGAGTCATTTTTGTCGATGTATGGTAAGTAGAATTATACCACCATTCGGCAAGATGCAACCATTGGACCCACTTATTTTGTTTCTCCGTAGCATAACACCGTAGGTAAGCTTCCAAACATTTATTAACAACCTCTGTTTGCCCATTTGTTTGAGGGTGATAAGCTGAGCTCATGTTGAGGTAGGTTCCAACATGGTTGAACAATTCCTTCCAAAAGTTTCCTTTAAATTTGGCATCCCTGTCACTGACAATAACTTTCGGAAAGCCGTGTAGTTTATAAATATGTTTGCAGAATATCTCCGCAATTTGCTTTGCAGAGTCTGTTTTTTTTAATAGCGATAAAGTGAGCATATTTAGTGTGTCTATCTACTACAACGAAGATCTTATCCTTGTCATCCGATACAGGTAATCCTTCAATAAAATCCATCGATATTTCTTCCCATTTCTGAGTCGGAATATTTAAGGGATGAAGTAAGCCAGGTGTCATAATGTTTTCATTTTTATTTCTTTGACACTTGTCACATTCTGCAACATATTTTTGAATATCGTGACTCATACCCCTCCAGAAAAATGACTGACGAGCATTGTAGTAGGTTTTGAAATATCCTACATGCCCAGATGACATGGAATCATGTGATTCCTTGAGTATTTTTGATATAAACTTGGATTTGGAGTTTAGATAAATTCTCCCTTTGTACCATAAGATATCGTTCTTCCATTCAAATTTTGAATTCCCTGGGAGATTATTGATTATAGCCAACATTTCCGGATCTTTGGCGTACTCACTTCTAATCTCATTAAGCCATTCAGGCACAACAATCGAAACTGCAAGTAACGCTGATTCCTCATCTTTTCTAGACAGGGCATCCGCTACTACATTGTCTTTTCCTTTCTTGTGTAATATCTCCATGTCAAAAGCGGCAATCTTCTCGATCCATTTTTGTTGTTCTTCAGAGAGTGTTTTTTGTTGAAGGAGATACTGAAGACTATTATGATCTGTTCGGATGGAAAATTTACTCCCTAACAGATATTGTCTCCATTTGGCCAATGCATGCATAATTGCGAGCATTTCCTTGTTGTATGTGGACTTGAGACGCTCATGTTTATTTAGTTTTCTGCTTTCAAAAGCAATAGGGTGCCCCTCTTGCATTAATACTGCACCAATACCGAATCCAGAGGCATCACATTCAATGATAAATGGTTTAGAAAAGTCAGGAGTTGCCAATACTGGTGCATTAGCCATTACTTCCTTCAAATCTTCAAAACATTTCCCTGCTTCTTCATTCCATTTAAACGAATTTTTCTTTAAAAGATTTGTAAGAGGTGCAGTTCGATGCGCATAATCTTTAATAAATCTTCGATAATATCCAGTTAATCCTAAAAATCCTCTGAGCTTGGATATGTTCACTGGTTTATTCCATTCCCTTATAGCCTTAATCTTAGAAGGATCCACTTTTACTCCTTCATGGGATATTAGGTGTCCCAGATATTCAACTTCTTCTTTTCCAAGGGTGCATTTGGATTTTTTTGCATAAAATTGATGGTCTTCTAGTAACGTGAGAATTTTATCCAAGTGTTGCAAATGCTCCCTCCAGGTTTTACTATAAATCAAAATATCATCAAAAAATACTAGTACAAATTTCCTAAGATATGGACGAAATAACTCGTTCATAGTGGCTTGGAATGTAGCTGGTGCATTTGTTAACCCAAAGGGCATTACTTTAAATTCATAATGACCTTCATGTGTTTGAAATGCAGTTTTTGGTATATCTTCCAATCTAATTCGGATCTGGTAATAACTTGACCTTAAATCTAATTTAGAGAAATATTTTGCGCCATGGAGTTCATCCAACATTTCATCGATAAAGGGAATTGGAAACTTATTTTTAATTGTTATCTTATTTAATCCTCTATAGTCAATGCATAGCCGAAACGATCAGTCTTTTTTTCTTACCAATATAACTGGGGCAGCATACGGACTCTTACTTTTTGAAATGACCCCACATTTTAAAAGGTCTTGGATTATCTTCTCAATTTCCGTTTTATGGTGATGTGGGTAGCGATAAGGCTTGATGTTAACAGGGTCTGATCCTGCCTTGACTTCTATTGTATGTTCGATTTCCCTATGAGGAGGCATTTTCATTGGTAGGTCTTGAAATACCTTTTCATGTTTCTGAACTAGTGCTTGTACCTCTTGTGATTCTTCGTGGTTGAATTTTGTAGATAACATCTCTAAATGATGACATTCTACTATATAGGCTGGCGCTCCCTTTCGGATCATCTTCGTCATCTGGGATGATGATACGATTTGATTTTCCGGGGCTTGGAATCCATATAACTTGTGCTTCTGCCCTTCCCACTTAAATCTTATAAACTGCTTCTGATGGCTGGCCGAATAAGTACCCAAGGTTTGTAACCACTGAATTCCTAAGACCACATCTACTCCTCCGAGTGGTACGACATAGAATGGAGATTCTAAACTAAAGTCTTTAATCTGCAATTTGACTTTATGGCATTTTCCTACATGTTCAATCTTCTTACCATCGGCCACCATTACCTTCATATTAGGCATGGGAAAAGTAAAGAGGTTGAGTCTTTTGGCCATGGTTGAATCTAGAAAATTGTGTGTGCTGCCTGTGTCTATGAGAACCATTACGTTGTTTTTCTTAATATGTCCCCTTAATTTTAGTGTCTGAGGTTGTGATATACCTGTCATGGCTGATAATGACACTTGCGGAGTGATGTCATCATCTACTTCTGGGGAGAATTCTAGGGTATCTTCTATCCCTTCTATGTCTGAATCATCATTGTTAGAATCATTAGTTGCTTCACAATTATACAGATTTTTTTCTTTCCCATTAGCACATCTGTGCTTAGGGTCCCATTTTTCGCCACAACATTTGCATTTGCCTTCCCTCATTCTTTGTATTTCCAAGTTAGATTTGTCTCCTTCGCGAAGGCGTGGTGGAACATATTTCATGTTATCTTCTTTTGTAGATTGAGGAAACCGTCGTCTCGAATATACTTTTTCTGGTTTTGATAATCTTTCAAATTTCTTTTTAGCAGCTTTTGCTTTTTGCCTTGCTACTTCTACGGACGTAATTTCATGTAGTTCGAGCTCTTCTTGTATATGGATTTTAAGTCCTGAGATGTAAGACTGGATTAGACGAGATTCGGACAATCCTGGTACTCGTGTTGCCAAGGTCTCCCATTCTCAAGTGTACTCATCCACATCTCCTTTTTGGCGTAATTTGATAAACGTTGAAAAAAACTTTTCTTCTTTTATGCCTTGAAACCTTTTGAAGAATGCATCCTTAAATTTCCTCCAACTGATAGCGAGCGTCGTCTTTTTCCACCACATATACCAATTATATGCTTCTCCTTCCATTTTCATGGAAGCATGTTTAAATTTTTCGTCATCACTAGTAATGTCATAAATCTCAAAATATTCTTCCGCTTTATTAAGCCATGCAACGCTATTTTTTTCATTACCATCAAATTTGGGTAGCTCGATTTTGGCTTTTCGCTGATATGCTAATGGTGGAACAAGAAGGGGATATTGATTAGCAAATGCATTCCAGAGCTGCTTATTTTGAAAATCTGCATTACTATCTTCTTGATGATGTGGGGAATCGGTTTTTTCCTGATGCTCTTCTGAGTTACCTGAATCTGCGGAATTGTTTTGTTGATTTTGTTCTATGTTAGGAGATATTGGGGATTGTGTCTGACTTAACTTATCTATCTTATCATTTAGCTTATTGAAGAGTTTTGTCATATTGTTCGTTGCTTCACTCTACTTTTCTATGGCCTCGTGATGATTTAGCCACATTTGTCTTTCTATTCGATTTGTCGTATCATGAACCTTTTTGATGTCATTGGAATGTCCTGCAACTGTACCTTCAAGATCGACTAATCTTTTTCCGAATTCTTCGGAATTATTATTGATCTTTTTCTCGAGATCCACCAATTTCTTCTGGAATTCGGCCATTGACATTGATGAAGACATTGAACGTGTATGAGGTGGGGAATATTTTTCTGCCAGTTTTTCCCTCTTTTTAAAAAAAATTTAATTAATATTTAATTAATTAATTAAATTAATTTTTTTTTGAAATAATAATAATAATTTCTATTATTATTATTATTATTATATATATATAGATATTTTTAAATAATAATAATTATTATTATTATTAGTATTTTATTATTTGAATTATATATATATATATAGTTATGGGGAAAAAGTCACGTTGTTTTTAAAAGTCACTTTGTTTTGAAAAGGCACGTTGTTTTGAAAAGGGGAAATGGGTTTTAATACCATGGGCAATTACCATGGGCTACAAAACCACGAGCAATTACTCTTCCTTTTTAATTTTACTTTGTCTTCACATGTATATATATGTGCTTCTTTATATATATATCTCTTTTTACTTTTTCTTTTTTTTCTTTTTTCTTTTGGAACTATTTTCTTTTAAATAATTTTTTTCCTTTTAATTTATTTCCCCCTTTGTGTTAACTTTCCTTCTCTCTTTTATTTTAAAAAACAAATGTTGCTATCCACAAGCACTTGGTTTTTAAAAAAATCTGCAATTTTGGAATTTTCTTGTAATTCCTTAATTCTGGGTGATCACACAGATCCCGAAGAGCGATGGCTCTGATACCAATGGAGTGTAAAAACTCTGGTAAACTTGAATAAGTATATATTATTATTGATAAAATATGAGATATGAGATATGATTACAATGGGGAATCACCAAGGCTTTAAATATAGCCTCATAGTGTCCCTTGGTGAAGAGGCATGATCAAACACTTAATAAAACCTAATATAACTATATCTAACTAATAATTAATAAAATATACATAACAGGCAGCTTCCACAATAGTCTTGTTCTTTCTTTCAGCAACGCCATTTTGCTCAAGAGTATATACGGTTGTGGTCTCCCTCTTGATGCCAGCTTCTCTACAAAAGTTATTGAACTCATTCGTCTCATATTCAGTGCCATTATTGGTCCTCAAAATCTTGATCTTCCTCTCTATTTGATTTTCTACCAAGGCTTTGAAAGTATGAAACCACATGAAAGCCTCATCCTTCTTCTTCAAGAAGTATATCCAGGTTTTGCGAAAGAACTCATCTATGAACGTCAAATGATAAGAACATCCTCCCAAGGATGTCACGAGTAGCACACCAAACAAATCATAATGTATCAATTGCAAGACATTACATGTCTTTGTGACAATTGAGGGGAAAGGTCCCCTTGTATGCTTTCCTTCGGCACAGCCCTGACATACACCTTCATGATCATTTTTGAACTCGGGCATCCCTGTCACCACCTTTCTTGCTTCGGGAAGGGCTTTGTAATGAAGGTGTCCAAACCTCCGATGCCATAGTTCGGTTTGACGGATAGTATCACATGTCATTGCCCCCAGTAGAATTCCTCCAACTTGGCAGAGTGTATCAACTCTAAACCCAATCGTGATAGCTTCCTTGAAACTCTTCTTCTAGATGCTTACCTTTCCATCAACGAATGCCGCATTGAAACCTTTGTCTTCCATAGCCGAAATAGACACAAGGTTCTTCTTCAAATTAGGAACATATAATACATCTTGCAAGCGGAGGACTTGACCTTGAGATAAGTGGAGGGTCACAGTCCCTGTCCCTTTATGTGGCATTATCTCCAAGAACAATTTTCAAATTAATATCCTTCTCAACCAAATCAAAAAATGCTTCCTTAAACCCAATGAGGTGCCTTGAGGCACCACTATCAATCAACCAGACATCCAAAGTGTCGGGTGGAGATGCAACAAAGAGGGCAGATACAAGAATGAACTCATTTCTTTTATCATCAACAACATTAGATTCCTCATACCTGGAATTTCTCGACCTTTTGAAAAGTTGCCCATTTCCATTGCAACCAAAGGGAGCCTTCCTCCTTCCTTTGAACCTGTTGTTCCTTTGATTGTCATTCCTCCGATTGTTGTTGTTGTGATCATCCCCAGGAGAATCCTTATTAGGGCATTCTCTAGCATAGTGACCGGTTTTGTTACATGTGTAACATCTTCCTTTCTTTCCTTGGGCCCCTGCTCTTCCATGGTTCCTCGGACCACCATTGTTCTTCTTCTTAGGACGAGCGGTGAAGGCAACATTACCTTCATTTTCATATTCCTTCATTCTTGTCTCTTCTTGAGTGCATCTCGACAATACTTTATCAAAATCAGGAATCACATTGTTATTGAGAATGGTAGTATTCAATACATGCCATTCGAAGGAGAGACCTCCAAGGGCAGTGAGAACCATTTCTCGATCACCTATTGTCTCCCCAATGGCCAGAAGATTATTTCTGATTTCGGTCAACTTCAAAAAATAAGACCGAACGGATTCATCCCTACCTTTCTTTGGATTCTTCAGTTGGTTCTTAAAGAAAAGGACTTGATTTGCATTGTTGGCCTTGAACATGTTGACCAACTTATCATACATCTCCTTGGATGTGCGAAACTCAAAGATGTAGGCAACCAGACTCTTATGAATTGAATCCCAAATGATCAGCTTTGCATTGATTTCCCCCTTCTTATATTTTGACTTGGTGGCAGCAGGTGCAGATGATGGAGACTGTTGGATTTTACCCTGCACATAGACCATGACATCTTGGTCTTCCAACATTAAATCCAAAGACATCTTCCAGGCATGGAAGTCTTCCTTCCCAGTCAACTTGTCATCAGCTTTGAAGCTATTATAGTTTGGCGTACTCATGGATCCTTGACAAATGCTCCTTCTTCGGTGATTGCTTTTAATACAAACTTGGGCTTTGTCTTCACCTTAGCTCTGATACCATGTAAATTTTTGTAGATGTTCTATGCTTGATGCAACTTTACTTTTATACCCAATATCAAACAGCAATCACATAAACAATAAAGTAAAATGCTGATAGAACATACCAATAGATCGACAGAAGACGAGCCAAAAATACAATTAACTTGATCAGCGAAATATATGTGTTCTGGTGCGTTGAAGATACTTAAGATCAAGCATGGTAATGGCTCTATAAGATCAACGCACCAAGTCTCTGCCAGACCTCCAAGCCTAGGAAGTAATGCATCAGTCCTAGGTCCTTCATCTCGAACTCAGAAGCGAGCTCCCACTTACACTGATGAATGAGAGGGTCAGAACCTATCAGGAAGAGATCGTCCACATATAGCACCAGAATGAGAGACTTTTCTCTATCAACCTTGAAGTAAAGGTTCGGATCAGCATTACTACGAGTGAAGCCCAACTTCATAAGGTAGCTATCTATCCTCTCGTACCAAGCCCTGGGGGCTTACTTCAACCCATAGAGGGCTTTCTTCAACCTGCAAACATGGGTGTCTCTATCCTGGACTTCGAACCCCAGAGGTTGCTCCACATACACCTCTTCCTTTATCGCATCATGCAGAAAGGCGGTCTTCATATCTATCTGATGAAGATTCCATCCTTGCACAGCAGCAAGGGCTATGATAGATCAGATGGTGGTATATCGAGCCATAGGTGCAAATATGTCATCATAGTCTACGCTTTCCTTTTGAGAGAAGCCACAGGCAACAAATCTTACCTTAAACTTTTCAGCCCTACCATCAAATCCATGCTTGATCTTAATATATGTGTTTGCATGGTAATAGCTAGCAAATCTAGTCTTTGCTATCTTCAACAACTCCAATTTGAAGTGAGTACGGAAAAGCCCATGGGTATTGCTATGATTTGTAATAAATCTTATCATTTTTTTACCTCTCATGTACGAATCACCAAGCCATTTGAATTGAGGTTGTTTGTTTTTAATGATATCATGCATCAGAAGGTTCATTGTGTGAACCAAACACCCAGACCAAAATATGTTGGGGTATTTATCCTCAATAATTGCTTCTGCTGCCTTACAGTTAGTAGCATTATCAGTGATGACTTGGATGACATTGTATGGCCCAGTATTTTCAATTATTTCAAGTAATAGTTCTGCAATGTTAATGCCGGTCTTGAATTTGTCTAAATAATAATATGCTGAAAGGAATATTGCACCACTAACCAACACAGCAAGAATACTTATCAATGGCTTTCCTTTTACATTGGTCCATCCATCAGATACAATCGACACCCCATGCTCATTCCACGAATTTGTCATTCTAGCCAAAGAATTGTTTATTTTAGCTTTTTATGATCAAGTCCCATGATTCTGGCCTTGTCATACCCAAGGCTCCTGTATCCTTTGGGGGCATCATTAATGGCAGAAACCATTTCATGCCAATAAGGTGAGCAAAGAACATTGAATGGCACCCCACATGCATATAGAAACCGGAAAATTTTTGAATCCACATCATTCCTACACCCTTCGTCAAGGAAATCGGATATGGTTCTACGCCTTAAGGAGATGTTTGGTCCAGGTGTGCCTCCATATCCACTGCCATGGGTGGAAGTTGATGGACTTCTTTGTCCATGATGTGATGGACCTAATGGTGCATAAGAATCAATGAAACCCCTAGATCTTTTAGATCTATGTAGGGCAACCTCCTCTTCCTTTCTATATTTCTCTCTCTCTGTTGCTGGCACACTTACACAAATTTTGATTCCTAGATTTTTCTCTCCATCCCCTGGCATTTTCCCACAAAGGTGCCTTCTGGCACAGGTGTATGAACCTATGTATTCTTTATTGCAATGGGGGCAAAGAAATTTAGTGGTTCCACCACCTTTCCCTCCTTCCTGCCTCTGAACATATTTCCACAAAGGTGTTTGACTTTGGTCTTGTCTAGTTGGGGTATCTGTGGCCTCATGTTCTCCACTCTCCCCTTCCTCCTCAGCATACTCCTCCTCCTCCTCTTCAGGATTTTCATCAAATCCACTATAATCCACTTCTTCATCCTCCTCTTCTCTAATGGGCCTCTTTCTTCTACTCTCCAACACCATTATTACAAAGAAAGGAACCAACATGAAGAAAATCCCTAGCCATATAGCCATGATGTTTCAAGTTTCAAGTTTCTAGCCTGCAAAAAAATGGAGGAATGCCAAATGGGAATAGGAAATGCAACATAAGAAAAAAACAATTCAATTTTTCACTTTTCAACACACTAAAATGCAACATTGAGAAAAAAAAATCAAGTTTTCATTTTTAAACAACTTAAAAACGATTCCTAGAAAATAATAAACTAGATTAGAAGACCTACCTCTTTCTTGCAATCCTCCTCTTAATGTCTTACAGCTTGCTCCTTCCTCTCTCCTTGGCACTTCCGCTCTCCAAACTCTCAAGCTCTCTTGCTTTCCAAATCGCTCTCCAACTCTCAAGCTCTTGCTCTCACTCTCAAACTAAAACAATAAAAACCAAATGAGGAGGGTGGGCTTTTATTTACCCAACCAACGCCCCTCCCTCCCTCCCTCCCTCCCTCCCAAAAAAAATCGAAATTTGACGTCCAATTTTTTTTACGCGCCGGGGAGCAATTTTTTTGTCGGGGAGCGTTCGGGAGCGAATGCTCCCTGACCGCTCCCCGCATTAAAAAAACACTACGCTCCAGAAGTGTTTTTTTAATGGGGGAAGCGCTCAGGGAGTGCTCGCTCCTGAGCGCTCCCTGAAACGCTCTCGAAAAAACAAGGAGCGTTTTTTCAGGCTTGGAAGCGCACTCCCGAAAACGCTCCCCTTAGGAAGCGTTTTCGGGAGCGCACTACCGAGCGCTCCCAAAGGGCTCCCGAACGGAGTGCATTTTGGGAGCATGATCGAGGGGGGGGGGGGGGAGAAGCTTCCCTGCAACCTTGCGGTCAGCGAACCAGAATGTGTCACACAACCCTCTCGGACAGCTCTATAACAGTCAACAAAAGTCAACACTATCCAATCAACGGTCAACGGAAAACAACAGCAGCAAAAAGTCAATGCAGCCAAGTCAAAGTCAACGTCCAGCCTCGAAATCTGTGCCAGAAAATGCGGACTGCAAAAATCGGATTTTTGGGAGAGTTTGAGGTCAGGTTGACCATGTGTTGACTAAAGTCAACGCTGGTCAAATCTGCGCTGAAACCCTAAGTCAAAACCAGAAAATCCCTTGCTGTATTTTCCCACGTGTGAGAGAAGAAGAGCCTGCAAGATGATCATAGAACCAATCAAATGATGAGAGGGAATGTGTGATGAGTGATGGTGAAAATGACCTCCAACGTTGACCTATATATATCCATCAGTGAGTGTGTGTGACACATCTGTTGGGGCTTCAAGCCTACATTACAAATTTGGCCGACCTTGCACATAAGTGGAAATAATTCAAAATAAATGTTCTACTCATCGGATCAATATGATCTTTAGATCGATCTTGCACCTCTCCGAAAGAGGAATCCAATAAAAATATTGGCATCTTCATCTGAGCATCACAACATGGAGTTTGGACCTAGTTGTCCAAAATTAACATATAAATTGTCATTCGCAGAAACATCGACTTTTTGACGGCGAAATTGAGTTCTTTTTGTTTCATTTTGCAATCAAAGAGCAAGCGTGAGAGCTGAGGAGGAGAACTAATCTACAAAGGTGAAAGAGGAGAAAACCAAAGGAATTAGGATCCCAAGAAAAAAAAAAATTGGGCCAAGTTTCTTTAGCAAGGCATGTATTTCACATATGGGCATCAAATTTGGCCTTATTTTTTTGTTTTCTCCTTGATTTTCCTTGGGTTTTAGTCACCCATATATTTTCCATGATTTTTGTTTGGGTTTGAGTGTCATTTTTTTTTTGCCATTTTTGTTGCAATTAGTGGAGAGCATTTTTTTGTCAAAAATTCAAAATGTTGATTGTTAATTTTATTTGTTTAGATTCTTCTTGTGCCCTAATTTTTTTCCATGATTTTTGCTTGGGTTTAAGTTTGTTCTTTTTGCCCATTATTGTTGGCATCAAGTGGAGGGTATTTTTGTCAAAAATTCAGAATGTTGATTGTTAATATCAATTGTTTAATTTTAAATTCTTCTTGTGCCCTAGGTTCAAACTTCAACCTTACATTAAGACTCAAGAGTTCAACAAAATTACAAACATGCCAAGAAAATTGGACCCTATGTGGGAATTTGGTGAACCCGATGGGGGTTTGACAGATCAAACTTGACTTGCAAGTTATGTGGGCAGTGTATGACAGAGGAAGGATACCAATTGAAATTCCACCTTGCACAAATTCCTGGACATGAAGTAAGGCTTTGCACATATACAAATCCAAAAATCATCCATAAAGCCCTCAAATCATTGGAAGATATAGAGACAACCAAACTAACCAAGGCAACTTTGAAGAATCAAATGGCAGGGGTTGGATTGATGGGAGGTGACCATGAGAGTCGCTCTTCTTTGACATCAATTTCTATAGTCAACCCCACAGTTGCCTCATTTTTTGTTCCTAAAACCACACCTGGTGCACAATCATCTATCAAGTCAACTCTTAAAAAGTAGAGAAGGAAGAAGTTGATGAACTACTAGGCAAGTGTCTTCATTAGAGTGATGTTCCCTTCAGCATTGCCAGGAAAAATCCATTTTTCCAGCCCGTGATTGATGTTATTGCTATTGTTGGCCCGAGGTACAACAAGCCCTCCTATGATGACATTAGGTGTATTCTTCGGAATGAAAAGGTTGAATGCACTACAAGATTGGAGGAGTTCAAAGCATCATGAGCACAAATGGGATGCATTGTGATGTCAGATGTTTGGACTGATCAAAAGGGTAGAACCCTTATTAACTTCTTGGTTAATTGCCCCAAGGGGACAATGTTTATGAAATTTGTTGATGCATCTACACATATCAAAGATGGTCGATTATTATGTGATTTGTTGGACGTGTTCATTCAGAAAGTGGGTCCAACATGTTGTCCAGGTCATAACGGACAATGCTACAAATTATGTTGCTACTGGTAGGATGCTTATGGAGAGCCATCCTAACTTATTTTGGACACCTTGTATTGCACACTGCATTGACTTGATGTTGGAGGACATAGGAAAAAATCATTTTGTCAAGGATATTGTTGAATCATCAAAATACATTACCAAATTTATATATAATTATGCATTTGTGCTTCATTTGATGAAAACATTCGCCAAAAACAAGGAGTCGATGCGCCCTGCTATTACACGGTTTGCCATTAGCTTCATATCTCTTCAATTTCTCTTGAATTCTATGTGGGATGTGAAGAGAATGTTTCTTTCAGAGGAGTAGCATGTTTTGTCATTTAGCCACAAACCAGAGGGAGAGGCCATATGCAAACTAGTTTCATTCCAGGAAAGCTTCTAAGCAGGAGTGCAGGAGGTGTGTAGCATTACTGAACCTTTGGTAAAGGTTCTTCTATTAGTTTATGGAGACAAACCTGCAATGAACTACTTGTATGAGACCATGGATAGGGCCAAAGAATCCATTCACCACAATTATGATGATAAGGGGGATGAGAGCTTTGAGAAACAACAATAGATATGGACAGTGATTGATGAGCGATGGAACAATACACTTCATTATCCCATTCATGTTGTAGGAATCTCCCTAAACCCTGCATTTTCTTACTCCTGTGGTTACATATTTAATATTGAGGTCATGGATGGATTCTTCACTTGTGTTCAGAAAATGGTGCCATCTCCACCAAACATGCATAAATTTCTAAAGGAATGAAGATATACAGGATGGTAGGTGGCACATTTAGCTTTGACATGGCTATCCATGATAGGAAAACCAAAATGCATAGTAAGCTTTAGTTTGTTTCAATTCTCAAATTTCATTGTCTCTTCATGCTTTTCACTTTTTTTCTTATGTTTCTCTTATTTGTTGTAGATGTATGGTGGAGAAGCTATGGTGGCAGAGAACCCAATCTCCAAAAGTTTCTCATTTGAATGCTCAATCAAACATGTAGCTCCTCTGGATGTGAGCGCAACTAGAGTGTTTTTGAAAAAATACACACCAAGAAGTGCAACAAGTTAAAAAATTTCTAATTAATTTTTTGAATTCATTAAATAATAAAAAATGTAGTTTATTATTTTTATTATTATTAATTTATAATTTATGACCCTTGCATAGATTGGAGTCCAAACACTTTAATGACATGGTCTACGTCTACTACAATCTCTGATTGTGAGTGAGGCAACTTGAGAGGAGACCTAAAGTGGAGGCTATCTCATTAGATGGAATTAACACCACTTCTGCATGGAGGGTTGAGGCCGAGAGGCCTATCATGGAATCGGACCCTGATTAGTTAGAGGCGGTATTGGAGGGGGTATCAGCTACAGAAAAGGAGCAATAGGAGGAGGAGGTGACACCACCTACCATGGTCATTGGTAGAGGACGTGGTATACCTCCTATGGCTTGTAGTTCTTTATGTGAAAGTTTTAAAACAGAAACCCTACTGCAGGGTCTAGATCTACTTCATCTACTTGTTTTAATTAACTTAACAAGTTATTTAACTGAAGTATTCAGAGAAAACATTGAAGCAGACACAAACTGAAGCCTACACATCTACAGATCATTTACTGAACAATACACACATGTGACAAGATTACACACGATTTTTCGGACAAATGTCCCTAGAAAAACCCAATACGGGAAAACCTGTGTAGCAGCTCTAGAGGGTTTTTATTATTATGCAAAATCTGAATACAACATTCTGGGCACCAGAAATGGTTGGCCCTATAGAGAAATTACATGGCAGTTAGTACCTTTCACTCGGAGACAGAAAATATGGTTGTATCACACCCTCAAACGGGATTTATAGATCACCAACCCTTTCTGGCCCACTGGAACCCTCAGCGATGCCTCTGCAGCCTCTACGTCAACCCTCATTGGCCAGCATCCCCACTGCGTCACCCTCACTAGTGTTGTACTGCCTCTGCGCTACACTGGTTGGGCCTGTGTCACCCTGGCTGGTGCTGCGATGCGCTGGTTGGGCTTACGCAGCCCCTGCGTAGTACTCTGCATGGTGCTGGCTGAACTACGTCCTCCTGGCTGGCTTTGTTATGTCTAGTACTCACTACGTCTCTGTTGTTGTATTCTCGGCCTTGGATTAGATCATCCCTTGCCGACCTCTGCCCCTCACTATGAAAATTTCTTAATCTAAGAAATCCTATTGTTAATTTTCGATTTACTTATTCTACTTGACTAAATACACAAGTTATTATTCTGAATATTCAGAAACAACATCGAAGTAAATACATATGACAGCCTACACATACAGATCAATCAGTGAATAACATGCTCATATGACAAAGTGACAGATTTTTCAGACAAATGTCCCCGGAAAAACCCAATGCGGGAAAATCGATGCAACTAGCTCTGGAGGGTTTTCATTATTATGCGAAATCTAAGTACAACAGTTTTTGGGCACCAAACTGGTTTACCCTACAGAGAACTAATAGGCAAGCAATACCTCTATCCTCAGAGACAAAAAATATGCCTGATTCACACCCTGAAACGAGATTTACAGAACTCGAGCCCTTTCTGGCCCACCGGAAACCCCAGTGTTGCTCTAAAGCCCTCTACGTCAGCCTAACTGGCCTGCGTCAGCCATTGCGCTACTCTGGAAGGGCCTGCATCACCCTTGAAGGCCTTACGCTGCCCCTGCGCAACCCTAACTGCGTCTGGGTCACCCCTGCGTGGCTCCTGCTGCCTCTGCGCTGCCCCTGTTAGGCTTTGGCTAGACTACGTAGCACCTGGCTGCCTCTGCGCTGCTCTGGTATGCTGCCTCTCTACAGTGTGTTTTACTGTTGGCCTGGGATCAAGCCATCCCCTTGCCAATATTGCCCCTCGTTGCAGCTCAAACACTTCTGAAATTCTTAACAAACCACGCCCTAGAATTTTTGCTTAGCTTCAATGCTTCACCAATGTGTGTGTTCTCCAACTAACCCTAAGCCCTTCTCTTATATTTTTCTCGTTGGAAAACCAACGATCGCGATCTAATCTCTAATCGACAGCTAAGATTAGAAGTTGCTTGATCCACGTCACTTAAGTCACTCTCGTCACATGTTTAATTTAATTCACTTTAATCTTTTAATTTTCCTAAGTTAGACTTAGGGTCCTTGATTAAAAATATTAATTATTGGAATATCTCTTAAACCTGATGGAATTTCTTCAAACGCTTTCTGGATCTTGGAGATCTCATGTACTCTAGCTCCTCCTCAAAATTTGGGAGCTAGAGCACATCCGATGCTACCCCAAAATCTCAACACTCACTGCACTGCAAACTCGCTTCGAAATTCTAAGCAACCCCCACCCCCCAGAAATTCGACTTAGCGTCAGTGCTCTACCTGTGTGTGTGTTTTTCCAACTGACCCCAAGCCTTTCCTTTAGACTTTTCTCATTGGGAAACCAACAATCGTGATCTAATCTCTAATCGACGACTCAAATTAAAAGACTGCTTAATCCACGTCACTTAGAACATTTCGTCACATGTGTTTAATTAATTCACTTTAATTTTTCTAATTCCCTAAGTTAGACTTAGGGTCCTTATTAAAAAAATTAATTATTAGAATAAGTTCAACACTAGATGAAATTTCTCCAAATGCTTTCTGGGTTTTGGAGATCTCGTGTGTATTAGCCCCTCCACAAAGAGAGGGAGCTAGAGCACACCCGATGCTACCCCAAAATCTGAACACTCCCTCTTAGTGAGGAGTGTGCTCTAGCAATACATCCACACCGAAGTATTGCCTGATCTTGGCATCGGTCTTTGTGTTGCTGCTTTCGGTACCGCTGCGTATGTCACTGCCACTAACACTGCTACATCCGTACTGCAGCTCCCTTTCAATTTACTGCATCATGATGCCTGTTATCACTCAGTAATTTCTCCAGGTTCAAGAGAAATAGTCCGAGGTAACCACAAACCTACTTCAAATTCTAGGATCTAGTCTTCCTAGAATTCAGAGAGTGCTCTCTCTTTAAGATTTATCTTTGTTTTTTATTTATGTTTTTAGGCTAGTTATGATAGAACAATTGGTTTTGTTTTTAAAGGTTTTGGTGGGTAAAAATCACTTATGATTAAACTAGAGAGAGATCTACTTGTCCATTGGGCTATGGAGTCTTAGTCTAGATAGCAGTACTAGAAGACAAGGCCAAAAGGGTACAAATGTATTCAGGGCAAGATAGATAACCCTCAGAGATTTGGGCAAAGGTTTTTGATGAAATGGTATGATCGGGATAAAGGGCAATGAAGGATCCTTTGATCCAGAAAATGGAAGAATGAGGCAGAGATCAAACGGGAGTAGGAGCAATGAAGGATTCCTAACACCGGAAATCAACAGAAAACATTTAAATGGTAACTTAGTTAAAAATAGGGAGCAAAAAGCTAGTCCTGTAGTAATATTCCTAGTTACACATTAAGATAGATCAAACACAAAATGAATTGCATGAAACTCAGAAAAGAAACAATGACAAGAAGAGATGTACTTCACTCTTCAACTTATCACAAGAATCCTGAATTATGATGCCACTTTAGCTTTGTCCAGTCTGCTACTTTGAATTCAACACATGAGAGCCTCCAATGTATCAGCAAAAGTCTATAGTAATCTTAGCAATTTAATTCCACACTAAACACTTCACAAACTGAAGTATTTATACAAATGTTTATTACAAATATCCTAGAGAGATCTAAGAATAACTCTAAGAAACATAAAATATCTTTACACATTAAGAGGGACAATTGCTTAACAACTTTAGCAAGTTGTCCTCTTATCTAGAAAATATAGGACTAGCTTATCTAACAAAAATTGTTTGTTGAATAGTTGTCCATGTTTGCTGGCACATTGAAAAATATCTTTTTGGAAGATGACTTAACTGATACTCTTTCCACTTATACTCTTTGACGCTATATTTCATCCCTGATGTTCTTTCACGCTGTTTATTTATCATTTTACTGCTATAAAAAAGGAAATTACAGAAGTCAAAATCAACTGGTTGTTGCTTTTCTCTCTGATACACTTTGACTCTGTTCTTTCACCCTGATACTCTTTTAACTAATATTTTGACCTTTAACTGTTGTAAAAAGAATTATTACTGTGGTAAAAATCAGTTAACTGTCACTTTATCACTATGGTATACTTTTGATTGTTCTTTTTTACCTTTTTACTGCTGTAAAAAGAGACTTCTCAGTAGTAAAAAATCAAAATCAAAAAACTGTTTTGTTGTTTCCTTCTCAGATTTATTGTTTCACCTGCACTTTCTTTCACTATTTTGCTTCTTTGCTGCTACAACAAATCTGTAAACACCTGCCATTGTTTAGCACTCAGTATCTTCATATTTTTTAGCTTCCTGTAGTTCTCATCAGCATCTGTATACTTAGCAAAATTTGGTTTGAAGACAAACAGATGCTTGATTTCATTTTGAAGGAAAAACAAGCCTTCAATATATTGGAGAATGACCTTTCCTGTGGGAAAGCCCTGTGGCAGTGGCGTGTTGACATGTTCTTTAGCATAATCCCTTATCTTCTTGTCATACTCTTTTTGGTTCATCAACTTCTCATTGAAGACATAAATATCTGGAATACCAACTTGTTTCAGCATGGTGTATTTTGCTAAAAACCTAGTGATTGAAACATTCATGGCATCACACTTTTCCTCCAGACTATTCATCAGATTTCTTTTTGTCAGAACTTTCTTGATTTGTAGAATGGTCTCAGTGCTATCCTGTATTTGCAACTCTTCTACTTCTGCTCTGTTTTTACTATTCAAGAAAGTAATAAGCTTCAAAGCTTGTGCTGGTTTGTCTGCCAATTCTTCTTTTGTTTTTTGGATTTCAACTTGAGCTGCTAGAAGTAGGTCTCTCTGTTCATATATGATCTGGATTGATGGCCACTAAAGATGTATAGCCTCAATTATATTGGTCCATAGGTAATTTCTTATGTAAGAAATTTGTGCAGTGAAACTCAAGTCTTTTTGAAGGCTTTTGATTTGCTCTTCAAGTCTTTTGGCTCTTTTCTCATAATTGTTCGCATTGATTAATGTTGTTTTGTTGGAGATTTCCATATTCTGAATCATTTTCTTCAAACTGTTAATTTCATTATTTTTCAGAGACATCTCCTCCATTGCTTTGACTATCTGCCCTGCTTCATTTGTATGTTGTACCTGTGATGTTGAAGATTCTGTATTGGAGGTAGTAGCTGATTGCACTGACACTGCAGTTGCCAGTGGCACTTTTGGTGTTAACTTTTCTCCCAGTGTAGAAGGAACAGCAGCAGTAATAATAGGTATGACTGTAGAAATGGTGGAAGTATCAGTTTCCTTCACAGTTTCCTTTTCTTTTATAAGTATATCCATTTGACTTTCCATATCTTTGATTTGGGCAGTTAGCTTTATGATCAACTGCATCATATCCTCTTTTTCTTTCTGTTCTTTAAGTATCTCATTACTCTGTGGGTGCTCACTTTGAGGAAGTTTTAACTGTTTCCTTAAAGCAGCAATATCATCATTTTTCTTCTTGATCAATACTTCAGCAACTTGCACATTTGATGGGTCAACTCCTATTTGTAAAATCAAATCTTCTAAAGCCTTGATCCTTAGATCTTTTGCATAGAGTGAGGCCTTGTCTAACTTCATCTGATCTTGTAAGTTGAAGACTGTATTTTGTAAATTTACCGCACTCATGGTCTTTGTTACTACTGTTGAATAAAGCATTTCTGAATTGTGCCTGTGAAATTCAATCTGGTCAAGTTCATGAATACTTTCAGCATCTATTTCAAATTATGTCTTCTTATAATCAGCCACTGTTTTTGGTGTTGAAGTGGTGGGCTGTAAGAAAGACATCATCATCTTGTTGGTGGCATAATCATATGCTGAAAGTAACTTGTTCTGATTACCAGGCTTCTGTTTTAAGAATTGAGAGTAAATTTCACTTTTTATCTCTTCATTCTTTTGCTTGATCTATTTATATCTTTCTTTAATGTCCAAGTCTTTTTCATCTACTATTTTAGAAGAAGAAGAAGACTCCATATTAACCTACTTTTCAATCATCTGGCTGTCTGGTTCTTTAGCTGCTGCTTGTTCCTTTTCAATCTCTGTCAAAATCCCATTAACTATTACTGTGGCCTCATTGTTCACCTGTTGATCATTATTTGTTTCTTGGCCATTTGTGTCATCAATTTCAATCACTTTATCTTTTTCAGCAGTAGTGATTTTAGTTCTCTTATTGTAAATCAATTTGAATTTGTTTTCAGTAATAGTTTATGTTGTGTAGCCTTTATCTTCTCTGCCTCTTTTATTTGAAGTTTCTGGCTGTTTGGAGGCTATCATAACTTGTGTAGTATCTACTTTTCCTGTTGACTCTGTATTGTCAGTTGAATCTACCAATGTCTTTTCTACCCACTCTGTCTGATTAGCAAACTTTTCAATGTCAGGCTTTGGCTCATGTATTAAAGGAGGTAGTTTACACTTGAGTCTAATATTGTTGAGAAAACCTTGAGGATCATAATTCCAATAGAAGCTTTCCTGGAATTTATATTCTAACAATCTTCTAGCTATCTCTTTTTCAGCATCCCTATTATTTACTATAAAAGGGCCAATTTGATTTTTTAGTTTGAATTGAGTTTTCTTTTTGGAGGCCAAGAAATTGATGGCATCCGCATTCAAAACCTGTCTCAAATATTCTAAAGCAAAGACTCTGATAGTCAAAAACTTAGGTAGTTTGTATGGAAGCAAATTGGTTCCAAAGATTCTCAATTCAGTGTGTTTCTCATACAAGTACCAATCTCCCATTTTGCATTGCTCTGATAGTTGTAATATCCTTTTCATTTTTTCACTTACCCTAGGCTGTTCTGATTTATGTAGCAAATTCATAGCTGGCCTAATGAACAAATCTGTAAAATCTGTGTAGCTGTATTCACTTCCTTCTTTTCTCAATAGTGATGTCCAAAAGACAATTGATAGAGGCTGGCCCTCTACATTCATTTTCTATAATGCTATTGGAAAGTGATCAGTTTGTGAGAATAAGAACAAGTGAAATAAATATGAAGAATATCTAAATACCCCTTCAGTAGGTAGCTTTGTCAATTGATGGTGTATGTTATCAGCGATAAACCTGGCAAAGTCAAAAATCATGGAAGGAGATTGACCAGGTGATAAAGTAGACAAAAAACCAAGGATGGATTCATCAGTGAATTCATCAGTGAAATAGCCCAATATGAAGGATAACATCGAAATTACATGTGTTGAACCCCCGAGAAACTTGGAAGTGGAACAAGGAGGATTCAGCTTTGGAATGTCCACATGAGCTGGCATAAAGTTCTGAAAAATCATAAATCTTTTAGGGAAATCCAATCCCAAAAATAACTGAGTTAATGCTTCAATGGATAGGGGGACTGCCCTAGGGTCAAACTGTAGTTGCAACATTTCATTTATAGACTCTGCAATGATAGAAAAAAGAATCTCCCTATCAGCATTCACAATTGCTCTTTGGTCTGAAACATAGTACTTTTGGCACATTCTTACCAGGTCTTGACCATGATGTGTTACTGGGATTACATATTTGGGTAAATTTGTTTCCCAAATAGGCATGTCATCTTTATCTAGGAATTTTTCATGACACCAATTGTGAATTTCTAATAGGTTGAATTCTACCACAGGGTCTGCAATTTTATAATCCACATCAATCAAAGGGATGATTTCTTCAGTAAATACTGGTGGCTGAAGGGGATTGACAGACACAGTAGTTTTTGCAGTGAGGGCAAGGGTGGATTTTGGGGCTTTTGATTCTTCAGACTTATGAGGTTTGGATCCTCCAGGTTTAACAGGCCTAGAGCCTCTAGCTTTAGGTGTCATTTGTTTCTTTGTCATTTTGAGATAACTAAAGCAAGATTACACAGTTTCAATAATTAATTTTTCTTAAACAGAGGGAATTTGAGAAATTCTTGTGCAATTAGGAATCTGGGATCTGTTCAACAGGTTTAAGACAGAAAACACAGGTTTTCTAAATGAATAGGGCTGCAAAAGAGATTTTTTTAGACAATCTGTAGGTTTAAAGACCTTTTCAAGCCGTGGAATGGATTTTCAGGGGTTTAGAACTGAGGATTTGGCTTTTAAAAGAGGCTTTCTGTAAACAACAATTTCTGGGAAAAAATTGCGAGGGTTTGCCCTGATTTTGAGCGTTTTAGGGCAAATTTATATGAATAATTTCTCTTAATTCAGATTTATTTTAGTTATAAGGACTTCAATTTTGGATTTGCAGGTTTGAATAGTCGAAGAATACTTTAACTGCAGGTATTTCGACAGTTGGACGGGCTTTGAAATGCTTCCGTGGTTGAACTTGAGCTTATTTTGAGTTGTTGGAGCCGAAAAGGTGTTAATGGTCTTCAAAGAGGGTTTTCAACTGTGAAGTCGGAACTTTCAGGCACAAAATCGACACACGGAGGTTTAAAGACCTTTTCAAGCCGTGGAATGGATTTTCAGGGGTTTAGAACTAAGGATTTGGCTTTTAAAAGAGGCTTTTTGTAAACAACAATTTCTAGGAAAAAATTGCGAGGGTTTGCCCTAATTTTGAGCGTTTTAGGGCAAATTTATATGAATAATTTCTCTTAATTCAGATTTATTTTAGTTATAAGGACTTCAATTTTGGATTTGCAAGTTTGAATAGTCGAAGAATAATTTAACTGCAGGTATTTCGACAGTTGGACGGGCTTTGAAATGCTTCCGTGGTTGAACTTGAGCTTATTTTGAGTTGTTGGAGCCGAGAAGGTGTTAATGGTCTTCAAAGAGGGTTTTCAACTGTGAAGTCGGAACTTTCAGGCACAAAATCGACACACGGAGGTTTAAAATCAGGCTAAGGAAGCTTAAAAGGGCTTAGCGGAGCTTTTTTAACAGTCGGGATGCAAATACAATAATAAGATTTATTACAAAAGTTTTAATCTTTATACATAAATCTTTAACAAATGTCATAAATGCTGGTCAAGTCATCGGCGGGAGAGGTTTTAGATTTTTTTTTTTTTTTAATGCAAAAAAACCGGAAGTTGTTTTCGCGTTGGATTTGGGTTGTAAGCATTTTTTGGCAAAATGAACGTGACGCAATAAGAACACGACACATCACAAGAGTGGTTTTCTGAAAACATCCAATTTCGCGCAGCTTTTGGCTTGGGATCATCGTTTGTTTTGTGGGCGCGAAGTGCATCATCCACCATTAAATTCGAGAGGTGGGAGCGAACGATTGGGATGTGTTGAGAAGATGTGGGGAAAAGATAAGGTGGGACCAGGCAGCTTATGCTATGGCGCATTTGATTAATCAATGTAATAAACTTTATATAATATGATTTATAATCAAAGTTCTATTACAAAGAGTTGATGTATTGTGCGGGTTTATGAAATTTTATATAGTTATAACAAAGGTTTTGTGTATAGACGGGGTCAACACATGATTTGGAAAGGGGTCAAGTGGTGGTGTATATATAAACAAAGTTTATATATATGGTCAAAAATGTGCGTGAGGCGAGTTATATGGCTCTAACCATAGGTTAAGCTATGCATAGCGTGAGGCTATTGCATATGTTTAGAAATAATGCTTGGGAAAGACCGATGCGAAATGTGTTATAAACCTTTTAGTTTATTCGAAATAAACCTTGGGTTAAAACGGGATAGGTGATATGGTAAAGCTATTCTTTTTTGAAAGTTTATTATATTTTTATTATATAATTTTAGACCATGGAGGAGTCCAACAACCATATGGGGCGAAATATTTACATAATGTTAGTTTTATGCCAAAGGGGTTATAATTGGGGTTTTTTATTTAAACATGTGGATAATTAACTTTGGCAAAAAAGCTTATAATAGTGGGTTTTCGGGGATAATTAGATAAAAGGGGTTATAATAATAGAATAAAGTTTGTTTATAGGGATTTAATAAATAAATTAGAAGTTAATATGACCAAGGACAATGAAAAACACCAAAATATAATTATATGACTAGGTAAAGTGATAATGTAAAAGCAAAGCTTTATCATTTATAATTTGACCAATTTGACCTAGAATATAATATTTTTTGGAGGGTTTTTTATGTTTTTATGAATGAAAGAGATTAATCAAAAGGGAATTTTATTTTTTATTAAGTAAAAAGGTCTTTACTTATGAAATTGAAGTGTAATCGATGACTGTAGGGTAAATGATGATAATTAGGGATTAATATAGGAATTCAACACTTTTAACTTAACAATCATTGAGCCTTGGGTCCGGTCCCAACAGAAGTCAGAGAAATGCTCTGAGCCTCTTTGACTGGAAGTTTAGAATGCATAATAACTATAGGGAGGGGAAATTAGTTATTTTTGCCTGGTAACAAATATTACAATGATTTTCCCACTTCTTTCTACCTACCCATCTTTAATCTAACATTTTTTATTCCATTTTGCAGGTGCATTTGAGCTAGCAGCCTTAAAACATTTTATTCTTTTGAAAGCAATAAAAACTATCTAAATCTACCATATTTCATCCGAGGGCTCAGTTTAAACTGATGAGCTCCTCATTATTCTCTATCTACTAATTAGTTAGGATTAAACAGTCTGACTAATTTTTATTCACTATCTACAACATGTAAATTGAAACATGACAAGTCAAGATTGAACAGTTCAACTCATCATGGATTATGGCATTTATTGACACTCTGCCATAATCATCAATAACAAAGTAAAAAGTAGTGGCATTTGAATTTGCACACTTTCATGTTTTATTTCTTTTTTTCTTTGGGGTATATTATTTTTTCTAAGTCCTTTGATCTTTCTTTTAGGACTTTTACCCTCTTTTTAATTTTTTATTTTTTTTATTTTTTACAAAATATGGGAAAACAACTTGCAGAAAGCAATGTATGTACATATTTACAAGATTATCATAAGTCAATTCCAAATTATGAATCCTATACTTATAAGACCCTAACACTGCCACTACTAACTGTTGCACTGCAACTCAGTTGCTGAGAAGTAAGCAATTGAAGGACCCTTGCCCAATCACTGATAGACAAGTCAGTTGGGCTACAACTCATCACTGAAGCTCCCTTGGCTGTTGCATTGCGTTGTCTCCCTGAAGCCACTGCGTTGCTGCTGCTCTACACTACGTAAGCATTGGCCCCTCTGCGTCGCTGAAGTCCCATCAACCTCTGCGTTGTTGCTCCTATGCTACTGTTGCCTCTACACTACGTTGCTCCCATCTAGAACATCGCAACTCTGCTCTCTGCTTCACTGTGATCTTCTGCACCCACTGCTCCACTTGTCCCGCCACTGTCTTAAGCCTCCCGTAGCTCGTATGTGATCCAAGAGTTTAGGCACCTCAAGGATCCTGCCTGCCATCTGTAACTGCTCTATAGATCAATATCGCCCCATTTTCGTTGTTCATGAGCACTCATGGTTACGTCATCGTCACTACCATCGTCCCCTTTTGTTGTTGCTGCATCGGACCTTGGAGAGGGAAACCCTACAAAAAATAAACTAGACAATGGGACAATGATGGGGTAGAGGCCTAATGTCACCCAGCCAAAACCCCCTTCTCTTTACAGATTCGCATCGATGGGAGGAATCTCGATAGAAGAGAGATCACTTAAAATAGATATGCTAGGGATAAGGTATAAAGTGACCTTACTAGAGCTCATTCAAGAGAGAAGCACAATAATGGTTCAAGTGTAATGTCTTAAATATAAATTTTGCAAAAAATTGATTCAAAAAATTATGTCGTCAATTTAAATAACAATTTACAAAAATTCAACCATTAATTTAATGGCAAAACTGGAAATTACAATCTACAACTGATAATAAACAAGACAAACATGCAGAAGAATTTAGCCTTATTTTATTAATATATAAATAAGTTGGTACAAGGAATTGGAATATGGTTGAGATGATGACCACAAAAGATCAACAAAAATGTTGCAGCAGGCCTCCAAGATACGGATCTAATCATATGTGAATTCTAAATGAATTCACCAAGGGGAGAGGTGGCTACAAGCCCATTCTCACTCAATCACCCAAGGGTTTTCGCCCTAGGGCTACAACTGAAGCTGGGAACTCCTAGTTCTCCAAACCTCTCTTCAAGAAAATATTCAGCTCTAAGATGTCCCAAATGATCTCCTCTTTTTAAAGACTCCAAAGATAGATCCCCAAGCCTCTAGAAGCATCTTATTTTATTATTTTATTATTATTCAAGAAGCTCCTACCTTGACTTTATCTTAAGTGACTTTTTAATTTTAAATTATTTCACTTAAGTCACTTTTGGTCGTTTCCTCCAATTAATGATTTTCCCCTTTCTAATTAAATTCATTTTTAATCTCAAAAAATGGTAAATCGTCCACCATACTCTCTTTGACCACTGGAAGTCACTTCCCAGCATCGCATCCTGTAGATCATCTCGTTCTGGTTCCAATGAGCTATTACACTAAAGCATTCCATCAAATGATCCTCTTAGAATGCCACCTCGAGCATAATTAATTAAGTCAGGCCGAGTAATAACCTCGTTTTTTTAAAGTTGTCGGAATGCAACGAAAAAGCAAGTTGTGCAGATGATGGATTATGCCAAGTGAATGCCATCAGATCCCATAAAAATGATGTAATCCTTTCTCTCGCAGCTTGGCCATCACATACCTTGGAAACCCATCCTCCCTGTACTATAGAAGAAAACAAAAATGGGGACATGACAAATCCTCTTGTTGGAAAAACTGAGAGGGGGGTGAATCAGTATTTCTTTTCAATTGTTAATTTTACCAGTTAGATCACTTATATTTAGAACACAAAATGAACAATGATGGAATAGATACTTTTATTAATTTATTCTTTACAATAAGTAAAGTACAATAATGATATAGGGCTTCAACCCTAGATGAAAACTCCAATCTTCCAAGCTCCAACCTGTATTGTGCCAAGCACCGACTTGGTCTTTCCAAGGCTCCAACCTTGTCAATTTGAGGCACCAACCTCTAGGGCTCCAACCCTATCTCTGGTACAAGCTCCGACCTGGTTTGAGGACTCCAATCCTCTAGGGCTCCAACCCTATCTTCCAAGGCACTGACCTTGTCTCTATGAAGCTCCAACCCTCAACTTCACTTTATCAAAATATGTTTGGTTATTCTTCATGGCTCCCAAAGTCTTCTTCAACAAGCCTTGTCACATTTAGTCTCCACGTCACATCATCAATGACAACCTTTTCTTCTTAGAAGGTGTCACCACTGCTCTTCATCATACCCAAACAATTTCTCCAAGTTACCTCATGATGACATCAACAATGCATCATGGTCTCCAAGGGGTGCCTTCAAAATGTCTTCAAGAAATCTTCAAAGTGTCTTGAATATGCTGCCCCAAGAATTCTCCAAGAGTGTCTTCAATAAGTTTCTCGAGTTTGCACTTATCAACAAGTCTTGCCAAAATCTACGCACTGGACTTCAAGAGACCTCCAGGCTCCAACAATACTAGAGATGCTCCAAGACTCTTAAGTCATCAATGCTCTTTCAACAAGTTGTTTCAACAAGACTTCAAGGATCCTTCAATACGATATTTTCAATAAACCTTCAAGATGTCTTCAGATGGCTCCAAGAATCAATGTTCCTTCAACAACTGCTTCAAGTTGACTTTTTCTAGATCTGCTCAAGATATATGGTGCAGTATGCTTCTCAACAGAAGTCTAAACTTCCTCAAGTGTCACCTATCCAAGACACTACAAGTCTGTTCACAAGTTCAAGTATAGAAAGCTGATCAAGTCACAAGTCTTCTTGCCAAGGTCTGCTCCAAAATAACTCTGTCAATAAACTGATTTATATTTCCAAACAAATCATAGTTCTATTCACCATAGGTCTGAGGTATATTATCTCCACAGGTCTGAGATTTAATCTTTCCACAGGTCCAAGTTTTTATGCTTCTATCACAGATTTGATCTCCTCAAATAGGACCGTTCATGTGATTGTCTCTCCTTAGGTGGCTGCCACAGATCCAAGGTTCAGCTTCTCTAAATTTGTCACAGGTGCAGTTTGTAATAGTTCAATTATCACTGTTCTGAAGTAACTAAGTAGCAACAGATTTGTGTTGAACCTTTTCTAGACTATTCTTCAGTTGTCCTACTAGTCTGTCCACTAGTGGATGCCCGAGTTTCAGTCTTGTTCAAAAGTTTGACCAATAGACTGTTCTAAACCACCGAATCTTTTATACTACAATTTTGTTTACAGATCTGAACTTCTTGTGTGCCACAGGACTCTAGTCTGCCACAAATTCAAGCACAACAGATGTTAAGGTTCGAGCTTCTCAAATGCTACAGGTCTAGGCTTCTTCCTCAAATACTACAGGTTTGAGCTTCTATTTTTGTCCATAGGTTGCTGCCACAAGTCTAAATCCGAGCCTTTAAAATGACTGTAAATCCAGACTGAATTTCACACAGACCTGTCCTCCAAAAACAGGGATATCAAGTTCTCCTCAGCCTTATTCTAACCTCTGATATCTTGTCCAATCTTCATCACAAAACCGACCCAAACAATAAATATTGAGGTCCTCGGCCTCCTATCTGCTCCTGTGGTTCTTATATGAAATCTTGACCGAATTGATGATAAAAAATGAGTGTTGGACATCATTTTTATATAGGTTTTGACCTAAGACGAATAGACACGTCTGTTGGGTGAAGGAGTACGAGCCTACACAAGTTGGCTCAAGTCGACTAGGCAAAAATAGTAATTTTTCTAACTTAGAAATTCAATTTCTCATAATCTAGAAGGAGTTAGGAGGCGTATAATAGCTCATTAGAAAGGGAAAAATATACTCTACAAGATGGTATAGATGTCATTAAGGAATTTTGCCTCTAAGGTAGCAAAAAATATTTTTTAATGGACTGATTATTTATGAGTGCAGAAATGGAGGCAGGGAAGAATGCCTTTGAGTGTAGGGCTTCTTCATGGTTTGATTTCTTTGTTGATTGTCTTCATAATCATGTCCTAGCCTTCTTCAACATAGGATCACCACCATCATGTCCTTGCCTTCTTCAACATAGGGTCATTAGGTCAGCTGTGCTTAAGATAGTGTAGAGATATTTCATCAATCAAATGCAACATCATTATGTAGTCTTCATCATAAGGACATCAAGCTTCACATCATTGGATATTTGTCATGTCATTATCAAATTATCGGAGGTAGGACATGTAATCATGTAGTGTTATCATCAAGATCATTGGAGGTAGGACATGTCATCATGTGTATGTCTTCTAGTCCTTCATCAAGTGTAGTGATATGGTAGTCTTCCATTATGATCATCAAGATACATGATTGACATTTCATTTGTGTCTTGACATCTTAAACAAGAGTTGTAATCATTTGTAATCATCCTTTGGCATCTTCAAGAATATTTTCCATCCCGACCACTGACATCAACTATTGACATCAATGACAACCTAGATTAACATCTCCCACCCCAAGGTTGCTTGACCTGAAGAAATTCGTATCTATCCACTGTAGAGGCATCTGCGAACCGATACCGGGATCCCATATGAACCACTGGACCACATCATGCCTCCATGCAATCCAAACATGAATGGACCCCCCTATACCTGGATCCCAAGCCCATCTCTGACTCAACCTACTATCACTAGATCCACCTGGATCCCATTGCAACCATGCCTAATCATCGTCCATGTCCCATGGCTCTAACTGTGTTCTGTCTCTGGCCATACATGTTGCTCCACCAGTAGAATACCAACTCATCACCTCTCTCCAATCCAACCTCTAGCATAGGCCTAGGTCAACCCCACTCGTTGATGTTGGGCTAGTGCTACTGGAATATTGATGAACTGTCGGTCCACAATACACTGCCCACTAAAACATGCAATAACCCTCTCATCTAAGGGTCTCAGTTCTATTGTGCCCCTGATTAAGAATGATACTCCATCAACAGGATACCCACTCATGATCTCCCGCCAATCCAAAGCATGGACACCTATGTAAGGAACAAGTCTACTATGTTGATGTTGGTCCACGGTGTGAAAATTCCTAAAACGGAATTCTATTGCAGCAACTGGAAATATTCTCTTAATTGTTAATTTTAATTTAACAATTTATTTGTTGTTTCCTATGACAAATATTGAATACATCACATTGCAACCTTCACAAATAAAATTGTGGAAGAATAAACGCTGGAAGAAATGATAGCACACACACATAAAATTTACACAATTATTTTTGAACAAAAGTTCCCAGAAAAACCCAACTTGGGAAAACCGGTGCAGCAGATGAGGGTTTTATTATTAAGCAGCAATGAAATAATCTGAGTACAACTGGATGTCGAAACTGGCAATCCTACAGAGAAATACTGGCAAGAAAAATGTAGTGAGGAAATTTCCTCACTCCATAGACAAATCCGAGCTCTGACCTCAACTCCACGTGAGTCGTCCAAACTAGTTCTACGTAGCTACTGCGTCACACTAAGGCAATCCCTTCTGCACTCAATTCGAACCAACTTCTCCTCAAGTCGTTTGGTCTACTGTTGTTTAGGAAAATGTCTCTCTTGGCCTCTGGAACCTCTGTCCAACTTCTAGCACTGAAACTCGTCATTCCCCAGCATAATCGAAACTGCCTCTAGAGGCTACTTTGTTGCCCCAGCGTCAGCCTCTCTGTGGTTCTTCTACCTCTGCAAATGTGCTCACCAGATCTGGAATTCTTCCTCTGGCTTCACTGTCTCTGCCCCTTTTCCTCACTGCTTCGATCTCACTAGCTCTCTCTCCGGTAACTGACTGTTGCTACTCTGGAAATCAATCTGCTCATGAAATCAAACCTCTTAAGTGTATTCTCCATCACCACATCAATCTCCTCTTATAATCCTTTGTTGAGACTTCAACGGCCAAAATTAAAACTTAATCAATGGCAAGGATCATCTTGGAGTTGATCCATGAGAGTTTCTAAATGATTCTCAGCTTGACTTAATTAATTCTGATTAATTAACCATATTCCCTAAGTTTAGACTTAGGAAATATTTAAAAACTGGTTAATAATCTAATTAAGCCACTTCTACGCAGAATTTCCATAAACGATTTCTAGGTTTTGGAGAACTCGTGTATTCTAGCCTCTCCCCAAAATTTAGTGTCTGGAATACATCCGATGCTACAAAAACTAGCATTCCCTCTTAGTGAGGAATGTGTTCTAGTGTTTCACCTACCACAACAACCTGTCTTTGCATCATCTCCTGTCACGTTGTTGATGTCTGACTACTGTTGCCCACCAACCATTGTGCAAATCTGATATGTGTTGCATCTGTGCTGCTGTTGACCCTATTGAACTATTGCCAACACTGCATCTGCACTGCAACTCTATTGTTGCTACTACTGCTAGATCTGCAACTGAAAAATATCCAAAACTGAGTCAATTATGTTTAGTATGATGCATCTGTCACCCGAGTCCTGACTACTACTAGCCTCTACACTATCCACTGAAGACTCGGCGTTGTTGTTGACTCTGCACTGTGCCAACCGCACTGCTGCCAACTCTTCACTGCGCTCCCCAACATTTGGCTGCTACTAGTTACTACAACTCTCACTCTGGCATCTGATTGCACCAACTGCCACTAGTCCATCCTGCTACTAAATACAGTGGGCTCCCATAGCCGGGTAATGATTCATGAGGTGGACTCCTCAAGGATCTTACCCAATCTGCAATTCTTACCTCTGATCTACTCATTTTGTTCTTGTTGTTACACTGTTGTTGCAGCGACTAAAATAATGAGTTTGATCTCGCCAGATTCTAAAGTACTAGTTTCCATAGGGCTACTCCCTCTGAGTCTCAATCTCCCTATGGGAAATCTCTCTGCCCCCTCCTGGCAACTCGCACTGTCCTCCCAAACTGGAAACTGGACTTTGAAGTTTTGTGTTGATTTTTGTAGCATCGGATGAGTTCTATCCTCGATATTTTGCAGAGAGGCTAAGAAACATGTATTCCATAATACCCAAAAAGCGTTTTGAGAAATTCCACCCGGAGAGGATTTAATTAAAATAATTAATTATTTGTAATGGATTCCTAAGTTTAAACTTATGAAAAGGAAATAATTAAAGTGTATTAATTAGATCGAGTGTGAATCTTCTAGAAAAAGACATGGATCAACACCCATTTAATCTTAGCCTTTGATTATGTTTTAATCTTGGTTGTTGATATGTCAACGAGAGATTATAAGAAGGAGCTTGATGAGCAATTGGAAAACACATCGAGTAAGAGACCAAGAGATCGATTTCTCAAGAGAGCAGTGCAACGGTTGCCGAGGAAGATCGAAGTGATTTCTTGCAGTGAGGGGCAGAGATAGTTTGTCGGAGGAAGTATTCATGATCTAGTGAATACATAGCAGAGGAGGCCGACAGAGGTGTAGAAGAGGCAACACAGAGCCACAGTGGACAGCACAGAGCTTCAGAGGGAGTCTGAAGTTTTTACTGAGGAACAGTTGAGATCCAGTACCGGAAGTCGGGGTGTAAGACCAGGAGGTCAGAGGATCAAGTTTCCAGCCAACAAAAAGATCATCCGGGAGGTGTGATGCAATCCCAGCAACAATGACACAGTAACTATGTAGCTGTGACGCATAGACTACGCTGAGACCACGCAAAAGTCTCATCTCCAGACAGATCAGTACCGAATCTTCCTGTACCAGTGTGAGGTTATCTCACTATCTTTTTGCCAGTTGATTCTCTGTATAGGATTACTAGTTTGGCATCCAGAGATTTGTATTCAGATACTGTTGCACAATATTAAAACCCTCACTTGTTGCACCGGTTTTCCCGCATTAGGTTTTTCCGTGGACATTGTCTAAAAATAACGGTGTCATTGTGTGTGTTGATTTCCTTCTTGCTCAAAATTTTGTTTCCGCGAGATTTTTATGTTGTGAAGGCTACAGTAGTATTTATTTCAATGTTTACTGTGTAACACCGTAAATAACTTGGTTCAGAATTAACAAGTAGAAGAAAAAATATCAGATTGTTGCAGTAGGGATTCCCATTGTGGAATTTTCACATTCTGCACTAGGAATCTTCTGGCTGGAACTGCACCTGCATACTGCAACTGGGAAATTTGCATTGTCTGTGTCACGGCATCCAGCTCTGCAACCGTCTCTAGATACTGACTACAACTAGATTTGCAACTGTCTAATGACAAATTGCATTGGCTGACACTAAACCTGCTACATTGATACTGTGGGCTCCTGTAGCAAAGGTGATGGTCCCACTACAACAATTAGGAATTGATCTGACTGATCTCCCTGTTGAAACTACGCTAGGCCCTACCCATCTGGCACATTGGAGTCTCATACTCCTCCACCTCCTGGAACTGGTGCCCCACTATCTCCTTTCAAGCCTAGTCCCTAGCTGGGACCCTTCCTTTCTTTGCAACTCGCACTTCCTCCAGCAACTGGAAGTCGATTTGCATTTTGGCTAACTCGCACAACCTCCTCTGGCAATCTCGTACGGCCATCCCTACAGAGCTATAAAATCTAGAAACTCAAAACTAGATAAATAAACCTCGAAAATCTCCCTCTTTTCCTCTGCTTGGTTGTTTATGCTACTCGCACTCCCTTCTGGAGTGAGAAGATCTCCTCACAACTACTTCCAATCTGCAACTGGAAAAGTTAGATCTCTAAATCTCGAAATCACTTGAGAGAAATTTTCCCTCTGTTGTGTGTGCTTTTCTCTTCCACCCGATGTTGGCTTTGCTCTTGCGAACTGCTGCAAAACCTTTCGTGTCCACCTAGAGATCTTCTCAAAAAAAAATCTGAGTTGCTCCCTCTGCCTCTTGGCAAAGTGACTGCGCTGCCCCTGGGAATTTCAGTCAGTTGCCCTTACTTAGCAGCGAAATTCCTTCTTCGCCTTTGAGCTCTTCGGTTCATCAACATTTCTCTGATGCCATGTGAAAATTCCTAAATTGAAATCCTACTGCAGCAATTGGAAAATATTCTCCTAATTGTTAATTTTAATTTAACAATTTATTTGTTGTTTCCTACGGCAAATACTGAATACATCACATTGCAACCTTCACAAATAAAACTGCGGAAGTATAAACGTTGGAAGAAATGCTAGCACAGACATAAAATTTACACAATTATTTTTGGACAAAAATCCCTTGAAAAACCCAACTTGGGAAATCGGTGCTGCAAATGAGGATTTTATTACTAAGCAACAGTGAAATAATCTGAGTACAACTAGATGTCGAAACTGGAAATCCTACGGAGAAATACTGATAAGAAAAATCTAGTGAGGAAATTTCCTCACTCCATAGGCAAATCCGAGCTCTGACCTCAGCTCCAGGTGAGTCGTCCAAATTAGCTCTGTGCAGCTACTGCGTCACACTAGCGCAGTCCCTTCTGCACTCAGTTTGAACCAGCTTCTCCTCAAGCTGTCTAATCTGTTGTTGTCTGGGAAAATGTCTCTCGTGGCCTCCAGAACCTCTGTCTAGCTTTTGGCACTAAAACTCGTCTTTCCCCGACAGAATTGGAACTGCCTCTAGAGGCTACTACACTGCCCCAGCGTCAGCTCTCTGTGGCTCTTCTGCCTCTCTGCAAATGCACTAACCGGATCTAGAATTCTTCCTTCGGCTTCATTGTCTCTGCCCCTCTTCCTCATTGCTTCAATCTCACTAGCTCTCTCTCCGGTAACTGACTGTTGCTACTCTAGAAATCGATCTGCTCATGAAATCGAACCTCTCAAGTGTATTCTCCATCACTACATCGATATCCTCTTATAATCCTTTGTTGAGACTTCAACGGCCAAGATTAAAACTTAATCAATGGTTAGGATCGTCTCAGAGTCGATCTGTGTGAGTTTCTAGATGATTCTCACCTTGACTTAATTAATTATGATTAATTAACCATATTCCCTAAGTTTAGACTTAGGAAATATTTAAAAATTGGTTAATAATCTAATTAGGCCACTTTTAGGCGGAATTTCCAGAAACGATTTATGGGTTTTGGAGAAATCGTGTATTCTAGCCTCTCCACAAAATTTCGTGGCTGGAACACATCCGATGCTACAAAACTAACACATGCTCAACTCATGTTGCTATGTCTGGTCAATCAACAAGATTTGTCTAAGAAGTCCTACCTCTTTCTCTATAATGGGCAAAAGTGGGCAAGTTGTGTTGCAAGCCTTGTCTATGTAATCTTGAAGATCCTTGCTACATGAAAGCACTGCAGCTCTACCAGCTACTTGTGCATCTATCTACTCCTCCTCAATGGTTGGTCCAAAAGATGGCTACTCATCCTCCTCTATCAACTGGCTCTCCACAAATGGCTCATCAGGCATATTGTGCATATCATCCTCCTCAGCTGACTCATATTCCTCTATTTTCACTTCATGCTAAATCACCAGTCCGTCATCTCGCCAGTTTGCTCCCTGATTGTCTTCCCTCATAGGAACAATCTATTGCTCATCATCCTTGTTAAATTTGGACAACTAGGTCCAAACTCCATGTTGTAATGCTCAGATTAAGAAGCTAATATTTTTGTTGGAATCCTCTTTCAGAGAGGTGTAAAATCCATATATAATATGTCTTAATCCGATGAGCAGAACATATATTTTGAATTTATTATTCTTAATAAATTATATGTGCAGGTCGGCCTTAAGGTTGCACGCCCGCAGCAGATGTGTCACACGCCCCAATGATGGATATAAATACAGGAAAAGTTGGAGAGAATTTGATCATCAACACAACACACATCTTCCTCTCTCATCCAAAATAGTACGAGCTACCTGGAGGACGAGTTTCATCCACACGTGGGAAGGAAAAGGAGGACAGACCGTACGGCTGAGCTGAAGTACGATTTTCTGCTGCTAGGGTTTCGCAGAAAGTTTGGCCAGCGTTGACTTTGGTCAACGCATGGTCCAATCACGCTGAAAACTTGTGGAAGGTTCGATTTTTGAAGGCCGTACTACTTGGCACAAAAATCGAGGTCAAAGGGTTGACCGTTTTGCTGCTGCGTTGACTTTTAGCTTGCTGCCCCTGCGTTGACTTTTCCAGGACAGCGTTGACTTTTGTAGAGTTGACTTGAGTTGACTCATCTATTGATTGGAGGGTTGTTGTGACACATGCTGGGCTGACTGACCAAAGGAGACTTTGCTGGTTGAAGCATCCCGTTGACCGCCGAAACGAATACACACATTTTTCCTGTTTCTGATTTGTCTTCTGTAAGATCTGCTTATATGTTCTATCTGCATTTTGCTTAACTACTTGTATGATTGCTGTGAGAAAAGTGAAATTGCTCCTAGCATAGAACATCTACAAAACTTTACATGGTATCGGAGCTGAGGTGAAGACAAACTCTATCTTTAGCAATCATCACCGAAGAAATGGGTTCCACTAGTCTTGAATTCAAGGAGAATGACAAGCTGACTGGAAGTGATGACTTCCATGCCTGGAAGATGATATTAGACCTTAAATTGGAAGATCATGATCTCCTGGATCATGTGACAGGGAAGATTCAAGAACCTCCATCCAATGCCTCTGCTGCTGTTAGGAACAAGTATAAGAAGGGAGAAATCAGAGCAAAGCTGCTGATCAGGGAATCCATAAATAAGAGTCTGGTTGCCTACATATCTGAACTAGGCACATCCAAGGAGATGTATGACAAATTGATACTTATGTTCCAAGTAAACAATGTGAACCAAGTGCTATTCCTCAAGAACAAGTTGAAGAATATGAAGAAGGGCCGAGACGAATCTATTCAAACTTTCTTTATGAAGTTGACCGAAACCAGGAACAATCTGCTAGCTATTGGGGAGACAATAGCTGATCGTGAGATGGTTCTCACCACACTTGGAGGACTTCCATATGAATGGCAAGTATTCACAACTACCATTCTCAACAATAATACCATTCCTAACTTTGATGAGCTTCTGTCAAGATGTATGCAAGAAGAAACAAGGATGAAGGAATTTGATAATGAAAGAAATGCCGCCTATGGTGCTCATTCCCGAAAGAAGAACTCTGGTGGTTCTAAGGACAAAGGAAGGACTAAGACTCAAGAGAAGAAGGGTAAATGTTTCACCTGCCATAGGACTGGACACTATGCTAGAGAATGCCCCTTCAAGAAGGATTCTCCCGATGGTGACGATAACAACAACAACCGAAGGAATGGGAATCGAAGAAATGACAAATCCAAAGGAAAGAGGAAGGCTCACTTTGGAGGAAACAATCAACCCTCTAAAAGGACCAGAAATACCAAGTATGAGGAGTCTAATGTTGTTGATAAAAGAAATGAGTATATTCTAGTATCTGCTCTCTCAGCTGCATCTCCGCCCGACACTATGGATGTCTGGCTAATCGATAGTGGTGCCTCAAGACACATCACCGAATTCAAGGAAGCACTTTCTGACATGGTTGAAAGGGATACTAATCTAGAAATTATCCTTGGGGATAATGCCACTTATCCCGTGAAAGGGACAGGGACTGTGACCCTCCACTTGTCTCAAGGACAAGTCCTCCGTTTGCAAGATGTACTCTATGTACCTAAATTGAAGAAGAACCTTGTGTCTGTATCTGCCATGGAAGACAAAGGATTCAATGTAACTTTCTCTGATGGAAAGGTGCTCATGTGGAAGAAGAGCTTCAAGGAAGCTATCTCAATTGGTTTAGAGTTGGTACACTCTACCAGGTTGGAGGAAGTCCGTTGGGAGCTATGACTTCAGATACTAGCTATGACATCAGATACTATCCGACAAACCGAACCATGGCACCGAAGATTTGGACACCTTCATTACAAGGCCCTTCCGAAGCAAGGAAGGTGGTGACAGGGATGCCTGATTTTGGAAATAATCATGAAGGTGTATGTAAGGGCTGTGCCGAAGGGAAACATACAAGGGGACCTTTCCCCTCAAGTGTCACAAAGACATCTGATATTTTGCAATTGGTCCATTCTGATCTATCCGGTATGTTGCCCGTGACATCCCTGGGGGGATGTTCTTACTACATGACATTCACTGATGACTTCTCTCGCAAAACTGGATATACTTCTTGAAGAAGAAGGATGAGGCTTTCATGTGGTTCCGTACCTTCAAAGCCTTGGTGGAAAATATGACCGGAAAGAAGATCAAGATTTTGAGGACCGACAATGGCACTAAATATGAGTCAAATGAGTTCAAGGACTTCTGTAGAGAAGCTGGCATTAAGAGGGAGACTACTACTGCCTATACTCCTGAGCAGAATGGTGTTGCTGAACGCAAGAACAGGACTATTGTGGAAGCCGCCCGTGCCATGCTATGTGACCAGGGTCTACCGAAGTTTCTGTGGGGAGAAGCTGCAAATACTGCTGTGTACATTCGAAATCGATGCCCTCATTCCGCTCTGGACTCCAAAACTCCCGAAGAGGTTTTCATTGGTAAGAAACCCGATGTCTCACATTTTAGAATTTTTGGATGTCCTGTTTATTTTCATGTGCCAAAAGAAAAGAGAAGTAAGCTGGATGCTTCTGGGAAGAAAGGAATGTTTGTGGGCTACAGCGAAACTTCTAAGGCCTATAGAGTCTATGTACCCGGTCAAAGGGAAGTAGAGATAAGCCATGATGTCACTTTTGACGAAGATGCTTCCCCTCGAAGAAAGTAGTAGATCTTCCTGAACTAAGAAAATCATGAAGAAAGGCCCGGAAACTAAGATGGATGAGATGTCTATGACTCAAGTATCGAAGTGACCAGCTCACCCTATTGATCCATCTCCTCTTCACGGAAAAGAGACCTTCGTGGCTCAGGGACACCTCGAAGATGCCGAGTTGTATGTCACTTGGCAAAGACATAATAAGAAAGCAAGAAGCCGTGTAGCTACCAAGGGTATCTAGCTGCCATGAGTACTATTGTACAATCTGAACCTGGATCTTTTGAGGAAGCCATCAAGCATCAAGTCTGGAAGGATGCTATGCATGAAGAATATGAGTCCATTATGAAGAATGATGTCTGGGATGTGGTCCCGAGACCGAAGGATAAATCTGTTGTCACCGCTAAATGGCTCTACAAGATCAAACATGGATCTGATGGGAGTGCTGAAAAGTTTAAGGCAAGGTTTGTTGCCCGTGGCTTCTCTCAAAAAGAAGGAATTGACTATGATGATATATTTGCACCTGTGGCACGATATACCACCATCCGATCAATCATAGCCCTTGCCGCTACGCAAGGATGGAGTCTTCATCAGATGGATGTCAAGACCGCTTTTCTGCATGGTGCAATAAAGGAAGAGGTGTATGTGGAACAACCTCTGGGATTTGAAGTTCAAGATCGAGACACTTATGTCTGCAGGTTGAAGAAACCCCTCTATGGGTTAAAGCAAGCACCCAGAGCTTGGTACGAGAGGATGGACAGTTACTTGATGAAGCTGGGCTTCACTCGAAGTAATGTCGATCCAAACCTTTACTTCAAGGTTGTGCAGGGGAAGCCTCTCATTCTATTGATGTATGTGGACGACCTCTTCCCGATGTGGCTTATCTCTCATTCATCAATGAGGTAGTCGAGTTCGAGATGAAAGGCCTAGGACCCACGCACTATTTCCTGTGCCCGGAGTGTCCGGGCAGAGACTGGGAGAGATTTTCCTTTCTCAAGGAAAATACATTGTGAAGCTTCTGGAAAGATTTGGAATGGTGGACTGTAAGTCCGTGTCGACACCGATGGAACTCAACTTTAAGAAGTTGAGTGGCAGCGCTGCTGGGCCTATCTTGGCCAATCCTACCGAGTATCGTCAACTCATAGGAGCTTTGATGTTCTTAGTGAACACCCGACCGGATATATGTTTTGCAGTGAACACTTTGAGTCAACAGATGGTTGAGCCTCATCACTTTCACTGGGTTGGTGCCAAGAATATTTTAAGATATCTTCGGGGCACGACAAACCATGGGCTGAGATACACTGCCGGGAGTGTGATACTCCGTGGATATATTGATGCCGATTGGGCTGGCAGTGTGGTGGATCGTAAGAGCACATCGGGATGCTGCTTCAATCTTGGTTCTGCTTCGATCTCATGGATGAGCAAGAAGCAGAAGTCGGTGGCTTTGAGCACCGCGGAGGCCGAATACATTGCTGCTAGTATGGCCTGTTGTGAAGCAGTTTGGTTGCGGAAGCTCTTTAGTGAGCTGTTTGGACATGTGCTAGATACCACTGTGATACTCTGTGATAATCAGAGTGGGATTCGTATGACTGAGAATCCTGTGTTCCACGACCGATCCAAGCATATTGATATCACGTACCACTTTATCCGGGATATGGTACAGCGAGGCGCCGTAAGGCTCGATCATATAGGAACTGATGAGCAGGTCGCGGATATTCTCACTAAGCCCCTGGGGAAGGTCAAGTTCCTAACCTTCCGGGAGAATCTTGGTGTCGTGGAGAGACCCTATGATGTGGGTCCTGTTGGACGATGAGCTCTGGGAGCTCTGGGGGGCTTTGGGGATAGCTTCTCGGAGCTATAAGCACTCATAATGCTTCTGCCCCACCCTTGTGATTATTGAGCTGGTTCGCCTCTCATTTATCTGTGCCCCGTATGCATCCTACCCATTGAGTTCAGGGCTCATTGGAAGTACCTCTCATTTGGCCAATGAGGTGGGAAAAGCTAGAGACTATTAGCAAAGACTGATGGACGCATCAGAGATTGCCGTACTCTCTATCTAGGATGGCACGGTCCAACCACTTGATCTGGGATCAAGTTTTTGTGAGGTCTGGGACCTCTGGACTGATTATGTCAGTCGGGGGATGATGTCTTTGTGACTGACCCACTTCTGTTCTGAAATAAAGAGGCCAGCAAAGCAAGTTTCGGCGGGATGACGCACGATGTTGATTGCACTGATGGATGGAGTTCTCCCTAGTTGAGAGGGAGTGTTAAATTTGGACAACTAGGTCCAAACTCCATGTTATGATGCTCAGATTAAGAGGCTAATATTTTTGTTGGAATCCTCTTTCGGAGAGGTGTAAAATCCATATATAATATATCTTAATCCGATGAGCAGAACATTTATTTTGAATTTATTATTCTTAATAAATTATATGTGCAGGTCGGCCTTAAGGTTGCACGCCCCCAGCAGATGTGTCACACGCCCCAATGATGGATATAAATACAGGAAAAGTTGGAGAGCATTTCATCATCATCACAACTCACATCTTCCTCTCTCATCTAAAATAGTACGAGCTACCTGGAGGACGAGTTTCATCCACACGTGGGAAGGAGAAGGAGGACAGACCGTACGGCTGAGCTGAAGTACGATTTTCTGCTGCTAGGGTTTCGCAGAAAGTTTGACCAGCGTTGACTTTGGTCAACGCATGGTCCAATCAAGCTGAAAACTTGTGGAAGGTTCGATTTTTGAAGGCCGTACTACCTGGCACAAAAATCGAGGTCAAAGGGTTGACCGTTTTGCTGCTGCGTTGACTTTTAGCTTGCTGCCCCTGCGTTGACTTTTGTAGAGTTGACTTGAGTTGACTCATCTACTGATTGGAGGGCTGTTGTGACACATGCTGGGCTGACTGAACAAAGGAGACTTTGCTGGTTGAAGCATCCTGTTGACCGCCGAAACGAACACACACATTTTTCCTGTTTCTGATTTGTCTTCTGTAAGATCTGCTTATATGTTCTATCTGCATTTTGCTTAACTACTTGTATGATTGCTGTGAGAAAAGTGAAATTGCTCCTAGCATATAACATCTACAAAACTTTACAATCCTCCTCCATCTCACATAGATGCATACCGCTGTTGTTATCGACAATTCCGTATGACGGCTAATGCTCCTCATACGTATCCTCATAAAGCCGATGGACTCAACTGTAGAACAAGAATCCTCATCCTAAAAGTCAGAAGGAATCTCCTCTTGATCTACCCTTGTCATATCCTTGATGTCACCCAAACATGAGTGGTTAGGCCCCCAAGGTTCCTTGCAGCTGAGGCAAAGACCCTTTCTCATTAGCTCATTCTTGTTGCATAATCCACAAAACCTGAGAAGCTCCTCTGTGGTCAACTGTCTTCTAAACAGCCTAATGTTTTCGTGAACCAACCTTTCGGCTAGTTCATAAGCAGCAGGTGATACCAACTTCTCCTTCCTCCAAACGGCCAACAATCTTAACCGCACCTTTATGCAAATGGCCTCACAGTTTCCCATACATGTAGATAAAATGGACGGCATGTTTGTTTGGATTGTGTCAGGATGATGTCTTTTAATGTTGAAGAAGTGTTGGAACATTTGCAGGATCAAGTCATCACACTTCAGATCAAACATGAGGTCATAAGATCTAACCATGGCCATGACTTATAGAATCTCAAGCTTCATCCAAAATGTAGAATACTCACTGTTATCCAAGTCCTCAAAGGTCCCTACTATCGATCTAAAGACTCTCCTTGTAATGTCATCATTGTAAGGGGGTATTGGTGCGGTCAGCCGTCAGCATCATGATGTTACTGAGACAAGAGGCAACTGGAAGTTTGACCCCTTCACAAGGGTGCTCCAAATACTTGTGTTGTACTACGGCAAGCATGGTTGGTTTTAGAGCCCAAATCAAGTTCTTTCCATCTGATTGATCCACCTTGGAAAGGAGTGAAGGAAGTTCTTCTAGTTTGAGAAGGGTTTTTACTGAAAATCCCATAAATCTCAAATGTGTCCCAAGTACATAGATTTTGGGTCCCACCTCATGTTCTTCATGTGCTTGCTCTTGCTGTAACATAGTACATATCCCCTTGGAAAAGGATCGATTGATTGCTACTGCTAGTTTATTAAAGGAGTTTATGAAGGTATGATCCATGTTTTTGTTCAATGGTGACAAGCACTCAAACTGACTCATTCAACTAGGATTGGTAACTCCTCATGAGTAATGACTAATGCATGCCCAGCAACACAATGGTTATGACATAACTACAACAATAAATTCTGTCATAGACAAACAACTCTACTCAACTCATAGACAGCAGCATATAGTTGACACTAGCAACTCATGACTCAAACATGTGACCAACAATATGTGAAGACAACACATTATGTACTCAACTGAATACCACTGACTCAACCAATCAACAATACACTATCCGACAAAGCATAACACACTACAGTTGATAATAATTTTACGGTAGCAATAATTTGATGTTTAATTTTAACAATGAACCATGCCCAAAATTCATACAATGATTGACATAAGTTTACATATCAAAGGACTTAAACCAAACACATATTTCATGACTAGGCACAGTAGCATTTAGTAAATAATGTGAAGCAGAATAACCTAGCACAAGTTCAATATGCAGTCTTCAACACTCAAGCGTTGATCCACAGTGCAACCTTCAGACTTGTGTTGATTTTTGGTAGCATCGGATGTGCTCTAAGTCTCAAATTTTGCAGAGAGATTTTGACATGCCAAAATACCCAGAAAGCGTTTTGGCAAATTCCACCCGAATGGAGTTTTATTAAAATAATTAATTTTTTTAATGGAAGCCTAAGTCTAAACTTAGGGAATTAAAATAATTAAAGTATATTAATAAAACTGGGTGTGAAACTTTTAGAAAAAGACGAAGATCAAGTCAAGTTACTCTTAGCCCTTGATTATGTTTTAATCTGAGCTGTTGATTTCTCAACGAGAAGGTTATAAGAGAAGGCTTGATGGGCATTTGGAAATCACATCGAAGAGGATCTAGAGATCGATTTCTCAAGTGAGCAACGGAGAGCAGACGGAGAGATCATCGAAGTGATTCTTGCAATGAGGGGCAGAGACTTCTGGTTGGAGATATTTTCCCTGAGTCGGGAATACATCGGAGAGAAGGCGGAGAGAGGAAGCAGAAGAGACAACATAAGGGCTATGCTGGGCAGCGTAGAGCCACGCAGAGGCAGCGTTGTGCCTCTGAAGAGATCCACTATTTTTGCTGAGGATCAGTCAGATCCAGCGCCAGAGAGTCGAGGTGTGAGACCGGAGGGGCCAGAGGATTAGTATCCAACCAACAGAAAGATCAGCGGAAGGGAGTGACGCAGTCCCCAGCTATTGTGACCCAGAGCTAAATAGAGGCAGCGTGGGGCTTGTCAGTTCAGGGTTGGGTCAGTGTCGGATCTCCAGTGTTAGTGTGAGGTAATCCTCACTAATTCTCTGTCAGTCAGATTCTTTGTTGGAGAGCCAGATTTGGGCATCCAAATTGTATTCAGAAAAACTACTGCTTAATAATACAAACCCTCAATTGTTGCACTGGTTTTCCCAAATTGGGTTTTTCAAGGACATTTGTCCAAAAATAACAGTGTCACTTGTGTGTATTGTATTTCTTCTTGCTCGGTACTTCTCTTCTGCATTTTATTTATTTAGTGACGGCTGCAATTGTATTTGCTTCGATATTTACATGTAGAATATAGTAAATAAAATGTCAAATTTAATAAGTAGGAGAAGTAATATCAGTTTGTTGTAGTAGGAATTCGGGTCTCCGAATTTTTGCATGGTATCAAAGCATAGGTGAAGCAAGAGAGCAGACCAGAAGAATTCAATGCTGAAGAAAAGGAGGGATATCGAAGATTTTTGTAGGCAGCAGATCGAATTCCCAAGGCACTGCGCAATCCATTACCAGGAGGGCAAGATTTGTGGGGAAATCTCTCTCTGAGTGAGTCGACAGAGAGGTAGGATTTTCTAGATCATGATTTGTCAGTGGCAGAGGGAGCAGCATAGCAGCAGATTCTATGAAATTTTCAATCTGAAATACTATTGCAGTGATTGATTTATTTCGCCTACTTATTTATGATAAGTTATTTACAGATACTTCAGTAAATTCTGAAATAAACACAACTGCAATATTCACTTAATCAAAAGCAAAAGAACAAATGGAACACATATAACACAATAGAAACAATCACATGAACACAGTTATTTTTGGACAATTGTCCCCGGAAAAACCCAATGTGGGAAAACTGGTGCAGCAAATGAGGGTTTATATTATTCTTCGGCAGTGGAAATCATTTACAGAAAATATGACAAGCAGATGTCTAGCATACACCTGAGATAATTTTTCTGAACCCTTCAAAAGAATTTATGACACACTAGAGGTACCCTTCCTCCCTCTGCTTCACTCTGCGTGGCCCTCTGCGCAATCACTGCACTGGACTGCGTCACTCTGCGTGGAGGTCCAGTGCTGCTGCTCAATGTTGCCCCCTTTGTGTCCTCCTTCTGCTTTCTTCTTCCTGTGTTGACTTCCCCTTCCTCCTTCTGCCTTGCAACTCCGCCTCTACAACCTCACCCTCTAAAATCGAATTCTCTTACTTTAGAATCGATTTCCTTTGGGTACTGAGAGTGTGCTTGACTTGCTTTCCAAATAAACCTCAAGCCTTCTCTTATAGTCTTCTCGTTGATGAACCAACAACCCAGATTAGATCTCTAATCAATGGCTCAGATTAAAAGATGACTTGATCCTCGTTTTCTAGAAGATTAACACTATGCTTTATTAATACCCTTTAATTATTTAATTTCCCTAAGTTTAGACTTAGGGATCACTTTAAAATAATTAATTATTTTAATAAAGCATGATTCGAGTGGAATTTCCACAAATGAATTCTGGGTTTTCTGTAATACTGATGTCCAAGCCTCTTCTCAAAATATGAGACTTGGAACACTTTCCAATGCTACAAAATCAACACTCCCTCTTAGCGAGGAAAGTGTTCAAGCAAGGTACCAATTGTATTTGCTCTAACCTAAAGCATCTATTGTGTTGTTGATGTCTTGGTTGCTACCTCTCATCTTTGTGTTGCTGCCCTCTATATTGTAGCCTATGACACCATCTCTACCACTGCCTCATTCGTACTGCAGCTCCCTCTGAATCTGAAGTCCACCCATTCCTCTACTGGAATGGGTTCTCGACCATCCCCATCTTTTTCCTGAAGTAAGTAAACTTAATCTTACCCAGAGCTTTTGAGAGGATATCTTCCACTTGTTCTCTAGTAGGAATGTACTTCAACCGTACAGCTCCTCGTTGGACATATTCTATGATGAAGTGGCACCTAATGTCAATGTGCTTTGACCGGTCATGAAACACAAGATTCTCAGAGAGCTTGATGCAACTCTGATTATCACACAGAATTATGGTCAGTTCCATCCTCTTCTTGAGCAAGTCCATGAGCAACTTATGAAGCCATATGGCCTCGCACAAAGCTGTGCTGGCAGCCATATATTCAGCCTCGGCTGAGCTCAGTGCCACGGATTTATGTTTCTTACTACACCAGGAATTCATTCCTGATCCAAGACTGAAACATAACTCACTGGTACTTTTTCAATCCACTAAGCTTTCAGCCCAATCTGCGTCAGTGAACCCACTCAACTAGATTTCATTGCCCTTGGTGTACTTCAACCCATACTCGATTGTCCCCTTCAAGTATCTGAGAACATTTTTGGCTGCTACCCAGTGAGCTCTACTTGGTTCTACCATGAACTAACTGAGGGTATTCACAGCAAAACAGATGTTTGTTCTAGTGTTGACCAAGTACATCAATGATCCTATGAGATGCCTATACAAAGTAGGGTCAGCCTCATCATCCTCGGACGTGTCGATCTTCTTCCAGTTTGTAATCATTGGCATAGCCACGAGTCTACAGTCCTCCATCTGAAACCTCTTCAGGATCTCTGTAGTATATCTTCCTTGTCCAAGGAAGATTTCTCGCTTCTGCTGCCAGACCTCCAAACCAAGAAGATAGTACATTTGCCCCAGATCCTTCATGTCGAATTTGGTAGCCAAATAATCCTTGCAGTCTTTGATGAGCTTAGATGATCCAGTCAAGAATAGATCATCTACATATAATACCAGAATTAGTGCCTCATTCCCTACCCTTAGATAGTAGAGGTTGGGATCTGTGTCACTCTTGACAAATCCCATCTTCTACAAGTAGCTATCAATACGCCCATACCATGCTCTAGGAGCTTGCTTCAGTCCGTACAAGGCCTTCTTAAGCCAGCATACATGAGTCTTCTGCTCATGCATCTCAAAGCCCTCTGGCTATTCTATGTACACTTCCACTTCTATCACCCCATTCAAGAACGTTATCTTGACATCCATCTAGTGAATTTCCCATCTCATCTGCGCTGCAAGAGAGATGACGGATCTGATCAAAGTGTATCGAGCTACAGGGGTGAAGATTTCTTCATAATCGATCCCTTCCTTCTGTGCATACCCCTTGGCCACAAACCTAGCTTTGAACTTCTCTATGCTGCCATCTGCAACATACTTGATCTTGTAGATCCATCTTGATCCTACAACCGATTTGTTCTGAGGTCTAGGGACTACTTCCCAAACATCATTTGTACTCCTCCACCATAGCGTCTACCCACACCTGATGTTCAGTTGCCTCTCGAAAACTAGAGGATTCTCCAACCTGTGCTACCATTGCCTCGTACATGTCTGGTTGCTTGTGTACCCTCTTCTCATTTCTAGGGGCTCCAATAAATTCCTTTTCATCCCTCAAAGTCTGTTCGAGTTCTCTGCTCGTCCTTCCACTGCTGGTGGGTGGATTTCCCTTCTCTCCTTCTTGCACTTCTTCGGAAGAACTTTCCTCAGAATCCTTGTGCTGCGGAGAGGCACTAGAGCCATCTTTTGTAGGCCGTTGTCGCTGCACTAGCGGATCCTCCTCAAACTGCATATCTGTAGCCATTTCTCGAGATCTCCTGAAGGCTCTCTCCTCCATGAATTTCAAGTTCCGCCTTATTACGATCTTCCGTTCTCGGGAATATAGATGCGATATGGCTTCGCATTTTCGCTATATCCCACAAGGTATCCCTTCTCTACAGTTTGATCTAATTTCTTCCTCTTCTCATCGGGTACGTGGCAATAAGCTATACTGCCAAATATCCTGAAGTGGCTCACCTCAGGATTGTTGCCAGTGAAAACAGTATCAGGAGTAACCTTACCCAATGCTCTATGAGGCACCCTATTCTGCACATATATTGCTATATTGCAAGCTTTAGCCCACAGAAATTTGGGCATGTCTTGATCATACAGCATCACCTTCGCAGCTTCCACAATGGTCCTATTCTTTCTTTCTGCAACTCCATTTTGCTCTGAATTGTATGGAGTTGTCCATTCTCTCTTGATGCCTTTCTTTGCGCAGAATCTTGTGAATTCTTTATCAATATATTCTCTATCATTATCTAATCGCAATTTCTTGATCCATTTTCTAGTTAAATTTTCTACCAAAGCCTTGAATTCTTTGAATATCTCAAAGACCTCATCTTTGGTCTTTAGAAAGTAGATCCATGTCTTTCGGGAATAGTCGTCAATAAAGGTGACAAAATACTTTGCACCACTGAGAGCATTCGTGGACATTGGTCCGTAGATGTCTGAGTGTATCAAATCCAACACACTCTTAGCCCTACCGCTGCTTCTTGGAAATGTTGCCTTGGAATATTTCCCTAGTACGCACCCCCTGCAAACATCATCTTTCCTTATGCTAAGTTCTGGAGCTCCCATGACAATCATCTTGAGGATCTTCAAGGCTCCATGATGTAGATGCCCCATTCTTCTGTGCCATAATTCATTCAAATCCCTTTCATCTGTATTGCCTATCAGTGCCATAGGAGACTCGGGTTGTAACTTATATAGTTTATGGCTCCTTACTCCAATTTGTGCCTTCCTTTTCCAACTAGGCTGTTTGAGATACAATTTGTTGCCAATAAAGTATACATCTAAACCCTTGTTCTAAAGTTGAGACACCAAGAGCAAGTTCATCCCTAATCTTGATACATGTAGTACATTGATGGCCTGAAGCTTGTTACCAGCTTCTATTTGAAATATTATGGTTCCTCTTCCAACAAGGGTACACTTGGCCTTGTTTCCCATAGTGATCTGAAAATTCATCTGAGCTCAAGAAGCATTCTCAAACTCTCGTCATGTGAGCAGATGCTCCATTGTCAACATACCAGACCCCTGTCGAGGTCGTGCTTGACACACAAGTGAAATCCTCTTCTAGTCTAGATGCCAAAACTGAAATGTCATGATCCCTCTATTTCTCCATGTGTTCTAAAGGACTGCGTGAAACCTTCCGAGCTGATGTTGTATCGGATCTTAGTTCCATTGCAGAACCTCCTCTTTTGTCTCTCGTCTTTTGCTCTGAGACCATGTAAAATTTTCAATCCGAAATACTACTGCAGTGATTGATTTATTTCGCCTACTTATTTACGCTAAGTTATTTACAGATACTTCAATAAATTCTTAAAATACCCCTTAGCCACAAACCTGGCATTGAACTTCTCTATGTTGCCATCTGCAACATACTTGATCTTGTAGATCCATCTTGATCCTACAACCGATCTGTTCCGAGGTCTAGGGACTACTTCCCACACATCATTTGTCATGATGGAGTTGTACTCCTCCACCACAGTGTCTACCCACACCTGATGTTGAGTTGCCTCTCGAAAACTAGAGGGTTCTCCAACCTGTGCTACCAGTGCCTCGTACATGTTTGGTTGCCTGTGTACCCTCTTATCATTTCTAGGGGCTCCAATAAATTCATCTGCATCCCTCAGAGTCTGTTCGAGTTATCTGTACGTCCCTCCACTACTGGTGGGTGGATTTACTTGCTCTCCTTCTTGTACTTCTTCGGAAGAACTTTCCTCAGAATCCTTGTGCTGCGGAGAGGCACTAGAGCCATCTTCCGTAGGTCGTTGTGGTTGTACTAGCAGATCCTCCTCAAACTGCGTATCTGTAGCCATTTCCCGGGATCTCCTGAAGGCTCTCTCTTCCATGAATTTCACATCCCGCCTTACTACGATCTTCCTGTTCTCAGGAATATAAATGCGATATGCCTTCGCATTTTCGCTATATCCCACAAGGTATCCCTTCTCTGCAGTCTGATCTAATTTCTTCCTCTTCTCATTGGGTATGTGGCAATACACTATACTGCCAAATATCCTGAAGTGTCTCACCTCAAGCTTGCTGCTAGTGAACACACCCTCAGGAGTAACCTTACCCAATGCTCTATGAGGCACCCTGTTCTGCACATACATTGCTATATTGCAAGCTTCAGCCCACAAAAATTTGGGCATGTCTTGATCATACAGCATCGCCCTCGCAGCTTCCACAATGGTCCTATTCTTTCCTTCTGTAACTCCATTCTGCTTCGAATTGTATGGAGTTGTCCATTCTCTCTTGATGCCTTCCTTTGCATAGAATCTTCTGAAGCCTTTATCAATATATTCTCCACCATTATCTAATCGCAATTTCTTGATCTGTTTTCCGGTTAAAGTTTCTACCAAAGCCTTGAATTCTTTGAATATCCCAAAGACCTCATCTTCGGTCTTTAGAAAGTAGATCCATGTCTTTCGAGAATGGTCATCAATAAAGGTGACAAAATACTTTGCACCACTGAGAGCACTCGTGGACATTGGTCTGCAGATGTCTAAGTGTATCAAATCCAACACACTCTTGGCCCTATTTCTACTTCTTGGAAATTTTGCCTTGGAATACTTCCCTAGTGTGCACCCCCTACAAACATCGTCTTTCCTTGTGCTAAGTTCTAGAGCTCCCATGACAGTATTCTTGAGGATCTTCAAGGCTCCATGATGTAGATGCCCCATTCTTTTGTGCCATAATTCATTCAAATCCATTTCATTTGTATTGCCTATCAGTGCCCTAGGAGACTCGAGTTGTAACTTATACAGTTTATGGCTCCTTACTCCAATTAGTGCCTTCCTTCTCCAACTAGGGTGTTTGAGATACACTTTGTTGCCAATAAAGTATACATCTAAACCCTTGTTCTGAAGTTGAGACACCAAGAGCAAGTTCATCCCCAATCTCGATACATGCAGTACATTGATGGCCTGAAACTTGTTACCAGCTTCTATTTGAAATATTATGGTTCCTCTTCCAACAGGGGTACACTTGGCCTTGTTTCTCATAGTGATCTGAAAATTCATCTGCTCTTCCTGGTAGCTCTAGAAGCATTCTCGAACTCCCGTCATGTGAGTAGATGCTCCACTGTCAATATACCAAACCCATGGAGAGGTCGTGCTTGACACAAGCGAAATCCTCTTCTAGTCTGGATGCCAGAACTAAAATGTCACGATCCCTCTGTTTCTCCATATGTTCTGGAGGACTGCGTGAACCCTTCTGAGTTGATGTTGTATCAGATCTTAGTTCCATTGCAGAACCTCCTCTTCTGTCTCTTGTCTTTTTCTCTAAGACCATTTCAAATTTTCAATCTGAAATACTACTACAGTGATTGATTTATTTTGCCAAGCTAAACATCTACGGCTCAGAGCTTATAGAAATGAGGTATGGGACCTAATGGAGAACTTCTTCTTGGCTTTTAACATACAGTTCAAGCCGAGGGACCAGAATCAGATGGCCGACTCGCTCACTGTCGCAGCCAGCAATTTTTGCCCGCCACAGAATCCTCTGCTCAGGTATGAGGTTGAGGTGCGATATCGCCCCTCCATCCCAGATAATGTGAAGCACTGGCAAGTCTTCGAGGACGAAGAACAACTTAAGTGCTTCATGGATATGGTTGGCGAATTCTCCAATTTGATGATTGATGGATTGGAAGAAGAGCTCAGTGATCAACCACAGACCAAGTGGGAGGAGACATTGGCCAGACACCGTGTGTTGCAACTAGAGGGGAACGTCATTCCCAGAGGCCTCATGCCCTTGGAAAGGCTGTTTGATAAAAATGACATCTCGATCAACTCTAGTAAGATGACCTAGGATGAACATGTAAATGATATAAATATTGGGACGGAGGAAGACCCAAAGGTGGTAAAGTTGTCCAGGGGAGTTCCCGAGGAATATCAAGACAAATACATCCGACTGTTCCAAGCATATAAAGATGTCTTCGCCTAGTCATACCAGGATTTGAAGACTTTCGGCATTGATGTCATATAGCACAAAATACATCTCAAAGCAGACGCCAAGCCTCGTAAGCAGAAACTGAGGCAGATTAATCCATTGCTGCTCCCAGCCATTAAGAAAGAGATCAAAAAGTTGCTACGGGCTAAAATCATTGTTCCCCTGAGATATTCAGAGTGGGTGGCTAACTTGGTCCCGATAAGGAAGAAGAATGGAGAAATAAGATTGTGCGTGGACTTCCGAAATCTCAACAGGTCCTCACTCAAAGACAATTACCCTCTTCTGAAGATGGACCATATTTTACAAAATGTGGTGGGATCCTCCTGAATGTCTATGATGGATGGCTTCTTTGGATATAATCAAGTGGCGGTCCTCCCCAAAGATCAGAAGAAAACAGCATTCACCACAGCATGGGGGACCTTCATGTATGCCCGAATGCCGTTCGATTTAATCAATGTTGGTGCCACCCTTCAACGTGCAATGGATATTGCTTTCGTAGGAGAGCAAGATAAGTTCGTAGTGATTTATCTAGACGATATCACTGTGTTCTCAAAGAGTGATGTTGAGCATATTGAACATCTTCGTCGAACCTTCGAGAAGTGCCGTAGGTACGATCTGTCGTTGAACCCCCAAAAGTCCATGTTCGCCCTGGAGGAAGGAAAGCTGCTGGGGCATATAGTAACTGAGGGAGTGAAAATTGACCCGAAAAGGGTAGAAGTGATCAACGACATTTCCCTCCCGCGGAATAAAAAGGAAATCCAAGTATTCTTGAGGAGAATAAATTTCCTGAGAAGGTTCATTCCCAATTATGCTGAGATTGTCTGACATATTATTGAGATGCTCAAGAAAAATAGCTAAGTAAAATGGACCCCCCAATCATGGGCCTCTTTTGACAGAATCAAACAGGTTTTCGCTGAAGCTCCAATACTAGCAAGCCCTAATTATAGCAAGCCTTTCATGATCTTCTCTTTCGCCTCCCCTCACACGGTAGCTGCAGTGCTGTTACAAAAGAACAAAGACGGGCATGAACAGCCTATCCCATTTTTCAATCAGGTCCTGCAAGACGCGGAATTAAAGTATAATATTCTGGAAAAGCAGGCCTATGCCCTGGTCAAATCGCTAAAGGCTTTCCGTATATATGTATTGCAGTCGGCCATAACTGCCTACGTCCCCACAGCAGCAGTAAAGGACATTCTAATACAGGGAAACAGTGAAGGGAAGAGGGGCAAGTGGATTGCCAAGATCCAGGAATATAAATTGGAGATCAAACCCACTAAGCTCATTAAAGGACAGGGGTTGGCTAAAATCTTATCAGTATCCAACTGCCAGGCCTTGGGTATAAATCTATCCATGGAAGGGGGGAAGGTACTGGAAGGTACAGAAGTACAGCCTGGAATAGAAACCTCAACACAAAAAACGCATGTAAAATACCTTTTGTCTGCATGGTATAAGGACGTGGTGGAATACCTTCTTACTCTGAGGTGTCCTCCCAGTTTCGACAAGCCTAAGAATCGTACCATGAAGTTGAGGTCGCAGAAGTACGCTATGGCGAATGGACATTTGTAATGGAGGGATCTGTCCGGAATTCTGCTACTATGTCTAACAGAGCAGGAGGTGGAAGAGGTGATGGCCGAATTTCATGAAGGTATATGTGGCAGACATTACAGCTGGCGATCTACGGCTCACAAAATCCTGAGAGCAGGTTTTTTCTGGCCACGGTTGTTTGGAGATGTACATGCTCGTGTCCGAGCATGTGAAAAATGCCAAACTTTCGCAGAAAAACAAAAATTTGTGCCACTACCATTGATCCTGATACATGTTGAAGAGTCGTTCGGACAATGGGGCATCGATTTTATCGGGGAGATCCACCCAGCCTCCACTTACCAACACCATTGGATTCTCACTGCCACCGACTACTTCACCAAGTGGGTCGAAGTTGTGCCTGCAAGAAATGCCACATAAATCACATGGAAAAAAAAAAACTTGATCATGCAAGTTTGTAAACTTTTTTATCATAGGAATGCAAGTTAACAGTCGTCCAACAAGACTTTGGTAAGAATTCTAAAAAAGACCATAAGTGAGAATCAAAAGAATTGGGACTCCTAGCTCAAATTTGCACTCTGGGCAAATCGCATTACTAGCAAAAGATCCACCGAAAAGTCCCCTTACGAGCTGGTGTATGGTCAAGCGGCGGTCTTCCCCATTCAATTTGCTTTACCTATGGCCAAATTTTTTAAAAACAATGAAGAGGAACCAAATGACCTCGTCAAGAGGATGAATCAGCTGGTAGAACTGGATGAAACACGAACTCAGGTAAACATCAGGTTGGGCAACTATCAAGAAAAGATGAAGTGCCTATTTGACCAACGAGCAAAAGATAAGGAGATACAAGCAGGGGACCTGGTGTTGCGATGGGACGTTAGACGGGCGGACAAAGGTAAACACAGAAAGTTTATCCACTCTGGTTCGGACCTTTCAAGGTAGCAGAAGTCAAGAGCAACAACACCTTCATATTGGAAAATTTGTAAGGGGACCTGATTGAAATGCCCGTGAACGGGCAATTCCTCAAGCCCTACTTTGTATATATCCTTCACACTATACATATATCATCTTTCATTTTCGCATGCATTTACATTTTACTCTTTTCCAGAAGTACTTGAAGCCTTTTGAATTGCCCTGAGTATATTAACAAGTACACAAGCAGGCAGTGTGCAAAGTTCTCGACACCCTCGAGAACGAGCGTGTCGTCCCCAAGAGGAGGCAATGTTGGCTTGTGATCTCACCGGTAAAAGAAAAAGGCGCGACTGTGCAAAGAAAGCGCAGGTTCAAAAGACCAGGAACAGCAAAGCTAACAGAGGAGCTTACGAAAACAAGCTCAGTGGTTTGGTGGGCGGATGGGATGAATAAGGAAGCTGACATCGATTACTCTCAAAGGCATCGCAAACATAGGCTCGTGGCAAAGCCATCCGCAAAATACCGACAGCCTATGGTCATTCCGTCGGCATCCGAAGGAAGCAAAGGTGGTCGTAGCCAACCCGCCGGAGGAGGTGACGTCAGCCCTCCTCGCAGCCAATCAGAGCGCTTCTGTGGGGGAGAGGAAAAGGGACAAAGGCCTCCGTCCACCCAGTCGAAGATCAAAGGGGCCCACCAAGCTAAACAGTTGGCACTGGTATGTTTTATGGTAAGGTAAGTCCTGTAGGGGGTACAAAGGCCGGTACCCTACTTGTCTGGCACGTGGCCCCCACCTACTCGACCGTTGTCAACCAACCACCATGTGCCACGTGTCCCATTGTCAGCGTCCTCATGACGCCAGCCCTACATGTGTCACCCCGCCTTGGTAATCAATAAAACCATATTTCTGTAGCGATTTTTACTCTTGGCTGTGTGAATTTATTGGTTATTTACCGGTATTTTCGCTCTGTCAGGCAGGTAAAACTCGATTATTGGCTGCTTTTCACTCTCGCGTCGCTTTCCCCTGCTACCTCACTGCTATTTCAGGTATTTGGTCGTGTCCCTTTCGTTTTTCCCTTTTACTGTTTATTCAAATTATCGTGGATCAAATTATCATGGAATGAAGATGTGTTTAGGGTCGTTGAGTCAGGACTATATTACCAAATTGCCCCGACAACCCATCCATTCCCAGAGTTTATTGTCTGGCTTGGGGAGGCCTGCATCAAGTGTAAGGACATCTTCCTTTCCAGTCGGGGGACCAAGATTCTTGAGATTACCCCCCAACTTATTAGAAAAGCCCTATGTTATCCTCCCGCCCGTGACTGTGTTGAGTTCACCGAAGTTACTCTCTCTTGCCATTTCTCGAATCAGCCCTTGGAGAAACAAAGTGGTTTCCTCGATCTCATCTCCGACTCACGCCTATTAGCTTTCCCGCACACAGAGTCTATTCCGCTGTCATCATTCCAAAACACCATATAGCCTATTTTAGCGGTCATGTCGGGAATGTTGGGGTTAGAAGATGCCGAGATGGTGACTAAGGCAAGTTTAGGGTTTCTATGGCTCGTGATGCAGGCTGAGATCCTTTTGGATATCCCCACCTTTCTGGCCTCAGCCATCAAAGCCCAGTTCCTAGACATGTCTTCCTTCTGCTCTTTCAAATACTGCTCCCTCGTTTTCTACTTATTCCTATTTGAGCATGCAGATAAGTTTGAAGGTCTAGGCCTGAATAGGTTCTCTAGGAGAAACGCTAAACCCAAGTCTGTTTTCGAGTGGACTGTAGCAATTCGCCAACATCCATAGAGGAAGGGGTATGCGAAATTCGTTACCGATTTCATGTCCATAGCCTATGCTATCATACACGACAGCTCCCTGCCCAGAATTTTTCCTGAGAAAAAGGATTGGCTCCAGTTCAGCGAAACAGATTGCACAGGTGATTGGTACATGTTCGAAGACCACACCGAGATCAGGGTCTATGGTGCTGAAGTACCTCCTTATCACCTGCCAGTGTTCCCATCCATGAGGATTTTCGCCCTCAAGTTCATCCGTCATGTCTTAAGTGCCGACCAAGCCCACTTCGTGCCCGCGAAAAAGGGATACATCTTCAAACTCCCAAACTCTGTAGGCCCTTTCACAATTAATTCAAGGCATGCCCTCTCCACTGTGGAAAGGATGTTGCGGGAGATGAATTTCCCGAGGGGAGATGTCTGGCACTATGATCCTAAGGGGTTCCTCACACGCACGAAGAAGAAGATTAAATCAACAACATATGCGCATGAACCTAGGCCTCTTATTGAATGGAAAGCTAACTTTGATACGTGGCCTTTGGATACACAAATGGAGGCCGAATCCTCAGCTGCTAAAGGAAAAGGAAACAATGTACTTGTTGAGGCAGAAGGGCAGGAACAGGGAGACCCCCTGGGTATTCAAGGGTTCATGGAGGAGGATGAAAAAAGACACCCCAGTAAAAAGCAGAGAATTGAAGGGTCGGAGGACCAAGACACCAAATTATCTGACAACGAGGCCCCCTTGCTCAGAGGTCCTGACAAAGACAAACCAGGCTTCCTACTTTCCTTCGATTCTACCTCGTCCTCAGCCCCCTCAGAGCTTTCACAGGTGGTCACATTAGGCAAATATGATGCAAAGGAGCAGATTGAAACCAAGAACAAGTCCGCGAGAAAGAGGCTGAGAGCTGAACTTTCTTCGTTCGTAGATAAACATCATACCAAGCTCTCCTCAGTCCTGGATATGGATAAAGAGAAACTCATATTGGCCATCCAGCATTCAGCCATGCATCCCATACCTCCGGGATCCCAATATAGAGCTCTGGAAATAATTCTAAATCTGGGCTCCATTCCCCTGCCGAATAAGTTAGATTTGCACCAGTGTATCGGGGACATGCTACGGATTGAGGTAGTAAAACATACAGTTACCCTACAGAGGACCGAAAGGAAATTGACTCAAATGAAGGCCACCCAACAAAGAGAAAGGGCTAGCGCTAAAGTTGTTGCTACTCAGCTAGAGAACTGCAGAAAATTGATAAGAGGGAAGGGGAGTTGACTCCAATTCAGCATTGCAGTCCCTTCTCACCAAATCAGATTTGGAGGTACAAGAATTGAGGCGAAAATTGAATATCCCTCGTTCTGATCATATTCACAATGAGGAACTTGACCAAGTGGAAAAGGAAAAAACAGTTCTCGCTGATTCCCTCGCTCAAAGGGAGGAAGAGATTGCTCAAAAGGATAAGGAAATCGATGGGCTAAATAAGAGGTTGTCAGAGCTACAACTTAAGTCGGGTGAGCATACATGTGTAGTTCCTCTACCAGAAGATCCGCGGAGCGCTCTAGAGCAGCTAACCAAGGCTCTGGCACTATGATCCTAAGGGGTTCCTCACACGCACACGCACTACCCACCGGCTCCTAGACGAGGCCAAGGCTGCATATGCAGAGAATCAAAAGACGGTTTCATCCCCGCAGAAAGAGGTAGAGAACCTCTGTAAGGAAGCTCAGGGACATGAGAATTCTATCAAAGACTTGAAAGAACAGCTTAAAGGCAACATGTCGTTGGTAGAAGCAAGGCAAATGATCTGGGGAGAGATCATAGCAGAGGTCAAGCAGCATTGGGAGCTCCTCATGCTGACCAACGACAAGAAGAGTGCTATTTGGGAGTATAAAGCACAGCTGGAGGTCGATCGCAGGGAAGGAGAGGAGAAGGCAGCAACAGCCAGGAAGTATGTCAGGTATCTCAACAAACTTCTTGTAATATTCCTAATTTGCAACAGCAAATTGGAATATTCTATTTTGTTTATTTTTCCACCTATAGTTTGTAATTAAATAAAAAGTGAGTAAAGAGGGTCTAAACTCACTTAAATGAAATAAGACATCCACCTAGTTGCACAACGTTGTAACTTAAGTGGGAGTCAAGGGGGGACCCAACACCACGTGGAGGAAGGGGCCTATGTACACTCTAGAAGTTTCTCCAAGCTTCTGCGCAGATAAGGATGAGAATGTGGATAAGGATGAGGATGTGGAGGAGAGAGAGAGGCTACATTTGGTTTTGGAGGGAAACCAACACTATAAAAGATGGAGGAGCCTCCTCATTTGGGATATGTTTTAGATGCTTGGATATTTGGATTATTGATTATTGAGTGAGACATATTGTCTTCTCTGGCACGCTGGCTGTTTAGCCCGTCTGCTGCACTGTTTAGTGCACCGAGTGTCTCCGTGCGGAGATCTCACCCTTAGCCTTGGGGGACTTCGAGTGCCTACTCGGGCAAGGTTATTTTCTTAGCATCATCGTCCAGGACAACATTATTGCTGCAGCAACGTAATTCTGTGTTGTAGGGTGTTGCCGTGGTGACTTTACGACACCACCTCCTTCTCTTGTTTTTCAAAAGGAGAGTCTCTCTTTCCCTTTGGAGGATCAGATTGGGAGATTTTGGAGCTGATTTGCAGATCTTGGCATCAGGCCAACAGTTATTCTGCCCCTACTGCGTAGTCCCTTTTAGTATCTGCGTTATTCTTATGGTGCAGCTGCTGTGAGGGTTTGCTGGTTGATTTGTGGGGAAGATCTCAAGTGTAAGGATCAGCCTTCCACTTTGGAGATCTATTGGAGGAGGTCTACTTCAGTTGATCATCATATTCAGCGTTCTCTATTTGGTTTTAGTTTGGAGTTGCAGTAGCTGCCCAGCAACTCCGGCATTTTGGTCGTATTGTGTATTTCAGCCAATCCCTTGGAGGATTGAGATCTTATTGCTTATAAGGGTTAGAGCTTTGCTCCCCTATTGTATTTGAGCTATATACTGTCATATCTGTGTATTGGAGCAGCATTTTGTCTTAGACTGCATTTTTCATAGCCTGGGGTTTATGCAGAAATAGCAATGCTTTTTATGTTTATGTACATGTGTTGTGGAGGCTTGCATTTCTTCTCTTGAGAGGTTGTTTCCTCAAGATTTGTACTCTCTTCTGCTGCTATACATTATTATTGGCTATATATGCATCTTCTGTCTCACAGCTACTGCAGAAAACGCTGTAGGGTTTCTGGATTATTTTCTTGTCTTGCGGCACCTCTATCTTGAGGGGTTTTCTATATAAAATTGCTGTTTAAAATTGCTGAAAGCATATGCCTTGTACCCAAACTCATTCTATGATTATTCATAGTGTTATACATCATATTCCTTCAGAAAATATGCTGCCCTTGCTTCAGCAAATTCCTGCATACTCAAAGTCTTGGGAAATCAGGGTTTTTCTTGACTAGTCGGGAAGGAGGAACTGTTTAACATAGAAAAACACCTTTTTTTGAGCGGAAATTCGACATGGAAGTCCCTCTTGACCTATTCTAACATATTCCAGAACCTTGACCCGTCATTTTACGCAGATTTCCTTATTCACTCATTTTAGGGCCAAAATCCTCACTTTTCCCCACCTTTTTTCCCTTAAAAGCTGAGTAAAGGTTGATGCCGTTATTTCTTTCGGGCCTTCGAGCATTCTCGTATATATTATTATGTATCTAAAGCCATCATTAATCAAGAATGCGTTTTTCAGGCATGATCTGTTGAAAATTTCCTTTTGGGGATATTACAGTGGTATCAAAGCATAGTTCTGGCTCAGCCTGTGGAGCTGGCTATCTATGGAAAATATGAGGATCACAATGCCTACATTCTTACCTGAAGTACCGAGGCAACATGGTCGTATACCTCTTGAAGATTATTTCAGAGAATGCAAGTCCATGGGGGAAGACTTAAAAGCAATTTTGCCCTTCAAAGATTATTGTCAGCTCAGAGAGGATGGAGTTTCTAGCATACAGAGTTCAGATTTGCAGCGTACTACTGGGAGATCACCTCTTCCCATGCATGAGGAATCCAATAGTCCCTGTGAGTCTAAGCCCAAGAAGACCGGAGCGGTGAAAAAGGATAGTTATTTCTTTTTCAGATCTAGAAAAGATACATCCACCTTTGAGGAGGTCAAGAAGAATGAAGAAAAAGAAGAGGAAGTACCATGTGCTTCCAATTCTAATCGAGAAGAAGAGATCACATCACCTCTTGAGGAGGCTTGTGGAAACACTGTCACACTTGTGGAGGAGCAACCACATGCATCGACAGTTGGGGCAGCCAACACTTTTGAGGATGGGACTCTTGTAGATCAAGGGTCAAATCTCATTGCTACTATAGAGCAGCCTGGTTGCACTGCGTTGTGCAACATGGAAACACTCAAGGAGGAATCGAACCATCATTCTCATGAGCCATTGTTGGATTGTACATTACATTGGAGGTTGGGGTTTGAAGCCTTGAAGATGGATGGTAGACATCTTGGAGTAAGAAATCTTTTCTCCCTTCAAGATGACACTTTCTCAATGAGCTCCTCTCAGCTCAAAGAGAAACTTCTACTTTCAGATCCAAGACCTCATTGGTTTTGGAAGACTATGGATGAGAGGGAGGTCTCAAGGAGAGATCTCACTGGAAATGCACTTCGACACACCATGGGGTGCAATGACTTTCTTCCCTTCTCACAAGAGCAGATAGAAGATGGAGGACATCTTCGGATGGATAACATCTCTCATGCTTGTGTTGGACATCCCTTGAGCCATACACATCATGATGGGAGGTTTTTGCCTACCACCTATTTGATTCTTGATAGGGTCTCATTGATCCTTGAGAAGTTTACATTTCAAAACCCTATGAAGTGCAAATTCAGAAATTTGATTTTGGAGGATGGTAACCCTCATTGGAGGAGTACCAAGATGTGGAGAAGAAGGAGGCATCCACAAGTGATTGAGTGGATGGGGTTGATGAGCAAGGAGCTAGGAGGCTACTTGCAGATCTATGATACCGGGCAGCAGGAGGCTTGGCTGCGCTGGTTACTCTTGAAAGAGTTTGGCCATCTCTTGGCAAACACTCTTCCTAAGAGTCGGAGGATGGAGGAAAGATGGTTGGATACTTGCATCATTGAGCAGCATAGAGTATGGATGCATGGTGTTGATATGATACTCATTATGTCTTCATCACATGAGTTGTATGATGGAGGTATGGGGAGGCAACACAATTTCTTGTTGCTTTGCTTGGGAGAGCAAGGGCAGATTTGCTCTCACACTTTGTATAATGTTGCAGGAGGAGGAGATGGCACTATCTCCTTGATCTTTGATGATGATGGGGAAGCACTTCATCTTGGGGAGTATTCCACATTTGTTGCAGCATTATTAGAGGAGTCTTTGACAAGGAGCATGTCAAAGAACAGAGTCTTGTATTGACAGGAGCTTATTTGCATGAGCTCACAGCGTTGTCACCTTGGAGTAGAACATTATGGATGAAGTGTGCGCAGCAGAGATATGGTGGATCTATAACCCATAGGTCCCAGGATCACTTCATATTTGTTGCACAAAGAGGAGGTAATGATGATAGAGACATCTATGGCATATTCTTCTTGACTTGGGTTTCCAAGCATGAGGAGGATTATCTTCTTGCAGCCCATGTACCATCTTACTTCCAGCATATGGTGAGGGATTTGTTTATACATTCATTGATTTGCACACTCGTGCCATTCCTATGCAGTGCATTACTTCACAAGAGGGCAAGCTTGTCATATTGCTCCATGAGTTTTATTGGGCCAATCTACATGATAGAGGTAGCCATCTCTTTTGTGGCCTTGGGCAAATGTTTTATCACCACATGTATGTTCATTTGATGCACTATATCATGTATCATATGAAGACATGCATGGTTAACATAAACATTTTGCCATGTACTCTTATCAAGCAGCAACTTGTAAAACTGCATTGTACTTGTTGGAGAAGCTGTTGGTACCTTCTTGCACCACATGAAACCTTCAGCATTTCCTTCATTTTGTTGTTGATCATGTCTCCATTTGCTGATCTTGATCAGATTTGTATGGGAGGCTTGATTATGAGGGAGACACATGAGCTAGACGTGTCTTTGAGTGGGAAGAATTCTTAGTTTTTTGGCACTACCTGTTCTAATGGGAGCATGGGAGGAGGCATGGCCACCGCTACTACATAATCGTTCTATCTTGAGGTGGGCCATGAGATTGATAGTCATCCATTGTACAGCCATGGGCAAGTGTTTGATCTTATGTTGATGTCATATTCAACTATTTACTATCCATTAGTAGATGTGATGGATCTTGTACATTGCTTGCCATGTGATTTTCTGAAGTTGCAGTGGATGAGACTGCATTGTATCCTTGTGAGAGATTGTTTGCATCATGTATCATCATGTAAAACCTTCAGCAAACCTCTCATTCAGATGTTCCATGATGACCATGTCCTAGTCTTCATGGATGGTTTGTTTTGGGCCAGCTTGTTCTTCATTGTTGGAGGGACCTTCTCTGGAGGATTGTTCTTCACTTTGCCATTGGAGGGCAATGATATTGCAGCCCAGGATCAGCATACACTCTACACTTGTCATGAGTGGAGAGGAGGACAGCATGGGGTAAGCTATGATGCTTGCCAAGGTCATATTTTCAGCCCACCTTCATTACCGGAGCTTAAGGTGGAAGGAGATTTTCAGGAGTTACCTTGTCAAGAGGTGGCTCATTTTGTTTGGATGATTGCATGGGATCCGAAAGGATTGTTAATTGGCTGGTACCGGGAGAGATCGGTTTGGGATCCTGGCATTGAGAGATCCCTTCATATCAGGATGATGCAGAGTACAGGGGAGATTCAGTGGCGCATCTGGGACCCAGGCATATTTTGCAGTATCGGTGGAGAGTTGTTTAGGCAGTTGCTTGAGGGCAAGCAACATTTTGCCGGGGGGGACTGTAATATTCCTAATTTGCGACAGCAAATTGGAATATTCTATTTTGTTTATTTTTCCACCTATAGTTTGTAATTAAATAAAAAGTGAGTAAAGAGGGTCTAAACTCACTTAAATGAAATAAGACATCCACCTAGTTGCACAACGTTGTAACTTAAGTGGGAGTCAAGGGGGGACCCAACACCACGTGGAGGAAGGGGCTTATGTACACTCTAGAAGTTTCTCCAAGCTTCTGCGCAGATAAGGATGAGAATGTGGATAAGGATGAGGATGTGGAGGAGAGAGAGAGGCTACATTTGGTTTTGGAGGGAAACCAACACTATAAAATATGGAGGAGCCTCCTCATTTGGGATATGTTTTTTAGATGCTTGGATATTTGGATTATTGATTATTGAGTGAGACATATTGTCTTCTCTTTGGCACGCTGGCTGTTTAGCCCGTCTGCTGCACTGTTTAGTGCAACCGAGTGTCTCCGTGCGGAGATCTCACCCTTAGCCCCGGGGGACTTCGAGTGCCTGCTCGAGCAAGGTTATTTTCTTAGCATCATCCTCCAGGACAGCGTTATTGCTGCAGCGGCGTAATACTGTGTTGTAGGGTGTTGCCGTGGTGACTTTACGACACCACCTCCTTCTCTTGTTTTTCAGAGGGAGAGTCTCTCTTTCCTTTGGAGGATCAGATTGGGAGATATTGGAGCTGATTTGCGCATCTGCATCGTGCCACCGCTATTCCCGCCCCTATCGCGCGCTCCTTTTAGTATCTTGCGTTATTCTTATGATGCAGCTGCTGTGAGGGTGGTTTGCCGGCTGATTTGTGGGGAAGATCTCAAGTGTAAGGATCACCTTCCACTTGGAGATCTATCGGAGGAGGTCTACTTCGCCGATCATCATATTCACCTTCTCTATTTGGTTTCGCTTGGAGTTGCAATAAATTCGCCCGCAACTCCCAGATTTTGGTCGTATTAGGTATTTCACTCTAATCCCTTGAGGATTGAGATCTTATTCGTTTATAAGAGTTAGGAGCTTTGCTCTATTGTATTTGAGCTATATATCACATATCTATGTATTGGAGCAAAGATTTTTGTCTTAGACTGCATTTTTCATAGCCTCAGTTTATGCAGAAATAGCAATGCTTTTCATGTTTATGTACATGTGTTGTGGAGGCTTGCATTTCTTCTCTTGAGAGGTTGTTTCCTCAAGATTTGTACTCTCTTCTACTGCTATACATTATTATTGGCTATATATGCATCTTCTGTCTCACAGCTACTGCAGAAAACGCTGTAGGGTTTCTGGATTATTTTCTTGTCTTGCGGCACCTCTATCTTGAAGGGTTTTCTATATAAAACTGTTGTTTAACCTTGCTGAAAGCCTATTCCTTGTACTCAAACTCATTCTATGATTATTCATAGTGCTTTACATCTCATACCTTCAGAAAATACGCTGCCCTTGCTTCAGTAAAATTCTGCATACTCAAAGTCTTAGGAAATCAGGGTTTCTATTGACTAGTCGAGAAGGAGGAACTGTTTAACTAAGCAAAACGCCTTTGTTTGAGCTGAAATTCGACATGGAAGTCCCTCTTAACCTATTCTATCATATTCCAGAACCTTGAGCCGTCATTTTACGCAGATTTTCTGATCCACTCATTTTAGGGCCAAAATCCTCACTTTTCCCCACCTTTTTTCCCTTAAAGGTTGAGTAAAGGTTGCTGCTGTTATTTCTTTTGGTTTTTGAGCATTCTCAGATATATTATTATGTATCTAAAGCCATCACACCTGAAGAATGCATTTTTCAGGCATGATCTGCTGAAGAATCCATTTTGGAATATTACACTTCTATCTAAAGAATTGAGCACACAAAGAGTGGTAGACCGTTTCAGGACTATCATGGAGGTTAGTAAGATGATCGAGAAAGAGGAGGCACGCGTCAAAACATTGGGGTTTTTAGCGCTAGTGTCAAAGGGAGTGGAGAGATTCGATCAGGATGGCGCAAGTTGGTAGAAGATGGCCTCCCGCCATGCTAGGACCAGCAGTCAGGCGCATTGCTTCCCCTAACCACCTATGATCAGAAGATGTCAGAGATCAAGTGCAGGGCAGACATGACATTAGAGAAGACATCCCGGTTAAAGGCAGATACCTTAGTAACAGCACTATGGAAGGAATTCTTCCTCCTCGCTCAGGTCAAGAGATTCTTTAATGCTCGCTTGGATTATACAGAGCTCACACAACTGCAGTCCATGTTCGAATCCTTCACCACAGCACAGCTACCCAGGGCAGTCATCTGGAAAAAGTGCTATGAATACGTGAATCCTCTAGTTTCCTCTACTTCACAGTGACTGCCACCCCCGTCGCCTCGTCAGCATGGCTCCTCCACGTCTTCAGTCCGATCACGCCACTCAGAAGGCTCGGGCACTCCTCGTCATACCAACTAATGGACATCGTGATCAGGCCCATGCAGCCTTTGTTTTTATTTTTGATTTTCAGTTTCAATGTAATGTAAAATCGGGTGAAATCTCGATTTCACCCCACGCATTACCAATATTTTATGTTTCTGTTATGTTTTTGTTATAGTCTATGTCGGACAATACTGATTCGGATGCGATGCCGTTACACCGCATCATTTTTTGATTTAGATGGGAAACTGTAAGATCAGTAGAGAATATTTTGTTTAAGGAAATATCTGGCCACGTTGCCCATGTAACAGCTATAAAAGGCCAACTCATAGATGAAGTAAAGGTTTTGAATTCGCTGGAAGTTTGAAGTGCATAGTGTGTGTAGCGCATTTTGTAATTTTGAGTTTTTCTCTAAATGTATATCTGAAGAGTCGTTTTGAAGAAATAATATAACGACCGTTTGTCACAAGGATGGATTCCTACTGGACTTACGAACAATATGTATGCCTCATTTTGTGTTTGGTTTCATTTATCGCTCTGTTTCGTCATAATTTCTTTCCTGTCATCATGCGTTCGGAATGCGAGTTATCTATAGGTCATTTATGAATTTATCTTGAATGATACTCGTACAATAGTCTATAATATCACCTTAATTAGGCTTGGTGCATGATTTCTATTCCAAAATTCTTATCTCAACCGCTTTCTTCTGAAGTTTCTGAGGGGTGGATTCTTATGCCTTTGTAAGCCCACCTCACTCTAACTTACCATCCTAATTCTTTGTGGTCTCCATCTCAATTATCTTTAAGGATTGTTTGTTGGTTCCACATCCAGCCCTATTTGCAGCAAATCTAATTTCATTGCAGCCACAGGCCCGTTCTGGGTAAGCCTTTTCTCTCACAATAAAAGTTCACAGCTATTACTCTGCTCCCCTTGTTGTCCAGAACCACATATCAAACAATTCCATCAAGTTGTTATCCAGGAGGTCCCTTCCAAAGATCATAAATAAAACCTAGATGACCTCCTGCTTTTAAGATGTCCTAGGCACTAGTCTCCTGCAACTCAAGACTATCTCTTATATAGTCTTTCTGTATAAGTGCCATCGGAGACTCAAGCTGTAACTTATACAATTTATGGATCCTTACTCCAATTTGTGCCTTCCTTTTCCAACTAGGGTGTTTGACATACATTTGTTGCCAATAAAGTATACATCTAAACCCTTGTTCTAAAGTTGAGACACTGAGAGAAAGTTCATCCCCAATCTCGATACATGCAGTACATTGATGGCCTGAAGCATGTTACCAGCCTCTGTTTGAAATATTATGGCTCCTCTTCCAACAGGGGTACACTTGGCCTTGTTTCCCATAGTGATCTAAAAATTCATCTGCTCTTCCTGGTAACTCAAGAAGCATTCTCGAACTCCCGTCATGTGAGCAGATGCTCCACTGTCAATATACTAGACCCCTGGAGAGGTCGTGCTTGACACACAAGCAAAATCCTCTTCTAGTCTGGATGCCAGAACTGAAATGTCATGATCCCTCTATTTCTCCATTTGTTATGGAGGACTGCATGAACCCTTCCGAGTTGATGTTGTATCGAATCTTAATTCCATTGCAGAACCTCCTCTTCTGTCTCTCATCTTTTGCTCTGAGACCATGTGAAATTTTCAATCTGAAATACTACTGCAATGATTGATTTATTTCGTCTACTTATTTATGATAAGTTATTTACAGATACTTCAGTAAATTCTTAAAATACCCCTTAGCCACAAACCTGGCTTTGAACTTCTCTATGCTACCATCTGCAGCATACTTGATCTTGTAGATCCATCTTGATCCTACAATCGATCTGTTCTGAGGTCTAGGGACTACTTCCCACACATCCGTTGTCATGATGGAGTTGTACTCCTCCACCATAGCATCTACCCACACCTGATGTTGAGTTGCCTCTCGAAAACTAGAGGGTTCTCCAACCTGTGCTACCAGTGCCTCGTACATGTCTGGTTGCCTGTGTACCCTCTTCTCTTTCTAGGGGCTCCAATAAATTCCTCTACATCCCTCAAAATCTGTTCGAGTTCTCTGCTCATCCTTCCACTGGTTGTGGGTGGATTTACCTGCTCTCCTTCTTGTACTTCTTCGGAAGAACTTTACTCAGAATCCTTGTGCCTCAGAGAGGCACTAGAGCCATCTTCTATAGGCCGTTGTGGCTGTACTAGTGGATCCTCCTCAAATTGCGTATCTGTAGCCATTTCCCAGGATCTCCTAAAGGCTCTCCATGAATTTCACGTCCCGTCTTACTACGATCTTCCTATTCTCACGAATTTAGATGCAATATGCCTTCGCATTTTCGCTATATCCCACAAGGAATCCCTTCTTTGTAGTCTGATCTAATTTCTTCCTCTTCTCATCAAGTACGTGGCAATACGCTATACTGCCAAATGTCTTGAAGTGGCTCACCTCATGCTTGCTGCCAGTGAACACACTCTTAGGAGTAACCTTACCCAATGCTCTATGAGGCACCTTGTTCTGCACATACACTACCATATTGCAAGCTTTAGCCCACAGAAATTTGGGCATGTCTTGATCATATAGCATCGCCCTCGCAGCTTCCACAATGGTCCTATTCTTTCTTTCTGCAACTCCATTCTACTCCGGATTGTATGGAGCTGTCCATTCCCTCTTGATGCCTTCCTTTGCACAGAATCTTGTGAAGTCTTTATCAATATATTCTCCACCATTATCTAATCGCAATTTCTTGATCCGTTTTCTAGTTAAATTTTCTACCAAAGCCTTGAATTCTTTGAATATCTCAAAGACCTCATCTTTGGTATTTAGAAAGTAGATCCATGTCTTCCGGGAATGGTCATCAATAAAGGTGACAAAATACTTTGCACCACTGAGAGCATTCGTAAACATTGGTTTGCAGATGTCTGAGTGTATCAAAGCCAACACACTCTTGGCCCTATTGCTGCTTCTTGGAAATGTTGCCTTGGAATACTTCCCTAGTACGCACCCCCTGTAGACATTGTCTTTCCTTGTGCTAAGTTCTGGAGCTCCCATGACAGTCTTCTTGAGGATCTACAAGGCTCCATGATGTAGATGCCCCATTCTTCTATGCCATAATTCATTCAAATCCCTTTCATCTGTACTACCTATTAGTGCCATAAAAGACTCAAGCTGTAACTTATACGTTTTATGGCTCCTTACTCTAATTTGTGCCTTCCTTGTCCTACTAGGGTGTTTGACATACACTTTGTTGCCAATAAAGTATACATCTAAACCCTTGTTCTGAAGTTGAGACACCGAGAGCAAGTTCATCCCCAATCTCGATACATGCAATACATTGATGGCCTGAAGCTTGTTACCAGATTTTGTTTGAATCCTCTTCCAATAGGGATACACTTGGCCTTGTTTCCCATAGTGATCTGAAAATTCATCTGCTTTTCCTAGTAGCTCGAGAAGCATTCTCGAACTCCTGTCATGTGAGCAGATGCTCCATTGTCAATATACCAGACCTCTGGAGAGGTCGTGCTTGACACACAAGTGAAATCCTCTTCTAGTCTAGATGCCAAAACTGAAATATCATGATCCCTTTGTTTCTCCATGTGTTCTGGAGGACTGCGTGAACCCTTCCGAGCTGATGTTGTATCGGATCTTACTTCCATTGCAGAACCTCCTCTTCTGTCTCTCGTCTTTTTCTTTGAGACCATGTGAAATTTTCAATTTGAAATACTATTGCAATGATTGATTTATTTCTCCTACTTATTTATGATAAGTTATTTACAGATACTTCAGTAAATTCTTAAAATAAACACAATTGCAGTATTCACTTAATCAAAAGCAGAAGAACAAATAGAACACATATAACACAATAGAAACAATCACATGAACACAGTTATATTTGGACAATTGGCCCCCAAAAACTCAATGTGGGAAAACCGGTGTAGCAAATGAGGGTTTATATTATTCTTCAGCAGTAGAAATCATTTACAGAAAATATGACGAGCAGATGTCTAACATACCCCTGAGATCATTTTTCTGAACCCTTGGAAAAATTTCTTACACACTGGAGGTACCCTTCCTCCCTCCGCGTCACTCTACGTGGCCCTCTGCGTAGTCACTATGTTGGACTGCGTCACTCTGCATGGAGGTCTAGTGTTGTTGCTCAGCGCTGCCCCCTCTGCGTCCTCCTTCTGCCTTCTTTTCCTCTGCTGACTTCCCCTTCCTCCTTCTACGTCTGCAACTCCGCCTCTACAACCTCATCCTCTGAAATCGAATTCTCTTACTTCAAAATCAATTTCCTTCGGGTACTGAGAGTGTGCCCGGCTTGCTTTCCAAATGACCCTCAAGCCTCCTCCTATAGTCTTCTCGTTGATGAATCAACGGCCTAGATTAGATCTCTAATCAATGGCTCAAATTAAAAGATGACTTGATCTTCGTTTTCTAGAAGATTCACACTCTGCTTTATTAATACCCTTTAATTATTTAATTTCCTTAAGTTTAGACATAGGGATCACTTTAAAATAATTAATTATTTTAATAAAGCATGATCCAATTGGAATTTCCAGAAACAATTTCTGGGATTTCTAGAATACTAATGTTCAAGCCTCTTCCCAAAATATGAGACTTGGAACACTTTCCAATGCTACAAAATCAACAAATTCAGCACAGAGCAGTGTACTGGTGGGACACAGTTTTTTGCTGCAGCAGTTGCTGGTGCAGAAAGCGTCAAAAGAAGGAAGAAGAAGCATACTGAGAGAATTCTAACCTCGAAGAATTTCTTGCCCAAGAAATTATGATTTCTCGTGCAAGAGAAGCAGAAATTGAGTTTTATTTGGCTTGCTCCAGCAGGGAGTGCGTAGAGCCAGCTGCGAAGAGGGTAAGAGGCAGCAGTTCGACATTTGGTTGGGTGTGATGGAAGCCACTGAGTTGCGTGATCAGGATCGAATGGAAGGTGCCTCCAACTATATAATCTGGAAGGCAAGCATCTCCTTCCTTTTGGATGAGCATGATCTCAAGACCTTCATTAACAATGTGGTAGTTGTCCCCGCAAATCCGGATCCATTGAATGCCTACAGGAAAGATAGGGCTAAAGCTAAGAGATTGATCCTCGATGGAGTGAGGGATCATATAGTTTCGCACATTTCTGGCAAAGGGACTGCCAAGGAGATATGGGACGCATTGGCTACGCTATACCAGGGGTCTTCCGAGTACCAAAAGATGTTCATGGAGGAGAAGATGCAATCTACGAGGATGCATAAGGGAGAACGCATAGATCCGCTCCTATCGAAGCTTCAGGATGTTCGATACCAGCTGGAAGATGTAGGGTCAGGACCTCAAACCACAAAGATGGTTAGACTAGCCCTGAATTTTGTTTCCAAAGAGTGGCAATTCTTTTTCCAGGGTATCCTGGGCAGAGAGAAGTTTCCAGATTGGGAAGGGATGTGGGCAGGTCTTCAGCAGGAAGAGATGAGGAGAGACTTAGTAAAGTGCAAGCTTGATGGTAGCAACAACAGTGGAACGAAGCCCAAGGAGGAGGAGGAGAATGCAACCTTTGCATCAAAGGGGCAGCGAAGGCAGAAGAATGTCGTCTCAAATATCAAGTGCTTCCAGTGTGGTGAATTTGGTCACTATGCTACGCAGTGTCTTCTCAAGAAGAAGGACAAGGATGAGAAACATAATCTGCAGGCTGCAACCGCAAGGATCGAGGAGGAAGAGCTTGCTATGATTGCCCACATATCTCCAGGGGAGAATTGGGGTGATCTAGAACTATAGTTTGAAAGAGTTGTAGTTGGGCAAGATCCTTGAGGATTCCACCTCTTGGATCAATACCTTGCTATGGGAGCCCTCATCAGAAGTAGCAAGATGCACCAGTGTCAGTTGGTGCAGAGGAGTGTCGGAGTGACAGTGCAGTGGCTAGAGAGCGCTAGAGTCTGGGCAGCGCAGAGCAGAGTTAGCACAGTGCAGATGACACAGAGCAGAGTCAGCAGCAGCGCAGAAGCTTCAAAGGGTCAGCATAGAGACTAGCAGCAGTCGGATCTTCAGCATCATATGCATCATGTTGAACACATAGTTCAGTATTTTGGATGTTTTTCTGCTGCAACAACAGCAAAGTTGCAGTGTAGATGCGTTTGGCATTAGCATGTAGGGTTAGCAGCGGCACAGATGCAGCAATGCAGTAGTTGGTGGACAGCAGTGTCTGACATCAGCAGCGCAAAGGGAGATGTTACAGAGTCAGTGTGATGCTTCAGCAAGATGCATTACTAGAGCACATTCCTCGCTAAGAGGAAGTGTTGATTTCTGGTACCATCGGATGTGCTCTAAGTCTCAAATTTTGCAGGGAGGTTTGGACACATGTATTCCAAAATACCCAGAAAACGTTTTGGGAAATTCCACCCGAATGGGGTTTTATTAAAATAATTAATTATTTTTAATGGAAGCCTAAGTCTAAACTTTGGGAATTAAAATAATTAAAGTATATTAATAAAAATGGATGTGAAACTTCTAGAAAAAGACAAAGATCAAGTCAAGTTAATCTTAGCCCTTGATTATGTTTTAATCTGGGCCGTTGATTTCTCAACAAGAAGGTTATAAGAGAAGGCTTGATGGTGTGAAAATTTCAAATCTGAAATACTACTGCAGTTACTGATTTATTTCTCCTAATTATTTTTCAAATAAGTTATTTACAATAAACCCTTCAATAAATTTCGAAATAAATTCTATTGCAGTTATCGCACAAGTACATATAGAGAAAAGAACAGTGAAATACAAACACAAGAATCAATCACATTGACACGGTTATTTTTGGACAATTGTCCCTTAAAAAACCCAATGTGGGAAAACCCGTGCAGCAAATGAGGGTATATATATTAATCTTCAGCAACAATTTCTTTACAATGAATGACTAGCAAAATGATTGAGAAACTTCCAAGAAAACACCTAAGATAATTTTTCTCTCGACCTCAAGAGAATTTCTGACACCTGAGAGACTCACTAGCCTTCACTGCATCACCTCTACGTGATTCCCTACACAGAGACTGCATGAGACTGCGTCACTACTGCGTCGTCCATCTGTACTGCTCCTCTACCCTTTTGCGTCCTCCTTCCTTGAGCTCTGACTGTTGCTCTCTTGGGTTACTGAGTGTATGCCCGGCTTGCTTTCCAAATGGCCTTCAAGCTTTCTTTTATAATCTTCTCATTGATAAATCAACGGCCCAGATTAGAAGTCTAATCAATGGCTAAGATTAAATCTTGACTTGATCTTCGTTCTCTAGAAGATTCACAATTTGTTTTATAAATACCCGTCAATTATTTAATTTCCCTAAGTTTAGACTTAGGGTCTCCATTAAAATAACTAATTATTTTAATAAAACATGAACCGAGTGGAATTTCCACAAATGGCTTATGGGTTCTTTGGAATACTGGTGTCCAAGCCTCCTCACCAAATATGAGACTTAGACCACTTTCTGATACAATAAAAATCAACATATGGGCATTTGGAAATCACATGGGGAGAGGATCTAGAGATCGATTTCTCAAGTGAGCAGCCGCACAGATCGTCGAAGTGATTCTTGCAGTGAGGGGCAAAGATAGTTCCAGTTGGAGAGATTTTTCCTGAGTCGGGAATACATCGCAGAGAAGGCAGAGAGAGGACACAGAAGAGGCAGCGTAAGGGCTACGCTGGGCAGTGCAGAGCCACACAGAGGCAGTGCTAAGCCTCTGAAGAGATCCGCTATTTTGTGGAGGATCAGTCAGATCCACTGCCGGAGAGCCGAGGTGTGAGACCGAAGGGGCTAGAGGATTAGTATCAATCCAGCAGAGAGATCAACCGAAGGGAGTGACGCAGTCCCCAGCTATTGTGATGCAGAGCTACGCAGAGGCAGCGTGGGGCTTGTCAGTTCAGGGTTGGGTCAGTGTCGGATCTCCAGTGTTAGTGTGAGGTAATCCTCACTAATTTTCTATCAAACAGATTCTCTGTTGGATAGCCAGATTTGGGCATCCAGATTGTATTCAGAAAAAACTACTTCTTAATAATACAAACCCTCAGTTGTTGCACCAGTTTTCCCGCATTGGGTTTTTCCGGAGACATTTGTCCAAAAATAACGATGTCACTGGTGTGTGTTGTATTTCTTCTAGCTCAGTGATTTTCTTCCGCATTTTATTTATTTAGTGACGGTTGTAGTTGTATTTGTTTCTGTTAAACACCATGTTAAACACACACATGGTGTATGAGAAAGAATAAACACACACACAAGAAACTCAACACACAATGAAGGATAAGCGTGTAGCTCACTTATTTTTCCATAATACATGATGTACATTTATAGTACAATGGTGTGACTCTTGGTTTCACATTCCAAGGTCACTTGGACTCCATTGTGACTTTTCGCATTCCACACCTACCCATGGAGGATTAGGTGTTCCAATAGCTTCGATATTTACTTGTAGAACACACTAAATAACTTGTAGAATTTAACATGTAGGAAAAGTAATATCAATTTGTTGGAGTAGGAATTCGGGTCTCCGAATTTTCACAGCTTGAAGGCTGAAAGCTCAACCTCCTTCACAATAGCTTCAACACCCACAAATGAGCAAATGGTTTGTCTTCTTAAAAACATTCCATAGTAGGGTCACGAGCTCATCAATGCATGTACTCAGCTAATGGTGTTCGGCCCGCAGCAAAGGTAATTCGCTTAGCCCGAAAGATTATATATCTCAACCACATTTCATTCTGATAACAGCATCAACCTTAACTTCTACCTCAACAAGCAAATATTATGTCAGTACCACATCACACTGATGCACAGATCAGCAGTGATTCCTCACAAAAAAAACTCTCTATATTTCTGTCATCGCACTAGAGACCACAGAGATCGGCCTCAAAAATGTTATTTTCTATGCGCATATGCTCTTTGATGTGAGAATCAATGCACAACAGCTAACACTGACAACGCACCAGACTTCTGAGTTCCTGACAATCGATTCATGTGCACACCAGATTTGCGCACTCCAACACACTAATAACATTGTATTTATCCTTGGAACAAATGACCAGCAAACATGCAGCTCTGGATCATAAACAGTGAAACTATCTCCCACAGACTTTCAACATACGATCTCATTGCATTGTTTACACCTAGATTTGTCCTTTGATCTTCCTCAATCGATCTAGATTTGTCTCCCGCGTAGCTTTTTGCACCTTCCTCGGACCCAGCACACAGGAGTATCACACTCCTCCTGAAGCTAGCACCATTATATAGTCTCTTCTCCTTCGCCCTATCCTTGCTTTGGGTAGCATCAGAAGTATTCTCACATGTGGGGAAAGTGAGTTGGGGCTTTGTACCCATACACCCATGGTATTACGATGACCCATTGTATTGCACCCTTTGGAAAGTACAAGGGTGAGTGATTCATTCTTGTGGCTTGGCAAGAGAGTCGAGAGGGATAAGCAGGGCACAAAGACGTGCTGGAGCACAAAACATTGAAAGAGAGATTCTCACAAGTATGCAAGAGATTTGCAAGAGTAATATTGCAAGTTTTTTGTGAGTGAGCTACTTAGTTGTGCCAAGTTCGAGGAAAAAGCATAGAGCAGCAAAAGAGATCCAGATCACACTAATCAAGGACGGATCTAGGGTTTGATCCCCTGGATCAGATCCAAGGTAATTGTCGTATATGTAATGTCCTCAAGGGCCATTTTCCCTTCTACAGGAGCCCTAGATTCTTGTTGAAGGAACAATAAAAATTGTGTTTTACGGTTGAAATTTTGTGTTTATTATTCATGATCTAATTTTTGGTTTTATAAGTTCTGTTCTGCCAAAAAAAATATTGATTAGGCACATTAGTGTGTTTCTTTTAATTAACTAAGTAAAGTTAATTTGAGATTATTACCAGATCTAGTGTGTGTGTTTGTGCACCGAGTCTAGTTCCCATGGAAAACTAACATGGTATCAGAGTTGGAACTCTGAAGAAAAACCGATCTCGAAATCACAGAAGCCAAGTTCGTGCAGGATAGTAGGGGCCAGTTTTGTGTAGGATCATCGATGGCAGGTTCGACCGCAATCATGCAAAGGAGAGAAAATAAAATTAAAAGGAAGTTGAAGTAAATTGTTTGAACTTTGAACTACTGAAGAGAAAACAAATTTTAGGTCGATTTTTGTGTGGGGGAACGAAGACTGGTTTGAAGAAAGAACAAAAATAATTAAAAAAAAAGTGGTTGGTGACTTGGTGGCTGATAACCGCAGACCAGCCACCAATCCAGTCAGCTAACCAGCCACAAGGAACACAGAGGAGGTCAGGGCAAGAATAGAGGGGTTGACGCATGTGCAATGAACAAACATTGGAAGATAGGTTGACACGAGTGGAAGAAAGTGTTACCTGCTCATATGCACATGGCAGAAAACGAAGACACCATTTCCCAATGGATAAGGCACTTGCAAAACTTTTGAAATTCAGAGGACTAGTAGGGCATTTTTGCCCCTTCTCTCTCCTCTTCTACTTTCTTCTATGCAAATTCCGTACCCCCACGGGGAAAATTTTATAAATGAACACTAGCATGATGAGCTTATGTAACAGACTTGGACAACTTGGGACCTTGTTACTAAGGGAGTCCACTCTAAAGTGTTTTTTTCACTTGACTAATTATTTTCACTTTTTAGCAACAAATTATTAGTCAAGTTTTTTAACTCATAACATCCAAATTTGGAGTGTGTCTTAGTAATTGGGTCTTGAATGTGTTTCTGAGTCTAGGGCCAATGTATATTACTATGCTAGGTCATATCCAGAGTCTTACATAATTTGTCTAGGTATTTCTAAAAAATTTTAAATAATTAAAATTTTCCACATGATGGAATTTTTAATTAATTTTTGTATGCAATAATGTAAAATGTGGTCCTCAGAAATGTTGGTGGTGTGTGAGTACTCAAAATTCATGCTCAAAGCACCAACATTATCCTAATACCCACTTTGGGGTCCAAAAAAATAATTATTTCCTCATGAAAACCCACTTTTATACTCGTAAAAGTGAAAAAAAAAAAAAAAAGACAAGAAAATTGGAAAATAAATTAATTGGGGACAAATTAAATTAATGTTCCAGTCAAAGAAGGTCACCATACTAGTGTGGAATGACAAGGAAATTGAAAGTTGAGTTTAATGCCGAGTCATAGGCCACCTAGCAAGGCCGAATTCATTGCCACTTTGGAGGATGAATTAACAGCTGTTACAGCCAGCATGCAGGCTGAGTTCAGTTATCTATAGCAGCTCAAGTTAGCCGTTGGTTGAGGTGGCAGGGAGGGAGTTAGCTCTCCCTTTGATCACACTTGGAAGCCCTTTAATACACTGCCACTACAGCAGCTCCCACGCAAGTTTCAAATCTGAAATTTCAAGATTGTCAAGGGGAAAATCCTCACTCAAAATCCTCCAACAGCCTTGACAAGGGATCTACCAATGAAAGGACAAGAGAGCATACAACCAACACTAAAGAAGTATTCTATCACTTAATACATTTCAAAATAAATACCTCAAGGATTCAAAGAGAAGGCACTTATCAAATTGACACAGGAGAGCATTGATTCATTGACATCCATCCATTTGCATAAGCATCGACATAAACAAAATCTCCAAGAGGACACTCTAATTAATGATTCATAGCATCAACCAAAGAGTAGACAGAGTTTTCTCCATAAGCTTCTAGCAAACTTCACAATAGAAAGTGTTTCTCTTATATAAAAAGAGTTCTAACAGTCTTCTCAATGGAAAAATAACTTAATCCTAGATCTAGCCTAGAAAATCATAAAGAACCATTATCTTCTCGATCAACCATGGAGATATGATCAACAATATAATACAATATGAGATGGTTATGCCACCTATACAAACATGTCCACAATGACTGGGGAAGGAGTCAAAAGGACCTCATTAACCTCCTCAAACCAAGCAAACAACCTCAACCACGAAGTCATCGTCCTCAAAATGGTTAGGCCACACATGTGGCACATGTCGGTTCAGTAAAGCAATTGACTCCATAAGGCTCAAAGTGTGATGGCACATCCTCCAAGGTGCAACATGTTGATTTTTGTAGCATCCGGAAGTGTTCCAAGTCTCAAACTTTGCAGGGAGGCTTAGACAACAGCATTCCAAAGAACCCAGAAACAATTTGTGGAAATTCCACTTGGTTCAAGACTTATTAAAATAATTAATTATTTTAATGAAGACTCTAAGTCTAAACTTAGGGAAATGAAATAATTAAAGGGTATTAATAAGTCAAAGTGTGAATCTTCTAGAAAACATGGATCAAGTCAAGTTTTAATCTTAGCCATTAATTAATCTTTTAATCTGGGCCGTTGGTTCTCCAACAAGAAGATTATAAAAGAAGGCTTGAGGGTCACTTGAAAAATAAGTCGGACATACACTCAGTACCCAAAGGAGATCCATTCTAATGTAGAATTCGATCTCAGTGGGAGAGTTGCAGGCTGAGAAGTTGCAGAAGGAAAAGGAGAAGGTCAAGGGTGATCGAGATCAGGGTTGGAGGGCAGCAGTGGGTCACTGGAGGCAGATTGAGGCTGCAGCGCAAAGACCCCATGCAGATTCAAGCAGTCCAGCGCTCGGACTACACAGTGAATCACGCAGAGTGACGCAGGGGCATGCAGGTGCTGTTGTGGATGTCAGAGAATTGTCCAAGCCGGAAATTCAATCTCAGGTGGTTTAGAATTTATCTACCGTATATTTTCCCTGTAAAGATATCATTTGTTGAATAGTTAATAAAACCCTCATCTGCTGCACCAGTTTTCCCACATTGGGTTTTCACGGGGACAATTGTCCAAAAATAACTGTGTACATGTGATTGATTCTTGTGCTTATGTTCTCTACTGTTTATTTCTCTGCATATATAATTGTGAATGTTGCAGTAGTATTTATTTCGATATTTGCCGGAAGATTTTTGACTAATAACTTATTGAAATAATAAGTAGGAGAAATAAATATATCACTGCCACTGTTTGTCACATGGTATCTGAGCCAGAGATGAATAACAGAGAGGGGGCATCTATCAGTGAACGGAGATCTAATGTTGCAACAACAGCGCAAAAGAGTTCACACAATTCTCTAGGAGGAGGAGGAAGCACGATAGAACAAATGGATCACGATGTTTCTGTATTGGCATTCGGACTAGAGGAAGATTTTGCTTGTGCATCAAGCACTGCATCTTCAGATGTCTAGTATATTGATAGCGGAGCCTCTACTCACATGACGGGAGTACGGGACTATTTTTCTGACTACCAAGAAGAGCAGATGAATTTCAAAATAACCATGGGTAATAAAGTAAAGTGCACTCCCATTGTGAGAGGTATCGTAGTTTTCCAGACCGATGCAGGGAACAGAATCCGAGCCACTAATGTACTACATGTGTCGAGTTTGGGGATGAATCTACTCTCAGTGTCACAGCTTCAAAACCGAGGATATGACATCTACTTTATTGGCAATAGAGTCTACCTCAAGCACCCTAGTTGGAAGAAGAAGGCACAAATCGAGGTAAGAAGAAACAAGTTGTACAAGCTACAGCTTGATTCTCCAATGGCACTAGTTGGCAGCGCAGATGAAACGGACCTGAATGAGCTATGGCACAGAAGAATGGGGCACTTGCATCATGGGGCGTTGAGAACTCTCCAGAAAACTGTCACAAGTGTTCCAGAACTGAGCACCAAACGGGATGATGTCTGCAAGGGGTGCGTATTAGGGAAATATGCTAAGGCAACATATCAGAGAAGCAACAATAGGGCCAAGGGTGTGTTGGATCTAATACACTCAGATATCTATGGGCCGATGTCCACTAGAGCTCTTAGCGGTGCCCAATATTTCGTCACCTTCATTCATGACCATTCCACGAAAACCTGCATCTACTTCTTGAAGACCAAGGATGAAGTCTTCAGTCGATTTAAAGAGTTTAAGGCTCTGGTGGAAAATCTGACAGGGAAGCGAATCAAGGTATTGCGATCAAATAATGGAGGTGAATACATAGATAAATAATTCACCAGATTTTGTGCAAGGGAAAGCATCAAAAGAGAAAGGACAGCCCCATACAATCCGGAACAAAATTGTCTGGCAGAAAGGAAGAACCGGAATATTGTTGAAGCAACCAGAGCTATGTTGTATGACCAAGACATGCCCAAAATTCTATGGGTTGAAGCATGTTATACAGCTGTCTACATTCAGAACAGAACTCCTCACACTGCATTGGGAAAGATCACGCCAAAAAGTATCTTCACTGGCAACAAGCCCGAAGTGAGTCACTTTAGGATCTTCGGCAGTACAACTGACTGTCATGTACCCAGTGAGAAGAGGAAGAAGTTGGAGATGACTGTTGAAAAGGGGTATTTGGTAGGATACAGCGAGAATGCAAAGGCTTATCACATCTACATTCCTGAGAGCAGAAAAGTAGTGGTGCGAAGGGATGTGAAGTTCATGGAGGAGAAAGCCTTCAGAAGATCATGAGAGCTGCCTTCTGCTACGCAGTCAAAGGAAGAGCCTCTGGTCCAGCCCAAACAACCAGCAACAGAAAATTCAGTTGCCTCTCAATGGCATAGTGATCCAAAGGATGTGTCTCTCGAGGATTTGCAAGAAGGAGAGCCAGTAAATCCACCCACCACCAATGGAAGAACAAGCAGGGAACTTCGACAGATTCTGAAGGATGCAGAGGATTTTGTTGAAATCCCCCGAAATGAGAAGAGACAGCGTAAGCAGCCTGAAAGGTATCAAGCCTTAGTTGTTGAAGTCAAAGAACCTTCCAGTTTTCGGGAAGCAGTTTAGCAACAGGTGTGGGTTGATCCAATGGTGGAAGAGTACAGTTCCATCATGACAAATGATGTATGGGAAGTAGTGCCTAGACCGCAGGAGAGATCAGTTGTAGGAACCAGGTGGATCTACAAGATCAAGTATGTTGCAAATGGCAGCATCAAGAAATTTAAAGCCAGGTTTGTGGCTAAGGGGTATGCTAAGGAGGGAATAGACTATGAAGAAACCTTCGCCCCTGTAGCCAGATACACATCTATTAGGTCCCTGATATCCCTAGCTATGCAGATGGGATGGGAAATTCACCAGATGGACGTCAAGACGGCATTCTTGAATGGTGTGATAGAAGAAGAGGTGTATGTAGAACAACCGAAGGGCTTTGAGACACATGATCAGAAAAATCATGTGTGCAGATTGAAAAAAGCATTATATGGACTGAAGCAAGCTCCTAGAGCCTGGTCTGGTCAAATTGACAGCTACATGCAGAAGATGGGATTTGTCAAGAGTGATGCAGATCCAAATCTCTACTATCTAAGAGTAGGGAGCGAGCCTTTGATACTGGTATTGTATGTGGTTGATTTGTTCTTGACAGGATCATCAAGGCTCATCACAAATTGCAAGAAGAATTTGACTGAAGAATTTGACATGAAGGATCTAGGATGGATGCACTATTTTTGGGGGTTAGAAGTTTGGCAGCAAAATGGGGAGATCTTCCTTGGTCAAGGAAGATACACTACAGAGATTCTGAAGAGATTTCAGATAGAGGATTGTAGGCCCAGGACCACTCCAATGATTACCAACTGGAGGAAAATCGACACGTCTGAAGATGATGAAGTTGATCCTACGTTGTACAGACAACTCATAGGGTCATTGATGTATCTGGTAAATACAAGGCCAGACATCTGTTATGTTGTGAATACCCTCAATCAATTCATGGTGGAACCGAAGAGGGCACTTTGGGCAGCAGCCAAGCATGTTCTCAAGTACCTTCGAGGGACAGTCGAGCTTGGATTGAAGTACACCCGTGACAATGATGTCAGGTTGAGTGGTTTCACTGATGCAGATTGGGCTGGAAGTTCAATTGATCGAAAGAGTACCAGTGGGTATTGTTTCAGTCTGGGATCAGGGATGACTGCCTGGTGCAATAGGAAACAGAAGTCCATGGCACTAAGTTCAGCAGAGGCAGAATATATTTGGCAGCCAGCACAACTTCGTGCGAAGCCATATGGCTTAGGAAACTGCTACTGAATCTACTCAAGGAGAAAATGGAAGCGACCAGCATTTTATGTGATAATCAGAGTTCCATAAAGCTCTATGAGAATCCTGTGTTTCATGACAGGTCGAAACATATTGACATCCGGTGTCACTTCATCAGGGACTGTGTACAACGTGGATTTGTTCAGTTGCAGTACACTACAACAGGAGAACAGGTGGCAGATATCCTCACAAAGGCTCTGGGAAAGACAAAGTTTGTCTACTTCAGAGAGAAGATGGTGATGATGAAGAATCCCTTCCAGTAGCAGGAATGGAAGATTCAGTATTCAGAGGGAGTTGTGGTACAGAGGCAGCAAGTGACAGTGGTAGTGTCAAAGGCAGCGGTACAGGGGGCAGCAGCGCAACAGATGGGGGGAGCAGAATCCTGAGATCAACAGCGCAGAGGGTGCTTCAGAATCAGAGCAGCATGCAGCAGGCATATTGTTGGAACACCTTCCTCGCTACGAGGGAGTGTTGATTTTCGTAGTATCCGGAAGTGTTCCAGGTCTCAAACTTTGCAAGGAGGCTTGGACAGCAACATTCCAAAGAACCCAGAAACAGTGTGTGGAAAATCCACTCGGTTTAAGACTTATTAAAATAATTAATTATTTTAATGAAGACCCTAAGTCTAAACTTAGGGAAATGAAATAATTAAAGGTTATTAATAAGTCAGAGTGTGAATCTTTTAATCTTAGCCATTAATTAATCTTTTAATCTGGGTCGTTGGTTCTCCAACAGGAAGGTTATAAAAGAAGGCTTGAGGGTCACTTGGAAAATAAGTCGGGCATACACTCAATACCCGAAGGAGATCCATCCTGATGTAGAATTCGATCTCAATGGGAGAGTGGCAGAAGCAGAAGGAGGAGGTCAAGGGTGATCGAGATCAGGGTTGGAGGGCAATAGTGGGTCACTGGAGGCAACTCGAGGCTGCAGCGCAAAGACCCCACGTAGTCTCCACGCAGATTCAAGCAGTCCAGCGCTGGGACTGCGCAGTGAATCACGCAGAGTGACGCAGGGGCATGCAGGTGTTGTTCTGGGTGTCAGAGAATTGTCTGAGTAAGCTGGAAATTCAGTCTTAGGTGGTTCTGAATTTATCTGCTGTATATTTTCCCTATAAAGATATCATTTGTTGAAGAATTAATAAAACCCTCATTTGTTGCACTGGATTTCCCACATTGGGTTTTTCCGGGGACAATTGTTCAAAAATAACTGTGTACATGTGATTGATTCTTGTGCTTATGTTCTCTATTGTTTATTTCTCTGCATATATAACTGTGAATGTTGCAGTAGTATTTATTTCGATATTTGCCAGAAGATTTATGAATAAATAACTTATTGAAATACTAGGAGAAATAAATCTATCACTGCAACTGTTTGTAAATTTTCACACAACTACCTCCATAAAGCATGCAAGTGACCCATATCAAGTGCCAAGAGAGAACAAATCCTTCAAAATGAAAACCTTTTTTAGAGTGCAAAACTAGAGGAAATGTTTTTGCCTCGAGAGATTTAAGCCCTCACAATGCTTGATAAATCCCAAATTAAAATGGATCTAGACTTAATAGGCACATTTTTTTGCCATTGATCTACAAGTGTGATGTATGAATGGCATGAAGGCTCGAGTCCTAATTCAAGTAATCCTTCTCTTATGTTCTAAATATCTATGTTCTTTACTGCTGGATTTGATGATAAAAAGCTTCTTCCAATTAAAAATAAAGAAAGAAAATAAGATATATATATGTCAATGCTTACTTACTAGATGCATTTTTGTTCATATTTACAGAGATTGACATCATGAATACAAGAGCAATGGCTGATCCAATGAGGAAAATAGAACACCTCCTTTTTAACTTTTTTCTCCATCGTTCCACTTGTGCATATTTTTCTGGGTGAATAACACGTTCGAATTTACTTAAAGTGAATGGAAAGAACTGCCAGCACTGAACAAATCTGTCTGATTGTTTCTGAAGTTCTGAAAAATGAGAGATGCTCTCTGGTAACACTCCGCTTGTTATCTTCACCCCATTGCCATTTCTTAGTTGCAACGTAACTTTTTTCCTATCAGATGAAAAATGGCTCCACAAAGGTTTTCTTGCCATACATTTCTTACACTTTGACAACAATATCTGCAGAACAATAGCACAAATTCCATAAATAAGAGGAAATTAGGTAGCGTTTATATCAGCTAGAGAATGAAAGCAAATGAAAATATAAGATGTCAATCTAATGCTGTCTTTCCATTGTATTTGTTTGCTACAACTTTAAGAAAAGGAAATCTATTATTTTATAATCCAATAACTTCAAATTTGTTTTTGCTTTCAAAAATAGTTATTTGTAAAAAAAGTAGTGTTTATATCAGCTAGAGAATGAAAGGAAATGAAAATATAAGATGTCAATCTTATGCTGTATTTCCATTGTATTTATTTGCTACAACTTTAAGAAAAGGAAATCTATTATTTTACAATCCAACAACTTCAAATTTGTTTTTTGCTTTGAAAAATAGCTATTCATAAAAAAACACAAAGGTGCTTTTAATCGATCCATTGTCATACACAGCCACCAATTAGTAAAAGCCAAACAATACCTACTGACTGGAACTGCAACAACCAAAGATGCTTTGCATAGGGGTAATCAGGCAAGATAGCAAAAAAAACAAGCTATATAACAGTAAGCTGCAGAACTGTGCTGATAGCTTCAGTTGCATAACACACATGCCCCACCTTTAATCCCTAACGGGCTGGTTGTTTTGAAATTTGGTAGAACTTTTAAGGAAAAGTCAAGAGCAAAAGGGTTATAAAAGAAGATGATGAAAGTGCATAGATCTCATACTCATTAGAAATTAGGCATTGCCAGTAATAATGAAGTAGAAATTATAACCTTTGTTTAGGGCCTCCACCTATGTACAAAGGTCAAAATAAGTAATCTTATAGTTCTAAGGGATCCATTTTGGAGCCTGTTACCTGCTCAGATGCACATGGCAGGGAACGAAGAGACCATTTCCTAAAGGACAAGGCACTCATCAAATTTTTTGAAGATCAGATTTCCAGCAGGGCATTTCTGCCCCTTCATCTCTCTATTCTTCTACTTTCTTCTCACAAATTTCATACCCCCACGAGGGAATTGTAATAAATGAACGCTAGCATGATGAACTTATGTAACAGACTTAGGCGATTTGAGACCCGATTACTAAGTGAGTCCACTCTACAGTGTTTTTTTCACTTGAATAATTATTTTTGCTCTTCAGTGATAAATAACTAGTCAAGTTTTTCACTCAGATACCTCCAAAGCTAGAGTGTGACTTAATAATTGGGTCTTGAATGTGTCTTTGTCTAGGGTTGATGTATATTACCATGCTAGGTCATATCCAAAGAAATACAAAATTTGATAAAGTCTTTCTACGATTTTGTAATTAATTAAAAATTCCTGCAAGACAGGATTTTTCACAATGTAAATAAGTGGCACTAGGAAATATTGGTGACAAGTAAGAGCTTGAAATTCATGCTCAGAACGCCAACATTATCCTAAGACCTATTTTCGGGGTCAAAAAATTATTATTTCCCCTTGAAAATCCACTTTCTCTAATAAAAGTGGAGAATAACACAATAAAATGCAAAAAATTAATAATGGGATACATTTTTAAAACCACTCTAAAACCTCAGCTTTGGATGAGCATTCCAGCAAAACTAATCATCATATTTGTATTGAAAACTCCTGTGTTGTGGCCAAAATTGACCATAATCACCGCAGGAAATTTAGAGAAGCGATCAAAATTGGAAAGCACCCTGAAAACCTTAACTGTGATGATGGCTGGAAAATAAGTGACAATTGGATTCCGACTTTGAACACTAATCCCACCCATACCTAGCTTCTCCCTTCCTCGTGGCTCATCCTTCTCATTTTGTTTCTGCTCCTTCCTCATTTCCTCCGCTATCATCCTCAAACCCTATCACTCCTTATTTCTGTTGTTTGATCTCTTTATATCCTATTTACCATTATTCCACCCTACTATCATATAAAAGCATGGAATTCAATTAATATTAATCTAATAACTATAAAAAATTTAATTATTTTCAACCCCTAATTCTTATTCAAATCATTAATTTAATTATAAAATTTATTAATCACTAATAGTATTATTTCATAAATCATCTTAAAAACTATCTTTATTTTAAATCCTAATAATATCTAAAAAACAAAATTTTGATAGATATTAATTAATTATTAATAATTATTGATAATTATTAATTATTAATTAACCACATCTGTCCTTAATCTTTAATAATAATCATATTTGTCTTTAATCTTTAATAATAATGATACCTACTTTTCTCTTGGGATTAATTTCTTAATAAGTATTAATATCCATTAATTATTAATAGTAATTATCTATTTATCTCTAAATTTATAAATAATTTATTATTCATTAGTAATATCAACTTTTTCAAATAAAATAAAATTTAAATATTCTTAGAAAAATTTAAAAATTACTATTAAAAAAATAAAAAATAATATATATATATATATATTGAACAACAAATGCATTCTCCAAAAAACTTTTTAAATATTAGTCATTTGACTATTATTAAAAGAATAATTAAATTTATTTTATTAAAAAATTAATTAATCATTTTTCTCATTATGACAATTTAGGTCGGCCTCCCAGTCATTTTCCATTCTGCTCATTTTCACCTCCTCCTATTTATATCTCATAGTGAGATCAGACTAACTCATGGATCTTTCCTGGTGATGAACCACGGTGGATTGGTTCAAAACGTCGACTCAATCAATAATGGATGCGATATATCCAGAAAACAATTCTACACAAAATGCTAATCGCAGAAGCCTTAAATATATAATTTTTAAACATGTTTTGCAAGTCAAAGGGGGACAAATAAAGTGACATGGCATTAAAGTGAAGTCAAAGAAGCAGTTTAAGGCTGATTTGGTAGCCACCTTGACAGGTCAAGTCCATGGCCAAGAGAGGACCCGTTTGACTGTCAGTGAGAGGGGCCGAATTAGCTGACATTAGCAGGCCGAGATCCTCATGCTACAGCCACGAATTTGCTATCTATTTGAGGATGATTCAATGGGGAATATGTGGCAAATAGGGAGGATTTAACTCCCCCTTGAGGTTTCCTCCTTCTACACATGTACACTTAGCCAACAATTACACAGGCTTGCGCAGTCTCCTTACTAACTTTGGCAGCTTTCAAGTCCATATGCAGGTCTATTAAAGACACATGTTTGCACACAAATTGAGGGGGAGTTCAAACCTGAGTTCAATGGGACTTGTCTCCCCCTTGACCTTAGCCATTTTTACACCTGGCCAGCTAGAAGATACATTGATCCTCACTCTTCCTTGCCTAAGGAAAATCTCCCCATTCTTCTACCAACCTTCCAACCCTAGAAAATAATGCATCAACCCCATATCCTTCATGTTGAATTCTGCTCCAAGATTCTTCTTGCAGTCCTTTATGAGCCCTGATGACCCTGTTATAAATAAATCGTCTACATATAATACTAGAATAAGTGGCTCATTCTCCACCATCAGATAGTAGAGATTGGGATCAACGTCACTCTTGATGAATCCCAACTGCTGCAAGTAACTACGAATCCGACCATACCACGCTCTAGGTGCCTGCTTGAGCCCATACAGGGTTTTCTTTAACATGCATACATGAGTTCTCTTTTCATGAGTCTCGAAGCCTTAATGTTGTTCTATATACACCTCTTCTTCTATCACCCTGTTCAAAATGTTGTCTTGACATCCATCTATTGAATCTCCCATCCCATCTGAACTGCTAGGGATATAACAGAACTGATAAAGGTATATCTAGCTACAGGGGCGAAGATCTCCTCATAGTCTATTCCTTCCTTTTGTGTGTACCCCTTTACCATGAACCTAGCCTTGTACTTCTCTACACTGCCATCTGTAGCATACTTGATCTTGTAGATCCACCTCAATCCTACAATTGATCTATCCTCTGGTCTAGGTGCCACATCCCAGACATCATTCATCATGATAGAACTGTATTCTTCTACCATGGCATCCACCGAAACTTGGTCTTGTACGGTTCTTGAAAACTAGAGGGTTCTTCAACATGTGCTACCAAGGTTTGGTATCTATCACGCACTGCTTCGTGTGAGGCCATATGCCTTAGGAAGCTACTTGTGAATCTACTCAAGGAAAAGATGGAAGTGACCAATATTCTATGTCATAATCAGAGTTGCATTAAGCTCTCTGAAAATACTATGTTTCATGATCGGTCGAAGCACATTGACATCAAGTGTCATTTCATCAAAGACTGTGTCCAGCGGGGAGCTGTACAGTTGCAATACACTCCGACAGGAGAACAAGTGGGGGACATCCTCACTAAAGCTCTGTGAAAGACAGAGTTTGTATACTTCAGAGAGAAGATGGAGATGATCAAGAATCCATTTTAGTAGCAGAAATGGACAGATGTAGAATTGAGAGGGAGCTGCAGTACAGATGAGACACTGACAGTGGCAGTGTCATGGGCAATAGTACAGAAGGCAGCAGGGCAGCAGATGAGGGGCAGCAACAGCCAAGCATCAGCAACGCAGAGGATGCTTCAAGGTCAAAGCAATATGCAACAAGCAAATTGCTAGAACGTTTTCCTCGCTAAGAGGGAGTGTTGATTTTTGTACCATCAGAAAGTGATCCAAGTCTCAAATTTGGTGAGGAGGCTTAGACACTAGTATTCCAAAGAACCCAGAAACCGTTTGTGGAAATTCCACTCGGTTCATGTTTTATTAAAATAATTAATTATTTTAATGGAGACCCTAAGTCTAAACTTGGGAAAATTAAATAATTAATGGGTATTAATGCTAGATTGGAGATTTCTGTGGTGTAGTTTTTCAAAAGTAAGACTCGGAATATCCACAGTAGTCATTTTTTAGTCTACGTTTCGAGTCTATATCAAGACTCATCATCGGGACAATTTGCTAAGAAGAGAGAAGATCTGGGTTAATAAATAGTGGAGTGAAAGCAAAATGAAAACAGCCGACCAGTTCTTAATAATTGAAACTAACCTATAGTATTATTTTCTATTATAATTGTTTTTATTACCTTAGAATTAATTTATAATTTTGCTATGTTAAAATATTTCTAATTTAAAAACATGCGAAATTCATAAATAGGATATACAATATAGTCCTATTAAATTTAAATTTTTTAGGATAGTATTACTAAATATTATAATAGGGTTAATACTAATAATATATATGTGTTTTAATATAATTAATCCTTTTTCAACAAGAGCTAGATTAAATTTTAATTTATTATTAATATAAAATTTAGAATGCAAGTTTTTAAGGAAAATTTATAATGTAATGGGATGATTTTTTTTTTTTTAGGGATCAAATTACCATAATTTTATTAAAGGAATTATATTGAGTTTATTTATTACTTAATTAATGCTAACAAGGGGGAGGCTTGTTAGAATTAGGGAGGTAATTAATAGGGTGTATTTTAATGAATATAATAAGAGGTTACTAACTATAGGAAGGACTAGAGGGGGTTTTAATTAATAAGTAATATAAGAGGGGTTTAATTGTACTAGTATTTGAAGGGTTCATAAAAATGGAGTGAGGCCTTGCTTATGGAGTCAAATAATGAGGGAAGAAAAGGAGAAAAAAAGGGGGGGAGGGGGGAGGGGGCGGGGAATAGGTCAAGGAGAGTTAATATTTAAATGAGGAAAAGTTTTGGAGAGGCGGGAGACAGGAGGATGCCAGGAGGACGATAAAAGGGGGAAAGGGGTGGGTAGAAGGTAAAGGAAAGGAGAGAGGTTTAGCAAATAAGAGTGATGCACCATCCAAACACTGAAGGGACACTACCAATAGGGCAGAAGGGTGAGGTGACGGCCTACAACATGCGGGAGGGAGAGCTTATCTGTGGGAAAGACTATGGGACCAATTTCTGCTGATCTCTAGGCCTCCATCTCTATTAAGGTTGCGGGGGTGCTTAATGATTTCAAGGGCCTCACGTACTTTGCGTTTAAAATGATGTTTCTCATTGGTAATGATCACAGCATCTTCAAGGCATATGTGGTGACGTGTTTTATTAAAGTGTTCTGCCAAAGCAGAGGTTTTAGTTCGTCCTAATCTGATGTCAGCCCCATGTTCTTTAAACCTTATTTTGAAGGTCCTACCTGTTTCCCCAATATAGCACTCTCAGCATGAGCAATTAATCTTGTAAACCCCTTTTTGTTGGAGGTGGTCAGGGTCATCCTTGACAGATTTCATCCTTTGTTTGATGGTCACCAGAGGTTTGAAGGATGTTCTAATGTTTTTCTTAGCTAGAATTTTTGCCATTTTGTCTGTGACCTCCTGGATATAGGGGAGGTATGCTTTTGATGTTGCAGAATAGTCGGTTGAAGTTTTATTATTGTTTAAATTTTTGGATCTCGCTTTTTGAATAGCTCTGTTGATGTCTCTTTTACTGTAACCCAGGTTCATGAACGATCTTCTTAGATGTTCTATTTCTTCATCAATATGGGTATCATCAGATATTCTAAAAGCTCTTGTAAAAAGTGTCAATAGAACCCCCATCTTCTGGGCAGGGTAGTGGTGAGAATCAGCATGTAGGTAATTGTCTGTGTGGGATTTCTTTCTGAACACCTTGTGTCCAAGGGTTCCATCCTCATTTCTTGAGAGTAGAATGTCGAGGAACGAGATCTGATTGTTCACTTGACCTTCCATTGTGAATTGTATATCTTTGGAAATGCTGTTGAGGTGGTTCAAGAAGTTCCCTAATTCTACATCCCCATGTGGCCAGTTGACATTAGTGTCATCTACGAACCTTATCCAGAATTTAGGTTTCAATGGGTACGAGTCAAGAGCTTCCTTTTCAAATTTTTCCATAAAGAGGTTAGCCACTATAGGTGACAACGGGGAACCCATCGCTACTCCTGATGTTTGTTCAAATATTTCACCTTGGAAGGTGAAGAAGGTGGAACGGAGACAAATTTCAGCAAGCTTCGCAGTTTGGGGGTCTATGACTTCCTTAACTACTTGAACAGCTTCATCCAGAGGGATTTTAGTAAAGAGTTGAACAACATCAAAGCTCACAATTCTATCTCCAGGATCCAATTTGGCTTTTTTAATGAAATCAATGTAATGTTTGGAGTCTTTAATGAATGAACTAGTTTTGCCGACCATGGGGGCGAGGGTGTTGGCCACAAATTTGGCTAATTCATAAGTAGGAGCTCCAATGGTATTGACAATAGGTCTCAGTGGTGCGCCAGTCTTATGGATCTTGGATGCACCATAAATGCAGGGCATGATCTCACCATTCTGGTATAGTCGCTTTTTTATTTTCTCATCCAGATTTGACTCCTTAATGGCTTTTTTGACCTTCTTTATGACCTTTGAGATGGGGTTTTCTTCGAGTTTCTTATAGCTGCCACTATTATAAAGGTGTTCCCTCATTTTATTAACATAATCCTCTTTGTCCATTACTAAAGAATGGGTATTAATAAAACATAGTGTGAATCTTCTAAAGAATGAAGATCAAGTCAAGTTTTAATCTTAGCCATTGATTAGACTTCTAATTTGGGTCGTTGATTCATCAATGAGAAGATTATAAAAGAAGGCTTGAGGGTCATTTGGAAAGCAAACTGAGCAAAAAATCAGCAACCCGAGGGAAGTTGATTCTGAAGGAAGAGAATTCGATTTCAGAGGGAGATTTGCAGGGCGAAGGAAACAGAGGGCATCAGCAGTGTCAGGGCTCAAGGACAGAAGGACGTAGAAGGGCAGAGAGGCAGCACTCAGGAGCAACACAGAGGCCTCACGCAGCAGTGACACAGTCTCACACTGGCTCTGCGTAGAGAGGTACGCAGGAGTGACGCAGAGTGACGCAGGGAGGGCCAGTGAGTCCCTCAAGTGTCGGGAATTCTCTAGAGGTTCAGAGAAAATTTATCTCAGGTGTATCTCAAGAAGTTTCTCAATTATTTCTGCCAATTTTCTCTTGTAAAGAATTCCTGCTGAAGATTAATGTATAAACCTTCATCTGTTGCACCGGTTTTCCCACATTGGGTTTTTCCGAGGACAATTGTCCAAAAATATCTGTGTCATTATGATTGGTTCTTGTGCTTACATTTTACTGTTCTTTTCTCTATATGTACTTGAGTGATAATTGCAGTAGTATTTATTTCGAAATTTACTGTAAGGGTTTTGTGAATAACTTATTGTGGAAAATAAGTAGGAGAAATAAATCTATAACTGCAGTAGAAATTCAAAATTGAATTTTTCACATGATATCAGAGTTGAGTTGAGTGACAGGATTGGAGACTCTGCGATAGAACAAAGTCTATAAGTTGTTGCAGCAGGAACTCGAAAGGGTTCACGCAGCTCTACAGAGAAAAGGGAAAGCATGGAAGAATAGAGGGATCATGACATCTCTGTATTGGCCTCCAGACTGGAAGAAGAATTTGCTTGCGTATCAAGCTCTGCTTCTCCAGATGTCTGGTATATTGATAGTGGAGCTTCTACACATATGAAAGGAGTACGAGAATGCTTCTCAAGCTACCAAGAAGAGCAGATGAATTTTCAGATCACCATGGGAAACAAGGCGAACTGTACCCTTGTTGGGAGAGGTACCCTAGTGTTTCAAACTGAAGTTGGAAATAAGCTTCGAGCCACCAATGTGTTGCATGTTCCTGGTTTGGGGATGAACTTACTCTCAATGTCTTAGCTAAAAAACAAGGGCTATGATGTCTACTTCATTAGCAAAAGAGTATATGTCAAACACCTGAGTTGGAAGAAGAAGGCACAAATCGGAGTCAGGAGCAATAAACTATATAAGTTGCAACTCGAATCTCCAATGGCACTGATAGGCAGCTGTGATGAGAAGGATTTGAATGAGCTAAGGAATAGGAGAATGGGGCACTTACACCATGGGGCGTTGAGAATTCTCAAGAAGACCGTCACAAGAGTTCCAGATTTGAGCAACAAATGAGATGACGTTTGCAGAGGGTGCGTACTAGGGAAGTACGCCAAGGCATCCCACCCCAGGAGCAGAAATAGGGCTAAGGGTATGTTGGGATTGATACACTCAGACATCTGCAGACCAATGTCCACTAGAGCTCTTAGTGGTGCCAAGTATTTCTCACCTTCATTGATGACCATTCTAGGAAAACTTGGATCTACTTTCTGAAGACCAAGGACGTAGTCTTTGATCGATTCAAGGACTTTAAAGCTCTGGTTGAGAATCTGACAGGAAAGCAGATAAAGATATTGCGATTAGATAATGGTGGACAATATATGGATAAAGACTTCACAAAATTCTACGCAAAGGAAGGTTGTAGTGCGGTGGGATGTAAAGTTCATGGAGGAAAGAGCTTTCAGAAAATCCCGAGAGATGCCTTCAGCAACGCAGTCTGAAGATGACCCACTTGTCCAACCACTACGACCAACACAGGATAGCTCGAGTGCTTCTCCAAGGTAGAGGGATCCAAGGGATTCATCTCCAGAAGATTTGCAGGAGGGGGAGGAGATAGAGCCACCCAGTGGTAGGACGAGCAGGGAATTACGACAAATTCTGAGGGATGCAGAGGAGTTTGTCGGAGCCCCCAAAAATGAGAAGAGGTAACGCAGGCAACCAGACAAATACTAAGCCTTGGTAGCCCAGGTTGGGGAACCCTCTAGTTTTCAGGAGACAGCTCAGCATCAAGTGTGGGTAGATGCAATGGTGGAAGAGTACAGTTATTCCATCATGACAAATGATGTATAGGAGGTGGTTCCCGGGCCTCAAGACAGATCAGTTGTGGGTTTGAAATGGATCTACAAGATCAAATATTTTGCAGATGGCAGCGTAGAAAAATTTAAAGTCTGGTTTGTGGCAAAGGGGTATGCTCAAAAGGAAGGGATAGACTATGAAGAAACCTTCGCCCCAGTAGCCAGATATACTTCTATTAATTTCGTGATATCCCTTGCTGCGCAAATGGGATGGGAGATTCACCAGATAGACGTCAAGACTGCATTCTTGAATGGGATGATAGAAGAAGAAGTATCTATCGAACAACCAGAGGGATTTGAGATGCATGAGCAGAAGACTCATGTGTGTAGGCTTAAGAAAGCCTTGTATGGACTTAAACAAGCCCCTAGAGCTTGGTATGGTCGAATTGATGGCTACTTGCAAAAGAAGGGATTCGTCAAGAGTGACGCAGATCCCAATCTCTACTATCTGAGAGAAGGGGATGAACCTCTAATATTGGTGTTGTACGTAGATGATCTATTCCTAACAGTATCATTTGGGCTCATCAAGGACTGCAAGAAGAATTTAGCTACAAAATTCAACATGAAGGATCTGGGGCTAAAGCATTATTTTCTGGGGTTGGAAGTTTGGCAGCAGAAGGGTGAGATCTTTCTTGGTCAAGGGAGATATGCTACAGAAATCTTGAAGAGGTTCAAGATGGAAGACTGTAGACCCATGGCTACACCAATGATCACCAATTGGAAGAAGATAGATACTTCCGAAGATGATGAGGCTAATCCTACCGTGTATAGGCAACTCATAGGGTCCCTGATGTATCTAATCAACACTAGGCCAAACATCTGTTATGTTGTCAACACCCTCAATCAGTTCATGGTGGAACCAAGGAGGGCACATTGGGCAGCAGCCAAGCATGTTCTCAGATATCTGCAGGGAATAGTCGAGCTTGGATTGAGATACACCCATAGCAATGACATCAAATTGAGTGGGTTCACTGACGCAGATTTGGCTGGAAGCCCAGTAGATCAGAAAATACCAGTGGGTACTGCTTCAATGTTGAATCAGGAATGACTTCTTGGTGCAGCAGGAAACAGAAATCCGTGGCTCTAAGCTCAGCTAAGGCGGAATATATGGCAGCAAGCACTGCTTCGTGTGAGGCCATATGGCTTAGGAAGCTACTTGTGAATCTACTCAAGGAAAAGATGGAAGCGACCAACATTCTATGTGATAATCAGAGTTGCATCAAGCTCTCTGAAAATCCTGTGTTTCATGATTGGTCGAAGCACATTGACATCAGGTGCCATTTCATCAGAGACTGTGTCCAGCGGGGAGTTATACAGTTGTAGTACACTCCGACAAAAGAACAGGTGGCAGACATCCTCACTAAAGCTCTGTGAAAGACAAAGTTTGTCTACTTCAGAGAGAAGATGGGGATGATCAAGAATCCATTTCAGTAGCAGAAATGGACAAATGCAAAATTGAGAGGGAGTTGCAGTACAGATGAGGCAGTGACAGTGGCAGTGTCATGAGCAATAGTACAGAAGGCAGCAAGGCAGCAGATAGGGACAGCAGCAGCCAAGCATCCGCAGCGCAGAGGATGCTTCAGAGTCAGAGCAATATGCAGCAGGCTAATAGCTAGAACACTTTCCTCGCTAAGAGGGAGTGTTGATTTTTGTAGCATCGGAAAGTGATCTAAGTCTCAAATTTCATGAGGAGGCTTAGACACCAATATTCCAAAGAACCCAGAAAACGTTTGTGGAAATTCCACTCGGTTCATGTTTTATTAAAATAATTAATTATTTTAATGGAGACCCTAAGTCTCAACTTAGGGAAATTAAATAATTAATGGGTATTAATAAAACAGAGTGTGAATCTTCAAGAGAACAAAGATCAAATCAGTTTTTAATCTTAGCCATTCATTAGACTTATAATCTGGGTCGTTGATTCATCAATGAGAAGATTATAGAAGAAGACTTGAGGGTCATTTGGAAAGCAAGTCAGGCAAATATTCAATAAACCGAGGGAAGTTGATTCTGAAGGAAGAGAATTTGATTTCAAAGGGATATTTGCAGGGAGGAGGAAGCAAAGGGCATCAGAAGTGTCAGGGCTCAAGGAAAGGACGCAGAAGGGCAGAGAGGCAACAGTCAGGAGCAGCGTAGAGGCCTCACGCAGTAATGACGCAGTCTCACGCTGGCTCTACACAGAGAGGTATGCAGGAGTGACGCAAAGTGACGCAGGGAGGCCCAATGAGTCCCTCAAGTGTCGGGAACTCTCCAGAGGTCCGAAGAAAATTTATCTCAGGTGTATCTCAAGAAGTTTCTCAGTTATTTTTGCCAGTATTTTCTTGTAAAGAATTCCTGCTAAAGATTAATATATAAACCCTCATTTGTTGCACTGGTTTTCCCACATCGAGTTTTTCCGGGGACAATTATCCAAAAATATTGTGTCATTGTGATTGGTTCTTGTCCTTGCATTTTACTGTTCTTTTCTCTATATGTACTTGAGTGATAACTGCAGTAGTATTTATTTCGAAATTCACTGTAAGGGTTTTGTAAATAACTTATTGTGGAAAATAAGTAGGAGAAATAAATCTATAATTGCAGTAGAAATTCATAATTGAATTTATCACAGGTACCACTTCCCAGACATCATTCATCATGATAGAATTGTATTCTTCTACCATCGCATCCACCCAAACTTGGTGTTGTACGGCTTCTTGAAAACTAGAGGGTTCTTCAACCTGTGTTACCAAGGTTTGGTATTTGTCAGGTTGTCTACGTTGACTCTTGTCGATTCTAGGAGCTCCAACAAAATCCTTTACTTCCCTCAACATCTATCATACTTCCCTACTGGTTATACCACTGGTTGTGGGAGGCTCAATCAAGTCCTCTTCCTATTCCTGTTGTTCCATCTGCTGAGAAATACCTAGATCTCTTGCTCCTGAGGAAATACTAGTGTTGGTCACTGTACTAGATCTTGGTGTCTATCCACCTATTTGTCCTCCTTGTTGCCCCTGCTGCTGTTGGACTAATGGAACATCTCTGACTGATATTCTGTTGGCATCTTTCAAGATTTCCCAAAAACTCTATCTTCCATGAACTTTGCATCTCGCCTTACTACAATTTTCTAGTTGCTTGCAATGTATATTTTGTATGCTTTTGAGGTCTCGCTATACCCTATGAGGTACCCCTTTTCTGCAATCTGATCCAGCTTACTACGCTTCTCTTCTAGAATGTGACAATATGCCACACATTTGAATATCCTGAGATGACTCACTTCCGGCTTTTTCCCTGTGAAGACCCCTTTAGGCGTTTTCATCCCCAATGCTCTGTGAGTTCTATTCTGAATATACACCGTTGTGTTGCATGTCTCTGCCATAATAATTTAGGAAAGTCCTGGTCATATAATATAGCCTTTGCCGCCCCGACGATTGTTCTATTCTTCCGCTCAGCTACTCCATTTTGTTGTGGATTATATGGAGATGTCCACTCTCTTTTGATGCCCTCCTTTGCGCAGAAATTTGTGAAGTCTTTGTCCATATATTCTCCACCATTATTTGAATGCAATACCTTTATCGTTTTTCCTGTCATGTTTTCTACAAGAGCCTTAAACACTCTGACTCGATCAAAGACCTCATCCTTGGTCTTTAAGAAATAGATCCAGGTTTTCCTAGAGTGATCATCAATAAAGGTGATAAAGTACTCACCACCGCTAAGAGCTCTCGTGGACATTAGGCCACAAATATCTAAATGTATCAATCCCAATACTCGTCTTGCTTTGTTGTCACTTCTGGGAAAAACTGCCTTAAAGTAGTTCCCTAGTCTGCATGCTCTGTATACATAATCATGCTTAGTACTGAGGACTGGAACTCCTGTAACAGTCTCTTTGAGCATCCTCGGTGTTCCATGGTGTAAGTGTCCCATTCGTCTGTGCCATAGTTCATTCAGTTCCTTTTCACCATTATGATCACTGCCTATCAGTGTCATTGGAGACTCGAGATGCAATTTATACAATTTGTTGCTTCGAGCTCCGAATTGTCTCATCTTCTTCCAACTTAGATATTTGACATACACCTTTCTTCGAATGAAATATACATCATACCCCTTGTCCTATAATTGGGACATTGAAATCAGATTCATTCCTAATCCTAGCACATGCAGCATGTTAGTGGCTCTAATGTTGGTTCTTGCTTCCATCTGAAACGCTATGGTGCCTCTCCCTATTGGAGTACACTTCGTTTTGTTTTCCATGGTAATCTAGAAGTCCATCTGCTCTTCTTGATAGTTAGAGTAGTATTCTCGTACTCCAGTCATGTGATTTGAAGCCCCGCTATCAATACACCAAACACTTGTTGATGTTGAACTTGACAAACATGCGAATTCTTCTTCCAATCTAGAAGATAATTCAAAGACATCTTGACTTTCCATACTTATCTGTGTTATTTTTCCTTTCAATTTGTGATGCTTTTATGCCGAGCAATTTCTGCAGAAAACTGCATCCTAGCAAGACATCTGCTTTGCGCTGCCACTTTGCCTCTGACAAATCGCGGTCCACAAAAAAATCCTTCTCTGTCAACTTGCTCAGAGAATAATTTTCCACGAGATTCTACCTTTCCTGGCTATGGACTGTGTAACCCTTCAGAGGTTTGATTTGTTGCTCACGCAGTCTTTCCAACTCCTCCTTCTGCTCAGCATTGGGTTCTTCCGGCTCTGTTCTCCTGCTCTCTGATACCATGTGAGAACTCCTAAACAGAATTCCTACTGTAGCAATTGATGTTATTTTTTCTACTTATTAATTCATAAACAAGTTATTTATGGTGTTACACGGTAAATATCGAAATAAATTCTACTGCAGCCTTCACATTTAAAAATACTGCAGAAAGTAAATGCGAGGAAAAATACTAGCACAAGTACAATCACAATGACACGGTTATTTTTGGACAATTGTCCCTGGAAAAACCCAATGTGGGAAAATTGATGCAGCAGATGAGGGTTTCTTTATTATTCTTCAGCAAAATCTCATGTACAAGATAAAAATAGCAAAATAGAAGAAGAATCACTGTGAGAAATTTTATAGACAAATTTCTCACGCTCCACAGTGAATTTTTGACCTCGGAGAAGACCTGTTGCCCTCACGTTGGCCTCGTTGCGTCACCCTCTGCGCAATGCCTGCGTCACTGCCTCTACGTTGGTGATCTGCATCCCTCCTTTGCACTGCTTCTTCCAGTTTGTTCCTATACTCCCAACTATTGTCGATACCCTCTCTCTCCCACCTGCAACTCTCCCTCTGATTCAATTTACTGTTGCCGAACTTCAGCAAGTGAGAAAATCGATCTGCTCGGACAACTGAGTATCTGCCTAGTGTATTATCCAAGTGCCCATCGAGTTCCTTCTTATAATCTTGTCATTGAAGTTTCAACGGCCCAGATTAGAACCTAATCATGGCTCAGATCATCTTGACTCAATCTTTGTCTTTTTCTAGAAGATTCACACCCAATTTAATTAATACCCTTTAATTATTTTAATTTCCTAAGTGAAGACTTAGGCATCCATTAAAAATAATTAATTATTTTAATTAAACTATCTCCGGGTGGAATTTCACAAAACGATTTCTGGGTTTTGTGGAATGTATATGTCCTACCTCCCTGCAAAATCTTGAGGCTAGATCACAACCGATGCTACCAGAAATCAAAACTTTATTTATGTTGTTGCTAGATAAAATCTGAAAAAGGCCCTTACTACTGCACATGTCTTTGAACCATCTTCTCAAGGTGACAAGTGTAACTGCTTTAAGTAAATATGGAACCCTTAGACAATCTTTAAATGAAAATCAGACCCTTGTTGCTCTTAGTCCTCTCATTGATCATGATGCCAGTTGTAGCCTTGATTGTCAAATTAACTTGATGACTACGCATGTAGCTCATTCAATAGCGACTCATATTATCTTACTAAATGTTGCCACAATAACAAGTTTGAGGTGCTTGCTTGGATTCAATAGGTCAAGTCGTTAACAAGTTTTGGTCATAGACACATAAGCCTTAAATCTGCCTTCAACCAAATGTGACTATAGGTAATATTTGCTTGAGTGTTGTAGTTTCCTTCTAGGATTGAAATGTTGCCACTGAAGATTAGGGCTTCAACTATGATGACCACATATCTAATCTAGATAAGGTCGAAACCAAATATAATCAAATTGCAACCTTACAAAAAGCCCTCAAAAAATAAGATTTTGATGAACTGTTCCTTCAAACCATAAATGTGAGTTTTTAGAATGATGTCCTTTAGACCACTGTGTAACAAGCTTCGTAGATATCCTTGATGAAAGGAGTCGAATTTGGGATGGACCTTAAAATAAATATCAGTTTCAGTCAGTGCAGAAACATATATATATGCAACACTTCTGAGCAGCAAATGAATAGATCCACGGATATATATATATATATATATATATATATATATATATATATGCAACACTTCTAAGCAGTAGCCCCAAGGGATAACTCAGTTGGATGAGTTCCTGTTGCTAAGTACCTCGCTTATCCGGAGGTAACGGGGTCAAATCCCCTCGACACCCTTGGGGTTAGGCCCAATTAGGGCAGCGCAGGGACTGCGTCACCTAGCCTAGGGTTACGCAGGCCTCTCCTGAGCAGCGCAGGGGCACCAGCAGGTCAGCAGAGCTGATGCAGAGGGCTTCAGATCAGTGATGGGGTTTTTGAAGATGGAAAGGGGCTGAGTTTTATAAATATAGTTTGAGGGTGTGAATCAGTCCAGTTTTCTGTCTCTGGAACTGAGGTATTGCTGCAGAATTTTGTTTTCTCTAACGGGCTAACTAGTAAGGTGCCCAAATTTGTTGTACTTAGAATCTACGTAATAATCTAAACCCTCCAGCAACCAGAAGACCGGTTTTTCCGCATTGGGTTTTTTCAGGGACAGTTGTTCAAAAAATCTTGTGTGTCACTTTGTCTATGTGCATGTATACAGTTTAGATCTGTATCTGTGAAGAACTGTTAATGTGTTTATTTCAATGTTAATGCTGAAATTTAAGATTAATAACTTGATTAAGTAGGAGAAGTATAACCAGATTTAACAGTAGGGTTTCTACATAAGTAATACTCAAAAAATTTCACAAATTCCACTCAGATCATGCTTTAGTAAAATAATTAATTGTTTTAAAGTGATCCCTAAGTCTAAACTTAGGGAAATTAAATAATTAAAGGGTATTAATAAAGCAGAGTCTGAATCTTCTAGAAAATGAAGATCAAGTCATATTTTAATCTGAGCCATTGATTAAGGATATAATCTGGGCCGTTGCTTCATCAACAAGAAGACTATAAGAGAAGGCTTAAGGGTCATTTGGAAAGCAAGCCGGGCACATTCTCAATACCCGAAGGAAATTGATTCTGAAGTAAGAGAATTCGATTTCAGATGGTGAGGTTGTAGAGGCTGGGTTGCAGAGACAAAAGGAGGAGGGAGAGGTCAGCAAAGACAGAGAGAAGGAAGGCAGAAGACGCAAAGGAGGAAGTGTTGAGCAGCAGCACTGGCCCTCGATGCAGAGTGACGCAGTCCAACGCAGTGACTGCGCAGAGGGGCCACGTAGAGTGACGTAGAGGGAGGAGAAGAAGTGCCTACCGTGTCTCGAGAATTCTTTCGAGGTGTTCAAAAAATTCATCTCAGATGTATGCTAAATATCTGCTCGTCATATATTCTGTAAACGAAATTTTCACTGCTGAAGATTAATATAAACCCTCATCTGCTGCACCTGTTTTCCCACATTGGGTTTTTCCTAGGACAATTGTCCAAAAATAACTGTGTTCATGTGGTTGTTTCTATTGTGTTATACTTGTTCTATTTGTTCTTCTGCTTTAAGATTAAAGTGAATGTTGCAGCTGCATTTATTTCAAAATTTACTGAAGCATCTGTAAATAACTTATTATAAATAAGTAGGTGAAATAAATCAATCACTGCAGTAGCATTTTTAGATTGCAAATTTCACATGGTATCAGAACTAAAGGAAAAATACAAAAGACGAGGTACCGCAATGGAACTAAGATCTGACATAGATGTCGCTCGGAAGGGTTCACGCAGTCCTCCAGAACACATGGAGAAACAGAGGGATCATGACATGTCAGTTCTGGCATCCAGACTAGAAGAGGATTTCGCTTGTGTGTCAAGCACGACCTCTCCAGGAGTTTGGTATATTGACAGTGGAGCATCTGCTCACATGACAGGATTTCGAGAACATTTTTTGAGCTACCAGGAAGAGCAGATGAACTTTCAGATCACGATGGGAAATAAGGCCAAGTGTACCCCCATTGGTAGAGGAACCATAATATTTCAGACAAAAGCTGGTAACAAGCTTCAGGCCACAAGTGTATTGCATGTACCGGGATTAGGGATGAACTTACTCTCGATGTCTCAGCTCCAAAACAAGGGTTACGATGTATACTTTATTGGAAATAAAGTTTATGTCAAACATCCTAGCTGGAAATGGAAGGCAAAAACTGGAGTAAGGAGCCATAAACTGTAGAAGCTACAAATCGAGTCTCCAATGGCACTAATCGGCAGTACAGATGAAAGAGACCTCAATGAATTATGGCACAGAAGAATGGGGCATTTACATCATGGAGCCTTGAATATCCTCAAAAAGACTGTCATGGGAGCTCCAGAACTCAGCACAAGGAAAGATGATGTCTACAGGGGGTGCGTACTAGGGAAGTATGCCAAGGCAGCATTTCCAAGAAGCAACAGTAGGGCCAAGAGTGTATTGGAGTTGATACACTCAGACATCTGCGAACCAATGTCTACGACTGCTCTCAGTGGTGCAAAGTATTTTGCTACCTTTATTGATGAAAATTCCCGAAAAACATGGATCTACTTTCTCAAAACCAAAGATGAAGACTTTGAGCGATTCAAAGAATTCAAGGCTTTGGTAGAAAATTTAACTGGAAAGAAGATCAAGAAGCTGCGATCAGATAATGGTGGAGAGTATATTGATAAAGACTTCACAAGTTTCTACGCAAAGGAAGGCATCAAGAGAGAATGGACAGCTCCATACAATCCAGAGCAGAATGGTGTTGCAGAAAGGAAGAACAGGACCATTGTGGAAGCTGCGAGGATGATGCTATATGAGCAAGACATGCCCAAATTTCTGTGGGCAGAAGCCTGCAATACAACAGTGTATGTGCAGAACAGGGTACCTCATAGAGCATTGGGGAAAGTGACCCCTAAGAGTGCGTTCACTAGCGACAAGCCTCAAGTGAGTCACATCAGGATATTTGGCAGTATAGCGTATTGCCACGTACCCGATGAGAAGAGGAAGAAATTGGATCAAACTACGGAGAAGGGTTATCTTGTGAGATATAGTGAAAATGCAAAGGCATATCGCATCTATATCCCAGAAAACAGGAAGATCGTATTAAGGCGGGACGTGAAATTCATGGAGGAGAAAACCTTCAGAAGATCCCAGGAAATGGCTACAGAGATGCAGGTTGAGGAGGATCCGCTAGTACAACCACAACGGCCTACAGAGGATGGCTCGAGTGCCTCTCCATGGCACAAGGATTCTGAGGAAAGTTCTTCTAAAGAAGAGTAAGTAGGAGAGCAGGTAAATCCACCCACCACCAGTGGAAGAACGAGCAGAGAGTTGCAACAGACTCTGAGGGATGTAGAGGAATTTTTTGGAGCCCCTAGAGATGGGAAAAGGGTACGGAGGCAACCTGACAAGTACTAGGCACTAGTAGCACAGGTCGGAGAACCCTCTAGTTTTCGGGAGGAAGCTCAACATCAGGTGTGTGTAGATGCCATGGTGGAGGAGTACAACTCCATCATGACAAACGATGTGTGGGAAGTAGTCCCTAAACCTCAGGAAAAATCGGTTGTAGGATCAAGGTGGATCTACAAGATCAAGTATGTTGCAGATGGCAGCATAGAGAAGTTTAAAGCCAAGTTTGTGGCTAAGGGGTATGCACGAAAAGAAGGGATCGACTATGAAGAAACCTTCGCCCTGGTAGCTCAATACATTTCAATCAGATCTGTCATCTCTCTTGCAGCGCAGATGGGATGGAAGATTCACCAGATGGATGTCAAGAGAGCATTCTTGAATGGGGTGATAGACGAGGAAGTGTACATAGAACAGCCAGAGGGCTTTGAGACACATGAGCATAAGGCTCATGTATGCAAGCTTAAGAAAGCCTGGTTCGGACTGAAACAAGCCCCCAGAGCATGGTATGGGCAAATTGATAGCTACCTACAAAAGATGGGATTTGTCAAGACTGATGCAGATCCCAACCTCTACTATCTGAGAGTAGGGGATGCGTCGCTAATCCTGGTATTATATGTAGATGATATGTTCCTAACTGGATCATCTAAGCTCATCAAAGACTGCAAGGAGAATCTGGCTACCAAATTCGACATGAAGGTTCTGGGGCAGATGCACTATTTTCTTGGTTTGGAGGTCTGGCAGCAGAAGGGAGAAATCTTCCTTGGGCAAGGAAGATATACTACAGAGATCCTGGAGAGGTTTCAAATGGAGGACTGTAGACCCATGGCTACGCCAATGATTACAAACTGGAAGAAGACAGACACATCCGAGGATGATGAGGTTGACCCTAACTTGTATAGGCATTGGGTAGCTCATAGGATCATTGATGTACCTGGTCAATACTAGACCAGACATCTGTTATGCAGTGAATACCCTCAGCCAGTTCATGGTGGAACCAAGGAGGGCTCATTGGGCAGCAGCCAAACATGTTCTCGTATATTTGAAGGGGTCAGTCGAGTATGGGTTGAAGTGCACCAAAGGCAATGAAATCCAGTTGAGTGGCTTCACTAACGCAGATTGGGCTGGAAGCCCAGTGGATCGGAAAAATACGAGTGGGTACTATTTCAGTCTCGGATCAGGAATGACTTCTCGATGCAGTAGGAAATAAAAATACGTGGCACTGAGCTCAGCTGAGGCTGAATATATGGCAGCAAGCACAACTTCGTGCAAAGCCATATGGCTTCGTAAACTTCTCTTGAACTTGCTCAAGAAGAGGATAGAACTGACCGAAATTTTGTGTGATAATCAGAGTTGCATCAAGCTCTCTGAGAATCCTGTGTTTCATGACCAGTCGAAGCACATTGACATTAGGTGCCACTTCATCAGAGACTATGTCTAACGAGGAGTTGTATAGTTGAGGTACACTCCTACAGGAGAACAGGTGCCAGATATCCTCATAAAGGCTCTGGGTAAGATTAAGTTCTCTTAATTCAGGGAAAAGATGGGGATGGTCGACAACCCTTTCCAGTAGAGGAATGGGTGGTCTTTAGATTCAGAGGGAGCTGTACGGATGAGGTAGTCGCAAAGGTGGTGTCACAGGCAGCAGTACAGAGGGCAGAAGCGCAGAGATGAGGGGCAGCAGCCAAGACATCAGCAGCGCAGCAAATGCTTCAAGTTAGAGCAGATATAGTTGATACCTTGCTGAAACAGTTTCCTCACTAAGAGGGACTGTTGATTTTGTAGCACTGGAAAGTGTTCCAAGTCTCATATTTTGGGAAGAGGCTTGAACATCAATATTCCAGGTAAACCGGAAATCGTTTGTGGAAATTCCACTCGGATCATGCTTTATTAAAATAATTAATTATTTTAAAGTGATCCCTAAGTCTAAACTTAGGGAAATTAAATAATTAAAGGGTATTAATAAAGCAGAGTGTGAATCTTCTAGAAAATGAAGATCAAGTCATCTTTTAATCTGAGCCATTGATTAAGGGTATAATCTGGGTCGTTGATTCATCAACGAGAAGACTATAAGAGAAGGCTTGAAGGTCATTTGGAAAGTAAGCCAGGCACATTCTCAGTACCCGAAGGAAATCGATTCTGAAGTAAGAGAATTCGATTTTAGAGGATGAGGTTGTGTTGAGTTCTCTTGAGTGTTGGGATAGCATCGGATGTGCTCTAGTTCCCAAAATTTGTGGAGGGACTGAGTACATGAGATCTCCAAGACCCAAAAAGGGATTTGAGAAATTCCATCTAATTTAGGAGATAATTAATTAATTAATATTTTTAATTAAGGACCCTAAGTCTAACTTAGGAAAATTAAAATATTAAAGGTAATTAATTAAAACATGTGATGGAAATGACTCAAGTCACACGAATCAAGCTTTCTTTTAATCTTAGCCATCGATTCAAGATTAGATCATGGTCGTTGGTTTCCCAACGAGAAAATATAAAGGAAAGGCTTGGGGTCAGTTGGAGAACACACACACAGAGGCAGAGCAATGAGACTAAGCTGAAATTCTAAGGCGGGTTTGCTAAGAATTTTCAGAAGTGTTTCAGCTGCAGAGAGGGGTAGTATTGGCAAAGGGGATGGTCTGATCCCAGTGCCAAGAATCAGCAAGAGGCAGAGAGCAGCAACCAAGAGCAGCGCAGAGAAGCAGAGGCAGCAGCTGCAATTACACAGTAGTTGCGCAGCGCAAAGAGCAGCTTCAGCTATGCGGGTGCTACGCAAGCCAAGAAAGGGCAGCGCTGATCAGCAGGGGACCCTCTAGGGTTACGCAGAGACCCTTCTAGGGCAGCGTAGGGTCTGCGTCACCCATTCTGGGGTTACGCAACCTTCTCCAGGCCAGCGCAGCAGCACGCAGGGGGTGACAGGGCTGACGCAGGGATTTAAGGGGCAACGTTGGGGTTTCTAGGGCCAGAAATTGGCTAAGTCTTGTAAATCCCATTTGAGGGTGTGGATCAATCAAGTTTTTGGTCTCAGAACAGCAGGTTAGCTGCAGATCTATTATTTTTCTCTGTCGAGTTAACCAGTAAGGTGCCCAGATTTGCTGTATTCAGAAACTACTTAATAATATTAACCCTCCAACAGCCAGAAGACCGGTTTTCCCCCATTGGGTTTTTCCGGGGACAATTGTTCAGAAAATCTTGTGTGTCACTTTGTCTATGTACATGTATTTCTGTTTTAGATCTGAATCGGTGAAAGTTTGTTATGTGTTTACTTCAATGTTAATCTGAATATTTCAGCATTAATAACTTGTTTAAGTAGGAGAAGTATAAGCAGATCTAACAGTAGAATTTCTGCATAAAGTAACATTCAGAAATTTTCACATGGTATCAGAGCAATTGCAGATCTAGCAGGATCACCAGCAGAAGACTGAAGAATTTTTGCTGCAGAAAGCAGCAAAGAGAGCAGCAGCAGCGACAGAAAGTCAGATCTGAAGGGACAACACAGCAACAGAGGGAGCAGAGCCACGCAGAGGCCAGAGTGACGCGGCCCTACACAGTCTCCACACAGGCCCACGTACTTATTGCACAGAGGCAACGCAGACACAGCGCTGGGACTGTCTGCTCACGCAAAGGTCAGCTAGGGTGACGCAGATCTGAAGTCGTGCTGATTCAAAAGTGTCGAAAGAGTTCTACAAAACTTCAGAAGTTGCTAGTGGGGTTAAATTTCTGAAGATTCAGAATTTAGCATAAGTGCTAGGTGACAAAGAGCGGGAGGAGATCAACTTCTCATAGGATTTCTAGCTAAAGAAATTTGCAGATCGATTAGAGGATCGAAGAGAGTTGTTTCATTATTGATTTGGCGGATTTCCAAGAGAGGAAATCAGTTGTCGGAGGGAGCAGAGGGTGCCTTTTTTCGCCAAGGACCCTAGATCCGAGCTTCAATAGAGAAGCGGGGAGAGGAAGATATGTTCCGACAAAGTAGATCTGAGCAGATGGCACCTCACGGACTATGTGATCAAGATAGGTTGAACGGCATGTCCAACTTTGCAGTCTGGAAGGCCGGAATCCTGGTAGTCATGGAGGCATACGGTCTAAGGGACCATGCAGAAAAAATCCTGGCCACGCCGACCGTTGTAGATCTCCTGAAGAAGCATGAGGAAGTTGCTGCACATGCCACACGTTTCATAATGGATGGGGTTAAGGATCATATAGTTCCACACATAGCCGAAAAGAAAACGGCTAATGAGATGTGGAAAGCCTTAACAGCCCTATATGAGGAGAAGTCTGTCCAGAGGAGAATGCTTCTGGAGAATCAGCTGCGATCATTCATGATGACCAAGGGAGAAGAAATAGGGCCCTTCCTTTTCAGATTACAGGCGATCAGAGATCAGTTGTCTACCATGGGAGCAAAGGTGGAGGATGATGTGATGGTAAGGACTGCACTTAATGTGGTCACAGATTATAAATGGCTGTAAGGTACAAGGTCCCAACAGTTTATAAGCATGTACTTACGTGAAGCAAATCTAGATGACAGCAGAGATACCAAGGTCCGAATCATCCCACGACATTGGTTGGCAGTATACAGGTTTTATTGTTTTTAAGATAGTATAATTTCTTTTCACATTTTTCAAAGGGCCACGTGATTAGGTTCAAGTTAGGCTGAATAAGTTCAGCATGGAGTAGGGTGAGACTCGATTTTCGGTTTCAGTCTAGACTTGCTAACAAGTTTCATTTAAGTTACGTGTCGAGTTCGAATCGTGCTAATTGGAATCCACTGAAATGGAACTTATTTTTTGGGATCGCAATTTAGGAATTGATCAATCCCTAATCTGAAACCATGAAACAACACTGTGTTTCGCAATATATAGCTGCATTGGCTTATTTTCAGTGATCCATCTCCATATTCAGTTTCAGAATTCCTAGAGTTGAGTTCTGACTAGTATTCCTACTCCTTCCTGGAAGATCTACAAATTTACAATGGTCAATTTATTTATCCTACCTTTGAATTGAATTCAATATCGCTTGTAATCAAGTCTAAGAGATGTAAATTCAGCTGGGCAATTAAAGGTCACTCAAACTGGTTCCGTCCTTCACTTTCGCTATTTTGATTTGTAACTGGAAAAGCACAGGGCTCAAACATAACTCAATGTTTATAGGCACTATGTTATCATTGTTGCTTGGGAGGCCCGCACTGACTGCACAAGGATTTCCAATCTTCGCGGTCTATGCGATTGCAGTAGCTCAAACTACAATCAAGTGATACTGGCAAGAATAATTGTAAAGGAAAATGCAGGTAGAATACATTTCTTTCAGTCTTGGGTTTGATGTCTAGTGCTACCATCGCACAACATTTTGTTGTTCGTCATGACTTGGGCATTAACTGGCACCAGAAGTCCAGCCTGAATTTCATCGATAATTTAGTGGACCAACCACGGGTTATAGATTATTATTGGCTCCCTTAGGTTGCTGGCCGTAAACCCATAAAATCCCCAATGGAAATAAACCCACTTGGGTATCATAATTTACAGGTATCATTCCCCAATAGAAGCATGCAAGCCTAAAATTTCAGAATACCAATGTCATGAGTTTAATCACAGAATACAAAATGGGAATCGGGCGATTAATATTTGCATGAAAACATCATGTAGAGCAAAAAAATTACCTGTGGAATGAAAAACTGTTTGTGTTGGTTCTCGGTGCTAGCATGAACGAGGTGAGTTTTGTTGAGAGCATAGGTGAGTGAGGATAAAGCGGGAGAACTACAGCAGCCTTCCATTCCATATCCCTCACCACCAATACTAACGATGAAGATTGGACACCCTTTCATAGGATATTTGAGAAGGTCCTTATATTTGACAAAATTTTATAACACTCGCAAGTTATTGGCCAAATAAAGCAGGGTTTATACTATCAAATGGTACTAAAACGCATACGGAGACCCCCCTCCTCATGAGGCACTGCCTTTATGTATTCCTACTTCGTGACCTGACATAGCGTGGGCAACAATTTGGGAAAAGAAGTCCGTGAAGCGGAGCTCTGACGGTGGAGGGAGATGACTTTCATCCAATTCACCAAGGTTCAAATCTCCGTGGAGACATATGCTTGTTGTGTCTTGGCTAGAAGAGTAGGTGACCCCAGAGCGGACGTCTCGGCTCTTGTTGAGGCAGAAGTTCCTTGCTATTGTGTGCGGCTTGCAGGCTGTTGCACCTAGCCTAGGTTTATAGTGGTAGCCAGTTGGATTTGAACCCCGGCCTTGCTCAGGGAACTCTCACCAGTTACCAATTACCCTAGATCTAAAAAAAATAAAAATAAAAAAAACAATTTGGAAAAAGTGTTTTTTTTTATAACATACTACGCAACAACTCTGTTAAGTTTGCAATATTTGTGTTTTAGGTGTAAAAGTGAAAGTGGGCTGGTTTCACTACTTTTCTCTGTTTTTATTTTTTTTAAACAATTCGTAACTATGAAAGGTTTAATAATTTTAAATAAACAAAAACATTAATTTTTTTTAAATATCTCGTAACTATGAAAGGTTTAATAATTTTAAATAAACAAAAAACATTAAACCCAGGATCAAACCTCCATGGAGACATACGCCTATTGTGTCTTGGCTAGAAGAGTAGGTGACCCCATAGTGGACGTCTCGGCTCTTGTTGAGGCATAAGTTAATTGCTATTGTGTGCAGGTTGCAGGCTGTTGCACCTAGCCTAGGTTTATGGTGGCAGCGAGTTGGATTTGAACCCAGGCCTTGCTCAGGCAACTCTCACCAGTTACCGATTGTCCTAGATCTAAAAAAAAAATAAAAAAAAATAAAAACAATTTGGGAAAGTGTTTTTTTTTATAACATACTACGAACAACTCCTCGAAGTTTGCAATATTTGGGATTTAGGTGTAAAGTGAAAGTCAGTCGTTCTTACTACTCTCTTGCAACGGCCCTAAATTTTAAACAATTCGTAACTATGAAAGGTTTAATAATTTTAAATAAACAAAAACATTAATTTTTTTTAAATATCTCGTAACTATGAAAGGTTTAATAATTTTAAATAAACAAAAAACATTAATTTTTTTTAAATATCTCGTAACTATGAAAGGTTTAATAATTTTAAATAAACACAAACATTAATTATGGAAGTGAGTAATTTTAGATAAACTACATTTATTTTAACGATAGATTTATTTAGGGTAGAAACAAATCAAAAAAAAATTCAATGTTAAAGAAATTTGACCTTTCTAGGTGTTTGGTAGATAAAAAATTAAAATGAATCTACATTGATTTAGTTACTAATTATAATTATAATTATAATTATAAATATAAATATAATTATTAATTTTATGTTTTTTATTTTTATTTTATTTTATTATTTTTATTTTTATTTTATTTTTATCTAGTCAAAATATTAAGCACTCCAACATCTCTACCATACTAGGAAGTTAAGTTTACTTACGAACATTAAATATAAAGAAAAATACCTAATATTTATTACCACTCTCACCTAGTAAAAAATGGCCACTGGTGGGGGATAACTAATTAAAATGTAATATTATTACATTTTACCTAATATTTTTCTTCATCCTAACCTAAATATTACATTTTACTCCATATTTCCCTCACCCTTGCTAATTTTATAGTTGAGTTTGTTTACTTTTAAACTTCAAATATAAAGAAAAATTATAATAAAAAGTGGACTAGTTGAGGGAAATATTGGATAAAATACAATATTATAGTATTATATTTTACCCAATATTTCTTCCAACCTAATAAAAAGAGGATGAAGAGAAGCATAGATATTAAATAAAATGCAATAAATACATTTTACCTAATATTTTTCCCGCCTCCTCCCCTCTCTCCAGCTCATTTTAGATCCATCTAAGCTCTACTTCTATAGCACATTATTACACATAAATTGAGAGAACATATTGCAAATATTATATTAAAGTGATTATCAAATACTCCATTAGAATGAAGAAGCTTGTGCACATATATACACATTATGTCTTCATCTATTTAATTATAGAAACATTTAACATACAAAAAGACATGGAGCCACTAAATAGATACATACAAATGTCTAGCGCTATTAGATCAATCTTGAGTTTATTTAAATAATTAGAAGAAAGAAAAAAATTATTTTAACGTCCACGAGGCTAAAGATAGCCTATGGGACAGATTGTTTTTCCATGTGGTTCTTGTATTCAGCCCTTTTCCTGTGAAGTCTAAAAATAAACGCTCCTAGCTTCTCTACAAACTCTTTGCTAAATATAATATCCCAAGAGCTAGTTGCCAGAATATATGCATAACGTACCCTGATGTCTTTGAAGACCTGGCATTCTAAAATAAAATACTTTCTTGTTTCCACTTTTCCGTAAGAACAAAAAATACATATTCTTTCCTCCCACACTTATTTTAGCCTTTTCCAATGCCCTATTTTACAATGAAGTTTATGAGAATTAGTCCTTAGTTGAGCAATAAGAATTTTGGCTCTCCAAGAAATATTGGCCCCTATGTACGCTTTATGTTGATGATTATGAGTGGGATTAAACTCTTCAATATGATACTTTTTCTTTCTCCCTAACTTCTTCTCCCAAATACATTTGTGGAACTTATCCATAACAAAAGATTTTATCTCTTTACTGTTTATGGGACATATGCTCAAGCAAATACCCCATTTACTAAACCATGCGTTATATTATTGCATCCAAGTCTTCTTTCTTTTGCACAATATGTCATTAAACACAACCTTATGCCATCTTCCCTCTTTCATTTGCTCAATTTTTTTTAAATACCTCATGACTCGCACTAGAGCAATTGCTTCAATAGGAGCAACCCATGTTTCACTTAACAAGATAACATAAGGAATTGCACTTTTAATTTTATTTTTTTGTTTTTTTTGTAATCAAACACTTCTGAATTATCTCAATTTGTTTCCACTATATGTCGAATGTACTACTGGCCCATAGTTCACAATCGCAGAGAATCACCAAAACCACTAAAAGCCCAGAAAGAGTTAGAGTGTTTTTCCAATCTCATAACTCTGCCTCTCTACACCTATTTTGAAAAGCATAAAATGTTTTCCAACCCCCCAAAGTTATTTTCTTTCTACAACCATCTCAACTTAGATTTATATTGAAGTCAATTCTAAGGTATTTGTAATCCGCAACTTCTTCCATAATGTTGCCTTCAAAGTAGAACTTATGTTGGTTATGTTTTCTTTTGTTAGAGAAATCCACTACTTTCGTTTTGCTGATATTGACTAGAAGCCCCACCCTTCTACAAAAAATCTCCAGTGAAAGTAACTGCTCTTGCAAACCAAAAGCATCTTTAGCAATCAGAATAAGGTCCTTGCTTGACCCCGATATCGCAACTTTCTGAAATGGCTACTGAAGTTCTAATTTTAACTTTCACCTTTTCATACAGTCTATGTTTCACTGCTCTTAAATGTCTGGGAACCTCAAGTTCCTCCATTCTATGGTAAAGCTTAACCCGAGGAACAGTGTTAAAGGCATTTCTGAAATCAATAAAGAAACAAAAGCCTTCTTCCTTTTTCTCCCAAACTTTTTCAATGATGTGCCTTGAAGATATAACATGATCAATTGTGGAATGTTTAGGTCTAAAACTTGCTTGCCCTTTAGCACATTTATCTCTTTCTTCTGCCCACTTGCTAATTTTATTTTCTAACATGCTTCCAAATAAATTTGTAAAAAAGAGGCTTATCATTATGGTCCTAGAATTGAAAAGATTATTGGTGTCACCACTCTGGAAAGGATTATGTAAATGATTAATTGTTGAGACAGTTGTGATCGATTTGTGGATTTGTAAATATTAAACACTAGTAATTGCACCACATGTTGAAAAAGAAACGCCTTAAGGCAATAGCATGGGAAATGTTGGAATATGTAATTCCTACTTGTCTTCAGTTGTGGTTCTCTCTATGTATAGAGTCTGTTCCTATTCTATAGGTTAGTTCCTAGTTTGGTGTGAGGTAGAGATATTCTCTTAACCAAATTATTGTGCGTCTAAGATAGCTTCTCTATCTTGAGATTGTACCTCATGTATATATGTAACTCTATTTGTTTTATTAATATAATAGAGCTTGTATGCTCAATTTTTAAGTTGGTATCAGAGCCCATTTGGGCCTGGGCCTGGGCCTGGACCTCGGCCCCTCCTGGGCTGAGGGAAATAGGAAATAAGAGAGTTTTTGTTTTAGTGTTTTTTTTTTGGGTTTGTCCATCTTGCAACATCTGTCTACCAACGTGAGAAAGAGCGTTGCCTACCTGAGGAGAGTTGTGTGAGGAGCGATTGGTAGAAAAGAACAAGGGGATTTTTTATTCCACCTCTTCCAGAGAAAAGTGCCGAAGAGAAGCTACGATTCAGTGCAGAGCTTATTGAGCTGAGGCGTCAAGGATTGGATGTCTTTATAAATCGAATTGCTCCTCATCCAAAACTGCAACACAGTGAAGAATATCTCTTGTGAAGGCCGCAATCAGTGAAGACACCCATGACTGTGCACAACAACTGATCTCATATACATTATTGGAGGCATCTTGATCAGTTTTAAGGGATCGAGTGATTCAGAGGGCCGCAACCGGCATGATAGATTCATCTCACATGTGATTACGACTGAGGAGGTCAAGAATCGCTGACGGAGGGAGATCCAAATCCGAGGAGATCATAATGAATTTTTTGGATCCGAGCCCAGGTCTCCACGGATCGACTAGTGGATTTGTAGATCCGAGTCTACGATTGGTAGAATGATTCGCAGCAACAACGTGGTCGTAATTGAGGCGTCGTCATGTTCCTGCCGTATTTTCTCTGATGTTGAGATCATTGGTACTGTAGTTTTATCTGGTGCTTGGTACATCAAATTCGATACATTTACATAATTGATCAATTTAATGACACTCTGGTAAGAATTTTACTCGTGGCCATTGTTGTTTCATTTGTTCTTGCTTGGATTGATGGCGATGAAAGCGGTGAAACGGATATCACTGCCTTCGTCGAGCCGCTGGTTATTTTCTTGATTTTGATTGCCAATGCTACCGTCAGCGTCTGGCAAGAAACTAATGCGGAGAAATCCCTAGAGGCTTTGAAGGAAATGCAGTCGAAACACGCCAAGGTGAGAAGGGACTGGCATTTCATTACGAATTTGCCTACAATAGAATTTCAGATGGATTGCTAATCTTACGATTTTGAGTTTATGGAGATCAGTGGTACATGGGGGATTTTCGTGGCAAACTTCCATAGCTTAGACTCGAGCTTCGTATTGCCATTCAGGACTGGATGCCAGCAGCATCATCATCCATGTCATCAGAAGGGTCGTCATCTCCTGACCCGTGAAGAAAAATGTCTTGCACTCGTCCATTAGTTGCTGGTTTGTTAACTTCATGGACGAGGACGAGGACGCGGAGCTGGTCTGTTTCGTTTCTACGAGCATGAGCCCCAGAAGGTCATTACCATAGGAGACGTTGCGGCCCATTGGACAGAGTCTCGCCTCGCTTGAATAATTTCCAACAACTTGAGAAGGCACAACAGTTTACTGTTTGGACCTGTTTAGATCATTCCGGTTTCAGGTTATAATTATAAGCTTTATCAGGGTTTGTTGATCACAGTAAGTGTATAGGAAGTGAAGAGTTTCACTAGCGCAGTGCTTCCAGGTTGGTAAGGGGTTGATCGTCATTCTGGCATTTAGATCTTACCCAAAATTTTGGAAACTAAGTTTGATAGTGAAGGGGGTTCTGCAGCAACTGAGCCACCTGATGACAATGATTTCGTGGAAGTTGATCCAACTGGGCAATATCACCGATATATAGATGTTCTGGGTAAAGGCGTCTTCAAGACTGTCTATAGGGCCTTTGATGAAGTTGATGGAATAGAAGTGGCTTGGAACCAAGTGAAGATTGATGATCTTTTACAAAATCCCGATGATTTGGAGAGACCGTATTCGGAAGTGCATTTGTTGAAGACTGTGAAGCATAAAAATATTATTAAATTTTACAATTCCTGGATTGATGATAATAACAAGACAGTGAACATCATAACAGAGATCTTCACGACAGGCACATGACAAGAGGGGGACAGTGATATTGTTTTTTGATAATTTATTTACAGGAAGGAAGGAAGGAGAATGGCTTGCATCATTCTGAGGTTTGAAGTGATAAGGAATGATGTCATGTAAAATAGAATTATGTTGCCATTTTTTTTTAATATTTATTTAAGAGATCTCATGTGAGTAATGTAAATCTAGTTGAAAGAATTGATTTATTTATTGTGAAATTTAGTTTGGCCAACTATTATCACGAGTTTTGAGTCTATGTTGGAATCAGCCATTCCAGCAATAGACAAATTTATTTGCAGGAATGATTTACTACCAGATATGATGAAGACATGACAATGAAATGGCATCTAAGGATAGCGGTTGGAGCTACATCAAAGATTGGAGGATGATCGATTTTTTGTGTGCCCAGTGTGATGGAAACATATCTGAATGTTCAATTGCGAGGAGATTAGCTTGATAATGGGTCTTCATTGTTGTAGCCTGTCAGCGAGCATGAGGAGGCATGCTTGGAAGCAGTTAACCTGCCTTGATACTGTGAACAAGGGAAGTGGCATTACGCTGCGATTTCAGGGGAATTGTATACTGAAATGAGAACTTTTTTGTGTATAAAATTGTTGAATTTTATGCATGTTGACAGTGAATTTGTGGATGATACAGGATTGGACCATGGAGTCATGGCTGTGATAAGCCTTCGTGGCTGTGATAAGCCTTCGTGGCTGTGGTGAGTCTTCATGGCTGTGTTGAGCCTTGGTGGCTGAGTTGAGCCTTCGTGGCTGTGTTGAGCCTTCATGGCTATGGTGAGCCTTGGTGGCTGTGATAAGCCTTGGTGGCTGAGTTGAGCCTTGGTGGCTACATTATATCTCCTCAAGGTTGAGCGCCTGAGCGGTGGAGGTGAATTATTGCTTGTCGAAATGTGAACTAGCAAGCAGGTGAAAGGGTGTTGCTCGTGCATGTTCATGAAGCAACGTGGAGCGATCAGCTGTCAGTGATCTGATAGGGATCATATCGGAGACAACATGTAGTGTATGATCTTGGATCTGCTCACAAAAACAGTGTGGGAAGTGTTCTGGTGAACTAAAATTCAGGGCAGTCTGTCAGCAGCAGTGAATGGCGTGGCCATGTGTTGTATTACTGTCATGGTTATCGCTTGTGCTTATAGTGTCATTTGGTATTTGTTTTGTTTAGTATGGGTAAATGTGGAAAAGTCTTGGAAATTTGTATAAATATTGAGATTTGCGACCTCAATATGATGTCATTCTATTAGAATTCACAACTCTAATCGATGACAGGTAAAACATGGAGACCAAGATTAGCTTGCCAAAGTAAAATGAAAATGCCAAAGACTCCAATGTACACAGCCAAAGTAATGATGTGTTCCAACATATGAATAGTGCAGTGTTTGTGGAGGTGAATGGTATGGTGAGCAGAAAAGGAAGATGGAAAATCAAGTTTGTGAGAGTTTGTTTTGTGTGAGTTTCTTGGAATAGACTCATGACCATGGTAGAGTATGAGTCATAGTTTGTAATTAGAAGCAAATCTACATGTCATTTATTGTTTTTACGTGTTGTAAGACCCAGAAAGGCATGCATACCCCTTTTTTATATGTTCCCTCTATCAGAGAGTTTAACACCCTGGAAGAGTGTGTCATGTGGGATGGATACACTTGGGTGGGCCGTATTGGTTTTAGACTCCATAAGGTGAAATTTTATATCAAGGGGAGTTAATTGAGAGGTTGGATGAACCATGTATGTGAAGGACTTCCTAATAGACTGGCGGTTGCAGCGGTTGGAACCCATGCATTTCGATAGATGGTTGTTCCTTTATATGGACATCGACAACAACATGAACAAGATACAAAGTGTAATTACCAAACAGAACCAGTGTAATTACCAAACAGGACCAGTTGTAGATTTTGCAAATAGATATTGAGACAAGTAGTCATTAAGGGGGAGTGTTGGAATATGTAATTCTTACTTGTCTTCAGTTGTGGTTCTCTCTATGTATAGAGTCTGTTCCTATTCTATAGGTTAGTTCCTAGTTTGGTGTGAGGTTGAGATATTCTCTCAACCAAATTATTGTGCGTCTAAGATAGCTTCTCTATCTTGAGACTGTACCTCATGTATATATGTAACTCTATTTGTTTGATTAATATAATAGAGCTTGTATGCTCAGTTTTTAAGTGCCTTGAAGATATAGCATGATCAACTGTGGAATGTTTAGGTCTAAAACTTGCTTGCACTTTAGCACATTTATCTCTTTCTTCTGCCCATTTGCTGATTTTATTTTCTAACATGCCTCCAAATAAATTTGTAAAAAAGGGGCTTATCATTATGGTCCTATAATTGAAAATATTATTGGTGTCACCACTCTAGAAATGATTATGTAAATGATTAATTGTTGAGACAGTTGTGATCGATTTGTGGATTTGTAAATATTAAACACTAGTAATTGCACCACATGTTGAAAAAGAAACGCCTTAAGGCAATAGCATGGGAAAGAGTAGCCTATAAGGCAATAGCATGGGAAAGAGTAGCCTATAAGGCAATAGCATGGGAAAGAAACGCCTTAAGGCAATAGCTTGTTTGATTAATGATGTGCCGTGAAGATATAGCATGATCAAATATTTAGGTCTAAAACTTGCTTGCCCTTTAGCACATTTATCTCTTTCTTCTGCCCACTTGCTGATTTTATTTTCTAACATGCTTCCAAATAACTTTGTAAAAAAGGGGCTTATCAATATGGTCCTATAATTGAAAAGATTATTGGTGTCACCACTCTGGAAAGGATTATGTAAATGATTAATTGTTGAGACATTTGTGATCGATTTGTGGATTTGTAAATATTAAACACTAGTAATTGCACCACATGTTGAAAAAGAAACACCTTAAGGCAATAGCATGGGAAAGAGTAGCCTAGAAGAAATAAGATGTTGTAGAGAATGAACCATCGTGAAGGAATGAAAGGAAAACTTTGCTTCCATGGAAGCAGGTCGTGGAGGTTTCAAAGATATTGTTCATACGAGTTATCAACGAGAAAAAATTCTTTTAGATATTGAAATAGGAAATTGGAAATGAAAACATATATGTAAATCAACATAATCTGTTCACATATATAAAAAATTTGTTATAGATATTGAAATAGGAAATTGGGGGTGAAAATCCTTTGGTGATCAATAATCATCCGAAACAAGCATGAAATGAGCATGTAACTCAAATTAGATATTTTAAATACATTCAAGTACAATCTATCCAACATAGATGTAAATAAAGAGAATTTTTATTAAAATAAATAGAGTTTACTCCAAGTTCATCTACATATGCCAATTGCATTCACCACTTAAGAGCAGTAAAAAAAAAGTTTATTGAGAAAACAGTTCCAACAGATTTATAGAGAAAATTATAACACACTAACACTTTTCTTACAACAATGATGGATTCCATCACTTAAGAGCAGTAAAAACACGTTTATTGAGAAAACAACTCCAACACATTTGTAGAGAAAATTATAACACACTATCACAATTTTCTTATCATAACTAAATGCTCTTAGCTTATTCTTAATTGATCAAGAGTATAGAATTTTTAGGGTGGTGTTCTATGTGCACTAAAATTCCCATGATGTCCATCACAATGTATGGGGTTCATTGCAACCATGGATATATTCTGTGAGTTGTTGTGACTTTTTTCTTGTGGCTAAAACTTAGTTTTGGTTGTCACCTAGTTATCATGATTCAAAACTTTGTTATAGTCTCATATCCTTATAGAATTAGATATATGATTCAAAACTTTGTTATAGTCTCATATCCTTATAGAATTAGATATATTCCATGAGCTAATGTGATGTTTTGTTTGTCACAATGATTCAAAAATAAGTTATTATACAACAATATTCACTTTCTCATTGGAGAGTAAATTGAGCGGAGTAAATTGAGTAGTTATTGTTAGAAATTGTTGTACAAGATGGGAAATTTGGATTTGGATGGTTTGTAGACAATATGGATGTCATAACAGATAGGAGCCATTTCAACTCAAAACGTCCATAGACCACTGTGTGAATGATAACTTGTGACATCCCTGACCATTTTCTTTGATTGTGGATGAGGTTACAAACTAATAACTTGTGAAATCCCTAGCCATTTTTTTTTTATTGCGGAGACTCTACAATATATATTGGATAGAGGGAAAGGTTATGATAAAACTTGTACAAAAAACTGTAAGGACTGAGTGGGTTTTTTCTTTTGTAAGTTTTGTTTGGAATTGAAAAATAAAAATAAAAATAAAAAATCTAAAATTATGTAGTGATCCCTAGCCATTTTTATTTATTTATTGCGGATAGGTTATAAACTAGAATACACTCTCTTAGAAGACTCTACAATATATATTGGATAGAGGGAAAGGTTATGATAAAACTTGTACAAAAAACTGTAAGGACTGAGTGAGTTTTTTCTTTTGTAAGTTTTGTTTGGAATTGAAAAATAAAAATAAAAATAAAAAAATCTAAAATTATGTAGTGAAAATTTTGTTTAAAATTTCAGAATAAAAAGCTGAGTAAGTTTGACATCATATAATATGAAAATTGTTTATTATATAGTATGCATATAGTTACAAACTGTTATGTAATTACGAACTATTACAATTAAGTAATTAAAGGTAAATTTAGTGTTATTTAAGAAATTAGAAATGTGAAATAATTTGGAAATTAAAAAAAAATCACATTTAAAAAAAAAAATCATTATTAATTTATAGTTTATTATTATTAGACATTTGATCCCTCATGGCTCTTTGTAGATCCATAGTCAAGATTGATTTAGACCATATTAATTCGCCCCTTTAAATAAACTGCATTCCACATGAATACCATGGGTCAATACCATGGGCTGTTTTTATAGTTTATTATTATTAGACATTTGATCCCTCATGGCTCTTTGTAGATCCATAGTTAAGATTGATCTAGGCCATATTAATTCCCCCTTTAAATAAACTACATTCCACATGAATACCATGGGTCAATACCATGGGTTGTTTTTATAGTTTATTATTATTTTATTATTTTTATTTTTTATTGTTTTTTAACTTAGTTAAAATGTCAATTACATTATGTCAATCTTTTTTTAATTTACTTTTATTTTTATTTTTGTGTAATTTGACATAGTCTCACCAAAACCTAAATTCAATCTAACTTATTAAAAAGAAAAAAAAACTAACATTATAAAAAACATATATAAAACTATTTACTTGTGGATCTAATGGCTTAAAACATTTCAATCGTCTAACATTTGATCCAATGGCTCAGACATGGACACAATGGCATCTGGAGGAGTTGTTTTCAAATAGGAACGCCTTAAGGCGCAACAAGTGTGTATATATATATAGGTTTCCAATAAAAGCTTTTGTGTGGTGAGTTGGTTTCATTATCTTATTTTATTTTATTTTTCCATATTTTGTTATGGTACTAGAGTTAGGTTGATCCAAAAATGGATCATGCCCTTTAGATTTTTATTTTATTTTATTTTTTTAGAAAGAAAAAAATCCTAGTTTATATAATGTACCAGTCCATGATCATCATTTCTCAGAAATTACCTTACATAAAAAGATATTCATACTAGTATGTTCCATTTTGTCATTGTACATTCTCTCAAGTTAACACTTTGTCACAAAATACACAGCCTTGTTGTATTCTCAAAAAAGAAAAAAATAAAGACAAAATTCTAATATAAAACACTGTTGAGGTTCAACAGTGTCTTCTCTACCATCTCTTGAAGATCTTGCACCATGTTCTTAGCCCATTCCGCACCGAGCACAATAGGAATCTTGTAAAATTATGTCCAAAAAGCCTAGACTGAACCATACCTTGAATCAGAAAATGAGTCCAGCAGAAAATTCATCACAGGAAATGTGCAGAAATATGAGAATATCACCGAACCTATTGCTTCCTCTCCATCCCCATTCAAAAGCTCGTAATGCATTATGCCAAAAACGCCCATTAAACCTTTTTTGGAAAGTCTGTCTACCTGAATATTTTTCTCCCAAAAGATATGATTGAAGTGTATTGTGGCAAATGTCTTCTTTAGTTCATATATGCGCTCCAACCAATTCACCAGATGCCCAGGGTGGAGCTTATTCCCCTTGTTTAAATGGTCAATGAGTACTTTTTATTCACCATAAACCCAAATGTTTTAAATACACAAATGCTCCGCAAACCACAGTAATCCCCAACAAGCCAATACTTTTGCCCTCATGTTAGATCCCATACCACCATGCCAGTATATCTTGTAGTGACAACTAGGAGACAGCCTCAGCTAGGCACCGCATCCACAATTGGAGTGTTGTGAAGCCCCATCAAAGAAACTCGCAGGGTAGTGAATCTCCACAGGCCTCATTCTCACCAAAAGGTCCATCAGAGGTTTCTGAGCGATTCTCAGATTTTCCCAGCTCTATAAAATATGATTTTCAGTCCCAACAGGAGAGCATGTCACCCCTTCAAAAGTTCACTTGTTTTGTCCACACCATATGTACCAATGAAATAGTGCAGGAATGTTCCTGAAATTTATGCTTTTCTTCTGCCACCAATTTATGAAATCCTTGGTATTTTCAAGAGACAGAATCTGTATATTAATAATTTTACCAATCAACTCCAACACATCCATGGAAAAGCTGCAATGATAAAACATATGAGAGTTGTTCTCATCCTCCAGCATACAGAGTTGGCACCACCCCGGACCATTCGTCCCTCTCCTCTTGAGGTTCTCCCATGTTAGATTTCTATTCATATTAACTAACCACAAAAAAATTGCATCCTTAAAGGAGTTGGATTTTCCCATATGCCCTTCAAAGTACTAATATCAGAATCCAGTGGTGTTCTATTGATTAACTTATTATATATATCCTCCACTATCAGCATGCCTTCTCTTGTCGGGCCATCCTAGGTTACTCTATCCCCACCCGAAACATGATGAAGACCTTTGCTTCGTAAATCCGTCGCATAGGATTTCCAAACAGCCGTCAACAGTGTCGGAAGCTTTAGTTCTGCCACCGATAGCCAAATGGGAATATCTCTATCGAATTTCTTAATAATTTGGCTCATAAAAAAAATACTTCTACCATTTAAGTAATTTATAAGTTGTTGACATCAAATATTAGCTAGCTGTGTACCATAGATACCACTATGTCCTATGAGAATTCCCCCCACCCCCCCATCTCCGAACTTGCATGCTAGATGAGAAGACAACATCGGCCATCAGTACATAAACCCAATCCAAATGCAGGATCCTCCCCTATTTTGGTTCCATCCCATAAGTAATAATTGCTCTAGATCCTTCGAATGTAGGTATTTGAACCCAATGATGTCCCCCCAAATCCCATCCGACTTCAGACCTCTCCACAACAACTTTATGAGAAGGGCTTTCCCAAATGTGGTCAATTCCTTTAACCCCCAGCCTCCCCTTAGTTTGGGTTTCATTATAATTTCCCATCTAGCCAGATGAATCTTTTTCCTCTCATTTCTACCGCTCCAAAGGAATTTAATAATTATACTTCTAATGCATTTAATAATCATCTTTGGAATGGCAAAAATATGTGCCCAATAGACCATAAATTGTTGTAGAACAACCTAAGCCAAAATAAGTCTACCCCCTTTAGTCAACCATTTTAAAGTCCAACCCCCTATTCTTCTTTTTACTTTATCGACCATCCACCTCCAGTCCTGAATCCTAAAATAATTTGGCTTTAGCATAAAGCCAAGGTGCTTGAATCCCGAGCTCAGTGGTGCCGAATTGAAATTGAACATTTGTGCTATCTCCAGGGCCAAATCCTTCCCATCCTCCTGAAAGTAAATACAGGATTTTCCTTTGTTTGCCTCCATGCCCGAGGCAAAACAAAATCTATTGAAAATCACCAGTAAAACATGCCATACAGTTCTATCGAGCATACCAAACACTAGAACATCATCTACAAAAAAGTTATGACTGGTTTCCTTTCTAAAGGACAGCTTAATCCCCTTAAATTGTCCTTCCGTCACAGCTCTGCCAATTTTTGTGCTCAATGAATCCATAACCAAAATGAATAATAGTGGAGAAAGAGCGCACCCCTGTCTCAACCCCCTCCTAGGTTTGAAGAAAATCGAAGCAACTCCATTGATGATGATTGCCAAGGAAGAGGAGGTCACACAGCCCATTATCCAGTTTATTGACATCTTGTCTAAACCAATCTTGTATAATAACAGCCTTAAAAAACTCCAGTCGACCCGATCATACGCCTTACACAGATCAATCTTCATGACCAAAGCCTGTAACTTCTTAGTGTGGATCGAATGGATCAATTCATAAGTAGTGGCTACCGCATTGAGGATGCTTCTATCCTTTAGGAAACCAGATTTTTCTAGAGAAATGGATCGGGACAACAGTCGTTTGAGCCTCTCAACAATAGTCTTTGAGATGATCTTATACAACGTGTTGAACAAAGAAATCGACCTATAATCATTGAATGTAGTATTCCCCCTCTTTTTTTGGAATGAGCACTAAGAATGTAGAGTTTAAAGCCCCCCCCACCTTCCCAGTCTTCCTAGTCTCCTTTGTCATCTTCGTGATGAGGGGAATGTAAAGATCAGAAAAGTGGAGAAAGAAGTCCGGGGTCCAACCATCTGGCCTCGAACTTCTATCCGGCTGGAAAGATTTCAAAACCAATAACGTCTCCTCAGTATCAACAATTCTATAGAAGTCCCTCAACTCCCCAAGATCAAACATATTTGGGACATCACTAACAACCCACATTTGCTCCCCCACAGTATCCTGCTCTCTTGCTTTAAACAGATTACCATAGTGATTCACTGCCTCCACTTTTATGCTCTCAGTGGTGTTATAGATAGTTCCATCTCTCTCTATCTGCCAAATGGAGTTTAGATTTCTTCTCCCATTAGCATAAGCGTGGAAGAATTTCGTGTTCCGATCCCCAACATTGAGCCATAAAGCTCTGCTCTTAAGCCTCCACGATTGCTCCTCAATGAGCAATATCCTTCTTTTCCCGCATTCCACCGCCTTAAGTCTTTCCCAAGTGCTAGCAATAGGAAAGGATTTTTCCAGGTCTTTTAGGAGGGCAGTCGTCTCCCTCTCAAGAGCCATAAAACAAACTTTTAAGTTAAATTTTTTCCTTCTCTCCCACTTCTTCACTGTGCCTTTGAGACCCCTTAATGTGTGCATCATATAAGTAGTCATTGAGATGTCCATATCCCTCGGATTATTGGTCATATAGTCTCTCACCATTAAGTTAAAATATGGTTCTTGCAGCCACACCCTATTAAACTTAAAAGGCCGTCCTCCCTTGACCACTTCGAAATCCCAAGAAAGTATGATAGGCCGATGATCAGAAAGCATAATATCTCCAATGGAAGCATTCCATCTTTCCATTCTGGCCAAAAGGTGAGATTTAACCACCACTCGGTCAATCCTCTTGCATAAATAGTCGCTACCCTGTCTACCATTATACCACGTAGGTCTGTTTTCCTTCATTCTCAGATCGACCAAGTTGTGGGTTTTGTATAGCTTCAGAATCGATTAAGCCTGTAGATCCCTCCTACCCTGAGAACCCCAGATCTCCCCGAAGTGTAGTGTAGTGTTAAAGTCTCCAGCTATGAGCAGATTATCCAATAATAGAATACCACTGCCCCCCATTTATTCCAGAAAGCCGCCTTATTCTGATATAAGGCATACAGATTAATAAGATGTACTCTGTGTTTAAAACCCCTGATACAACCTGACAGGATGATCCTGCCAAAAAAGCCACAGGCTTTGAACGAGGCAAAAGCTGAGTTCCACAAGACAACCTCACTCCTCGAGAGACCCGCTACACCCCGCGCTGCCATATACCAATCTAGGAACATAGCACGGAACACAGAAATTGACTTGTCAGTGGAATTCATAGTCTCCTGTATAAAGATAATGGTTGGAAAATTCTTCTGCAGAAACTGACGTAAAGAAACAATTTTCCCCTCCCCCCTAGCCCTCGAATATTCAATGTAATCGGATTAATCATGGCACCCCTTTAGAAGGGTCAAGTGCTCTAAGAACCCTGTCTATTGCCATAGTGACCGATACATCCCGAAACAATCCCTCCTTCAAATCTGCACCCTTATCGTACGAGGATAGGGATTATTTTTGACCGATGGCGGCCCTTCCCCCTCCTGATCGTGACATTCGATCTAGAGGGAGGGCTAATAACTCTGAGGGGAGAAAGTCGCTTTCCAGTGTCAATCGACAGTGGAATCAGACCCGCTTCAGGATCAATGAGCAGAAGATCTAGGTCACTACTGACTGAGTTTATAGGGGACAGAGACGGGCTCACTGGGTCCGTTAGAGGAGATGGTCGAAGGTCCGAGGGTGACACAGTCAACTGCGTCTTCGGCTGCGACAAGGCCATGGGAGACATGGGAGGATCTACAATGTGGCATGACCTAATATCTGATTCGAGTTGGGGAGTCAAAGAATTCTCAATCAAAGCAATGACATGGGGAACAGTCAGGGGTGTTCTATATGCGGTAACCCCAAAATCTGGTAAGAACCTCTCCCCCCCCCACATTTATCGTTATCCACAACCACAGACCCAACCTTATAACCCCCACGACGTGACCCCCCCCCCCTCCCCGCCCCCCCCGCCCTTGAAGTATCCATCACAGTATTTAAAGCATCATAAATAGTGGCACCCAAATTACCCGACATGTACGATGTCACCTTGCCAGCACTATGCTCTCCTCGGTCCCAAATATGTGGCCGTGGAGTCGTGCCCAAAAGGGAATGTTCGAGGGCAACGTTAACATCCGCGAGACCACCATCCATGGGTCCGACATCCACACCACTCACACTTCGACCCACCTTCACGCAAGAAGAATCGACACCCAAACCTGATAAACCCAATGACGACACCCCCCCAATTTCATCATCACAAGACTGAGAAATTGGACATAGAGTCTTACCCGATAATGGAGGTCCTGAAAGATGTGGAGCCGGTCGCATTGTGGTCCTCCTAAAATCTCGTTGAGTACCGAAAGCACCACGAATAGTTCGGTGTAGTTCCAGCTTCCTCCTCAAACAGTCCCACATAAGATGTCCTGTGTCATGACAGAAATGATAGCGAAACAGGATGTTCCAATAGTCCAGACTCTGCCTTATGATCCTCCCTTCCCACTCAAGGTCCACCTCCGCTGGTAGTCCTCTAGCAAGTGACACCTCAACAAGGATCCAGGCAATTTTCTTGTCATATATACCATTGCATTTTGGGTCAACGAACCTGCACCTACCTAAACTGTTCCCGATCAAATGTAATACTGCCTGCGATCAGAATTGTATGGGGAGGCCCCTTAACTTAACCCATAAAATATGTGATTTAGGAGCATTATCAGTCGGGTGGAAGTCCACCATCCACTGGTACAACGACAAGAACGATCGACCATGAACCTAGGTCCTCAAAAGAATTTCAGGAACGTCCTCATCTTTTAAGAAATGGTAACAACACCAACCATTTGGAAGTTGGTTGATGCAAGGTTCGTAACTGATAATTAGACTCCAGAGACTCATTAGCGAGGACTAAAGATCAATCTTGCTATGAGAAGCAAATTCCCACTTCCCGACCAGAGCCCGCGATATTAGACTCTCAGCCTTCTCCCACATAACGTCACTCCCAAAACTAAGGAGTCGACGTTCAGTGGCTGGTTTGAAAGGCTTACGTGCTCCAGAGCGACTCACCTTGGTGTGACACAGGCGCCACCACTGCACCCCCACCCTGCAGGTTCCCCCGTTCCTTCTCTGTAATAGAAGTCACAGTCCCATGTCCTAGAAAAGCAGTCCTCCCCATAACCGGCATTAGCACATCGGTTATCCCAGACGTCTCAGAAACAATAGTCTCCCTTAGGGTCGAAAAATGAGGGATAGCAGAAAGGACGCAAGAACCTCCACCTTTTGCGTTAATTGCCTCAGCGTCCGCCAGCGCGAGAGCATGCATGAAAGCATAGTCCAATAGCAATATATCGGGAGCAAAAGGGGTGCCACCAGTGGCCATACTACGACCAACCGTACACCCTATCTCAAATGACCACCCACCTTAGTAAAGGGCCATAATAAGAAAGAACCAAAGATACCCTCTTCCCCCACTACACGTTCCCAAAAACACAACCACCCACTATCTCTTTCACAGTAAGTGATCGTAAAGGACAAGTGCCATTCCGAATAGTACGAGAAGGATCACCCTCAATAAAGTGAGAAAAGTACCCCAACTCACCGGGAAAATTTGAATAATAAACCGATGAGAAAAAAAGTCTTCCTCCCGGAAAACCAGGAAGGAAAGTCGTTCCGGAACAATCCGAACCAGTGCCCCAGTCCCTTGCAGTCTTCAGAAACACAAACGCGTGGACATATTCATCAATCCCCCAAACGCTCTCATGTAAGGATGATAATACTCCTCCACGGTCTGAAATAATACCATCCAACAAGGACCGATACCTAGGGATTCTGCAGTGAAGAGAGTTCAGGTAGAAAAGAGTGCCATGACTATCAAATCCAGCTCTACATGGAGTACGCCAACCACTGAATCACTTCATCTCACAATACTCTAAAATGCTTCAATATGGAATAAGAACCAGGTGGAAAAAGCCAGAAACTCCACCTAAAGATCTCTACCGAGCAAAACTAAACCCCATAGAGCTTCACTCTAACCAACAACACCACATAAGGACCACAGAAAACTCGACAATAACTCCGAGTCTGTTCAATAACTGTAGCACATTTCAGCCATATACCTCTCCGACCACTCACTAACAACATGAAAAAAAATACCTGCAGCAGAGCTTAGCTACTCCCTTCTCCGTGCTAAGGTTGAACCTGTATCACTTTTTGCTGAGCTCTCCATCCTAGACTCTGCTACAGCGGGGGGCAGGGCCGCTTGGATGCCATATGCATCAATAGCCATATCACGAAGCTGTTCCATCCAACACTTCGACCCATTTCATGACCATTTGCATTTCCCATGAACACATCGCTATAACATATTTGGTGCACCATTGCTGCAATTTCCCATCTTGAAAGATCACGGCAGTTGAGGGATAGTTCTCTTCACTTGAGCTCCAACGCAACAATGTGCAATAAACGGCTTCTTCATGCCCTTTAGATTGTTGCACGTTCGTTGTTTCACCATTATCTTACTGTTTTCGTTGTCTCAAGTATATGAAGGAGAGAGAGTAAAAGAATTCGAGGAGCAAGAAGACCCAGAAGCGAGATAGAAATCAAGTTAGTATTGGGCTATTTGCACAACGAGTTCCTGAGCGATTTTGGTGGCGAAGGACGCTGACAATTTGAGCTTCTTTTGGAGGGTCACTGAAGACACATTGGTTGCAGAGATTGGTTGTAGCGATGTGCGGTCAGTTGTTGCGTTGACATAGAGAGGTTCACTGAAATCCATTGATATCCATGAATTTGGGTCGTGATTGCAAATCGTGCTAATGGGGAATACGTTTTGAAGACCAGATTTTGTAACGCCGCGAGGGTTGACTACTATTGGCAAGTCTTTCGCCCACTGTCTGCTCAAAAGCTGACGAGCTTTGTTCAAGAGGACAAACGATGGTTTGTGTTGTTTTGTTTTTTGTTTTTTTGTTTTTTTTTTCCAGAAAGAAAAAAAAACGCGACATTGCATAATTCATAAACATTACATTCCATCTAGGCAGATGAGAAGGCAGATGAGAAAAAACATGAGCAAAACATCAATCCCCAGAGACAACTTTTAAGGAAGAAAAGAAGTCGTGGGGAAAAAATGTAGTGTCCATACATCACTGCCTTCATGGGTGGCACCCAATTCAAAAGAACAAATTTCGAGTTCAGCAAAGGAAACACCTATAAAGAGTGGTATAAAGAGTGGTCTATTGCTGTACTCTGCAATATCCTGGAAACAAAGGAAAAAGTAAAAGATGGTCCAGCACGGCTGTATAATATTTGAGGACAAACGATGGTTTGTGTTTTATATATTTGTCTGTTTCGTTGTTACGTTTGCTATTGGCATTGGTAATTTCTTTCTCTCTATGTTTGGTGATCACATTGCTGATTTTCGGCATTCGGTATGTTGTTGGGCATCCATTTCCAAAGAATTTTCTACTGAAGATTCGTAAATCTGGGTGAAAATTTTCGGTTACCCTTTAGTATTCTCACAAACATGAATACCATCAGTAATCGGAAAAATTATGACTTGTCGTGCATTTTAGTTTAATTACTTTTGTGAATGTTGATTGGTACTTGTGTCGAGGATTGTTTAATAATCATCCATCACAAAGGTGCAAGCATTGCATGCACAAAGCCTATTGGAAGAATGATGAATAGAAAAGTCAAAGGAAGCACAAATTGAAAGTTAAGTTCAAATAAATTCATTCATAACGTTGGGAAATGTTGTGAATTCATTGTTGAATAAAACTTGAATTTGAATATATGAGGTGGTAGCCAAGTGTTGAATGCTAGATTCTAGCGGAAGGAAATTGAGATTGGTGAGTATGTGGAGAAATTGTCAACAAAGGATTCCATGAATCTGAACTATATTTTAGATATAAAAAAATAAATCACTTGAAGCAACATTGAAGATGTTCGTGAGTCTGAGTTGTGCGTTGATAGGTTGAGATCTGGAAGAACGTGATCGTAATGTCAATGTGCACTTACGTTGGATTTACGTTGAGAAATAACTGAGCATCAGGTAAAGCCAAAAATAGAGCATTTGTCCATAAACATAGCATTTGTGTCCATAAACAAAGCATTTGTCCAAAAACAGAGCATTTGTGTCCAGAAATAGAGCATTTGTTAAATGGTGATGACAGAGCATTTGTTAAATAGCGGTGAAGTGTTTGTTCACTACTACAGAGAAGGATTTATGATGAGATCGGTGAAGGATCGAGAGGAATGGTTCTGTCTATGAAGAGGTTTTGTCATCGACAACCAAAATCTTAGAAAGTGTTGAAGCAATTGATAAATTGTAAGCTACGCCCAACATCACTATGAGAAAATACGGTAATCTTGAAGTTTTGGTAACTATTAGTTTAGAAATCTTGAAATATGCTTGGTTATTTGATAAAGATTCAGATAGTTGGGGGCTATTTGAGGCTTAAAAAAGGATTAATGGCATGTGGTTTTATTTTTAAAGTATTTTAAGAAAGTAGCCTATTTTAAAGAAAGCTTTATTTTTTTTTTTGGAATCTAAGCTTCTGTGATCCATAATAAAATAGTAGATGGCACAAAGAATGTAGTGACGCTGTCAACTAAAGTGTGGTTCATCATTAGACTAAGAGAGATCGCAAATTTTCGCATTAAGTATAAATAGATTTCTTATTTATTTATTTTATTTTGTATTTATTTATTTATATTTTTATTTTTATTTTTAATTGGTTTGACTCTCCATGTTTAACTATTTGATTGATACTTTGTTTTAATTAAATTACATGGATAAGAATTAATTATATTTATTAATTATTAATAATAATTGATGATTATATAATTTAATAAAAAAAAAAAATTACATATATGCACTAAGATTGGTTAAATGGTTATATTACTTACTATTATATTAATTAATCAAATAATTAGATATTTAAATATATTAAAGGTTGTAAAAATTTATTAAAATAATAATAATTAATAAATAAATAAAAATTAATTAATTAAATAAATAAATAAATAATGAAATATTTACTTTTTCTTAAATAAACTACCGTTATCCCAATAAATAATAAGGAGTCATCTCTACATCTATTTATACTTAATGTCCGGATCTGATCTCTCATAGTCCCGATGATGAACCACACTCCGGCTGGTTCGAAACACGTCGACCACGTTTTTTGCATGTGATTATTATCGAAAGAATTTCTACTAAAGCTTTATTTTATTAAAAATGGGTAAAAGAGCAAGGTTGAAGAATTAAAGAGGATTATTGGAAATTATGATTGGATTTGTGCCTTTAGGGCACTTAATATTGAGCAAATCAAAAATCCATATGAGTTAGTTGGAGATGGAAGTCTTATTGACCTTATTGATAAGGTTGAAAAAGAAGAAAACAAGACAAGCTATGTGAGAGTAATCGATTTGGGTAAATTCCACATTAAAGTGGATGACAGTCATGAAGATTGTGTTAGTGATGTTTCCCATGTCACAGCTCACGAGGATGATGATTGCATAAAACCCAACGCAATTAGTTGTGATTTGGTGTATTTGAAAACATAGATCCTTGATGAAGGCAAGGGTGAAACAATCTATGAAAACAAACGCCTTGTGCAGGAAAGTCTCTTTGAAGCACAAACATATGAAGTAAAATCGATAAAAACAACCTAACTAATGAAGAATGGTTGTGGATGATGCAAGAGAAGCATCATGGTTGTGGATGATGCAAGAGAAGCATCTTATTGATGGATTTTTATTTCGTGAAAGAAACCCACTTTTGTTTGAAAACCAAGGGGAAGTGGTAGCGATAGAGAGAGAGAACGAAGCACAAGAGAAGAATTTTGCAGATGATTTTGAATGTGTTGGTAATCAAGACTATCATGTTCCACTTGTAGTAGATCATGAAGAAAATGACATGGAAGAAGCAACAAAATTTCAAGAATAATTGGAGTTCTTTGAAGCATGGCTTGAAACACCATATTTTGATGGAGCATGCATAGAAGTTGCACCAGTAGACAATAGAAATGAAGAACCAATGAATGATGCAGATGACATAGGAATTGAAACAACAATGGATACATTTGAAGAAGTTCATGGCATTCAGATGCATTGGATCCCTGAAGAAATCATCCATTACTATGAGTTAATGTGGCGACAATCCACTAAATAGGGCATAGATGAATATAATAACAAAGTACAACAACCCACTTATGAATGTAATGAAGAACTTGCAAGCGTTGAAGACAAATCCAAGTCCCAAGAACTTAATGAAGTATTTCAAATGATGAGAAGAAGACCACAACCTAGTTGTTGTTAGAAAATGTAATTCCTACTTGTCTTAGTTGTGATTCTTTCTATGTATAGAGTCTATTCCTATTCTATAGGAGTTAGTTAAATCTAGGTTCCTTGTTTGGTGTATGGTTGAGATATTCTCTCAACCACATTATTGTCGATTGTTTTAGTTTGGTTTGTGCATCATTATATAAGAAAATGACATGTTTCAGCATTAAGGGTTGGAAGCGTCAAGAGTTGGAGTCTCGGTTGACTCTTGAGACGAGTTTGTTGAATCTGTGTGTGTATCATTGGAATTTTGTGATCTGATGTCAAATACTGACGCGGGATGTGATTAATGTTGAATTGAGATAGTTAGTTGCAACTGGTGCGGTGAGTGTGGATTTCTTGCTGGAGCATGGGCGGGGTTGTATTCCAGCAGCAGTGGTCATGCTCGCACCCATCCTTCGACCAGGTGTCTTGTAGTTGAACCTCATGTTTCTGTTGTTTGATTGAGTCCGATTTGTGGCAGGACAAGCCAACTGAGGCCGATTTTATAGTTGAGGAAGTTGATTATGAAGGTCAAGTGTTGTTAGTGCTGTGAAGGCTGATTGAGGCCAATTATGAAGGCTGAGTTACAAGCTTGACCATTCAATCAGAAGCAAGCTAGGGATATCATCACCGTCTTGTGAACAATTGATCCATTTTATTCATGTCAAGAAGAAAAGTTTCATTAAGTTCCATCCTGAACCGTCGATGTTGATCCAATTGAGCATATATGCAAATCCAGTATCGTTGCCTCCTCCTACGGGACGCTGGTGCTCTCCTATGTGAGCTTCAAGAACATCATCTCTGCCATGAAGGAAGTCTCTGTCGATGAAGAGGCCTTACAGGGTTCCCCTCGGGATCCTGGGTCTGGTATGCATGTGTTCAGTGCCCGTGGGGTTTCTGATCTTCGTAATAACTCTCGCCAATTCAGTCATGTACATCCTGGCCTCCTATGTCAAAGTTGTCGGCATTCTGGGTTATTTCTTGATGATTCCGTACAAGAGGAGGAATTGGATTGCATTCGGAATTGAAGGTAAAAGGGCCAGAATCCATAATTCTCCTGCTAAGAATCGAACCAAGGCGGAGGATCTGCTGCACGCCTGACGAGCAGCGCTGAAGGATGGGGTGGTCCCGCAGAATGTCAAATCTGCATACAGTTTTGCTATAGTATTATGAGAGTTGTTGACTTCTCAATTTGGTGGAATGTAGTTGTTGCAAAGCTCGTCGCCTTGATGTATTATGTGTGCGGATTGGTGTGGAGAAGCTACGTAACTCCTGTCCCACTTAAAATCTGTGCATTTGGTAATTTTTCCAGAGGCGACGCAGTCCAATTTAGAGGCCGAAACTGCTGCAATTGAGAGTCAATCTAGATCGAGCTGGAGAAGTTGACCTCAATCTGGATGGAACTAGAATGGCATAGATAGTGTCAAACTCTATGATGAGCGCAGTCTCACTAAGAGAGTTGAGCGCAGTTGTTGTTTGTTCATCGGGTAAAGGTATTGCAATAGAGTGTGTTGTTGTTTGTTAACCGCGGGGCAAATGCCCAGTATTTGATCGAGCATGGGGCGGATGTGAATGCCACCGATCACAATGGTCAGACTGCTCTGCACTACACTTCTCTATGGCGTGTGATACAAGTTGGCGAATTGTTTCTTCGGGGAGGTGCTCGGGTGGATGCTGCTTATTTCCATGGATACTGACCAACTCATGTTGGAGCTCAGTATGGGCAGACAACTCTTTTGTATCATATTGTAATAAAATTGGGTGCTAATGTTGATGCACCTGACAATGATGGGAGTAGTACATTACACTGGGATGCTTATAACGGATTTTCCAATTGTATTAGATTGTTTTTGAAGGGATTGGTAGAGATACTGTACAAAACAATGAAAGCCTTCAATTTCGGGGGTTGTGGTGTTTCCGATGGTAATTTGAGCCTGGTTCTGCGCAGGATCACGAGAAGATGACAACCATCTATAAATTGTGTGTTGTACTGTTGCTTCAACGTTACTGGTGTATGGAGATATTGAAATTTGTGGAGATGCTGAAGCTGTTTGTCCGGGATTTGCAGTTTCCTTCCTTTTTTCCGATCGGTTGGAACAAGCTGTTGTAGGACAGTAGCTGTTTGGGTTGGAAGGTTCGTTTGGTAACATGGATCCGTATAGAGCTACGGATCCTGGGGTCATTTGCGATCTCGGCGTGGATGACTATGTCAACCTTCTATGCAATTCTAATTATTCTCAATAATCCATCGAGTTGATCACCAATTTGATTCAATGCAAGTTGCAAGTGTGAAGCCTGATGATGTTGCATGGAACACAGTGATATGCAGATATCACCAATGTTTTGAGTTATTAATTAATTGGGTTTGCATATGCGGGATATAATGCAGCTTTCGAGATCCAAGCTACCATTCCTTCATTTTAGTATGGCGCAATGGAAGTGTGGTGAGCTTCCCGATCCGGGCCAGTGTGAGGAGATTAGCTTGGCAATATTTCTTCAATGTTGTAGCCTAACAACCAATGTGAGGAGGCATGTTTGGAAACCTCTTGTGTCAGTACATGTCCATCGACGATGATGGAGAGCTAAATATGGTGCAATGAGCATGGATGTTTGTTGTGTGAGTTGCGTTATTGTGGCGACGTTACTGCAGATCTGACTTGTGTGTCGCTGCATGCTCTAGAGAAGAGTTGGTAAGCCTTAATGGCTAGTGGCCCCTTTGTGGCTGGTGTGCCTTAGTGGCAGATTTGTGGCTGGAGAGCCTTCGTGGCTGTGGTGAGCCTTTGTGGCTATGATAAGCCTTGGTGGCTGACTTGAGCCTTGGTGGCTAGATTGAGAGCGTTCTGTAGAAGCCATAATCTCTTGGTTGAAACTCTCTTTCATAGAGCTAACCAGTGGAATTTTTATTTATCCATTCAAACATTTTTTTTATCTAACTACTGCTTGTTTTTCACCGAACGCCTACGAAGGGGATTTGTTGGTGTTTGCAGGCATGTAGTTCAGTTCCAGCATCAGATATGTTGGATAAGAGATCAGTAGTATGTGACAAGACCTGCGGATGAATTGTGGTGTTGTGGTTTTGTGTACTACATTATACGTATTGTGCAACGTAAGAATTGAAGAAATGGCTACAAGAAGACCATCTTGGAGGTGCAGTAAAAGAGGTGATTTGGTTCATATTTTTTGAGATAACTTAATAAGTATGGCCAACTTATTGGAGCTATGACAATATGTGGACTGAATTTATTGTGCCCTCGGAATCTTGAATGTATTAAAGCATTGAGCCTAGCTAACTCAATGGAGTGGCTTTGTTAGAATTAGCTACTCTAACAAATCGCGCATGTGAATTCAAGACAATAATTAGACAAGAAAAAGAAAGAGGATGCAAAGATACTCTGTGGTGGATAGTAAGACTGAAGTGAAACAAATATTAATTTTGTGCAACAACCCAACAACAACACTGAAAATTAAAGGATGATGGACATCTTGGTGAAAGTTTGTGTGAATTAGTGTGGGTTTGTGGGATAGACTCACTAGCATGTTGTATTATGAGTCACACATTTGTAAGTAAGTCTAGGATGTTTTTTGTAGTGGTCTTTGTAAAGTATGTACCTGGGAACTCCAAGAGTTGGAGTTGTGTTGTAAGCCTTGTAAGGCATGTGTATCCCCGAAAAATTTCGTGGTAATCTCAAAACCACTTTGTAATAACAGGTTCGTGGTCAGCCAGAAACCATTTTTGCAATGTCGGTTTGTGGTCAGCCAGAAACCACGTGTAACAGTGAAGTGGACTGGAAACAGGTCCATGCCAGTGTTTGCCCACTGATGAAGAGATCTGGTGAAAGGTCGCCGATGAATAAATCTGGTGAAAGGTTGCCGATGAAGAGATTCGGTGAAAGGTCGCTGATGAAGAGATCCGGTAAAAGTTTGCCGAAGAGATCTAAGATAGATCTAGTGCTGGTGAGAGTTCACCGATGAAGGAAGAGCATGGTTACGGGTCATCTGATAAAACCCACGTTGGAGGGGGATCTGTAGATACAGGTACATGTATGCAGTGATAATGGTTGACAGAACCATGTATGCGAAGGACATCCTACAAGACTAGCGGTTGCAGCGGTTAGCACCCATGCATTCTGGTGGATGGTTGCTCCTTTATATGGACGTCGACATATACTTTTCTTATGTTTGACCACAACTAGACTTTACAGACCAGCATGCCAAAGTAAAAAACGAAGATGCCAAAGACTCAAAGTACAAAGCCAAAGTAGTGGTGTGTTCTAGCATATGAATGATGTAGTCAAAGTTTGTTTATGTTTGTAGAATAGACTCATGACCATGGTAGAGTATGAGTCACAATTTGTAATTAGAGAAAATCTACATGTCATTTATTGTTTGGACGTGCTGTAAGACCCAGAGAGGCATGAATACCTCTTTGTTATATGTTTCCTTTTTCAGAGAGTTTTAACACCCTGGAAGAGTGTGTCATGTTGGATGGATACACTTGGGTGGGCCATAGCCATATTGGTTTTAGACTCCATGAGGTGAAATCTTATATCTAGGGGGAGTTCATCGAGAGGTTGGATGAACCATGTATGTGAAGGAATTCCTAGTATACTGGCGGTTGCAGCGGTTGGGAACCCATGCATTTCGGTAGATGGTTGTTCCTTTATATGGACATCGACAATAGCATGAACAAGGTACGAAGTGTAATTACCAGACATGACCTGATGTAGATTTTGCAAATGGATATCGAGACAAGTAGTCATTAAGGGGGTGTGTTAGAAAATGTAATTCCTACTTGTCTCAGTTGTGATTCTTTCTATGTATAGAGTCTGTTCCTATTCTATAGGAGTTAGCTAAATCTAGGTTCCTTGTTTGGTGTATGGTTGAGATATTCTCTCAAACACATTATTGTGCGTCTAAGATAGTCTTCCTATCTTGAGACTATACTTTATGTATATATCTATGTGTAATCTCTGTCATTAATAATAAAGTGTGAACAGTGAAACTTTATTTGTTGCAACATGCAGTTAAAGAAAAGCAAACCAAGGAAGAAGCACCATCACTATTTTACAACAAGAAAGCTTAAAATGAAGTTTTTAAAGTCAAATTGTAAGCCTAGTTGAGACTTAGACCGACAAGCAGCTTAGTTTAAATTTCTGTCAATCATTTGTTCTCGTTTGCTAGGTATCCAGGTGTCATAGTCAATTTTAATTCCAACGTCAAAATTTAGGCATTCAAAGAATGTAACACTCAATATTAAGGGGGAGTGTTAGAATTTAATTATGTAGGTGATTAGTTGTTGAGGCAGTTGTGATCGTTAGTGAGTTTGTGGATTTGTAACTATAAAACACAAGTATATATATTGGTCTCTAATAAAAGCATTGTGTGGTGAGTTGGTTTCATTATGTGTGCTTTTGTTTCTCTGTCCAGATTTTGTCAAGCGTGAACATATCCATAAACGTGTACATGTTACATGGATTGAGCGTCATCATTTTCTACAACTAATTATGTAGCTAAATATAACATCAAGCTAAGATGGATCTAGAGTAGTTTAATTTCCCCCTTAAATAGGTTATATTTCACATGAATACCATGGGTCATTTTTATTTTTATTTTATTATTTAATTTTTATATGGATATCTTTATTTGTTGTTTTTATTTTATTTTCACCTAATTAAAATGTTTGCATTACATTACATTAAGTTACACACTTCTATCATATTTTAATTTTATTTTTATTGAGTCAAAAGGTTTACATTACATTAGGTTACTTTACACAAATATAGCACATTGGGTTGGAGAACACCTCTCAACCTAGTAAAAAATGAGTAATTTTATTTAAAAAATAAAAAATATTAGATCATATTTTAAAATAAAAAATATTATATTCAAAATCTAGAGTCCAAAAACTACCAAAGCTAAATTAACAATTTTACTTTAATTATTTGTTAATTTAATTTTTATTTTAATTAAAATAGGAGAGGACAAGACATGACATTACAACATCTCTACCATATTGGGCTAGAGAGCGCCTCTCAAGGCAATAAAATGGTTAATGGTAACTAAAATGTTGAAAACACACAGTGACATTAAGAGGGGTGAATCATTATCACTCAATTTTAAACTTTTTTCACTTTATTAATTTTAAAAATAAATACTCGTTACACAATCAATCATCAACATAATGTTTGAATGCATAAATTAAAGTGAGAATCTAGATTTGAAGAATAAATGTTTTTCAAAGTCTTCAATTGATTGCAACCGGTTGTGAGGGCACCAATCCTTTATAAGCACCGACTTACAAAATGTGGGCTCCAACCTATTAAGAAGACAAGGACACTAAACTTTAGTAAGCACCAACTTACAATTGCTTTATTGTTCAAGAGATAGTATTTATTCTTAGAAATTGTTCGAAAGAAGGTTTTCCCTACTAGCAGTTGTACCCAACTCGAACTAGAATTCAACCTCCACAAGGATTGCAACTCAATATCCTTCAAAGCTCAACCTCCAACCAGAACAAGCCTGTAATTCAGCCTCTGATCAAGACTACAACTCGACCTCTAACCAATATTGCAACCCAGCCTCAAACCAACATGGAAACTCAACCTCAACATAAGACAATTTCAATAAAACTTGATCCAAGAACCCTTGAACTCAACCTCTCGAACAACAAAACTTGGCCTCCTAAAACAACCCATGAACTCGGCCTCCTGAATAACAAAACTTTTCATCCTCAAACAACCCTTGAGCTCATCCTTCTTAACAGTGAAACTAAGCCCCAATAGGTCTCAACAAAACAAAAACTCTTCCTTAGAATTATACCAAAAAACCTTTACACAAAAGCTTCTCCAACTTGGCTACACTTCAATTCTTGTTAGTTCACGATGTATGAACCTAAGACATGCTCCTTCACTCTCCTAAAATCATATTTGAATGCTTGAGTGGTGGCTACAAATTCTCCTTCTTGTGCCTATTTATAGTGCATATGGGGTCTAGGGTAAGGGCGACTTGTCCACTGGTTGAGTTGAATTATGCAATTGCAAAATGTATAATGAATGTTCAAAAAATCATTTCTCATCAACCATGAGGAGTTAGAAGTGTTGGACATTGGATAAACAAACGTTCCCCGTGTGTTTCATGACATGGACTAACCACCTCTCGTGGATCCTTATCTCTGGCAATGCGGTCGTTGACTAACACCTGCGGGTTTTGGTCTAACAATAATCATGATTCCCAACGAGTGTATCGGAGCATAGGTCATGAGTTCGATACACACCCAGCTCACATTGGGGGGGAGGGGGGGGAGATTGTTGGATATTGGATAAACAAACACTCATCATGTGTTTTGTGACATGGACTAACCGCCTCTCATGGATCCTTATCTCTGGGGATGCAATCATTGACTAACACCTACGGGTTTTGGTCTAGCGACAATCATGATTCCCAACAAGAATTTGTGTCATATATCGTTGAAAAGGTCTCAAAATAAGATTTATAACCATATACCCTATGCTCTCTATTAAGGTAGGTGATTGGAGTAAAAATTCCTTCAAAGACAGGGTATCCAAATAGGGCATACTTGTACTTTGGTTGGGTCATCTTAACAAAATATTTCGTATCTCCTTATTCCTATGAATTAGAGGGAGTGTCATATACCATTGGAAAGGTATCAGAATATGCTATTTGACTATTTATATTTCTCTTTCATTTGGACAACCTTCAATATCAATAATAACCATTTTTAATACAAAATGTATCTAATTTTTTTTATTATTTCAAATATAATTTATTTATACTAACATATTTTGAAGGGGCAAAGGGAATGTTAAAAAAAAATCACATATGTTTTTCTGATCATCACATTTTAATGAGAGAACAAATGATGAAATAATGATAGTGTTATCTCTAAATTGGTACTGATGGGCTGCTCCACCAGACAAATTAGAGTAATTGTTTCAAACCACTTTGAACTGAAGATTAGCCTCTTCAGTCTGAGAGGGCTCTCTCAAGGTAACTTGTGATTCTCAATGAAAACTCAATTAGATAGATAACTCTATGACTGTAAAATTGATTATGATTGATTGCAGGTTGAAAATGTAAAGGACTGCTACCATTGGGCAAATGGAGTCAACATCAGACAAGTCAATGAAATGATCCTTCTTGTGGAAATTGAGGCAAATGGAGGTTTCAATGAAAGATGGGACACATACACAATACAGGAAGAAAACAACAGTTTAACATCTAAAGGAAGTCAGATAATGTTTCCATGAGTTATGAGTAATTAGATATAAACTAATTGCAGTTATTAAACATGAAAGATACAAGACAAATAGCTCATTGAACACTTCATTCGAATCTCAGGTGAAGAAGGCCAAAACATCAACTGTATATTACTGAAGCTGAAAGGTTTACAAAAATAGCAGTGTAGTCCCTTTGATATTCAATCTTCTGTCTATAAATAGACTCTTTTACATTACATAGGATGCTGGATCATCAAACCTTGACTCTGACAGCTAATCATAACTGAAAACTCTATTTCTGGAACATAAAAAGACATATATTCATTTAAGAGTTTCTCTCCTAATGGGACTCTAATTGCATTTATTTCCTTCACTTCTCTAATAGTGGGACCATAACATAGATAAAGATCAGATGCTCGAATGGAATTCTCCATGACATAAGACATAAATGTACTTTCCAAGAATTTAGCAACTGTTGTCCTATTTTCTAGGAAAGGATCAACAATAACTATAATTTTGTCTTCATGTTGCTTTGTATGAGTGGTAGATATGTCAAGTGATGAATATTTGTTGAGATGACTCCTTAACTGTTTGGATGCCTCCACGTGGCTTGCTGGTCTTCCATATGCCTTTTGAACCTTCAAAAACCCTTCAAAAACACCTCGCTGCAAAACATAACATCTTTAGGCAGTTTCGTAGCATAGTTTAGTAGCAATATGAGTTTTGTCTTTTAAAATTTCCTTCTGCCACCTTTGCTGGTCAAAAAGCATTTGTCAGGTCAAAATATATAAATACTATCAAACTCCCTCCTTAGTTCTTCATAAAACTGATTTTAAAGGCCAAAATAAATCTTCAGAAATTTCGTAGCGTTTTTTCGGCCTTCAAGCATGGAGCTCGCTACAAAACTTCCTAATAAGGCAGACATTTCAGATTTTGTAACTTTCTTCAAAAATTGATCTTCTAAGCCAAAATTTATGTCACTTGAAAGCTATAAACCTTAAGAAAAATGTCTCAGCTCAACTCTTCAGTCCTTGGGTGTTTCATCTTCATTAATAATAAGTTGACCTTCAGGTTCTTCAATCACTTTCATTTTCAGTCCTCTCTTCTCCAGTTCATCTTGAATCATGTCCATTTGTTCCTGAAGGTCTTACACTTGATCTTGTAATGATCTGTTTTTAGCTTGCAAGTGCAGATTCATCTTCCTGGTATGTTTGGCCATAAGTCTTAGAGGTTGGTTCCTTTTCAGTAGTCTTTTAGCATTACTCATAGATTCTGAAACACTTGAGAATTGACTGTCCCATTTTTTCATCAACTGATCAAACTCGGCCTTTTCAGACATGTGCTTCTCTGCTTCCAAATTTAACTCAAGTATTTCTTCTCTTGCTTCTCTTAGTTGTTCTGTGAGGAGTTATGTTTATGATTTTCCAACCATTTTCTCCTTTCCCTTTCTCTGCATAGTGACAACTCCTTCTGCTGATGGGGATAAAGCTATGATGTTTTTTGGATGCATACCTTCACTGAATTTTTCTACTCTTTTGCTTTCCATGGCCTTCTTTGCAATCTGTGACTTGGTCATTGGCTTCCTTGGCTGAAACATGAAGCCAACATCCTCTCCTGCAAAATCCAATTTCTTGACCGGTTTACCTTTCTTCAATTTTCCTCCATCACCTTCAATATCTTCTGCCTGCACTATTGGGGACTCCTTAATATCTATTGCATGGAGTATGTCCTCCATATTTCCTTTGGCCAATGTCTGAATCCTTGTTATCCTCTTACTGCTTTGTTTTCTAATTTTATGTTTATGTTTTGCAGGTGTTGGCTGAGGGATGTCAGTTTCTTGCAGAGGTTCTACTTCAATGTCCATTGGTTCTACAAGAAACTGTCTTCCTTCTTCATCAATCTCTTCTATTACAGTTGGAGATATAGTAGTTTTAGGTTTTGAAATTTTCTTTGGAGTCATTGCATCTACTTCATACTCACTCATAAAAAGAAAAGAGGTCCAATCTCTTTTTAACCTTTTCAACTCTTCCAGCACTAACAATTTTATCAGACCACGGTGAAATATTGATGTTTCATTACCTTCTGTCTTGACCTGAACTTTATCTGACATCTTTCCCAAGCTCCTGTATAAAAAGAAGGGTAGGTCAAGTGGTTGCTTACCAACAAAATGCAGAAGGAGTCTAATATGATAAGAATAAACCATGTGGAATCTCCCTTCGCAGGTAAAGTATTTTTGGATCACCAGCAACAACTTTGCATAATTCTCTTTCATATAACCTCTGGGGATGCCATTGGTCATATCAGCTCCTCTGTGCTCCTGCTTGAGAAACTCTTCACAACCTTGCATTTTGAACTTTGTGCCTTTGAACCATTCTTCACCACTTCTAGGAATTTTTGTAGCTTGGGAGATGATATATGGTGACACTGTGAAATTCAAAATCCCAACTTTTGATGTTGTTCCTGTAAAATTTGTTGCAAATTATTTGGAAACCTGTGCATGGAAACCCTGCAATTTCTAGCAGAAATGTAGGCAGCCCGTCTTCCTGAAAGCCTCCATAGCAGTGGGATATTCATTCAGCAGCTTCAAATCCATAGGCTCGTACCTTACGCCATAACCACCCTTATTTTTTTTTCTTCGATGCCATGATGCTTTATACTTCTTGTTGCCTCGCTTGTTGATGACACCTGCAGAATCGAATTCGAACAACAACCTGCTTTGTGTGGTAAAGCAACCCTCAAACAATGACAGAGAGATACTTCATATGCAAGAATTGGACGCTGAATGACAAAGAGAAGCTTGGGGATAAATTTTTAAAGGTCATTTTGACAACTCGGAGTTTAATGATGACACATGAGACCATAAAAGAAAATGATGACAATAGATACGGCTTTGCATGTTTGGGAATCATCATAAAAATCTCAAATGACCTCACCCCTTTCTTTGTCTTATTGAAAATTGACACCTCACACCACTCTGATACTCTGCAAGAAAAAACCCAGTTTCATAGTGAAAACTGTTTAACTGTTGACAAATTCGCTACGAAACTGTCAGGTAGTTTCGTAGTGAAATCTTCCGATTTTCCATATAATTCGCTACGAAACTGTGTAAAACTGACAGATGGAATATTTTGTGATTAAAAAGCATGGGGATGAAAACTAGATGAGGTGAGGTTGATTTGACTGACATGACATGGTTAGAGGTGGGTTTTAGACTTAAGGTAGACATCACCAAATGCAAATTTTTCAAAAATTTCATGAAAATTACTTATGAGACAACATGAACCTAGGTGAATGACATGTAGAACCCTATCAATGAAAGAGTTAAAACTAATGAGTGATAATAGTGGTTCCACTAGGGATGGCGTGCCCTTGTGGTACAATAAAGAACATGTAGTTCTAGTGCCATCTTTTTTGAAAAAAAAATAAAAAAATTCACAAAGCCTTCTTCAAAGTCTTCTGGCCTTCTCCTCAGGCTCAAGTTTGATGATTAGTCTGTCTTTATTAGCAGAACAACATAATAAAATGAAATATATACAATGGAGTGAAAATTCAGTAAAATTTAAGAGGAGTAGTGCTTAAGAAACCTGCCATTGACAGGTCCTCCAACAAAAAGTTGTCCATCCATCTCTTGAAGTAGATAAGTATTGTTGCCATGATATGCAACTACTACAAATGGTCCCTTCCAGATGTTTTCAAACTTTCCATGCTTCCCCTTTTCCTCAATTTTGGCTTGCCACTTTAAAACTACATCTTGAATCTGGAAATTCTCTTCTTTGAATTTTCTGTCAAATGTTTTCTTCACTCTGTTCTGTGATTGTTGATGACTGTTGTATACCTCCTCTCTTTTTTCTTGCAATGCTATGAGTTGTTTTATCCTCCTCTGCATGGCATTGGGCTCCTCTTCCAATCCTTGCAGCAGTTTCATTACAGGAACTCCCAAGGAAGTGGGAAAATTTGCTTCAGCTCCATATACAAATTCATAAGGTGATGTACCAATGGATCTCTTTGTACAAACCCTATCAGCCCAAAGATCATATTTCAATTTTAGATGCCACGATCTCTTGTTTTTCTGCAGTACTTTTTTGATAATTCTCACAATGCTTTTATTAGAGGATTCTGCAAGGCCATTACCTTGGGGGTAATAGGTTGTTGAATGTCCAAGTGTTATATGATACTAATGACAAAATCTAATTAATTTTTTGGATTTAAAATCTTGTGCATTGTTAGTAATAATCTTCATAGGACAACCAAACTTGAACAAAATATTTTTATCCAAGAACTGAATGATGACTGAGTCAGTGGCCTGCCTTGTTGGGATTGCTTCGAACCATTTAGTGAAATAATCCGTGGCTGTCAGGATCCAGTGATGTTTCCCTGAATATGATCGGTGTATTTCACCAATAAAATCCAACCCCTATTGTTGGAAAGGCACCTCAACATATATTGGCATCAAAGGTAAAGGAACCAATTTTTTCTTACCATAAAAATTTTGACATTCATGGCAAGCAACGATCTTCTTGAAGACATCCTTGAACATGGTGGGCCAATAGTAACATGCTCTAAGTATTTTGTTTGTTGTAGCTTTCCAGTAGTGGTGTCCTCCACAATATCCCTTGTGAAATTCTTCAATAACCTTTTCAGCTTCCTCCTCCAGCAAATAGTTTAAAAGTATTCCACCAATATCTTTCCAATACAAATTCTTATTTACAATGCAGTATCTTAATGATTTCAACTTCACAAACCTTGCTTTGGATTTGGTCAACTCTGGAGGAGCTCTGTAATGATGCAAGACAAAGATAATATCTCTGTACCATTCAGATAAAATGAACTTCTCTTCAATAGGTATCGATTCTTCTTCTTCCTCTGACAGCTCTGAAAATTCTGCAGTGAAATTCATGTCAAGACATTCAAAATTGGATTGTGCCATTAATTTTTCTAACCCTTGTCCTTTCACCAACTTTGTAGGCCTGATTTCTATGTCATACTCCAACAAAGTAGCTATCAATTTCCCTCTCTTGCCATCACGATCAGCTTGTGTCAAAATGTCTTTAACCACAGTGTTAGGTACAAATGCAATGACATGAGAGTGCAAAATATAAATCCCGAAGTCTTTAATAACTTTGATAAAAGCATATGCCTATTTTTTCAAAATATTATACTTTAGCTTTGAGTTGGCAAGAGTTCTACTAAAGAATGAAATTGGTTGTTTTGTACCTTGTTGTCCTTTCTGCAATAAAACTCCAGCTATTGTTTTTTCAGATGAAAATGTGAAAACCATAAATTCACTTGAAAATTTTGGAATAATAAGCACTGGAGCTTGGGTGAGGGCTTTCTTTATCTCTTCAAATGACTGCTTGGCTCCAACAATCCACTTAATATCAGCTCCTTTCTTGAACATCTTGGTAATGTCCTTGACAATTTCAGCAAATTTCGGGATGAACATTCTAATAAAGTTTACCTTCCCAAGAAAGGACTGAATTTCTTTCTTGTTCCTTGGCAGGTCTATCTTCTAGATAGAATTAACTCTATTTGGATCAATCTTTATCCCATCCTTTGATATAATATGTCCTAGCAATTTTCCAGAAGTTAGAGCAAAAATAATTTTAGTGGGGTTAAGAGAGATACCAAATCTTCTACATTTCTGCAGAATTTTCTCCAAATGCTTCAAATGATCTCCCTCCCTTCTTGAAAACACATTTATGTAATCCAAGTAGACTACAACTGATTTATCTTTCTCTTCAGCAAAGGCAATGTCCATTTCTCTTTGAAAGGTCGCTCTTGCATTCATCAAAACAAAAGTCATCTTGGCGTACATGAATGTCCCCCATGGCGTGGTAAAATAAGTCTTCTCTTGATACTCTAGGTGTACCAATATCTGGTTATAACCTGAAAATCCATCCAACATGGACATCCTTTGAGAGCAAACAATATTCTGCAAAATCTGATCCATCTTGGGAAGATGATAGTTGTCCTTCAAGGAAGCCTTGTTCAAATTTCTAAAATCAATACAGATTCTAATCTCACCACTCTTCTTTCTGACTGGTACTAGATTAGTAAGCCACTTTGAAAATATTATAGGAACAATGATCTTTGCATCAAAAAGTTTCTTAATCTCCTTCTCAATCAGAGGCATGAGAAATGGGTTAATCCTTCTCAACTTATGTTTGAAAGGTTTCTCATTCTCTTTGATAGGAATAGTATGATGTATAATACTAGGATCATACATTTTCAGATCAGCATAGCTCCATGAAAAAACATCAATGTATTTCTTCATCATCTCAATATAGTTCTGCTTCATCCCCATAGAAAGAAATTTGGAAAGCTTTACCATTTGAGGTGTTGTGGCTGTACCAAGATTAAAAGTTTCTACTTCCTCATCATCAGCCTGCATCCTACGGGATTTAAAAACATCATTTTGATCAAAAAGTTTCTCAAGTGGAATAAGGCCCTTAGGTATACAATTATTTTTTAGCCGCAAAACTTCAGAATTAACCTTAGTTTTGACAAACTTGTTTTGTTGATCCACTTGTGTGTTTTCAAACTCCTCCTTTAACTCTATGAAATTTCTGACTTGCTAGTCATCTTCAAACACTTGCCAATGGATGATATTATCTGGGATGGTAGGCCTATGCCGGACTTCAATTTCATACTTCTTAGTAGAATGTGTAGGGATGAAGAACAAACTTGCAAAAATAACTAGATAATCAACCACTGAGTTTTGATCTCTGGTTTTCACAATAAATGCATATTCTTGAAAATTTTCAAGCATTTCCATAATCATATTTTTGTAAGCTCTCATCCTTACATATTTAGTTTGGTATAATCCTTCAACTTTTTTTATTACCAACTCCGAATCTCCACACACTGATATCTTCTTGGCACCCAATATTTTCAAAATTTCCAAACCCAAAAATAGAGATTCATATTCAGCCATATTTTGGTACAATCAAAGTTAAGTTTAAAAGAATAAAACTTACTTTCATCATTAGGAGTAGTAATCCATATGCCTACTCCAGCCCCCTCTCTTACAGTAGATCCGTCAAAGTGTAGAAGCCACCAACCCTCTACTTTCTCTTCTACAATTTCCTGATTTTCAACTTGTTGATTTTCTGTTTTCCCTTCACTTTCTACTTCACCAGTTAGCTCATTGAAAACAATTGCTGATCCTAATTCAGTTTCAACAACATAAATGGGAACTTTTTTAGGTTTATCCTTGCTTCTTACCATGTAGGCCATCCTACTTTCCCTGTACAACCTTCTCTGCTCACCAAAAAAAGGAATAGTAGCATATGTCATGTCCATTTGCATGGTGCATTTGATTTTTGCTGCCCAAGATCTGGATAAGAGCATGCCAAACTTGAGGGGAATATCTGCCACCACAATGTCCATCACCATTGTCTTAGCAGGCACTTGTGCCAAGCCAACAACGACATCTTTGATCAGTCCTATGCACTGGACTCTTTTAGAGTCAAAAGAAAATAAATCTTTGTATGGCCTAGTGATCTCCAAACCCATCCTCTCCATAATCACATTAGCCAAGAGGTTATGATAAGCCCCCGAATCCAACATGGCATTGTGTAAGGTCATATCATGGATATTAAGGGTAACATAGAAGGGAGGAACTTATTCATTCTGCTAGTCTTCCAACCTTGGTCCTAGGTAGATGGGAGGATGGTCTTCTTGTAGATTAAGGATATCTGAAGCTCCTGGTTGAGAATTCAACCTCTTCACAATTTTGCTTCTGTACTCATTAACCTTGATAATTTCTCCAAATGGGACAGGAATCTTAATTTTGGAGATTTCATTTTATAAACTGAAAGTAGAAGTGATCTTTTCATTTTCTTTGGCAGGACGTGGAGGAGGCGGAAGTGGTGGGTATTTTTTGGGTTCAACTGCTTTAGGAGAATCCTTCTTTGGCTGAGTTTTGTTTGTAGTGATGGGAACATTCTTGTTTCTAAGATTGTACTGCTTCTGCATTTCAAATATAGCATGCTAATAACCCTTTAGGTAATTAGATTTTCCCTCATCCTGATTCAAATCATGACGAGACTAATCATGCTCCTCCTACATCCCAGAGATGTCTTCATCTAGACAGTGGATAGTATCTTCTTGAATCTCAGGTTGATTTTCTTCTTCATCAATCAAATTCTGCTGAAAGGGAGGCCTCACTTGAGGGTCAGGTTGATTTCTGTTTTCTCTTTATCTTTGTTGATTGTGGAAATGTGATGTAGACTTTGAATTGGAATTTCAAATTGGGAAGTGGTTTGGCGAACAAATGGTAAATGCAAATAGGTTCCATTGAGCATGGAATAAGCGGTACTGAATTCATTTGGAGGTTATTCTTATGGCATCTATGGATAGGGTACTTGAAAGTTAGCCATTAGGAGGAGTTGTTGGTAGAAGTAGCAGGTTTAAAGTTTTGGTTTCTTCAAAGAATTGTAATAAAATCCCTGAAGATACTTTTGGTGGCCTAATTCATTATACGTAGTGTTTGTAGTAATTTCTCTTTTCTTTGAAGCACAATGACTTGTAACCTTTGCGACAATCTCTAAAATTTTCAGTCCCAAGTATTACGGTACTCTATATAACTTTAGGGGAGTTGCAACTCTATTTCGATCATACATTCTCTCTATGAAGGTGGTTGGATATCTATATGACAAGGAAACAAGAATGTAGCATAATCACTGAGTCATACAAGGATTAGTTTCCTCTTCTCAACGTCCAAAACACCAATTTACATATGATGGATCCTTCCATGCAAAGCCCCTTATCTCCCTCATGAATGAACCAAGCATAAGTTTATTTCCCTCATGTATATGATTTATCATCCCCACAAAAGAACGAGGAATAAGTTTGAATCCCTCATGTATATGCATTGTTTTCTTAGAGGTCGTAGAAACTTAATGGCATCTTCTTGGTGAGGTTATCTAAGTTGAACCTTATTATATTAAAATTTAAGATCATATCAGATCTTGGATATTGTTGAATATAGTATTGACATTTGATCTCCTTATATTTGAAATAGATCACTGTGATGACAAGTGGAAGGACATATGGCATTTTTAAGTACAAAGATAAATGATAGTTTTCAATTCATTTTGCCAATTACAAACATGACATGTATGAGCTTCCATTCCATATATACTACAATAATACCCAACAATTGCAATATGGGATTAGGGCTTTCCAAAGAATGAAGGATGGGTGACCATATACAAGAAAACTTTCAACGATTTATGCATCGGAAAACCATCTACTATAAAACACAAGTCATTTTCATTCTTCATTGACCACAATATGCAATAACAACCATCAAGATAATCTCCCATGGGACCAAAATTCTATGATTGGGGATGTTGTTTGTGTTAAAAATATTTATGGTTTTCAATGTTTTTTTAGAAAGAGATATATTTTTAATATTTGTCACAAATGAGTGATTGTTTTCATATCTTATATTATTTATGTATGTTTATTATTGAACACTGGTCCAATCTTCAATATGCCCTCTCTTATTAGTTTTAAGTTGTTGCATATTCGAAACCACATGAAGAAATAAAAGGAAATGTCCTATATGCGTATTTGGCCCAAAATTGGCAATGAAGAATGACCACATCTAATGGTATCAAAAGTTAAATTCAATGAAACAAGAGTCCTTTTTAGAGAACTCGACCAATTTGAACATAATGGTATAGGAAATTAGGGCAATTAATGTTAGGAGTCAAGATGTGTTGATTACATATTTAAAGCAAGTTTTGTGAATCATCAAGCATGGATCTAAGGAGAAGGAATGGTTATATTTTAAATTGTGAAAAGGTAATTTGATAACTTTTTGATACGTAATTCCCAATGGTAACAGTTTTCAAAATGGAGTCTAAGATAACATATTTTATTCCCTTTAGTGCGAGAGAGAATATCATATATGAACCTAGACATAAATCATGTAATATGTAACAAAAATTTAAGACAAAGTAACCTTTGTAATATTCCAACAACATAGCAATGTTGTGGTTCTAATCCTTACACATAATGCAAGATTATAACTATATCCTCTAACTGCTTGTTTATTTATCATAATCTCTTATAACAAATTAGTAACAAGCATTTTTGTTTAAAATAATTTGTGGAAGTGGTCACATGAAATGTATAAGGGTAAATACAAAATGAAAAAAATTAAAATATTGGTTGTTCAATTTATACATGGTAAATAAGGTTTTATGCAAAATTTTCCCTTTATGCCAAAGCACCAATTATAATCAAGATCTAAAGAGACAAATAATGGAAAATTGATTTGAATTCAATTCCCTCAAATTGATATTGATATATAACTTTATGTTTATAAAAAAATGGTATGTGCAAAATTAACATGTCAATGGACATGTAGAAGTCACCAAAATGTTTAGTGTTAAATTTCTAAATTACAAATAATGTTAGTAAAATTTAAAGTTAATTCACTAAAATTATTGTTTCTATTCATATAATTGCTCTACTATAAAGAGTATACCCATTTTCATTCTTCATAGGCTTATAAGTGATAGATCAATATGGTAATCTTGGAATGTCTTTTTCTTCATATTTTTAACTTTTATTTATAAAAATTGGTTTATGCAATCCTTAATATGTGTGTATAATTTAATTGACTTCAAGCTATTCAAATTTGCAAGTTTAATCTATTACATAGTTTAAGAAAAGAGGAAAGTAAAAAAAAGAATAGTTTAAATGTAAAATAAAATTGCAATATTTTATACTAGTCTATATCTATCTTAACTTCCAAGTACCCAGAGAGATCAAATACCAAATCGCTTCAAAAGATTTGATCTCTCTTAACACTTGATAAATTCGAAGTTAAAATAAATCTTGACTGATATATAAATCTAACCTACCATATGAATCAAATAGTGTATATATATAACCAATCTCACAGACAATATGAATCACATATATCACAACAAAATGCGATTTGAATAAGTCGAGGAATAAAAAAACCAAGGAATATACATACTAGAAGTTGCCCCTAAAGGTGCAAAGATACATAGAAGGTAGTTCTTAGAAAATGAGTAAGGAAAAGTAAAAATATAGAAAAGAAAATGAAAAATCATAATGGAATAAGAAAGTTTACTATTTTTTAATTTCATTTTTACTTCCAAATAATTAAAAAACTTAGAAAATGGGAAAGGGAAAGGGAAAAAAGTTTAGAAAATAGGAAAGGGAAAGTAAAAAAATAGAAAAGAAAATGAAAAATGGTATTGGAATAACAAAGTTTACCATTTTCTAATTTCATTTTTCCTTTGAAAGACTTGAAAAGCTTAGAAAATGGGAAAGAGAAAGTAAGAAATACAAAAAAAATGGAAAATCATAATGGAATAGGAAAGTTTACCATTTTCTAATTTAACTTTTGCTTTCAAAGACATAAAAAGCTTTTTAAACGGAAAAGGAAAGAATTTGTCTATGTAAATATGTAATACATTGCTAATTTTAAAAGGAGTGACTATTTTTGAGATTTTATATCTTTTTAAATATGGTTATATTTATTATGAAGAATTTTAGATACATAAGTTTTTAAATTAGAAGAGTATTTTAAATTCAAGAATAGAAAGGAATATAAGTTTTGAAAAGAAATGATAAGTGTGGTTTTTAATTCAAAATAAATTTAATAAATAGTAAATGAAGGTATTATTTTCACAAAAAACAGTTTTTTAGGATGTATAATGTCAAATTTTTTTTCTCTGATTTCTTTCAATAATACTTTGACATGATCCAAAGACTTCAATCTCTCTCTACTATTATTATTATTATTAAATTTAAATGAGAATGTTCAAAGTGTTATCCTTACAAAAAACTACACACAAGCATCGTAAGTCATATGACAATTAATGTCTTCTAACATTGCTAGGAGCCAGTAGTTAAGGAAATGAGCACTAGTGTTTTAGCACAATGGGGATTTCTTGGAAAATCCATGAATCTCCAACAAGTAAAACTAAGTCACCATCTATGCTACAGTGGTTGAGATCTGGGCGTTAGGGAAGCCATTGAGATCTGACTGTTGGGGAAGCCATGAGTAGTTGAGATCTATACAAAATAACACCCTGGAGGAAGTTGGTCAACTTCAGGAAGTGCTGTATCACAACAATATTTATAACACAAATGGTTAAAAATTACTATTTTTTAATTTTCTAATAAGAAAGTTTACTATTTTCTAATTTCATTTTTCCTTTCAAAAACTTGAAAAACTTAGAAAATGATAAAGAGAAAGTAAGAAAAAAAAAAGAAAAAAGAAAAAGAAAATCATAATGGAATAAGAAAATTTACCATTTTCTAATTTAATTTTTGTTTTCAAAAGTTTAAAAAAACTTTTTAAATGGAAAATGAAAAAATTTGTAAAAAATATTGTAATGTGTAAATAAAAAATATTGTAAGGAGTTTGGAAAGTGAACCTTCATTAAAGCTTCATCAACCAACGTGGTAGGGGATGGAATACTAATTACATCGAGTTTCAAACAATACCATGGCATCCGATAATTATATAACTTTTTTTTACATCGCAGCGGAATGATAAAGTTATCATGCAAACAGCGCACAAATCACGTGATTAGTCCACAGCGGAGGTGGCATCTAATTACACCGATTTAGACTTAAAAATAGAACACAGATGTCACCATAAGACTAAAAGTGTTGACGATGATCGGTGGGGAACTCTTTCAATATAACACCTTAGGTGTAATAATTCAAGTCATATATCACAACGTGAATGAAGGTGACCCACACGACAGATGAAATTCTTCTAATACAGGCTTGTAATACCACACAGCATGCTACGACATTTGATAGGAGAGATTTGGCCCAAAGCGTGATAATGCATCACACCAACACTTATTGTTGTGCGCACCTCCTAGATACAATTATACATTGATCAATACATAGACTAATGAACTCCCAATGCATTACCTGCGTAACATCTGAGGGTAAACCATAGGACCGTGATTTAGTTCGATTGTTGCACCAATGCATCTTTGCGCATATATTAGGTTGCATATGTATATATGTATATCGGATCGACTCTGCAAATGTAACAACTATAACACTCATAGCTTATGTTGCTGATTTTCTAAATTTACGCTCAGTGGCGTGTTACTGCGCACATGCCAGGGCATAAAAATAAGGATCGATTTGATGTGTGTACGCAAGTGGCGTTTTACTGTGCCCATGCCAGGGCATAAAAATAAGGATCGATTTGATGTGTGTACACAGGTGGCAATAACTTGCCACACAAGTTACAGGGTAATAGGGGCCTGGTCCAAATAGAATTTGGAACTTCAACTGAACACACATAAAACCTGTATAGACATATAAGCAATTTGTGTAGGGGATTAAGTGGTCTAGACTAATTATAATTCCATCGAATATATATATATATATAAATAAAAGGTCATTTCATCGTAAAAAATATATGAAATTCTTTAGGAGAGAGGAATTAATCTAGCCTAAACACAATGTTTTGTTGACCATTTAAATATTCACATAACAAAATAGTATACAATATATATGCCTTCGTAAATTTAGTAGTCAAATGGAGGTGGTTCTCTTGTCTCACAAATAAAGAGTTTCATACACCAATTTGGTGTGTGGTTTGGCCCTGACCTTAAAATTAGATAATAATAATAATAATATATATTGTGTGACTAGGTTATACATATATCCTAGTTATACCATATACCACACAGTGAAATTCTTATAAAAAGGTAACTTCAATGAATACCAAATAGTATATTTTATGTAGTAATTTTTTATATTTGAATTTAAAGTTCTTAAATTAACATCCAGGTCAATAAATGTATAGTGTCTTAGCAATTATTATTGGTAACTTGAGAAGAGGAGACACATTCACCTCCCAACAGTAGGTAGCTACGAAACTCTGTTTGTAACTGACCACCCTTGTGCCATGACTAGATTCTAAGAGCTTGCATTTTTGGAGTATGAATTTACTAACTCAACTGTAGAAGCATTGTCATCTGCATGTGAGTTATCAGCCAAGGACAAGCACGAAGGATTGTCAACTGAAGCGAGCACTGTGGTTTATCAACTAGAGACAACATGGTGGCTTATTAGTCATAATGAAGACCGTAGTTTATCAATCTTGGCAAGCACCTTTAAGATATTATATAGATAGTTTATCAACGAGAGACAACACAATGGATTATTAGCTGTAGTGGAGACCATGGTTTATCAATCTTGAAAAGCACCCATATATTTGGTCACTCTTTGTTCTTTCTCAAGCTTGGTTATCTCTTAATAGAGTGAGCTAAAACAAAAATTTCCTTTTGGTGCAATTCCCTCTGCGCATTTTTCTTGCACACAATTATTTCTTTGGAATTCACTCAAATAGAAAAATTGACACCACTACTCTCCTCAACTTTGGTATCTAATGTTATTTGGGGTTGCCCTCTAGTGTGATTGAGAGGGCACTCTTGCCCCTCCCTTGTGTTTTTCTTCCCCAACAAGTTACCTCTTTGAGGAATGAAACTTAGATGTCATCACCATGCATTAATGGCTAACCTTACCACACTCCAACCCGTGTGCCTCTTCCTTGAGTTTTTAATAAATGCCTCCAATGTTTTATTACCCATATGTTAATGAGTATAACATACAAATTTAATTGATTATTTAATTAACATTATAGTCTAATTAATAGTTTTAATACAATTTACTAACCAAAATTAATTAATTGACATCATGACATATTAATTTCCATTAATTAGTTTAAAACATAACCCTTTAATTTAGCATTAATACATGATTAATCCATGAATCAATAGTGAACAATAGCACACATTCATACCTTTCAGTATCATTATGAAACATAAATGATCTTTTATCAATAATAATTTTATTATATTAACCACACTAAATTTCCATACAAGCAATCTGAAAATACGTTGAGATGCTCAATTACTCATTTTTTTTTTTTTATAGAGATCACAGGTGACGTGGAGTTTTTACAAACCCCACCCCCTTAAGGGAACATCATTGCCGATGTTCTTACAAATCTCAGAAGGACAATAAAACAAAATATGACCTTTATAGAAACAACCCTTTTACATCCAATACATATTAAAGAAAAAAAGGGTTTAATGATTTCATCTAGTCTGCATGCTTCTAGGTTGCCTCACTAGGTCCAAAGTGCTTCTATTGTCCTTGACCTGCTCTATTATTTTGTTACGGAACACAATCTGCATTCGATCTGGGATACATAAAGGTTCAGATTGAAACTCTACCTCGGTCTCCACCTATATCATAGACCAATCAATCACATAATTATAATCATGCACATATTTTTTAAATAATGATATTGTGGAATACATGATTTGCTTTTATGGTGGGAGGAAAGACTAATGAATAAGCCATGTGTCCCACTCATCCCAAAATTTGAAAAGATCAAAAAAAAATGGGTGCCAACTTAGCACAAAATCCCAATTTTAGCGAGGTCCTCCATCTAATTTGGAGATACACGTGATTACAAACAATTCAAACAAAGGTGGGAGAATTATAAGAATTTTATCAAGCACCTTTTGATCAATGACATCCTCTCCATGAGTTTTAAGCTGATTTACTGTCTCCATGACCTTAGTCATAAATTGATATATTGTTTAAGTATCTCTCATTTAAAAAGTTTCAAACTTCTTCCTGAGGATTTGAAGCTTTGCATTCTTGACCTTGTTTGTACCTTAGTAAGATTTTTTCAAAAAATTACCAAGCCTGATGAGTATTCATTACTGCTACAATCATAGGGAATATGAAGTCTTCAACTACATTTTGTAGATTCCATAATGCTTTTGAATGCTTTATTTTGCACTCCGTTGAAGCATTTCTTTGGGAATTTGTCATTCTTGTTAAGTTTGCAACTTCAAGTTCTTCATATTTTGTGACTATTGCTTCCCAACATTCCAAATTATTCAAGCTCTTTATCTTAATTTACCACATTGCATAATTTGTACCATTCAATATGAGACCATTTGCATTCTAATTTTTGGTGGAAGCCATGATTGACTTCTATAACAAATCCCCCTCACTATGAATTGGGGGGCTTCTCCTCGATTCTCAACTCACTGAAACACTAATAGAGGTATTAAAAGCTCAACATGAGAGAATATGGCTTAGAATGGTAGCTTTGATAACTACAAATAAACCTTGGTGCAATCAGAGTTTCTCTCTATAAGACTTCTAAAGGGATTTACGGTGACGAATCCACAAAAAAAAATATTACCGCGAGTAAATCTAGTGGAAGTTCCACAAAGAAACTTGGACTTATGATGAATACATAACTCCACAAAAAACCTTGGGCTCATCTTTGGCACATAGGGCCCCTCTCTTTATGGTAGCTCCTATGCAAAGGAAAATGATAATATCTTTTTTGGTTTAGCATATAGGAATGATTTTTTTTTTGCTACCTTATCACAACATGAATTAGGTAAATATCAGCATGAGGGTTATTCCCTATGAAAATTAATGATGGAAAATTGCAAATTTAGCGGCCCCTCTAGGGATTGTCCTTTGCAAAACTTGGGAGTTTCTCCTCTCTAAACAACGCTTCATCAATGATTGTAAAACAATCGATGACCCCTGCAAAAAGAATCAATGGAAGCTACCACACCTTAACTGTGGGTGGGGAATTTTATCTCTCTGCTAGATCTCTAAGGCTGAAGAAGAAATCCCAACAGAGGTAACCAAAAACCAATATTTTGGCTTTATCTAGCCCTACCAAACCGGAGAGGGCTCTCTCCACAAAATCACTGCCAAGAGGGCTGGATGAATTAGGGTTTTAGGCTAGGTATAAGTACAGGGGTTTGATTTTTTTGAATTGGGTTTCTAGATGGGTGAATTAGGTCAAAGAGGCTAGGTAAGGGAAAATAGGATTAGGGTTGCAGAGATTCAATGGGGCAAGGTAGGTAGAAAACCTAACACTTTAGGGTTTCTTGAGTGGGATGGATCAGACAGGTGAGGAGCTAGAAAGAGCAATGCTAAACATAAATTCTTTGTAAACTGAAGAAGATGGACAAAATATGAAGGTTTTCCCAAAACAGAGCATGAGAGATGAATTTTTTTATCAACTTAAAAACTAGCTGTTGAGTCAAATTATACAATTACAATTTTCCAATCATAAATTGTCAACCCAAGTTAGGTAAGCTTGTGAGATACTGTGAAAAATATATGCAGGCTCATTACTGGAAGTGTTCATAAATTAATTATTCACACACACATACAAACTAATGCTTCTTTCTTGTATCAATACTTTGGCAGCAAGGCTATGGAGTGGAACATAACATCCCTCTATAGCTCTTGGTGTTGCTGATATTGACCATGGATAAAATAGAAGATCAAATTACAACAATTTAGAAATAGACTTAGACAATAATGAATCCAAGCTTTGATCAAATGGGATTAACACATTAACATCATAAATTCAGTCATCTAATCAATTAACATTTTGCTATTGGAACTTAAGAAAGAATGAATTAGCTGCGTGAAAGAATTATTGCTGCATTAAAAAAAAATTAAACACACACACTGCGCTTCAGGAGTTGTGAGCAAAGGGGGCCCTCCCTCACTCACAACCCCTTTAAAACTTGAAGAGGTTGCTCAGAAAAATGGATAGAACATAAGATTTATATTAATATGAAAATATACAGCCAAGTACAATCTGATATATTGTTTATCAGTCGAAATCCCAACCCAACAATTCTTTACAATGTGAAATAGATCCCCTTTTATACAATCTCTAAAGCCCATATTTGGCTTGAATGACTAATCTAATCTATCAATCAACAATACAGGTCTAGGCTATCGAATTTAGCTTCTGTTAAGTCTAATCCATGACTGTAAGCATGGATTATACGATTTCTGTTGCATAGCGGAAGCTACAGGAAATCTGGTTTCGAGGGGAAAATCTGAAAGTTTGAGTTGTTCCAAAAAGAGGTTTAAAGCAATCAATGGAATAGTCTTCATGTGCAACCAATTCCCTACAAAACACAAGTCTTCGTTATATTTGGAAATAAGTAGAATACAGTGAACCGCTGATGTTACTGTAGGAAATCAGCTGTTGCAAGAAATCCACAATGACTGCAGGAAATCCGGAACAGCTGTAGGAAATCCACAACGGCTGCAGGAAATGTGGTTGCACGAGATGTCTTCAAGATTTTGTGGAACTACTTCGAATCAAAACAAATCTGCACATAAGTTCTAGATCAGTGGAAGTAGTAATTCAATAATAGTTATTGCTAGATCAAATAATATGTTAAGTCTATGGAAAAATGACACTTACTATGTTAATTTAACATACCTTAGGCTTATAGTACCCTTTAAGCCAAAAATTGACAATATGGATGAACTAAGCATAATTAAGGCCGAAAGGAGTTTAGAAATAAGAGAAGTATGGCTTGGGAAGGGTGTGAAAAATGGGCAAAATGGAGACTTAACATCTCCCCCACACCAAAACTCTTGCATGTCCCTATGAAAGCAAAACTGTAGCAGCCTTCAAAAACAGAAAAAATCAAACGTTCACCTAGGCTGCAGCTATTGCGGCCAGATGATCCAACTGAGCCCGACTGGTCTCCACCTAAATTTGACCCCTGTATATTTCATTCTTCCTCTTCATATGGTCTATCTGAGCTTGCTTCTTTTTCATAATGCGGGTTGCTTTCTCATGCCACTCCTCATGTTCTTTCTACATCCTGAGGCTGTTCTCCTTTAGGGCCACATTTTCCTTCTTTAAGGCCCGCTCCAAAGTGGTGAGTTCTTTAATCATCTCTTCCAGATCCCGGCAAGATCGTTTCCTCTAGGGAGTAACTTCCCCCTCATGATGCCCCTGGGAATATTGGGGCACACTAAGGTCCCCATGCCCTTCCTGCTCTTCCTTAGTCTCTTTTCTTCTTTCCTGTAGCGAAGGGATTTGGAAAGACATGGTGTCTTTGTAGATGAATGTGGTCGGTTCCACCTTCTCCTTTTCCTTGGCAAGACCAGGGGATTTTTCCTTCGTTTCATCAAACTTTTTGGGTGGTGTTCCCCCTTTTTCTACTATCCTTCATAGCCAGCTTAACAACCTGACTCCTCATAACTCTTTTGGTTGGGGTAGTTGGCCCTTTCTGCTGGGAACCTTTTATAATGGTTTCCTCGGTCAGCATTACTTCTTCATCCCCATCATCCTCTTCTACATGTGGCTCGTGAGTCTGTGGCTTCTTCTAGGGGTTCTCTGCTAACTGCTTCTCCTCGAGCACTGGGGAGCCATAATCTCCATCTTCCATAAAATGGTTCTTGGTCAGAAAGGCCCCCCATGTCTTTTTCCTTTTCTATAAGACCTCTATCAGGATAATTTTCACTAGCCCATGGTGGTAGAGGTTTTCCTCTATGTGGGAGACCCTTGCTTTCACACATGAGGACATTTTGGCCATAGACATCTTCAAATAATATGGCAAGTTCAGTGGTTGATCCTGAAAGTGCTTGAGGAGCCACATATGGAATAGAAATGCAAGGCCATAACGACCTTCACAATTGATATACTTCTGTAAGAAGAACAGTAGGTGATGGTACTTACTCGTAAAAAATTCTTGCGAAATCCCCTTTCCCCAGTCAGGGTTCGGATGATATCCCTGAAGGAAATATTCACACATCCCCTTGTTGAAACATCGATTTTTGAACCATTGCTCCCTGTCTTGCAAAATTCCACATGCTCTCACCACCAGCTCCTCTGTTAGCCGAAATTTAATATTTTTGACCTGTGCTTTATCACCGTTTAGGTTCAATGCGAGCGACTTTTCTCCTTCAGAGTTGTGGCCATCGAACTTCTGAAAGAAGGGAATCCATCCCGATTTTTCTATCCTTGCCTTGCTACGAGGGTTGGCTTCCAGTAGCGTGAGGCTCTGTGGCTCAAATTGGAGAGGGGGTCGTGGTCTAGACATGGTGAAGGACGAATGGACAGAGCAGATGAGGAAGGAAGGGATAAAGCGAATGCGGATCAAAGAATGCAGATGAAAAATAATAATGCACATAGTTTACGGAATGCAGACCAAGACCTTGAAAATAGATTTCTTGACAAAGAGAGGAGGTTAAATGAGAAATATCGCAAGGCACGACGTTTTCGAGTGACAGGTCGTGATCATGATGATCATGATGATCCAACCTGCAAGATAGGCATCAGAAGTACAACCACCATAATGTCAGAAATATGATGACAGGTCATGGGATTTATGCCACAACAGCCTTCAACCGCGTTTTTTCCACAAGGGTTACCAAAGATTAAGTCATACAAATTATTAAAAATTAAAGCATCATTATACCTTACCTCAAGCATCTTATCACCAGTTGTACCTTACCGAACTTACCTCCAACGGTCCAGTCCTTGATGACATTGTTGTCCTTGCAATGATAACTTAACATTACATCAAATATTTGATCACATAATTCATGAATTCGATCCATAATGACTATTAGTACTATATCGAATAATTAAAACTAATGTTCTGTCTATACTTTTTGTCTTTCAGGAACCCAGGGCATTGCTGCAAGAATTGAGACTATGTTTGCAGGAAATGAAACTGTGTCTATCGAACCTTCTTCAGGAATTGAGACTGTGTCGGCAGGAAATGAAACCGTGTCTGTCGAACCTTCTGTAGGAATTGAGACTGTGTTTGCAGGAAATGAAACTGTGTCTGTCGAACTTTCTACAGGAATTGAGACTGTGTTTGCAGGAAATGAAACTGTTGATGCTTCTACAAGAATTGAAATTGATCTTCCCCATCGTCTATGTATATTCCATTGCACATGAATGAATGTGTTGATGTCGAATGTGAAATGATCTCATTGGATTACCATCCATTGATGGCAACTGTTAACCAATGCGAGGCCCATCACCATTAATGAGAGTGAGGACCAAGGTGCCATGATGCATGCTATTAGGTGTGAATTTATGAGCTTCTGTCAAACTCCCTATAGGATCCATTAGTAAAGGAGCCATAATGTTTCTCCATCCCTGCTGACGAGATAGCCTATCATTAGGGAATACAACCTTCAAGGCATCACAAGGATCTAATCCTGCACTCAGATAAGTTGTTGATGTCGATGGGCCAAGATTGTTGGAAGGAGGGCCTTAAGAAATCCCATGTCAGTCCAACACGAGCAATCCATAAATTAACTGGAAGAAACAAATTTTATTGAGAGGATACAAAAGGATCTACTGATCTGTGTTTTTAACGAGCACAGTGGTAGTCCATGCTCGCCAGATTTCAATTTTTGAGAATCTGAAATACTAAAAAAGAAGACTCCAGGGGGTTCCTTTTCCATAATCAGTCCACTGGGCCTGGAAAAAGGAATAAACCTATACCCAATAGACATTACTCTCATGGTTTAATGAGCACGAGGTGGAAAAAAGTAAGCTCATTGTATCAGCCGGAAAGTCAAGAAGAGATAGTGGAAAGAACGATCCCTTCCCTTACCATTTCTAGCTCTTTCTTCTTCACAATTTCTTCCACAAATTCCTTATTTGATTGGGGTTTTTGATATAGATTGAGTCCGTGCCCATTCACCAAGAAGGTAACATTCCCATCATCAATAGTTTTGAGCCGAACAGATCCATTGTCAAAAGCTTTCTCGATCTCATAGGGGTCTAGCCAATGTTTATTGAATTTCCCTTTAAATTTCTTGAATTTTGAATCATACAACAATGCCTAGTTTCCCTATTTGAATTGATTCTTTTTGATGTATCTTTCGTGCCACTTAGCCCTTTGTTGCTGGATCAAGTCAGTATGCTGAAAATCATCTTGTCTAATCTCATCCAGCTCATTGAGCTGCAAGATTCTCTGTTGTTGTGCTTCATCAAGGTTTATACCCAAATCTACTGCCATCTTGAAAGTTCTGATATGAAATTCAAGAGGCAGCAAATTTTTTTTTCCATACACTAATTCATACAGAGAAAAGCCATTGGTACCCCTCCATGTGATCGTATAAGCCCACAATGCCTCAAGAAGCTAGTCAGACCAATCATTTTTGTGTAATTGCACTGTTTTGGTAAGGATTGTCTCCAACACCTTATTGGTTGATTCCACTTGCCCATTGGCCCGTGGATGATACGAGGTGGACTTCCTGTGGGTAATCTGATATTTTTTCACAATTCCCTGCATAAGTTTAGACACAAATTGAGCACCTTGATCAGTAACTATTTATCTAGGTACTCCAAATCTCACAAAAATATCAGAGAAAATAAAGTCTACCACTTATTTTTTTCGTTGCTCTAGGTTGTTAGCGCTCGAATGCGCCACAAATGAAGAAGGCAAAACTCGAGGCAACATCAAACCAAGCTCGGCCACCGTAGCTAGCCCTTACGAGGACAGAGAGAGCTCTCTCCGGGTCAAACTCGATGAAAGATGTCCAATAGGATCCGAGATGACCTAAATGAAACACCGATATTGATTTTAGGCTAGTAAAGTGATATGAATAAGGTTTTTAATAAATGTTGGGTTTTAAAGGTTTGTGTGAGGCAAAGGCGACAAGAGCAGAGAGATTAAATAAAGAACGCAGATTATCTCCCCGAGGCAAGGTAAGCATGAAGTTTAGCAATTAAATTTAGATAAACGGAATGACAAGATTGTTGAGAAAGTCGACAAGGGCATAGAAGATGGATCCTTGCTCGAATGTAAGAAAACATTAACTATGAATACTTCCTCAAGACGAAAGCAAATAAATTGAATTTCGCCCTCTCACTTAGAAACATTCAATATTGAGATGGCGATTAATGAACTCGTGAACATAACGATGACATATGAAACAAAAGGAAAAACATTTGCTAAATTTCAAGCCACGAATCTCGTAAAAAAGAGCCGTATCTTCATTAAAATCTCGTCTAAATGCAGTACAATAAAACTACGTTTTCTCCTACACTAGCTCTCGAACCCCCTCCCCCCAAGTGATTTTACAATACATTAAATAAACTATGAGAAAGGCTAACTAATCGAAGTGAAAATAAGGGGCAGTTTACATCAATAATCATGAAAATAGGAAAACTCAGCTCTAAAAAGGAATAAATGTCGTATTTGTTTGTTGATGACCAATGAATTGGTAGAACACCGTGAGTCGAATTTTACTGAACACGCAATCGAAGACCCAAAATGGACTAACCAATTCGATTTGCTTTGTCGGGATAATTATCCGCACTTCTGCTTCGACTTTGATTGCCATGTTACATTTACCATTTGAAGATCTCTCGCTAGCCAATGATTAAGAGACAACTATGGAGCGCGGATCCATCCGGATTGTTAATCGAAGTCATTAAATAGGAATCGAATCCTATTTCACGTGATGAATATCTTCATTTCAAATTAGCTCCGCACGTTACATTTACCCTTTGAAAATCTCTCTGCAGCCAACAAAAAAACAAAGTGTGGATCCCATTCATTGTGACTAAAGACAAAAAATAGATTTCCGTTCTAATCTTCCGCATGATAGATGTCTTCATTTTAATTGTGGTCAGCCTTTGATCGTCAATTTTCCACTCTGTCATTTGAATAAAAACTAATTTTTATATAAAAATAGCTTTTGAATTTAGCGCAACGACAACTATTACCTGCGGATACTTGTAGAAGCATATAGGGAAAGGATAAGAAATCCCCAAGATTGATCTCATCACCGCCTCCGCATTGGTCGACGTAACGGATTTGTATTCAAAAGGTGATTGTAATTTTTACGGAATCCCGCCATCATGCTAACAAATGGAGTCGGCCCACTACAACGTATGAATCTTCATTACGATGCCCAGAAGTATGCATGCGTTACGTTTTTTATTTCAAAAAATTCCATGGCCGAAGCTTGATTCCCGAAACGTCGAATAACCGGGTTGCGCCTCTCGTAAAGAGTTTGTTGAAAGACCTTCCATATTTCCCCCATCGCCAACAAGTAAGATACACAAAGCAGCAGGATTAAATATAGGGTGTACACTTTCCATTAGTTATATTGTAAGCCACATTGGAATAACGATAAGATCTCTCGTAGGCATGAACATGATCAGTAAAACAATATCAACCTTGTATTTCACAAACCATGATTCAAATTGAACTCGCATAGCCTCTCCTTCCATGTAGGCATCATAGTAGCTGTTTGAAGCGCGGTCGGAGACGATCTAAAAACGAAACGGGCGCTCAACACATCTTTTCCGAACTCGTCGCAGTGGGTCGCTTTTTTTCCCAAGTGGGTCGCTTTTGCTGCAAGTGGGTCTCACGCGTTATAATTTGCTACTGGAGAAAACGCCTTGTGTGGGTCGCTTTGCTCAAGTGGGTCTCGCGCAACCCAAACTCGTCAACACTTCGCAATTTGAACCATACATAAGAGCAACGAGAACGATGAACAATGCAACAAGATCCATTTGCGAGTGTTGCCTTTTTATTTGAAAATATATCTCGACGATCAAAACAATAATCGATGATTTAATCCATTCAGTCGAAAATGTATAAAAAAAACAACTCTACTTCGAATTTTGAAAGACTATTAAACCAATGAAATGGGAAAGCACTTTAGTGAACAATTGATGAACCATAATCATTATAATCAGCCTTGGTAATCCACATCGCATTGAAAAATGCTCATAGATGCCATGATATAGTAAATGCGAGAGCCATAGATGATGCTTTTCAACGAGCTAAATGCGAAGCACCGAGACCCCATATATAATGAGACCATCCACAGAGAGGTAAGTAACCTTTCTACGAGAGATGTGAGTAACTCGAGATGCCGAGACACCGTGGGAGACCGTGACACCAACTACCAACAATCGAGATCTCCCTCAGGGCGCTCTCTCCATGAATTTCAAGTTCCGCCTTATTACGATCTTTTCCGTTCTGGGGAATATAGATGCGATATGCCTTCGCATTTTCGCTATATCCCACAAGGTATCCCTTTCTCTGCGCTTGATCTAATTTCTTCCTCTTCTCATCGAGTACGTGGCAATAAGCTATATCGCAAATATCCCGAAGTGGCTCACCTCGGGATTGTTGCTAGTGAAAAACAATGATCGGGGAGTAACCTTACCCAATGCTCTGAGTGAGGCACCTATCTCGCACATATACTTGCTATATTGCAAGCTTTAGCCCACGTAAATTTGGGCATGTCTTGATCATACAAGCATCACCTTTCGTAGCCTTCCACAATGGTCCTATTCTTTCTTCTCAACTCCATTTTGCTCGAATTGTATGGAGTTGTCCGTTCTCTCTGATGCCTTCCTTTACGTAAATCTTGTGAATTCTTTATCAATATATTCTCTACCATTATCTAATCGCAATTTCTTGATCCGTCAAGTTAAATTTTCTACCAAAGCCTTGAATTCTTTGAATATCTCAAAGACCTCATCTTTGGTCTTTAGAAAAGTAGATCCATGTCTTTCGGGGAATAGTCGTCAATAAAGGTGACAAAATACTTTGCACCACTGAGAGCATTCGTGGACATTGGTCCGTAGATGTTCGAGTGTATCAAATCCAACACTCTTAGCCCTACGCTGTTTCTTGGAAATGTTGCCTTGGAATATTTCTAGTACGCACCCTCCCCGCAAACATCATCTTTCCTTGTGCTAAGTTACGGAGCTCCCATGACGACTCTTCTTGAGGATCTTCAAGGCTCCATGATGTAGATGCCCCATTCTTCTGTGCCATAATTCATTCAAATCCCTTTCATCCGTATTGCCTATCGGTTGCCATAGGGAGACTCTGGGTGCCGTAACTTATATAGTTTATGGCTCCTTACTCCAATTTGTGCCTTCCTTTTCCAACTAGGGTGTTTGAGATACGATTTGTTGCCAATAAAGTATACATCTAAACCCTTGTTCCGAAGTTGAGACACCAAGAGCAAGTTCATCCCTAATCTCGATACATGTAGTACATTGATGGCCTGAAGCATTGTTACGACTTCTATTTGAAATATTATGGTTCCTCTTTCCAACAAGGGTACACTTGGCCTTGTTTCCCATAGTGATTCGAAAAATCATCCGCTCTTCTCGGTAGCTCGAGAAGCATTCTCAAACTCTCGTCATGTGAGCAGATGCTCCATTGTCAACATACCGGACCCCCTGTCGAGGTCGTGCACTCGACACACAAGTGAAATCCTCTTCTGAGTCTAGATGCCAAAAGCCCGAAATGTCATGATCCCTCTATTTCTCCATGTGTTCTAAAGGACACGTGAAACCTTCCGAGCCGATGTTGTACTCGGATCTAAGTTCCATTGCGAGAACCTCCTCTTTTGTCTCTCGTCTTTTTGCTTTGAGACCATGTGAAATTTTCAATCCAAAAATACTATCACAGTGATTGATTTATTTCGCCTACTTATTTATGCTAAGTTATTTACGGATACTTCAATAAATTCTTAAAATACCCCTAGCCACAAACCCGGCATTGAACTTCTCTATGTTGCCATACGCAACATACTTGATCTTGTAGATCCATCTTGATCCTACAACCGATCCCGTTCCGAGGTCCAGGGACTACTTCCACATCATTTGTCATGATGGAGTTGTACTCCTCCACCACAGTCGTCTCACCACACTCGATGTTGAGTTGCCCTCTCGAAAACCAGAGGGTTCTCCAACCTCGTGCTACCGTGTGCCTCGTACATGTTTGGTTGCTCGTGTACCCTCTTATCATTTCTAGGGGCTCCAATAAATTCATCTCGCATCCCTCGTAGTCCTGTTCGAGTTATACGTACGTCCTCCACTATCGGTGGGTGGATTTACTTGCTCTCCTTCTCTGTGCTTCTTCGGAAGAACTTTCCTCAGTAATCCTTGCTGCCGTGAGAGGCACTAGAGCCATCTTCCGTAGGTCGTTGTGGTTGTACTAGCGGATCCTCCTCAAACCGCGTATTCGCAGCTCATTTCCCGAGATCTCCTCGAAGGCTCTCTCTTCCATGAATTTCACATCTCGCCTACTACGATCTTCATGTTCTCAGGGAATATAGATGCGATATGCCTTCGCATTTTCGCTATATCCCACAAGGTATCCCTTCTCCGCAGTATCGATCTAATTTCTTCTCTTCTCATTGGGTATGTGGCAATACACTATACGCTGTCAAATATCCCCGAAGTGTCTCACCTCAGGGGCTTGTCAGCTGGTGAACACACCCTCGGGAGTAACCTTACCCAATGCTCTATGAGGCACAAGCTTCGACCCACGTGAAATTTGGGCATGTCTTGATCATACAAAGATCGCTCCTCGCAGCTTCCACAATGGTCCTATTCTTTCCTTCACGCAACTCCATTCCGCTTCGAATTGTATGGAGCTGTCCATTCTCTCTTGATGCCTTCCTTTGCATAGAATCTTCCGAAGTCTTTATCAATATATTCTCCACCATTATCTAATCGCAATTTCTTGATCCGTTTTTCCGTTAAAGTTTCTACCAAAGCCTTGAATTCTTTGAATATCCCAAAGACCTCATCTTCGTGTCTTTAGAAAGTAGATCCATGTCTTTCGAGAATGGTCATCAATAAAGGTGACAAAATACTTTGCACCATCGAGAGCACTCGTGGACATTGGTCCGCAGAGATGTCTAAGTGTATCAAATCCAACACACTCTTGGCCCTATTTCTACTTCTTGGAAATTTTGCCTTGGAATACTTCCCTAGTGCGCACCCCCCTACAAAAATCGTCTTTCCTTGTGCTAAGTTCTAGAGCTCCCATGACAATATTCTTGAGGATCTTCAAGGCTCCATGATGTAGATGCCCCATTCTTTTGTGCCATAATTCATTCAAATCCATTTCATTTGTATCGCCTATCAATGCCCTTAGGAGACCCGAGTTGTAACTTATACAGCTTTATGGCTCCTTACTCCAATTAGTGCCTTCCTTCTCCAACTAGGGTGTTTGAGATACACTTTTTGTTGCCAATAAAGTATACATCTAAACCCTTGTTCGTAAGTTGAGACACCAAGAGCAAGTTCATCCCCAATCTCGATACATGCAAGTACATTAATGGCCCGAAACTTGTTACCAGCTTCTATTTGAAATATTATGGTTCCTCTTCCACGAGGTACACTTGGCCTTGTTTCTCATAGTGATCCGAAAATTCATCCTGCTTCTTCACGGTAGCTCTAGAAGCATTCTCGAACTCCCGTCATGTGAGTAGATGCTCCACCCGTCAATATACCGGACCCATGGAGAGGTCGTGCTTGACACACAGCGAAATCTCTTCTAGTCCGGATGCCCCGGAACTAAAAATGTCATGATCCTCATCACGTTTCTCCATGTGTTCTCGGAGGACTGCCGTGAACCCTTCCGAGTTGATGTTGTATCGGATCTTAGTTCCATTGCAGTAACCTCCTCTTCTGTCTCTTGTCTTTTTCTCCGAGACCATGTCAAATTTTCAATCTTAAATACTACTACAATGATTGATTTATTTCGCCGTAGCCAAACATCTACGGCTCGCAGCTTATAGAAATGAGGTATGGGACCTAATGGAGAACTTCTTCTGGCTTTTTAACATACGGTTCATGCCGAGGGACCGTAATCGGATGGCCGACTCGCTCACCGCCGCAGCGATCACTGCCCGCCACGTAATCCTCTCGCTCGTGTATGAGGTTGAGGTGCGATACTCGCCCCTCCATCCCAGTATAATGTGAAGACGGGCAAGTCTTCGAGGACGAAGAACAACTTAGAGTGCTTCATGGATATGGTTGGTGAATTCTCCAATTTGATGATTGATGGAGTGAAGAAGAGCCCAATGATCAACCACTGGGACCAAGTGGGAGGAGACATTGCCCGGACATCGTGTGTTGCAACTAAAGGGGAAACGTCATTCCCAGGCTTCATGCCCTTGAAAGGGTCAGTTTGATAAAAAATGACATCTCGATCAACTCTAGTAAGATGACCTAGGATGAACATGTAAATGATATAAATATTGGGATCAGGAGGAAGACCCAAAGGTGGTAAAGTTGTCGAGGGAGTTCTCGAGGAATATCAAGACAAATACATCCGATCTGTTCCAAGCATATAAAGATGTCTTTGCTATTGGTCATACCGAGATTTGAAGACTTTCGGCATTGATGTCATAGAGCACAAAATACATCTCAAAGTGCACGCCAAGCCTCGTAAGCGAAACCGCGAGGCAAATCAATCCATTAAGAAAGAGATCAAAAAGTTGCTACGAGCTAAAAATCATTGTTCCTTTGAGATATTCGAGTGGTGTCAACTTGGTCCCGATAAGGAAGAAGAATGGAGAAATAAGATTGTGCGTGGACTCGAAATCTCAACAGTCCTCACTCAAAGACAATTACCCTCTCCTCGAAGATGGACTATATTTTACAAAATGTGGTGGGATCCTCCCGAATGTCTATGATGGATGGCTTCTTTGGATATAATCAAGTGGCGGTCCTCCCCCGAAGATCAAGAAAACGACATTCACCACGAGCATGGGGGACCTTCATGTATGCCCGAATGCCGTTCGATTTAATCAATGTTGGTGCCACCCTTCAACGTGCAATGGATATTGCTTTCGTAGGAGAGCAAGATAAGTTCGTAGTGATTTATCTAGACGATTTCACTCGTGTTCTCAAAGAGTGATGTTGAGCATATTGAATATCTTCGTCGAACCTTCGAGAAGTGCCGTAGGTACGATCTGTCGTTGAACCCCCAAAAGTCCATGTTCGCCTAGAGGAAGGAAAGCCACTCGGGGCATATAGTAACGAGGGAGTGAAAAAATGACTCGAAAAGGGTAGAAGTGATCAATCGGCATTTCCCTCTCGCGGAATAAAAAGGGAAATCCAAGTATTCTTGGGGGAGAATAAATTTCACGAGAAGGTTCATTCCCAATTATGTCGAGATTGTCCCGACTATTATTGAGATGCTCAAGAAAAATAGCGAAGTAAAATGGACTCTCAATCATGGGCCTCTTTTGACGGAATCAACAGAGTTTACGTGAAGCTCCAATACTAGCAAGCCCTAATTATAGCAAGCCCTTTCATGATCTTCTCTTTCGCCTCCCCCTCTACAGGTAGGGCCCGCAAAGGGTCGTTACGGAAAGAACAAAGACGGGCATGAACAGACTTTATCGCATTTTTTCAACTGCGGTCCCTGCGAGACGCGGAATTAAAGTATAATATTTCGGAAAAGCGTGCCTATGCTCCCCGGTCAAATCGCTAAAGGCTTTTCGTATATATGTATCATGGTCGGCTATAATCGCTCATGCCTCGTCAGACAGCAGACGAAAGAGACATTCTAATACGAGGGAAACGAAGTGAAGGGAAGAGGGGGCAAGTGGATTGCCAAGATCCGGGAATATAAATTGGAGATCAAACTCACTAAGCTCATTAAAGGACAGGGGGTTGGCTAAAATCTTAATCGTAATCCATTTCGCTGTGCCTTGGGTATAAATCTATCCATGGAAGGGGGAAGGTACTCGGAAGGTAAGAAAGCGACACTGGAATAGAAAACTCTCAACACAAAAAACGCATGTAAAAATACCTTTTGTCCGCATGGTATAAGGACGTGGTGGAATACCTTCTTACTCGAGGTGTCCTCCCGGTTCGACAAGCCTAAGAATCGTGCCATGAAGTTGAGGTCGCGAGAAGTACACTATGGCGAATGGACATTTGTAATGGAGGGATCCGTCGGAATTTCCGCTACTATGTCTAACGAGACGAGAGGTGGAAGAGGTGATGGCCGAATTTCATGAAGGTATATGCGACGGACATTATAGTCAGCGTATCTACGGCTCACAAAAACTCTGAGAGCAAGTTTTTTTCAGCCACGGTTGTTTGGAGATGTACATGCTCGTGTCCGAGCATGTGAAAAATGCCGGACTTTTCTGAAAAACAAAAATTTGCGCCACTACCATTAATCTTGATACATGTTGAAGAGTCGTTCGTACAATGGGGCATCGATTTTATCTGGGGGAGATCCACCCGACCTCCACTTACCAACACCATTGATTCTCACCGCCACCGACTACTTCACCCAAGTGGGTCGAAGTTGTGCCCAAGAAATACACGTATGGGGTGGTGATTAAATTTATGGAGGAAAAATATAATGGCTAGGGTTTGGAGTGCCCTACCTAAAATCATCACTAATAACAACCGAGTCTTTAAGTCTCGCCAAGTTTGTAAACTTTTGTCAACGCATAATATCACTCCGGGGACACTCCACGGCTTATTATCCGCGAGGAGACGGGTTGGTCGAGTCGTCCAACAAGACTTTGGTAAGAATTCTAAAAAGACCATAAGTGAGAATCAAAAGAATTGGGACTCCTAAGCTCAAATTTGCACTGGGCAAATCGCATTACCACAAAAAGATCCACCGAAAAGTCCCCTTACGAGAAATTGTGTATGGTCAAGCGGCGGTCTTCCCCCATTCAATTTTGCTTTACCTATGGCCAAATTTTTTAAAATAGTGAAGAGGAACCAAATGACCTCGTCAAGAGGATGAATCACTGGTAGAACTAGATGAAACACAAACTCGGTAAACATCGAAAGTTGGGCGACTATCAAGAAAAGATGAAGTGCCTATTTGACCAACGAGCAAAAGATAAGGAGATACAAGCAAGGGAGCTAGTGTTGCGATGGGACGTTAGACGGGCGGACAAAGGTAAACACAGTAAAGTTTATCCACTCGGTTCGGACCTTTCAAGGTAGCGAAGTCGAGAGCAACAACACCTTCATATTGGAAAATTTGTAAGGGGACTCGATTGAAATGCCGCGTGAACGGCAATTCCTCAAGCCCCTACTTTGTATATATCCTTCACACTATACATATATCATCTTTCATTTTCGCATGCATTTACATTTCACTCTTTCCGAAAAGTACTTGAAAGCCTTTTGAATTGCCCCCGAGTATATTAACAAGTGCCCACAGCAAACGAAGTAAAGGGTTCTCGACACCCCCGAGAACGAGCGTGTCGTCCCCAAGAGGAGGCAATGTTGGCTTGTGATCTCACCGTAAAAGAAAAAGGCGCGATGCATACAGAAACGCGAGTTCAAAAGACCGAGAACAGGCAAAGCTAACGGAGGAGCTTACGAAAACAAGCTCGGTGGTTTGGTGGGCGGATGGGATGAATAAGGAAGCCGACATCGATTACTCTCAAAGGCATCGCAAACATGAGCTCATGGCAAAGCCATCCGCAAAATACCGACGACCTATGGTCGTTCAAAGTCGCATCCGAAGGAAGCAAAGGTGGTCGTAGCCAACCCCCCCCGGAGGAGGTGACGCGCGGCCCTCCTCGCAGCCCAATCGGGAGCGCTTTCACGTGGGGGAGGGAGAGGAAAAGGGACAAAGGCCTCGCGTCACCCGATCGAAAGATCAAAGGGGCCCATCGAGCTAAACGACTGGCAGTGGGCATGTTTTATGGTAAGGTAAGTCCCGTAGGGGTACAAAGGCCGGTACCCTGCTGTCACGTGCACGTGGCCCCCACCTACCCGACCGCATGTCAACCAACCACCATGTGCCACGTGTCCCATTGTCGGCGTCCTCATGACGCCACGCCCTACATGTGTCACCCCGCCTCGAGTAATCAATAAAACCATATTTACATAGCGATTTTTTACTCTTGTTTCGTGTGAATTTATTGGTTATTTACCCGGTATTTTTCGCTTCCGTCGAGCGGGTAAAACTCGATTAGTGGTCGTTTACTTTTCACTCTCGCGTCGCTACCTCTACCTGCTACTTTTTCGGTATTTGGTCGTGTCCCTTTCGTCGTTTTCCCTTTTTATCGTTTATTCAAATTATCGTGGATCAAATTATCATGGAATGAAGATGTGTTTAGGGGTCGTTGAGTCGAGGGATCGTATTACCAAATTGCCCCGAAACAACCCATCCATTCCCGCAGTTTATTGTCCGGCTTTGGGAGGCTCGCATCAAGTGTAAGGACATCTTCCTTTCCGGCACGAAGGGACCAAGATTCTTGAGATTACCCCAACTTATTAGAAAAGCCCCTATGTTATCCTCCCGCCCGTGACTGTGTCGAGTTCACCGAGTTACTCTCTCTTGCCATTTCTCGAATCGACTTGAGAAACAAAGTGGTTTCCCCCGATCTCATCTCCGACTCACGCCTATTAGCTTTCCCGCACACGAGTCTATTCCGCTCGTCATCATTCCAAAAACACCATACGACCCTATTTTAGCGGTCATGTCGGGGAATGTTGGGGGTTAGAAGATGCCGAGATGGTGACTAAGGCAAGTTTAGGGTTTCTATGGCTCGTGATGCGTGTCGAGATCCTTTTGGATATCCCCACCTTTCGGCTCTCGCCCATCAAAGCCTGGGTTCCAAGACATGTCTTCTTCTCGCTTCTTTCAACATCGTGCTCCCTCGTTTTCTACTTATTCCTATTTGAGCATGCGAGATAAGTTTGAAGGTCTGAGCTCGAATAGGTTCTCTAGGAGAAACGCTAAACCCAAGTACGTTTCGAAAGTGGACCGCAGCGCTCGCCAACATCCGCAGAGGAAGGGTATGCGAAAATCGTTACCGATTTCATGTCCATAGCCTATGCTATCATACACGACGACTCCCCTGCCCGGATTTTCCCACCGAGAAAAAGGATTGGCTCGCTCGGCCTGGGACGAAACGAGTTGCACGGTGTGATTGGTACATGTTCGAAGACCACACCGAGACCGTGGGTCTATGGTGCTCAAGTACCTCCTTATCACCCGCCGATCCTACGTCCATGAGGATTTTCGCCCTCAAGTTCATCCGTCATGTCTTAAGTGCCGACCAAGCCCACTTCGTGCCCGAAAAAGGGATACATCTTCAAACTCCCAAACTCGTAGGCCCTCTCACAATTAATTCAAGGCATGCCCTCTCCACCGTGGAAAGGATGTTGCGGGAGATGAATTTCTAGGGAGATGTCCGGCACTATGATCCTAAGGGGTTCCTCACACGCACGAAGAAGAAGATTAAATCAACAACATATGCGCATGAACCTAGGCCTCTTATTGAATGGAAAGCTAACTTTGATACGTGGCCTTTGGATACACAAATGGAGGCCGAATCCTCGATCAGCTAAAGGAAAAAGGAAACAATGTACTTGTTGAGGCGGAAAGCGTGAACAGTGAGATCCCCCGGGTATTCAAGGGGTTCATGGAGGAGGATGAAGAAAGACACCCCGATAAAAAAAGCGAGATAATTGAAGGGTCGGAGGACCAAGACACCAAATTATCCGACAACGAGGCCCCCCGGATCGAGAGGTCCCGACAAAGACAAACCGGGCTTCCTACTTTCCTTTGATTCTACTCGTCCCTCGACCCCCCTCGCAGCTTTCACGGTGGTCACATTGGGCAAATATGATGCAAAGGCGCAGTTGAAACCAAGAACAAGTCCCGCGAGAAAGAGGTCAGAGGGCACGAACTTTTCTTCGTTCGTAGATAAATGTCATACTGTGCTCTCCTCGACTCCCGGATATGGATAAAGAGAAACTCATATTGGCCATCCAAAGCATTCAAACATGGATCCCATACCTCGGGATCCCAATATAGAGCTCGGAAAATAATTCTAAATACGGGCTCCATTCCCCTGCCGAATAAGTTAGATTTGCACCGGTGTATCGGGGACATGCTACGGATTGGAGGTAGTAAAACATACAGCTACCTACGAGAGGACCGAAAGGAAATTGACTCAAATGAAGGCCACCCAACAAAGGGGAAAGGGCTAGCGCTAAAGGCTTCGTTGCCGCTCGGCCCAGAGAAGCTACGAAGAAAATTGATAAGAGGGAAGGGGAGTTGACTCCAATTCGACATTGCAGTCCCTTCTCACCAAATCAGATTTGGAGGTACAAGAATCGAGGCGAAAAATTTGAATATCCCTTTGTTCCGATCATATTCACACCGAGGAACTTGACCAAGTGGAAAAGGAAAAAAACGATTAACTCGCCGATTCCCTCGCTCAAAGGGAGAAGAGATTGCTCAAAAAGGATAAGGGAAATCGATGGGCTAAATAAGAGGGTTGTCGAGCTACAACTTAAGTCGGGTGAGCATACATGTGTGGTTCCCCTGTACCGTAAGATCCGCGGAGCGCTCGAGAGCGACTAACTAAGGCTCGGCACTATGATCCTAAGGGGTTCCTCACACGCACACGCACTACGCGCCGCTCTCAGACGAGGCCAAGGCCGCATATGCGAGAGAATCAAAAGACGGTTTTATCCTCGCAGAAAGAGGTGAGAGAACCTGCGCAAGGGAAGCTTTAGGGACATGAGAAGTCTCATCAAAGACTTGAAAGAACAATGCTTAAAAGGCAACATGTCATTGGTAGAAGCAAGGCAAATGATCCGGGGAGAGATCACGAGCAGGTCAAGCAACGATTGGGAGCTCTCTCACGCCGACCAATGACAAGAAGAGTGCTATTTGGGAGTATAAAGCACGAAATGGAGGTCTGCCGTAGTGGAAGGAGAGGAGAAGGCAGCAACGGACCCGAAAGTATGTCGAGTATCTCAACAAACTTCTTGTAATATTCCCTAATTTTACGCATGACAGAAATTTGGAATATTCTATTTTGTTTATTTTTCCACCTATAGTTTGTAATTAAATAAAAAGTGAGTAAAGAGGGTCTAAACTCACTTAAATGAAATAAGACATCCACCTAGTTGCACAACGTTGTAACTTAAGTGGGAGTCAAGGGGGGACCCAACACCACGTGGAGGAAGGGGCCTATGTACACTCTAGAAGTTTCTCCAAGCTTCTGCGCAGATAAGGATGAGAATGTGGATAAGGATGAGGATGTGGAGGAGAGAGAGAGGCTACATTTGGTTTTGGAGGGAAACCAACACTATAAAAGATGGAGGAGCCTCCTCATTTGGGATATGTTTTAGATGCTTGGATATTTGGATTATTGATTATTGAGTGAGACATATTGTCTTCTCTGGCACGCTGGCTGTTTAGCCCGTCTGCTGCACTGTTTAGTGCACCGAGTGTCTCCGTGCGGAGATCTCACCCTTAGCCTTGGGGGACTTCGAGTGCCTACTCGGGCAAGGTTATTTTCTTAGCATCATCGTCCAGGACAACATTATTGCTGCAGCAACGTAATTCTGTGTTGTAGGGTGTTGCCGTGGTGACTTTACGACACCACCTCCTTCTCTTGTTTTTCAAAAGGAGAGTCTCTCTTTCCCTTTGGAGGATCAGATTGGGAGATTTTGGAGCTGATTTGCAGATCTTGGCATCAGGCCAACAGTTATTCTGCCCCTACTGCGTAGTCCCTTTTAGTATCTGCGTTATTCTTATGGTGCAGCTGCTGTGAGGGTTTGCTGGTTGATTTGTGGGGAAGATCTCAAGTGTAAGGATCAGCCTTCCACTTTGGAGATCTATTGGAGGAGGTCTACTTCAGTTGATCATCATATTCAGCGTTCTCTATTTGGTTTTAGTTTGGAGTTGCAGTAGCTGCCCAGCAACTCCGGCATTTTGGTCGTATTGTGTATTTCAGCCAATCCCTTGGAGGATTGAGATCTTATTGCTTATAAGGGTTAGAGCTTTGCTCCCCTATTGTATTTGAGCTATATATTGTCATATCTGTGTATTGGAGCAGCATTTTGTCTTAGACTGCATTTTTCATAGCCTGGGGTTTATGCAAAAATAGCAATGCTTTTTATGTTTATGTACATGTGTTGCGGAGGCTTGCATTTCTTCTCTTGAGAGGTTGTTTCCTCAAGATTTGTACTCTCTTCTGCTGCTATACATTATTATTGGCTATATATGCATCTTCTGTCTCACAGCTACTGCAGAAAACGCTGTAGGGTTTCTGGATTATTTTCTTGTCTTGCGGCACCTCTATCTTGAGGGGTTTTCTATATAAAATTGCTGTTTAAAATTGCTGAAAGCATATGCCTTGTACCCAAACTCATTCTATGATTATTCATAGTGTTATACATCATATTCCTTCAGAAAATATGCTGCCCTTGCTTCAGCAAATTCCTGCATACTCAAAGTCTTGGGAAATCAGGGTTTTTCTTGACTAGTCGGGAAGGAGGAACTGTTTAACATAGAAAAACACCTTTTTTTGAGCGGAAATTCGACATGGAAGTCCCTCTTGACCTATTCTAACATATTCCAGAACCTTGACCCGTCATTTTACGCAGATTTCCTTATTCACTCATTTTAGGGCCAAAATCCTCACTTTTCCCCACCTTTTTTCCCTTAAAAGCTGAGTAAAGGTTGATGCCGTTATTTCTTTCGGGCCTTCGAGCATTCTCGTATATATTATTATGTATCTAAAGCCATCATTAATCAAGAATGCGTTTTTCAGGCATGATCTGTTGAAAATTCCCTTCTGGGATATTACAGTGGTATCAAAGCATAGTTCTGGCTCAGCCTGTGGAGCTGGCTATCTATGGAAAATATGAGGATCACAATGCCTACATTCTTACCTGAAGTACCGAGGCAACATGGTCGTATACCTCTTGAAGATTATTTCAGAGAATGCAAGTCCATGGGGGAAGACTTAAAAGCAATTTTGCCCTTCAAAGATTATTGTCAGCTCAGAGAGGATGGAGTTTCTAGCATACAGAGTTCAGATTTGCAGCGTACTACTGGGAGATCACCTCTTCCCATGCATGAGGAATCCAATAGTCCCTGTGAGTCTAAGCCCAAGAAGACCGGAGCGGTGAAAAAGGATAGTTATTTCTTTTTCAGATCTAGAAAAGATACATCCACCTTTGAGGAGGTCAAGAAGAATGAAGAAAAAGAAGAGGAAGTACCATGTGCTTCCAATTCTAATCGAGAAGAAGAGATCACATCACCTCTTGAGGAGGCTTGTGGAAACACTGTCACACTTGTGGAGGAGCAACCACATGCATCGACAGTTGGGGCAGCCAACACTTTTGAGGATGGGACTCTTGTAGATCAAGGGTCAAATCTCATTGCTACTATAGAGCAGCCTGGTTGCACTGCGTTGTGCAACATGGAAACACTCAAGGAGGAATCGAACCATCATTCTCATGAGCCATTGTTGGATTGTACATTACATTGGAGGTTGGGGTTTGAAGCCTTGAAGATGGATGGTAGACATCTTGGAGTAAGAAATCTTTTCTCCCTTCAAGATGACACTTTCTCAATGAGCTCCTCTCAGCTCAAAGAGAAACTTCTACTTTCAGATCCAAGACCTCATTGGTTTTGGAAGACTATGGATGAGAGGGAGGTCTCAAGGAGAGATCTCACTGGAAATGCACTTCGACACACCATGGGGTGCAATGACTTTCTTCCCTTCTCACAAGAGCAGATAGAAGATGGAGGACATCTTCGGATGGATAACATCTCTCATGCTTGTGTTGGACATCCCTTGAGCCATACACATCATGATGGGAGGTTTTTGCCTACCACCTATTTGATTCTTGATAGGGTCTCATTGATCCTTGAGAAGTTTACATTTCAAAACCCTATGAAGTGCAAATTCAGAAATTTGATTTTGGAGGATGGTAACCCTCATTGGAGGAGTACCAAGATGTGGAGAAGAAGGAGGCATCCACAAGTGATTGAGTGGATGGGGTTGATGAGCAAGGAGCTAGGAGGCTACTTGCAGATCTATGATACCGGGCAGCAGGAGGCTTGGCTGCGCTGGTTACTCTTGAAAGAGTTTGGCCATCTCTTGGCAAACACTCTTCCTAAGAGTCGGAGGATGGAGGAAAGATGGTTGGATACTTGCATCATTGAGCAGCATAGAGTATGGATGCATGGTGTTGATATGATACTCATTATGTCTTCATCACATGAGTTGTATGATGGAGGTATGGGGAGGCAACACAATTTCTTGTTGCTTTGCTTGGGAGAGCAAGGGCAGATTTGCTCTCACACTTTGTATAATGTTGCAGGAGGAGGAGATGGCACTATCTCCTTGATCTTTGATGATGATGGGGAAGCACTTCATCTTGGGGAGTATTCCACATTTGTTGCAGCATTATTAGAGGAGTCTTTGACAAGGAGCATGTCAAAGAACAGAGTCTTGTATTGACAGGAGCTTATTTGCATGAGCTCACAGCGTTGTCACCTTGGAGTAGAACATTATGGATGAAGTGTGCGCAGCAGAGATATGGTGGATCTATAACCCATAGGTCCCAGGATCACTTCATATTTGTTGCACAAAGAGGAGGTAATGATGATAGAGACATCTATGGCATATTCTTCTTGACTTGGGTTTCCAAGCATGAGGAGGATTATCTTCTTGCAGCCCATGTACCATCTTACTTCCAGCATATGGTGAGGGATTTGTTTATACATTCATTGATTTGCACACTCGTGCCATTCCTATGCAGTGCATTACTTCACAAGAGGGCAAGCTTGTCATATTGCTCCATGAGTTTTATTGGGCCAATCTACATGATAGAGGTAGCCATCTCTTTTGTGGCCTTGGGCAAATGTTTTATCACCACATGTATGTTCATTTGATGCACTATATCATGTATCATATGAAGACATGCATGGTTAACATAAACATTTTGCCATGTACTCTTATCAAGCAGCAACTTGTAAAACTGCATTGTACTTGTTGGAGAAGCTGTTGGTACCTTCTTGCACCACATGAAACCTTCAGCATTTCCTTCATTTTGTTGTTGATCATGTCTCCATTTGCTGATCTTGATCAGATTTGTATGGGAGGCTTGATTATGAGGGAGACACATGAGCTAGACGTGTCTTTGAGTGGGAAGAATTCTTAGTTTTTTGGCACTACCTGTTCTAATGGGAGCATGGGAGGAGGCATGGCCACCGCTACTACATATGCGTTCTATCTTGAGGTGGGCCATGAGATTGATAGTCATCCATTGTACAGCCATGGGCAAGTGTTTGATCTTATGTTGATGTCATATTCAGCCATTTACTATCCATTAGTAGATGTGATGGATCTTGTACATTGCTTGCCATGTGATTTTCTGAAGTTGCAGTGGATGAGACTGCATTGTATCCTTGTGAGAGATTGTTTGCATCATGTATCATCATGTAAAACCTTCAGCAAACCTCTCATTCAGATGTTCCATGATGACCATGTCCTAGTCTTCATGGATGGTTTGTTTTGGGCCAGCTTGTTCTTCATTGTTGGAGGGACCTTCTCTGGAGGATTGTTCTTCACTTTGCCATTGGAGGGCAATGATATTGCAGCCCAGGATCAGCATACACTCTACACTTGTCATGAGTGGAGAGGAGGACAGCATGGGGTAAGCTATGATGCTTGCCAAGGTCATATTTTCAGCCCACCTTCATTACCGGAGCTTAAGGTGGAAGGAGATTTTCAGGAGTTACCTTGTCAAGAGGTGGCTCATTTTGTTTGGATGATTGCATGGGATCCGAAAGGATTGTTAATTGGCTGGTACCGGGAGAGATCGGTTTGGGATCCTGGCATTGAGAGATCCCTTCATATCAGGATGATGCAGAGTACAGGGGAGATTCAGTGGCGCATCTGGGACCCAGGCATATTTTGCAGTATCGGTGGAGAGTTGTTTAGGCAGTTGCTTGAGGGCAAGCAACATTTTGCCGGGGGGGACTGTAATATTCCTAATTTGCGACAGCAAATTGGAATATTCTATTTTGTTTATTTTTCCACCTATAGTTTGTAATTAAATAAAAAGTGAGTAAAGAGGGTCTAAACTCACTTAAATGAAATAAGACATCCACCTAGTTGCACAACGTTGTAACTTAAGTGGGAGTCAAGGGGGGACCCAACACCACGTGGAGGAAGGGGCTTATGTACACTCTAGAAGTTTCTCCAAGCTTCTGCGCAGATAAGGATGAGAATGTGGATAAGGATGAGGATGTGGAGGAGAGAGAGAGGCTACATTTGGTTTTGGAGGGAAACCAACACTATAAAATATGGAGGAGCCTCCTCATTTGGGATATGTTTTTTAGATGCTTGGATATTTGGATTATTGATTATTGAGTGAGACATATTGTCTTCTCTTTGGCACGCTGGCTGTTTAGCCCGTCTGCTGCACTGTTTAGTGCAACCGAGTGTCTCCGTGCGGAGATCTCACCCTTAGCCCCGGGGGACTTCGAGTGCCTGCTCGAGCAAGGTTATTTTCTTAGCATCATCCTCCAGGACAGCGTTATTGCTGCAGCGGCGTAATACTGTGTTGTAGGGTGTTGCCGTGGTGACTTTACGACACCACCTCCTTCTCTTGTTTTTCAGAGGGAGAGTCTCTCTTTCCTTTGGAGGATCAGATTGGGAGATATTGGAGCTGATTTGCGCATCTGCATCGTGCCACCGCTATTCCCGCCCCTATCGCGCGCTCCTTTTAGTATCTTGCGTTATTCTTATGATGCAGCTGCTGTGAGGGTGGTTTGCCGGCTGATTTGTGGGGAAGATCTCAAGTGTAAGGATCACCTTCCACTTGGAGATCTATCGGAGGAGGTCTACTTCGCCGATCATCATATTCACCTTCTCTATTTGGTTTCGCTTGGAGTTGCAATAAATTCGCCCGCAACTCCCAGATTTTGGTCGTATTAGGTATTTCACTCTAATCCCTTGAGGATTGAGATCTTATTCGTTTATAAGAGTTAGGAGCTTTGCTCTATTGTATTTGAGCTATATATCACATATCTATGTATTGGAGCAAAGATTTTTGTCTTAGACTGCATTTTTCATAGCCTCAGTTTATGCAGAAATAGCAATGCTTTTCATGTTTATGTACATGTGTTGTGGAGGCTTGCATTTCTTCTCTTGAGAGGTTGTTTCCTCAAGATTTGTACTCTCTTCTACTGCTATACATTATTATTGGCTATATATGCATCTTCTGTCTCACAGCTACTGCAGAAAACGCTGTAGGGTTTCTGGATTATTTTCTTGTCTTGCGGCACCTCTATCTTGAAGGGTTTTCTATATAAAACTGTTGTTTAACCTTGCTGAAAGCCTATTCCTTGTACTCAAACTCATTCTATGATTATTCATAGTGCTTTACATCTCATACCTTCAGAAAATACGCTGCCCTTGCTTCAGTAAAATTCTGCATACTCAAAGTCTTAGGAAATCAGGGTTTCTATTGACTAGTCGAGAAGGAGGAACTGTTTAACTAAGCAAAACGCCTTTGTTTGAGCTGAAATTCGACATGGAAGTCCCTCTTAACCTATTCTATCATATTCCAGAACCTTGAGCCGTCATTTTACGCAGATTTTCTGATCCACTCATTTTAGGGCCAAAATCCTCACTTTTCCCCACCTTTTTTCCCTTAAAGGTTGAGTAAAGGTTGCTGCTGTTATTTCTTTTGGTTTTTGAGCATTCTCAGATATATTATTATGTATCTAAAGCCATCACACCTGAAGAATGCATTTTTCAGGCATGATCTGCTGAAGAATCCATTTTGGAATATTACACTTCTATCTAAAGAATTGAGCACACAAAGAGTGGTAGACCGTTTCAGGACTATCATGGAGGTTAGTAAGATGATCGAGAAAGAGGAGGCACGCGTCAAAACATTGGGGTTTTTAGCGCTAGTGTCAAAGGGAGTGGAGAGATTCGATCAGGATGGCGCAAGTTGGTAGAAGATGGCCTCCCGCCATGCTAGGACCAGCAGTCAGGCGCATTGCTTCCCCTAACCACCTATGATCAGAAGATGTCAGAGATCAAGTGCAGGGCAGACATGACATTAGAGAAGACATCCCGGTTAAAGGCAGATACCTTAGTAACAGCACTATGGAAGGAATTCTTCCTCCTCGCTCAGGTCAAGAGATTCTTTAATGCTCGCTTGGATTATACAGAGCTCACACAACTGCAGTCCATGTTCGAATCCTTCACCACAGCACAGCTACCCAGGGCAGTCATCTGGAAAAAGTGTTATGAATACGTGAATCCTCTAGTTTCCTCTACTTCACAGTGACTGCCACCCCCGCCGCCTCGTCAGCATGGCTCCTCCACGTCTTCAATCCGATCACGCCACTCAGAAGGCTCGGGCACTCCTCGTCGTACCAACTAATGGACATCATGATCAGGTCCATGCAGCCTTTGTTTTTATTTTTGATTTTCAATTTCTATGTAATGTAAAATTGGGTGAAATCTCGATTTCACCCTACGCATTACCAATATTTTATGTTTCTGTTATGTTTTTGTTATAGTCTATGTCGGACAATACTGATTCGGATGCGATGCCGTTACACCGCATCATTTTTTGATTTAGATGGGAAACTGTAAGATCAGTAGAGAATATTTTGTTTAAGGAAATATCTGGCCACGTTGCCCATGTAACAGCTATAAAAGGCCAACTCATAGATGAAGTAAAGGTTTTGAATTCGCTGGAAGTTTGAAGTGCATAGTGTGTGTAGCGCATTTTGTAATTTTGAGTTTTTCTCTAAATGTATATCTGAAGAGTCGTTTTGAAGAAATAATATAACGACCGTTTGTCACAAGGATGGATTCCTACTGGACTTACGAACAATATGTATGCCTCATTTTGTGTTTGGTTTCATTTATCGCTCTGTTTCGTCATAATTTCTTTCCTGTCATCATGCGTTCGGAATGCGAGTTATCTATAGGTCATTTATGAATTTATCTTGAATGATACTCGTACAATAGTCTATAATATCACCTTAATTAGGCTTGGTGCATGATTTCTATTCCAAAATTCTTATCTCAACCGCTTTCTTCTGAAGTTTCTGAGGGGTGGATTCTTATGCCTTTGTAAGCCCACCTCACTCTAACTTACCATCCTAATTCTTTGTGGTCTCCATCTCAATTATCTTTAAGGATTGTTTGTTGGTTCCACATCCAGCCCTATTTGCAGCAAATCTAATTTCATTGCAGCCACAGGCCCGTTCTGGGTAAGCCTTTTCTCTCACAATAAAAGTTCACAGCTATTACTCTGCTCCCCTTGTTGTCCAGAACCACATATCAAACAATTCCATCAAGTTGTTATCCAGGAGGTCCCTTCCAAAGATCATAAATAAAACCTAGATGACCTCCTGCTTTTAAGATGTCCTAGGCACTAGTCTCCTGCAACTCAAGACTATCTCTTATATAGTCTTTCTGTATAAGTGCCATCGGAGACTCAAGCTGTAACTTATACAATTTATGGATCCTTACTCCAATTTGTGCCTTCCTTTTCCAACTAGGGTGTTTGACATACATTTGTTGCCAATAAAGTATACATCTAAACCCTTGTTCTAAAGTTGAGACACTGAGAGAAAGTTCATCCCCAATCTCGATACATGCAGTACATTGATGGCCTGAAGCATGTTACCAGCCTCTGTTTGAAATATTATGGCTCCTCTTCCAACAGGGGTACACTTGGCCTTGTTTCCCATAGTGATCTAAAAATTCATCTGCTCTTCCTGGTAACTCAAGAAGCATTCTCGAACTCCCGTCATGTGAGCAGATGCTCCACTGTCAATATACTAGACCCCTGGAGAGGTCGTGCTTGACACACAAGCAAAATCCTCTTCTAGTCTGGATGCCAGAACTGAAATGTCATGATCCCTCTATTTCTCCATTTGTTATGGAGGACTGCATGAACCCTTCCGAGTTGATGTTGTATCGAATCTTAATTCCATTGCAGAACCTCCTCTTCTGTCTCTCATCTTTTGCTCTGAGACCATGTGAAATTTTCAATCTGAAATACTACTGCAATGATTGATTTATTTCGTCTACTTATTTATGATAAGTTATTTACAGATACTTCAGTAAATTCTTAAAATACCCCTTAGCCACAAACCTGGCTTTGAACTTCTCTATGCTACCATCTGCAGCATACTTGATCTTGTAGATCCATCTTGATCCTACAATCGATCTGTTCTGAGGTCTAGGGACTACTTCCCACACATCCGTTGTCATGATGGAGTTGTACTCCTCCACCATAGCATCTACCCACACCTGATGTTGAGTTGCCTCTCGAAAACTAGAGGGTTCTCCAACCTGTGCTACCAGTGCCTCGTACATGTCTGGTTGCCTGTGTACCCTCTTCTCTTTCTAGGGGCTCCAATAAATTCCTCTACATCCCTCAAAATCTGTTCGAGTTCTCTGCTCATCCTTCCACTGGTTGTGGGTGGATTTACCTGCTCTCCTTCTTGTACTTCTTCGGAAGAACTTTACTCAGAATCCTTGTGCCTCAGAGAGGCACTAGAGCCATCTTCTATAGGCCGTTGTGGCTGTACTAGTGGATCCTCCTCAAATTGCGTATCTGTAGCCATTTCCCAGGATCTCCTAAAGGCTCTCCATGAATTTCACGTCCCGTCTTACTACGATCTTCCTATTCTCACGAATTTAGATGCAATATGCCTTCGCATTTTCGCTATATCCCACAAGGAATCCCTTCTTTGTAGTCTGATCTAATTTCTTCCTCTTCTCATCAAGTACGTGGCAATACGCTATACTGCCAAATGTCTTGAAGTGGCTCACCTCATGCTTGCTGCCAGTGAACACACTCTTAGGAGTAACCTTACCCAATGCTCTATGAGGCACCTTGTTCTGCACATACACTACCATATTGCAAGCTTTAGCCCACAGAAATTTGGGCATGTCTTGATCATATAGCATCGCCCTCGCAGCTTCCACAATGGTCCTATTCTTTCTTTCTGCAACTCCATTCTACTCCGGATTGTATGGAGCTGTCCATTCCCTCTTGATGCCTTCCTTTGCACAGAATCTTGTGAAGTCTTTATCAATATATTCTCCACCATTATCTAATCGCAATTTCTTGATCCGTTTTCTAGTTAAATTTTCTACCAAAGCCTTGAATTCTTTGAATATCTCAAAGACCTCATCTTTGGTATTTAGAAAGTAGATCCATGTCTTCCGGGAATGGTCATCAATAAAGGTGACAAAATACTTTGCACCACTGAGAGCATTCGTAAACATTGGTTTGCAGATGTCTGAGTGTATCAAAGCCAACACACTCTTGGCCCTATTGCTGCTTCTTGGAAATGTTGCCTTGGAATACTTCCCTAGTACGCACCCCCTGTAGACATTGTCTTTCCTTGTGCTAAGTTCTGGAGCTCCCATGACAGTCTTCTTGAGGATCTACAAGGCTCCATGATGTAGATGCCCCATTCTTCTATGCCATAATTCATTCAAATCCCTTTCATCTGTACTACCTATTAGTGCCATAAAAGACTCAAGCTGTAACTTATACGTTTTATGGCTCCTTACTCTAATTTGTGCCTTCCTTGTCCTACTAGGGTGTTTGACATACACTTTGTTGCCAATAAAGTATACATCTAAACCCTTGTTCTGAAGTTGAGACACCGAGAGCAAGTTCATCCCCAATCTCGATACATGCAATACATTGATGGCCTGAAGCTTGTTACCAGATTTTGTTTGAATCCTCTTCCAATAGGGATACACTTGGCCTTGTTTCCCATAGTGATCTGAAAATTCATCTGCTTTTCCTAGTAGCTCGAGAAGCATTCTCGAACTCCTGTCATGTGAGCAGATGCTCCATTGTCAATATACCAGACCTCTGGAGAGGTCGTGCTTGACACACAAGTGAAATCCTCTTCTAGTCTAGATGCCAAAACTGAAATATCATGATCCCTTTGTTTCTCCATGTGTTCTGGAGGACTGCGTGAACCCTTCCGAGCTGATGTTGTATCGGATCTTACTTCCATTGCAGAACCTCCTCTTCTGTCTCTCGTCTTTTTCTTTGAGACCATGTGAAATTTTCAATTTGAAATACTATTGCAATGATTGATTTATTTCTCCTACTTATTTATGATAAGTTATTTACAGATACTTCAGTAAATTCTTAAAATAAACACAATTGCAGTATTCACTTAATCAAAAGCAGAAGAACAAATAGAACACATATAACACAATAGAAACAATCACATGAACACAGTTATATTTGGACAATTGGCCCCCAAAAACTCAATGTGGGAAAACCGGTGTAGCAAATGAGGGTTTATATTATTCTTCAGCAGTAGAAATCATTTACAGAAAATATGACGAGCAGATGTCTAACATACCCCTGAGATCATTTTTCTGAACCCTTGGAAAAATTTCTTACACACTGGAGGTACCCTTCCTCCCTCCGCGTCACTCTACGTGGCCCTCTGCGTAGTCACTATGTTGGACTGCGTCACTCTGCATGGAGGTCTAGTGTTGTTGCTCAGCGCTGCCCCCTCTGCGTCCTCCTTCTGCCTTCTTTTCCTCTGCTGACTTCCCCTTCCTCCTTCTACGTCTGCAACTCCGCCTCTACAACCTCATCCTCTGAAATCGAATTCTCTTACTTCAAAATCAATTTCCTTCGGGTACTGAGAGTGTGCCCGGCTTGCTTTCCAAATGACCCTCAAGCCTCCTCCTATAGTCTTCTCGTTGATGAATCAACGGCCTAGATTAGATCTCTAATCAATGGCTCAAATTAAAAGATGACTTGATCTTCGTTTTCTAGAAGATTCACACTCTGCTTTATTAATACCCTTTAATTATTTAATTTCCTTAAGTTTAGACATAGGGATCACTTTAAAATAATTAATTATTTTAATAAAGCATGATCCAATTGGAATTTCCAGAAACAATTTCTGGGATTTCTAGAATACTAATGTTCAAGCCTCTTCCCAAAATATGAGACTTGGAACACTTTCCAATGCTACAAAATCAACAAATTCAGCACAGAGCAGTGTACTGGTGGGACACAGTTTTTTGCTGCAGCAGTTGCTGGTGCAGAAAGCGTCAAAAGAAGGAAGAAGAAGCATACTGAGAGAATTCTAACCTCGAAGAATTTCTTGCCCAAGAAATTATGATTTCTCGTGCAAGAGAAGCAGAAATTGAGTTTTATTTGGCTTGCTCCAGCAGGGAGTGCGTAGAGCCAGCTGCGAAGAGGGTAAGAGGCAGCAGTTCGACATTTGGTTGGGTGTGATGGAAGCCACTGAGTTGCGTGATCAGGATCGAATGGAAGGTGCCTCCAACTATATAATCTGGAAGGCAAGCATCTCCTTCCTTTTGGATGAGCATGATCTCAAGACCTTCATTAACAATGTGGTAGTTGTCCCCGCAAATCCGGATCCATTGAATGCCTACAGGAAAGATAGGGCTAAAGCTAAGAGATTGATCCTCGATGGAGTGAGGGATCATATAGTTTCGCACATTTCTGGCAAAGGGACTGCCAAGGAGATATGGGACGCATTGGCTACGCTATACCAGGGGTCTTCCGAGTACCAAAAGATGTTCATGGAGGAGAAGATGCAATCTACGAGGATGCATAAGGGAGAACGCATAGATCCGCTCCTATCGAAGCTTCAGGATGTTCGATACCAGCTGGAAGATGTAGGGTCAGGACCTCAAACCACAAAGATGGTTAGACTAGCCCTGAATTTTGTTTCCAAAGAGTGGCAATTCTTTTTCCAGGGTATCCTGGGCAGAGAGAAGTTTCCAGATTGGGAAGGGATGTGGGCAGGTCTTCAGCAGGAAGAGATGAGGAGAGACTTAGTAAAGTGCAAGCTTGATGGTAGCAACAACAGTGGAACGAAGCCCAAGGAGGAGGAGGAGAATGCAACCTTTGCATCAAAGGGGCAGCGAAGGCAGAAGAATGTCGTCTCAAATATCAAGTGCTTCCAGTGTGGTGAATTTGGTCACTATGCTACGCAGTGTCTTCTCAAGAAGAAGGACAAGGATGAGAAACATAATCTGCAGGCTGCAACCGCAAGGATCGAGGAGGAAGAGCTTGCTATGATTGCCCACATATCTCCAGGGGAGAATTGGGGTGATCTAGAACTATAGTTTGAAAGAGTTGTAGTTGGGCAAGATCCTTGAGGATTCCACCTCTTGGATCAATACCTTGCTATGGGAGCCCTCATCAGAAGTAGCAAGATGCACCAGTGTCAGTTGGTGCAGAGGAGTGTCGGAGTGACAGTGCAGTGGCTAGAGAGCGCTAGAGTCTGGGCAGCGCAGAGCAGAGTTAGCACAGTGCAGATGACACAGAGCAGAGTCAGCAGCAGCGCAGAAGCTTCAAAGGGTCAGCATAGAGACTAGCAGCAGTCGGATCTTCAGCATCATATGCATCATGTTGAACACATAGTTCAGTATTTTGGATGTTTTTCTGCTGCAACAACAGCAAAGTTGCAGTGTAGATGCGTTTGGCATTAGCATGTAGGGTTAGCAGCGGCACAGATGCAGCAATGCAGTAGTTGGTGGACAGCAGTGTCTGACATCAGCAGCGCAAAGGGAGATGTTACAGAGTCAGTGTGATGCTTCAGCAAGATGCATTACTAGAGCACATTCCTCGCTAAGAGGAAGTGTTGATTTCTGGTACCATCGGATGTGCTCTAAGTCTCAAATTTTGCAGGGAGGTTTGGACACATGTATTCCAAAATACCCAGAAAACGTTTTGGGAAATTCCACCCGAATGGGGTTTTATTAAAATAATTAATTATTTTTAATGGAAGCCTAAGTCTAAACTTTGGGAATTAAAATAATTAAAGTATATTAATAAAAATGGATGTGAAACTTCTAGAAAAAGACAAAGATCAAGTCAAGTTAATCTTAGCCCTTGATTATGTTTTAATCTGGGCCGTTGATTTCTCAACAAGAAGGTTATAAGAGAAGGCTTGATGGTGTGAAAATTTCAAATCTGAAATACTACTGCAGTTACTGATTTATTTCTCCTAATTATTTTTCAAATAAGTTATTTACAATAAACCCTTCAATAAATTTCGAAATAAATTCTATTGCAGTTATCGCACAAGTACATATAGAGAAAAGAACAGTGAAATACAAACACAAGAATCAATCACATTGACACGGTTATTTTTGGACAATTGTCCCTTAAAAAACCCAATGTGGGAAAACCCGTGCAGCAAATGAGGGTATATATATTAATCTTCAGCAACAATTTCTTTACAATGAATGACTAGCAAAATGATTGAGAAACTTCCAAGAAAACACCTAAGATAATTTTTCTCTCGACCTCAAGAGAATTTCTGACACCTGAGAGACTCACTAGCCTTCACTGCATCACCTCTACGTGATTCCCTACACAGAGACTGCATGAGACTGCGTCACTACTGCGTCGTCCATCTGTACTGCTCCTCTACCCTTTTGCGTCCTCCTTCCTTGAGCTCTGACTGTTGCTCTCTTGGGTTACTGAGTGTATGCCCGGCTTGCTTTCCAAATGGCCTTCAAGCTTTCTTTTATAATCTTCTCATTGATAAATCAACGGCCCAGATTAGAAGTCTAATCAATGGCTAAGATTAAATCTTGACTTGATCTTCGTTCTCTAGAAGATTCACAATTTGTTTTATAAATACCCGTCAATTATTTAATTTCCCTAAGTTTAGACTTAGGGTCTCCATTAAAATAACTAATTATTTTAATAAAACATGAACCGAGTGGAATTTCCACAAATGGCTTATGGGTTCTTTGGAATACTGGTGTCCAAGCCTCCTCACCAAATATGAGACTTAGACCACTTTCTGATACAATAAAAATCAACATATGGGCATTTGGAAATCACATGGGGAGAGGATCTAGAGATCGATTTCTCAAGTGAGCAGCCGCACAGATCGTCGAAGTGATTCTTGCAGTGAGGGGCAAAGATAGTTCCAGTTGGAGAGATTTTTCCTGAGTCGGGAATACATCGCAGAGAAGGCAGAGAGAGGACACAGAAGAGGCAGCGTAAGGGCTACGCTGGGCAGTGCAGAGCCACACAGAGGCAGTGCTAAGCCTCTGAAGAGATCCGCTATTTTGTGGAGGATCAGTCAGATCCACTGCCGGAGAGCCGAGGTGTGAGACCGAAGGGGCTAGAGGATTAGTATCAATCCAGCAGAGAGATCAACCGAAGGGAGTGACGCAGTCCCCAGCTATTGTGATGCAGAGCTACGCAGAGGCAGCGTGGGGCTTGTCAGTTCAGGGTTGGGTCAGTGTCGGATCTCCAGTGTTAGTGTGAGGTAATCCTCACTAATTTTCTATCAAACAGATTCTCTGTTGGATAGCCAGATTTGGGCATCCAGATTGTATTCAGAAAAAACTACTTCTTAATAATACAAACCCTCAGTTGTTGCACCAGTTTTCCCGCATTGGGTTTTTCCGGAGACATTTGTCCAAAAATAACGATGTCACTGGTGTGTGTTGTATTTCTTCTAGCTCAGTGATTTTCTTCCGCATTTTATTTATTTAGTGACGGTTGTAGTTGTATTTGTTTCTGTTAAACACCATGTTAAACACACACATGGTGTATGAGAAAGAATAAACACACACACAAGAAACTCAACACACAATGAAGGATAAGCGTGTAGCTCACTTATTTTTCCATAATACATGATGTACATTTATAGTACAATGGTGTGACTCTTGGTTTCACATTCCAAGGTCACTTGGACTCCATTGTGACTTTTCGCATTCCACACCTACCCATGGAGGATTAGGTGTTCCAATAGCTTCGATATTTACTTGTAGAACACACTAAATAACTTGTAGAATTTAACATGTAGGAAAAGTAATATCAATTTGTTGGAGTAGGAATTCGGGTCTCCGAATTTTCACAGCTTGAAGGCTGAAAGCTCAACCTCCTTCACAATAGCTTCAACACCCACAAATGAGCAAATGGTTTGTCTTCTTAAAAACATTCCATAGTAGGGTCACGAGCTCATCAATGCATGTACTCAGCTAATGGTGTTCGGCCCGCAGCAAAGGTAATTCGCTTAGCCCGAAAGATTATATATCTCAACCACATTTCATTCTGATAACAGCATCAACCTTAACTTCTACCTCAACAAGCAAATATTATGTCAGTACCACATCACACTGATGCACAGATCAGCAGTGATTCCTCACAAAAAAAACTCTCTATATTTCTGTCATCGCACTAGAGACCACAGAGATCGGCCTCAAAAATGTTATTTTCTATGCGCATATGCTCTTTGATGTGAGAATCAATGCACAACAGCTAACACTGACAACGCACCAGACTTCTGAGTTCCTGACAATCGATTCATGTGCACACCAGATTTGCGCACTCCAACACACTAATAACATTGTATTTATCCTTGGAACAAATGACCAGCAAACATGCAGCTCTGGATCATAAACAGTGAAACTATCTCCCACAGACTTTCAACATACGATCTCATTGCATTGTTTACACCTAGATTTGTCCTTTGATCTTCCTCAATCGATCTAGATTTGTCTCCCGCGTAGCTTTTTGCACCTTCCTCGGACCCAGCACACAGGAGTATCACACTCCTCCTGAAGCTAGCACCATTATATAGTCTCTTCTCCTTCGCCCTATCCTTGCTTTGGGTAGCATCAGAAGTATTCTCACATGTGGGGAAAGTGAGTTGGGGCTTTGTACCCATACACCCATGGTATTACGATGACCCATTGTATTGCACCCTTTGGAAAGTACAAGGGTGAGTGATTCATTCTTGTGGCTTGGCAAGAGAGTCGAGAGGGATAAGCAGGGCACAAAGACGTGCTGGAGCACAAAACATTGAAAGAGAGATTCTCACAAGTATGCAAGAGATTTGCAAGAGTAATATTGCAAGTTTTTTGTGAGTGAGCTACTTAGTTGTGCCAAGTTCGAGGAAAAAGCATAGAGCAGCAAAAGAGATCCAGATCACACTAATCAAGGACGGATCTAGGGTTTGATCCCCTGGATCAGATCCAAGGTAATTGTCGTATATGTAATGTCCTCAAGGGCCATTTTCCCTTCTACAGGAGCCCTAGATTCTTGTTGAAGGAACAATAAAAATTGTGTTTTACGGTTGAAATTTTGTGTTTATTATTCATGATCTAATTTTTGGTTTTATAAGTTCTGTTCTGCCAAAAAAAATATTGATTAGGCACATTAGTGTGTTTCTTTTAATTAACTAAGTAAAGTTAATTTGAGATTATTACCAGATCTAGTGTGTGTGTTTGTGCACCGAGTCTAGTTCCCATGGAAAACTAACATGGTATCAGAGTTGGAACTCTGAAGAAAAACCGATCTCGAAATCACAGAAGCCAAGTTCGTGCAGGATAGTAGGGGCCAGTTTTGTGTAGGATCATCGATGGCAGGTTCGACCGCAATCATGCAAAGGAGAGAAAATAAAATTAAAAGGAAGTTGAAGTAAATTGTTTGAACTTTGAACTACTGAAGAGAAAACAAATTTTAGGTCGATTTTTGTGTGGGGGAACGAAGACTGGTTTGAAGAAAGAACAAAAATAATTAAAAAAAAAGTGGTTGGTGACTTGGTGGCTGATAACCGCAGACCAGCCACCAATCCAGTCAGCTAACCAGCCACAAGGAACACAGAGGAGGTCAGGGCAAGAATAGAGGGGTTGACGCATGTGCAATGAACAAACATTGGAAGATAGGTTGACACGAGTGGAAGAAAGTGTTACCTGCTCATATGCACATGGCAGAAAACGAAGACACCATTTCCCAATGGATAAGGCACTTGCAAAACTTTTGAAATTCAGAGGACTAGTAGGGCATTTTTGCCCCTTCTCTCTCCTCTTCTACTTTCTTCTATGCAAATTCCGTACCCCCACGGGGAAAATTTTATAAATGAACACTAGCATGATGAGCTTATGTAACAGACTTGGACAACTTGGGACCTTGTTACTAAGGGAGTCCACTCTAAAGTGTTTTTTTCACTTGACTAATTATTTTCACTTTTTAGCAACAAATTATTAGTCAAGTTTTTTAACTCATAACATCCAAATTTGGAGTGTGTCTTAGTAATTGGGTCTTGAATGTGTTTCTGAGTCTAGGGCCAATGTATATTACTATGCTAGGTCATATCCAGAGTCTTACATAATTTGTCTAGGTATTTCTAAAAAATTTTAAATAATTAAAATTTTCCACATGATGGAATTTTTAATTAATTTTTGTATGCAATAATGTAAAATGTGGTCCTCAGAAATGTTGGTGGTGTGTGAGTACTCAAAATTCATGCTCAAAGCACCAACATTATCCTAATACCCACTTTGGGGTCCAAAAAAATAATTATTTCCTCATGAAAACCCACTTTTATACTCGTAAAAGTGAAAAAAAAAAAAAAAAGACAAGAAAATTGGAAAATAAATTAATTGGGGACAAATTAAATTAATGTTCCAGTCAAAGAAGGTCACCATACTAGTGTGGAATGACAAGGAAATTGAAAGTTGAGTTTAATGCCGAGTCATAGGCCACCTAGCAAGGCCGAATTCATTGCCACTTTGGAGGATGAATTAACAGCTGTTACAGCCAGCATGCAGGCTGAGTTCAGTTATCTATAGCAGCTCAAGTTAGCCGTTGGTTGAGGTGGCAGGGAGGGAGTTAGCTCTCCCTTTGATCACACTTGGAAGCCCTTTAATACACTGCCACTACAGCAGCTCCCACGCAAGTTTCAAATCTGAAATTTCAAGATTGTCAAGGGGAAAATCCTCACTCAAAATCCTCCAACAGCCTTGACAAGGGATCTACCAATGAAAGGACAAGAGAGCATACAACCAACACTAAAGAAGTATTCTATCACTTAATACATTTCAAAATAAATACCTCAAGGATTCAAAGAGAAGGCACTTATCAAATTGACACAGGAGAGCATTGATTCATTGACATCCATCCATTTGCATAAGCATCGACATAAACAAAATCTCCAAGAGGACACTCTAATTAATGATTCATAGCATCAACCAAAGAGTAGACAGAGTTTTCTCCATAAGCTTCTAGCAAACTTCACAATAGAAAGTGTTTCTCTTATATAAAAAGAGTTCTAACAGTCTTCTCAATGGAAAAATAACTTAATCCTAGATCTAGCCTAGAAAATCATAAAGAACCATTATCTTCTCGATCAACCATGGAGATATGATCAACAATATAATACAATATGAGATGGTTATGCCACCTATACAAACATGTCCACAATGACTGGGGAAGGAGTCAAAAGGACCTCATTAACCTCCTCAAACCAAGCAAACAACCTCAACCACGAAGTCATCGTCCTCAAAATGGTTAGGCCACACATGTGGCACATGTCGGTTCAGTAAAGCAATTGACTCCATAAGGCTCAAAGTGTGATGGCACATCCTCCAAGGTGCAACATGTTGATTTTTGTAGCATCCGGAAGTGTTCCAAGTCTCAAACTTTGCAGGGAGGCTTAGACAACAGCATTCCAAAGAACCCAGAAACAATTTGTGGAAATTCCACTTGGTTCAAGACTTATTAAAATAATTAATTATTTTAATGAAGACTCTAAGTCTAAACTTAGGGAAATGAAATAATTAAAGGGTATTAATAAGTCAAAGTGTGAATCTTCTAGAAAACATGGATCAAGTCAAGTTTTAATCTTAGCCATTAATTAATCTTTTAATCTGGGCCGTTGGTTCTCCAACAAGAAGATTATAAAAGAAGGCTTGAGGGTCACTTGAAAAATAAGTCGGACATACACTCAGTACCCAAAGGAGATCCATTCTAATGTAGAATTCGATCTCAGTGGGAGAGTTGCAGGCTGAGAAGTTGCAGAAGGAAAAGGAGAAGGTCAAGGGTGATCGAGATCAGGGTTGGAGGGCAGCAGTGGGTCACTGGAGGCAGATTGAGGCTGCAGCGCAAAGACCCCATGCAGATTCAAGCAGTCCAGCGCTCGGACTACACAGTGAATCACGCAGAGTGACGCAGGGGCATGCAGGTGCTGTTGTGGATGTCAGAGAATTGTCCAAGCCGGAAATTCAATCTCAGGTGGTTTAGAATTTATCTACCGTATATTTTCCCTGTAAAGATATCATTTGTTGAATAGTTAATAAAACCCTCATCTGCTGCACCAGTTTTCCCACATTGGGTTTTCACGGGGACAATTGTCCAAAAATAACTGTGTACATGTGATTGATTCTTGTGCTTATGTTCTCTACTGTTTATTTCTCTGCATATATAATTGTGAATGTTGCAGTAGTATTTATTTCGATATTTGCCGGAAGATTTTTGACTAATAACTTATTGAAATAATAAGTAGGAGAAATAAATATATCACTGCCACTGTTTGTCACATGGTATCTGAGCCAGAGATGAATAACAGAGAGGGGGCATCTATCAGTGAACGGAGATCTAATGTTGCAACAACAGCGCAAAAGAGTTCACACAATTCTCTAGGAGGAGGAGGAAGCACGATAGAACAAATGGATCACGATGTTTCTGTATTGGCATTCGGACTAGAGGAAGATTTTGCTTGTGCATCAAGCACTGCATCTTCAGATGTCTAGTATATTGATAGCGGAGCCTCTACTCACATGACGGGAGTACGGGACTATTTTTCTGACTACCAAGAAGAGCAGATGAATTTCAAAATAACCATGGGTAATAAAGTAAAGTGCACTCCCATTGTGAGAGGTATCGTAGTTTTCCAGACCGATGCAGGGAACAGAATCCGAGCCACTAATGTACTACATGTGTCGAGTTTGGGGATGAATCTACTCTCAGTGTCACAGCTTCAAAACCGAGGATATGACATCTACTTTATTGGCAATAGAGTCTACCTCAAGCACCCTAGTTGGAAGAAGAAGGCACAAATCGAGGTAAGAAGAAACAAGTTGTACAAGCTACAGCTTGATTCTCCAATGGCACTAGTTGGCAGCGCAGATGAAACGGACCTGAATGAGCTATGGCACAGAAGAATGGGGCACTTGCATCATGGGGCGTTGAGAACTCTCCAGAAAACTGTCACAAGTGTTCCAGAACTGAGCACCAAACGGGATGATGTCTGCAAGGGGTGCGTATTAGGGAAATATGCTAAGGCAACATATCAGAGAAGCAACAATAGGGCCAAGGGTGTGTTGGATCTAATACACTCAGATATCTATGGGCCGATGTCCACTAGAGCTCTTAGCGGTGCCCAATATTTCGTCACCTTCATTCATGACCATTCCACGAAAACCTGCATCTACTTCTTGAAGACCAAGGATGAAGTCTTCAGTCGATTTAAAGAGTTTAAGGCTCTGGTGGAAAATCTGACAGGGAAGCGAATCAAGGTATTGCGATCAAATAATGGAGGTGAATACATAGATAAATAATTCACCAGATTTTGTGCAAGGGAAAGCATCAAAAGAGAAAGGACAGCCCCATACAATCCGGAACAAAATTGTCTGGCAGAAAGGAAGAACCGGAATATTGTTGAAGCAACCAGAGCTATGTTGTATGACCAAGACATGCCCAAAATTCTATGGGTTGAAGCATGTTATACAGCTGTCTACATTCAGAACAGAACTCCTCACACTGCATTGGGAAAGATCACGCCAAAAAGTATCTTCACTGGCAACAAGCCCGAAGTGAGTCACTTTAGGATCTTCGGCAGTACAACTGACTGTCATGTACCCAGTGAGAAGAGGAAGAAGTTGGAGATGACTGTTGAAAAGGGGTATTTGGTAGGATACAGCGAGAATGCAAAGGCTTATCACATCTACATTCCTGAGAGCAGAAAAGTAGTGGTGCGAAGGGATGTGAAGTTCATGGAGGAGAAAGCCTTCAGAAGATCATGAGAGCTGCCTTCTGCTACGCAGTCAAAGGAAGAGCCTCTGGTCCAGCCCAAACAACCAGCAACAGAAAATTCAGTTGCCTCTCAATGGCATAGTGATCCAAAGGATGTGTCTCTCGAGGATTTGCAAGAAGGAGAGCCAGTAAATCCACCCACCACCAATGGAAGAACAAGCAGGGAACTTCGACAGATTCTGAAGGATGCAGAGGATTTTGTTGAAATCCCCCGAAATGAGAAGAGACAGCGTAAGCAGCCTGAAAGGTATCAAGCCTTAGTTGTTGAAGTCAAAGAACCTTCCAGTTTTCGGGAAGCAGTTTAGCAACAGGTGTGGGTTGATCCAATGGTGGAAGAGTACAGTTCCATCATGACAAATGATGTATGGGAAGTAGTGCCTAGACCGCAGGAGAGATCAGTTGTAGGAACCAGGTGGATCTACAAGATCAAGTATGTTGCAAATGGCAGCATCAAGAAATTTAAAGCCAGGTTTGTGGCTAAGGGGTATGCTAAGGAGGGAATAGACTATGAAGAAACCTTCGCCCCTGTAGCCAGATACACATCTATTAGGTCCCTGATATCCCTAGCTATGCAGATGGGATGGGAAATTCACCAGATGGACGTCAAGACGGCATTCTTGAATGGTGTGATAGAAGAAGAGGTGTATGTAGAACAACCGAAGGGCTTTGAGACACATGATCAGAAAAATCATGTGTGCAGATTGAAAAAAGCATTATATGGACTGAAGCAAGCTCCTAGAGCCTGGTCTGGTCAAATTGACAGCTACATGCAGAAGATGGGATTTGTCAAGAGTGATGCAGATCCAAATCTCTACTATCTAAGAGTAGGGAGCGAGCCTTTGATACTGGTATTGTATGTGGTTGATTTGTTCTTGACAGGATCATCAAGGCTCATCACAAATTGCAAGAAGAATTTGACTGAAGAATTTGACATGAAGGATCTAGGATGGATGCACTATTTTTGGGGGTTAGAAGTTTGGCAGCAAAATGGGGAGATCTTCCTTGGTCAAGGAAGATACACTACAGAGATTCTGAAGAGATTTCAGATAGAGGATTGTAGGCCCAGGACCACTCCAATGATTACCAACTGGAGGAAAATCGACACGTCTGAAGATGATGAAGTTGATCCTACGTTGTACAGACAACTCATAGGGTCATTGATGTATCTGGTAAATACAAGGCCAGACATCTGTTATGTTGTGAATACCCTCAATCAATTCATGGTGGAACCGAAGAGGGCACTTTGGGCAGCAGCCAAGCATGTTCTCAAGTACCTTCGAGGGACAGTCGAGCTTGGATTGAAGTACACCCGTGACAATGATGTCAGGTTGAGTGGTTTCACTGATGCAGATTGGGCTGGAAGTTCAATTGATCGAAAGAGTACCAGTGGGTATTGTTTCAGTCTGGGATCAGGGATGACTGCCTGGTGCAATAGGAAACAGAAGTCCATGGCACTAAGTTCAGCAGAGGCAGAATATATTTGGCAGCCAGCACAACTTCGTGCGAAGCCATATGGCTTAGGAAACTGCTACTGAATCTACTCAAGGAGAAAATGGAAGCGACCAGCATTTTATGTGATAATCAGAGTTCCATAAAGCTCTATGAGAATCCTGTGTTTCATGACAGGTCGAAACATATTGACATCCGGTGTCACTTCATCAGGGACTGTGTACAACGTGGATTTGTTCAGTTGCAGTACACTACAACAGGAGAACAGGTGGCAGATATCCTCACAAAGGCTCTGGGAAAGACAAAGTTTGTCTACTTCAGAGAGAAGATGGTGATGATGAAGAATCCCTTCCAGTAGCAGGAATGGAAGATTCAGTATTCAGAGGGAGTTGTGGTACAGAGGCAGCAAGTGACAGTGGTAGTGTCAAAGGCAGCGGTACAGGGGGCAGCAGCGCAACAGATGGGGGGAGCAGAATCCTGAGATCAACAGCGCAGAGGGTGCTTCAGAATCAGAGCAGCATGCAGCAGGCATATTGTTGGAACACCTTCCTCGCTACGAGGGAGTGTTGATTTTCGTAGTATCCGGAAGTGTTCCAGGTCTCAAACTTTGCAAGGAGGCTTGGACAGCAACATTCCAAAGAACCCAGAAACAGTGTGTGGAAAATCCACTCGGTTTAAGACTTATTAAAATAATTAATTATTTTAATGAAGACCCTAAGTCTAAACTTAGGGAAATGAAATAATTAAAGGTTATTAATAAGTCAGAGTGTGAATCTTTTAATCTTAGCCATTAATTAATCTTTTAATCTGGGTCGTTGGTTCTCCAACAGGAAGGTTATAAAAGAAGGCTTGAGGGTCACTTGGAAAATAAGTCGGGCATACACTCAATACCCGAAGGAGATCCATCCTGATGTAGAATTCGATCTCAATGGGAGAGTGGCAGAAGCAGAAGGAGGAGGTCAAGGGTGATCGAGATCAGGGTTGGAGGGCAATAGTGGGTCACTGGAGGCAACTCGAGGCTGCAGCGCAAAGACCCCACGTAGTCTCCACGCAGATTCAAGCAGTCCAGCGCTGGGACTGCGCAGTGAATCACGCAGAGTGACGCAGGGGCATGCAGGTGTTGTTCTGGGTGTCAGAGAATTGTCTGAGTAAGCTGGAAATTCAGTCTTAGGTGGTTCTGAATTTATCTGCTGTATATTTTCCCTATAAAGATATCATTTGTTGAAGAATTAATAAAACCCTCATTTGTTGCACTGGATTTCCCACATTGGGTTTTTCCGGGGACAATTGTTCAAAAATAACTGTGTACATGTGATTGATTCTTGTGCTTATGTTCTCTATTGTTTATTTCTCTGCATATATAACTGTGAATGTTGCAGTAGTATTTATTTCGATATTTGCCAGAAGATTTATGAATAAATAACTTATTGAAATACTAGGAGAAATAAATCTATCACTGCAACTGTTTGTAAATTTTCACACAACTACCTCCATAAAGCATGCAAGTGACCCATATCAAGTGCCAAGAGAGAACAAATCCTTCAAAATGAAAACCTTTTTTAGAGTGCAAAACTAGAGGAAATGTTTTTGCCTCGAGAGATTTAAGCCCTCACAATGCTTGATAAATCCCAAATTAAAATGGATCTAGACTTAATAGGCACATTTTTTTGCCATTGATCTACAAGTGTGATGTATGAATGGCATGAAGGCTCGAGTCCTAATTCAAGTAATCCTTCTCTTATGTTCTAAATATCTATGTTCTTTACTGCTGGATTTGATGATAAAAAGCTTCTTCCAATTAAAAATAAAGAAAGAAAATAAGATATATATATGTCAATGCTTACTTACTAGATGCATTTTTGTTCATATTTACAGAGATTGACATCATGAATACAAGAGCAATGGCTGATCCAATGAGGAAAATAGAACACCTCCTTTTTAACTTTTTTCTCCATCGTTCCACTTGTGCATATTTTTCTGGGTGAATAACACGTTCGAATTTACTTAAAGTGAATGGAAAGAACTGCCAGCACTGAACAAATCTGTCTGATTGTTTCTGAAGTTCTGAAAAATGAGAGATGCTCTCTGGTAACACTCCGCTTGTTATCTTCACCCCATTGCCATTTCTTAGTTGCAACGTAACTTTTTTCCTATCAGATGAAAAATGGCTCCACAAAGGTTTTCTTGCCATACATTTCTTACACTTTGACAACAATATCTGCAGAACAATAGCACAAATTCCATAAATAAGAGGAAATTAGGTAGCGTTTATATCAGCTAGAGAATGAAAGCAAATGAAAATATAAGATGTCAATCTAATGCTGTCTTTCCATTGTATTTGTTTGCTACAACTTTAAGAAAAGGAAATCTATTATTTTATAATCCAATAACTTCAAATTTGTTTTTGCTTTCAAAAATAGTTATTTGTAAAAAAAGTAGTGTTTATATCAGCTAGAGAATGAAAGGAAATGAAAATATAAGATGTCAATCTTATGCTGTATTTCCATTGTATTTATTTGCTACAACTTTAAGAAAAGGAAATCTATTATTTTACAATCCAACAACTTCAAATTTGTTTTTTGCTTTGAAAAATAGCTATTCATAAAAAAACACAAAGGTGCTTTTAATCGATCCATTGTCATACACAGCCACCAATTAGTAAAAGCCAAACAATACCTACTGACTGGAACTGCAACAACCAAAGATGCTTTGCATAGGGGTAATCAGGCAAGATAGCAAAAAAAACAAGCTATATAACAGTAAGCTGCAGAACTGTGCTGATAGCTTCAGTTGCATAACACACATGCCCCACCTTTAATCCCTAACGGGCTGGTTGTTTTGAAATTTGGTAGAACTTTTAAGGAAAAGTCAAGAGCAAAAGGGTTATAAAAGAAGATGATGAAAGTGCATAGATCTCATACTCATTAGAAATTAGGCATTGCCAGTAATAATGAAGTAGAAATTATAACCTTTGTTTAGGGCCTCCACCTATGTACAAAGGTCAAAATAAGTAATCTTATAGTTCTAAGGGATCCATTTTGGAGCCTGTTACCTGCTCAGATGCACATGGCAGGGAACGAAGAGACCATTTCCTAAAGGACAAGGCACTCATCAAATTTTTTGAAGATCAGATTTCCAGCAGGGCATTTCTGCCCCTTCATCTCTCTATTCTTCTACTTTCTTCTCACAAATTTCATACCCCCACGAGGGAATTGTAATAAATGAACGCTAGCATGATGAACTTATGTAACAGACTTAGGCGATTTGAGACCCGATTACTAAGTGAGTCCACTCTACAGTGTTTTTTTCACTTGAATAATTATTTTTGCTCTTCAGTGATAAATAACTAGTCAAGTTTTTCACTCAGATACCTCCAAAGCTAGAGTGTGACTTAATAATTGGGTCTTGAATGTGTCTTTGTCTAGGGTTGATGTATATTACCATGCTAGGTCATATCCAAAGAAATACAAAATTTGATAAAGTCTTTCTACGATTTTGTAATTAATTAAAAATTCCTGCAAGACAGGATTTTTCACAATGTAAATAAGTGGCACTAGGAAATATTGGTGACAAGTAAGAGCTTGAAATTCATGCTCAGAACGCCAACATTATCCTAAGACCTATTTTCGGGGTCAAAAAATTATTATTTCCCCTTGAAAATCCACTTTCTCTAATAAAAGTGGAGAATAACACAATAAAATGCAAAAAATTAATAATGGGATACATTTTTAAAACCACTCTAAAACCTCAGCTTTGGATGAGCATTCCAGCAAAACTAATCATCATATTTGTATTGAAAACTCCTGTGTTGTGGCCAAAATTGACCATAATCACCGCAGGAAATTTAGAGAAGCGATCAAAATTGGAAAGCACCCTGAAAACCTTAACTGTGATGATGGCTGGAAAATAAGTGACAATTGGATTCCGACTTTGAACACTAATCCCACCCATACCTAGCTTCTCCCTTCCTCGTGGCTCATCCTTCTCATTTTGTTTCTGCTCCTTCCTCATTTCCTCCGCTATCATCCTCAAACCCTATCACTCCTTATTTCTGTTGTTTGATCTCTTTATATCCTATTTACCATTATTCCACCCTACTATCATATAAAAGCATGGAATTCAATTAATATTAATCTAATAACTATAAAAAATTTAATTATTTTCAACCCCTAATTCTTATTCAAATCATTAATTTAATTATAAAATTTATTAATCACTAATAGTATTATTTCATAAATCATCTTAAAAACTATCTTTATTTTAAATCCTAATAATATCTAAAAAACAAAATTTTGATAGATATTAATTAATTATTAATAATTATTGATAATTATTAATTATTAATTAACCACATCTGTCCTTAATCTTTAATAATAATCATATTTGTCTTTAATCTTTAATAATAATGATACCTACTTTTCTCTTGGGATTAATTTCTTAATAAGTATTAATATCCATTAATTATTAATAGTAATTATCTATTTATCTCTAAATTTATAAATAATTTATTATTCATTAGTAATATCAACTTTTTCAAATAAAATAAAATTTAAATATTCTTAGAAAAATTTAAAAATTACTATTAAAAAAATAAAAAATAATATATATATATATATATTGAACAACAAATGCATTCTCCAAAAAACTTTTTAAATATTAGTCATTTGACTATTATTAAAAGAATAATTAAATTTATTTTATTAAAAAATTAATTAATCATTTTTCTCATTATGACAATTTAGGTCGGCCTCCCAGTCATTTTCCATTCTGCTCATTTTCACCTCCTCCTATTTATATCTCATAGTGAGATCAGACTAACTCATGGATCTTTCCTGGTGATGAACCACGGTGGATTGGTTCAAAACGTCGACTCAATCAATAATGGATGCGATATATCCAGAAAACAATTCTACACAAAATGCTAATCGCAGAAGCCTTAAATATATAATTTTTAAACATGTTTTGCAAGTCAAAGGGGGACAAATAAAGTGACATGGCATTAAAGTGAAGTCAAAGAAGCAGTTTAAGGCTGATTTGGTAGCCACCTTGACAGGTCAAGTCCATGGCCAAGAGAGGACCCGTTTGACTGTCAGTGAGAGGGGCCGAATTAGCTGACATTAGCAGGCCGAGATCCTCATGCTACAGCCACGAATTTGCTATCTATTTGAGGATGATTCAATGGGGAATATGTGGCAAATAGGGAGGATTTAACTCCCCCTTGAGGTTTCCTCCTTCTACACATGTACACTTAGCCAACAATTACACAGGCTTGCGCAGTCTCCTTACTAACTTTGGCAGCTTTCAAGTCCATATGCAGGTCTATTAAAGACACATGTTTGCACACAAATTGAGGGGGAGTTCAAACCTGAGTTCAATGGGACTTGTCTCCCCCTTGACCTTAGCCATTTTTACACCTGGCCAGCTAGAAGATACATTGATCCTCACTCTTCCTTGCCTAAGGAAAATCTCCCCATTCTTCTACCAACCTTCCAACCCTAGAAAATAATGCATCAACCCCATATCCTTCATGTTGAATTCTGCTCCAAGATTCTTCTTGCAGTCCTTTATGAGCCCTGATGACCCTGTTATAAATAAATCGTCTACATATAATACTAGAATAAGTGGCTCATTCTCCACCATCAGATAGTAGAGATTGGGATCAACGTCACTCTTGATGAATCCCAACTGCTGCAAGTAACTACGAATCCGACCATACCACGCTCTAGGTGCCTGCTTGAGCCCATACAGGGTTTTCTTTAACATGCATACATGAGTTCTCTTTTCATGAGTCTCGAAGCCTTAATGTTGTTCTATATACACCTCTTCTTCTATCACCCTGTTCAAAATGTTGTCTTGACATCCATCTATTGAATCTCCCATCCCATCTGAACTGCTAGGGATATAACAGAACTGATAAAGGTATATCTAGCTACAGGGGCGAAGATCTCCTCATAGTCTATTCCTTCCTTTTGTGTGTACCCCTTTACCATGAACCTAGCCTTGTACTTCTCTACACTGCCATCTGTAGCATACTTGATCTTGTAGATCCACCTCAATCCTACAATTGATCTATCCTCTGGTCTAGGTGCCACATCCCAGACATCATTCATCATGATAGAACTGTATTCTTCTACCATGGCATCCACCGAAACTTGGTCTTGTACGGTTCTTGAAAACTAGAGGGTTCTTCAACATGTGCTACCAAGGTTTGGTATCTATCACGCACTGCTTCGTGTGAGGCCATATGCCTTAGGAAGCTACTTGTGAATCTACTCAAGGAAAAGATGGAAGTGACCAATATTCTATGTCATAATCAGAGTTGCATTAAGCTCTCTGAAAATACTATGTTTCATGATCGGTCGAAGCACATTGACATCAAGTGTCATTTCATCAAAGACTGTGTCCAGCGGGGAGCTGTACAGTTGCAATACACTCCGACAGGAGAACAAGTGGGGGACATCCTCACTAAAGCTCTGTGAAAGACAGAGTTTGTATACTTCAGAGAGAAGATGGAGATGATCAAGAATCCATTTTAGTAGCAGAAATGGACAGATGTAGAATTGAGAGGGAGCTGCAGTACAGATGAGACACTGACAGTGGCAGTGTCATGGGCAATAGTACAGAAGGCAGCAGGGCAGCAGATGAGGGGCAGCAACAGCCAAGCATCAGCAACGCAGAGGATGCTTCAAGGTCAAAGCAATATGCAACAAGCAAATTGCTAGAACGTTTTCCTCGCTAAGAGGGAGTGTTGATTTTTGTACCATCAGAAAGTGATCCAAGTCTCAAATTTGGTGAGGAGGCTTAGACACTAGTATTCCAAAGAACCCAGAAACCGTTTGTGGAAATTCCACTCGGTTCATGTTTTATTAAAATAATTAATTATTTTAATGGAGACCCTAAGTCTAAACTTGGGAAAATTAAATAATTAATGGGTATTAATGCTAGATTGGAGATTTCTGTGGTGTAGTTTTTCAAAAGTAAGACTCGGAATATCCACAGTAGTCATTTTTTAGTCTACGTTTCGAGTCTATATCAAGACTCATCATCGGGACAATTTGCTAAGAAGAGAGAAGATCTGGGTTAATAAATAGTGGAGTGAAAGCAAAATGAAAACAGCCGACCAGTTCTTAATAATTGAAACTAACCTATAGTATTATTTTCTATTATAATTGTTTTTATTACCTTAGAATTAATTTATAATTTTGCTATGTTAAAATATTTCTAATTTAAAAACATGCGAAATTCATAAATAGGATATACAATATAGTCCTATTAAATTTAAATTTTTTAGGATAGTATTACTAAATATTATAATAGGGTTAATACTAATAATATATATGTGTTTTAATATAATTAATCCTTTTTCAACAAGAGCTAGATTAAATTTTAATTTATTATTAATATAAAATTTAGAATGCAAGTTTTTAAGGAAAATTTATAATGTAATGGGATGATTTTTTTTTTTTTAGGGATCAAATTACCATAATTTTATTAAAGGAATTATATTGAGTTTATTTATTACTTAATTAATGCTAACAAGGGGGAGGCTTGTTAGAATTAGGGAGGTAATTAATAGGGTGTATTTTAATGAATATAATAAGAGGTTACTAACTATAGGAAGGACTAGAGGGGGTTTTAATTAATAAGTAATATAAGAGGGGTTTAATTGTACTAGTATTTGAAGGGTTCATAAAAATGGAGTGAGGCCTTGCTTATGGAGTCAAATAATGAGGGAAGAAAAGGAGAAAAAAAGGGGGGGAGGGGGGAGGGGGCGGGGAATAGGTCAAGGAGAGTTAATATTTAAATGAGGAAAAGTTTTGGAGAGGCGGGAGACAGGAGGATGCCAGGAGGACGATAAAAGGGGGAAAGGGGTGGGTAGAAGGTAAAGGAAAGGAGAGAGGTTTAGCAAATAAGAGTGATGCACCATCCAAACACTGAAGGGACACTACCAATAGGGCAGAAGGGTGAGGTGACGGCCTACAACATGCGGGAGGGAGAGCTTATCTGTGGGAAAGACTATGGGACCAATTTCTGCTGATCTCTAGGCCTCCATCTCTATTAAGGTTGCGGGGGTGCTTAATGATTTCAAGGGCCTCACGTACTTTGCGTTTAAAATGATGTTTCTCATTGGTAATGATCACAGCATCTTCAAGGCATATGTGGTGACGTGTTTTATTAAAGTGTTCTGCCAAAGCAGAGGTTTTAGTTCGTCCTAATCTGATGTCAGCCCCATGTTCTTTAAACCTTATTTTGAAGGTCCTACCTGTTTCCCCAATATAGCACTCTCAGCATGAGCAATTAATCTTGTAAACCCCTTTTTGTTGGAGGTGGTCAGGGTCATCCTTGACAGATTTCATCCTTTGTTTGATGGTCACCAGAGGTTTGAAGGATGTTCTAATGTTTTTCTTAGCTAGAATTTTTGCCATTTTGTCTGTGACCTCCTGGATATAGGGGAGGTATGCTTTTGATGTTGCAGAATAGTCGGTTGAAGTTTTATTATTGTTTAAATTTTTGGATCTCGCTTTTTGAATAGCTCTGTTGATGTCTCTTTTACTGTAACCCAGGTTCATGAACGATCTTCTTAGATGTTCTATTTCTTCATCAATATGGGTATCATCAGATATTCTAAAAGCTCTTGTAAAAAGTGTCAATAGAACCCCCATCTTCTGGGCAGGGTAGTGGTGAGAATCAGCATGTAGGTAATTGTCTGTGTGGGATTTCTTTCTGAACACCTTGTGTCCAAGGGTTCCATCCTCATTTCTTGAGAGTAGAATGTCGAGGAACGAGATCTGATTGTTCACTTGACCTTCCATTGTGAATTGTATATCTTTGGAAATGCTGTTGAGGTGGTTCAAGAAGTTCCCTAATTCTACATCCCCATGTGGCCAGTTGACATTAGTGTCATCTACGAACCTTATCCAGAATTTAGGTTTCAATGGGTACGAGTCAAGAGCTTCCTTTTCAAATTTTTCCATAAAGAGGTTAGCCACTATAGGTGACAACGGGGAACCCATCGCTACTCCTGATGTTTGTTCAAATATTTCACCTTGGAAGGTGAAGAAGGTGGAACGGAGACAAATTTCAGCAAGCTTCGCAGTTTGGGGGTCTATGACTTCCTTAACTACTTGAACAGCTTCATCCAGAGGGATTTTAGTAAAGAGTTGAACAACATCAAAGCTCACAATTCTATCTCCAGGATCCAATTTGGCTTTTTTAATGAAATCAATGTAATGTTTGGAGTCTTTAATGAATGAACTAGTTTTGCCGACCATGGGGGCGAGGGTGTTGGCCACAAATTTGGCTAATTCATAAGTAGGAGCTCCAATGGTATTGACAATAGGTCTCAGTGGTGCGCCAGTCTTATGGATCTTGGATGCACCATAAATGCAGGGCATGATCTCACCATTCTGGTATAGTCGCTTTTTTATTTTCTCATCCAGATTTGACTCCTTAATGGCTTTTTTGACCTTCTTTATGACCTTTGAGATGGGGTTTTCTTCGAGTTTCTTATAGCTGCCACTATTATAAAGGTGTTCCCTCATTTTATTAACATAATCCTCTTTGTCCATTACTAAAGAATGGGTATTAATAAAACATAGTGTGAATCTTCTAAAGAATGAAGATCAAGTCAAGTTTTAATCTTAGCCATTGATTAGACTTCTAATTTGGGTCGTTGATTCATCAATGAGAAGATTATAAAAGAAGGCTTGAGGGTCATTTGGAAAGCAAACTGAGCAAAAAATCAGCAACCCGAGGGAAGTTGATTCTGAAGGAAGAGAATTCGATTTCAGAGGGAGATTTGCAGGGCGAAGGAAACAGAGGGCATCAGCAGTGTCAGGGCTCAAGGACAGAAGGACGTAGAAGGGCAGAGAGGCAGCACTCAGGAGCAACACAGAGGCCTCACGCAGCAGTGACACAGTCTCACACTGGCTCTGCGTAGAGAGGTACGCAGGAGTGACGCAGAGTGACGCAGGGAGGGCCAGTGAGTCCCTCAAGTGTCGGGAATTCTCTAGAGGTTCAGAGAAAATTTATCTCAGGTGTATCTCAAGAAGTTTCTCAATTATTTCTGCCAATTTTCTCTTGTAAAGAATTCCTGCTGAAGATTAATGTATAAACCTTCATCTGTTGCACCGGTTTTCCCACATTGGGTTTTTCCGAGGACAATTGTCCAAAAATATCTGTGTCATTATGATTGGTTCTTGTGCTTACATTTTACTGTTCTTTTCTCTATATGTACTTGAGTGATAATTGCAGTAGTATTTATTTCGAAATTTACTGTAAGGGTTTTGTGAATAACTTATTGTGGAAAATAAGTAGGAGAAATAAATCTATAACTGCAGTAGAAATTCAAAATTGAATTTTTCACATGATATCAGAGTTGAGTTGAGTGACAGGATTGGAGACTCTGCGATAGAACAAAGTCTATAAGTTGTTGCAGCAGGAACTCGAAAGGGTTCACGCAGCTCTACAGAGAAAAGGGAAAGCATGGAAGAATAGAGGGATCATGACATCTCTGTATTGGCCTCCAGACTGGAAGAAGAATTTGCTTGCGTATCAAGCTCTGCTTCTCCAGATGTCTGGTATATTGATAGTGGAGCTTCTACACATATGAAAGGAGTACGAGAATGCTTCTCAAGCTACCAAGAAGAGCAGATGAATTTTCAGATCACCATGGGAAACAAGGCGAACTGTACCCTTGTTGGGAGAGGTACCCTAGTGTTTCAAACTGAAGTTGGAAATAAGCTTCGAGCCACCAATGTGTTGCATGTTCCTGGTTTGGGGATGAACTTACTCTCAATGTCTTAGCTAAAAAACAAGGGCTATGATGTCTACTTCATTAGCAAAAGAGTATATGTCAAACACCTGAGTTGGAAGAAGAAGGCACAAATCGGAGTCAGGAGCAATAAACTATATAAGTTGCAACTCGAATCTCCAATGGCACTGATAGGCAGCTGTGATGAGAAGGATTTGAATGAGCTAAGGAATAGGAGAATGGGGCACTTACACCATGGGGCGTTGAGAATTCTCAAGAAGACCGTCACAAGAGTTCCAGATTTGAGCAACAAATGAGATGACGTTTGCAGAGGGTGCGTACTAGGGAAGTACGCCAAGGCATCCCACCCCAGGAGCAGAAATAGGGCTAAGGGTATGTTGGGATTGATACACTCAGACATCTGCAGACCAATGTCCACTAGAGCTCTTAGTGGTGCCAAGTATTTCATCACCTTCATTGATGACCATTCTAGGAAAACTTGGATCTACTTTCTGAAGACCAAGGACGTAGTCTTTGATCGATTCAAGGACTTTAAAGCTCTGGTTGAGAATCTGACAGGAAAGCAGATAAAGATATTGCGATTAGATAATGGTGGACAATATATGGATAAAGACTTCACAAAATTCTACGCAAAGGAAGGTTGTAGTGCGGTGGGATGTAAAGTTCATGGAGGAAAGAGCTTTCAGAAAATCCCGAGAGATGCCTTCAGCAACGCAGTCTGAAGATGACCCACTTGTCCAACCACTACGACCAACACAGGATAGCTCGAGTGCTTCTCCAAGGTAGAGGGATCCAAGGGATTCATCTCCAGAAGATTTGCAGGAGGGGGAGGAGATAGAGCCACCCAGTGGTAGGACGAGCAGGGAATTACGACAAATTCTGAGGGATGCAGAGGAGTTTGTCGGAGCCCCCAAAAATGAGAAGAGGTAACGCAGGCAACCAGACAAATACTAAGCCTTGGTAGCCCAGGTTGGGGAACCCTCTAGTTTTCAGGAGACAGCTCAGCATCAAGTGTGGGTAGATGCAATGGTGGAAGAGTACAGTTATTCCATCATGACAAATGATGTATAGGAGGTGGTTCCCGGGCCTCAAGACAGATCAGTTGTGGGTTTGAAATGGATCTACAAGATCAAATATTTTGCAGATGGCAGCGTAGAAAAATTTAAAGTCTGGTTTGTGGCAAAGGGGTATGCTCAAAAGGAAGGGATAGACTATGAAGAAACCTTCGCCCCAGTAGCCAGATATACTTCTATTAATTTCGTGATATCCCTTGCTGCGCAAATGGGATGGGAGATTCACCAGATAGACGTCAAGACTGCATTCTTGAATGGGATGATAGAAGAAGAAGTATCTATCGAACAACCAGAGGGATTTGAGATGCATGAGCAGAAGACTCATGTGTGTAGGCTTAAGAAAGCCTTGTATGGACTTAAACAAGCCCCTAGAGCTTGGTATGGTCGAATTGATGGCTACTTGCAAAAGAAGGGATTCGTCAAGAGTGACGCAGATCCCAATCTCTACTATCTGAGAGAAGGGGATGAACCTCTAATATTGGTGTTGTACGTAGATGATCTATTCCTAACAGTATCATTTGGGCTCATCAAGGACTGCAAGAAGAATTTAGCTACAAAATTCAACATGAAGGATCTGGGGCTAAAGCATTATTTTCTGGGGTTGGAAGTTTGGCAGCAGAAGGGTGAGATCTTTCTTGGTCAAGGGAGATATGCTACAGAAATCTTGAAGAGGTTCAAGATGGAAGACTGTAGACCCATGGCTACACCAATGATCACCAATTGGAAGAAGATAGATACTTCCGAAGATGATGAGGCTAATCCTACCGTGTATAGGCAACTCATAGGGTCCCTGATGTATCTAATCAACACTAGGCCAAACATCTGTTATGTTGTCAACACCCTCAATCAGTTCATGGTGGAACCAAGGAGGGCACATTGGGCAGCAGCCAAGCATGTTCTCAGATATCTGCAGGGAATAGTCGAGCTTGGATTGAGATACACCCATAGCAATGACATCAAATTGAGTGGGTTCACTGACGCAGATTTGGCTGGAAGCCCAGTAGATCAGAAAATACCAGTGGGTACTGCTTCAATGTTGAATCAGGAATGACTTCTTGGTGCAGCAGGAAACAGAAATCCGTGGCTCTAAGCTCAGCTAAGGCGGAATATATGGCAGCAAGCACTGCTTCGTGTGAGGCCATATGGCTTAGGAAGCTACTTGTGAATCTACTCAAGGAAAAGATGGAAGCGACCAACATTCTATGTGATAATCAGAGTTGCATCAAGCTCTCTGAAAATCCTGTGTTTCATGATTGGTCGAAGCACATTGACATCAGGTGCCATTTCATCAGAGACTGTGTCCAGCGGGGAGTTATACAGTTGTAGTACACTCCGACAAAAGAACAGGTGGCAGACATCCTCACTAAAGCTCTGTGAAAGACAAAGTTTGTCTACTTAGAGAGAAGATGGGAATGATCAAGAATCCATTTCAGTAGCAGAAATGGACAGATGCAAAATTGAGAGGGAGTTGCAGTACAGATGAGGCAGTGACAGTGGCAGTGTCATGAGCAATAGTACAGAAGGCAGCAAGGCAGCAGATAGGGACAGCAGCAGCCAAGCATCCGCAGCGCAGAGGATGCTTCAGAGTCAGAGCAATATGCAGCAGGCTAATAGCTAGAACACTTTCCTCGCTAAGAGGGAGTGTTGATTTTTGTAGCATCGGAAAGTGATCTAAGTCTCAAATTTCATGAGGAGGCTTAGACACCAATATTCCAAAGAACCCAGAAAACGTTTGTGGAAATTCCACTCGGTTCATGTTTTATTAAAATAATTAATTATTTTAATGGAGACCCTAAGTCTCAACTTAGGGAAATTAAATAATTAATGGGTATTAATAAAACAGAGTGTGAATCTTCAAGAGAACAAAGATCAAATCAGTTTTTAATCTTAGCCATTCATTAGACTTATAATCTGGGTCGTTGATTCATCAATGAGAAGATTATAGAAGAAGACTTGAGGGTCATTTGGAAAGCAAGTCAGGCAAATATTCAATAAACCGAGGGAAGTTGATTCTGAAGGAAGAGAATTTGATTTCAAAGGGATATTTGCAGGGAGGAGGAAGCAAAGGGCATCAGAAGTGTCAGGGCTCAAGGAAAGGACGCAGAAGGGCAGAGAGGCAACAGTCAGGAGCAGCGTAGAGGCCTCACGCAGTAATGACGCAGTCTCACGCTGGCTCTACACAGAGAGGTATGCAGGAGTGACGCAAAGTGACGCAGGGAGGCCCAATGAGTCCCTCAAGTGTCGGGAACTCTCCAGAGGTCCGAAGAAAATTTATCTCAGGTGTATCTCAAGAAGTTTCTCAGTTATTTTTGCCAGTATTTTCTTGTAAAGAATTCCTGCTAAAGATTAATATATAAACCCTCATTTGTTGCACTGGTTTTCCCACATCGAGTTTTTCCGGGGACAATTATCCAAAAATATTGTGTCATTGTGATTGGTTCTTGTCCTTGCATTTTACTGTTCTTTTCTCTATATGTACTTGAGTGATAACTGCAGTAGTATTTATTTCGAAATTCACTGTAAGGGTTTTGTAAATAACTTATTGTGGAAAATAAGTAGGAGAAATAAATCTATAATTGCAGTAGAAATTCATAATTGAATTTATCACAGGTACCACTTCCCAGACATCATTCATCATGATAGAATTGTATTCTTCTACCATCGCATCCACCCAAACTTGGTGTTGTACGGCTTCTTGAAAACTAGAGGGTTCTTCAACCTGTGTTACCAAGGTTTGGTATTTGTCAGGTTGTCTACGTTGACTCTTGTCGATTCTAGGAGCTCCAACAAAATCCTTTACTTCCCTCAACATCTATCATACTTCCCTACTGGTTATACCACTGGTTGTGGGAGGCTCAATCAAGTCCTCTTCCTATTCCTGTTGTTCCATCTGCTGAGAAATACCTAGATCTCTTGCTCCTGAGGAAATACTAGTGTTGGTCACTGTACTAGATCTTGGTGTCTATCCACCTATTTGTCCTCCTTGTTGCCCCTGCTGCTGTTGGACTAATGGAACATCTCTGACTGATATTCTGTTGGCATCTTTCAAGATTTCCCAAAAACTCTATCTTCCATGAACTTTGCATCTCGCCTTACTACAATTTTCTAGTTGCTTGCAATGTATATTTTGTATGCTTTTGAGGTCTCGCTATACCCTATGAGGTACCCCTTTTCTGCAATCTGATCCAGCTTACTACGCTTCTCTTCTAGAATGTGACAATATGCCACACATTTGAATATCCTGAGATGACTCACTTCCGGCTTTTTCCCTGTGAAGACCCCTTTAGGCGTTTTCATCCCCAATGCTCTGTGAGTTCTATTCTGAATATACACCGTTGTGTTGCATGTCTCTGCCATAATAATTTAGGAAAGTCCTGGTCATATAATATAGCCTTTGCCGCCCCGACGATTGTTCTATTCTTCCGCTCAGCTACTCCATTTTGTTGTGGATTATATGGAGATGTCCACTCTCTTTTGATGCCCTCCTTTGCGCAGAAATTTGTGAAGTCTTTGTCCATATATTCTCCACCATTATTTGAATGCAATACCTTTATCGTTTTTCCTGTCATGTTTTCTACAAGAGCCTTAAACACTCTGACTCGATCAAAGACCTCATCCTTGGTCTTTAAGAAATAGATCCAGGTTTTCCTAGAGTGATCATCAATAAAGGTGATAAAGTACTCACCACCGCTAAGAGCTCTCGTGGACATTAGGCCACAAATATCTAAATGTATCAATCCCAATACTCGTCTTGCTTTGTTGTCACTTCTGGGAAAAACTGCCTTAAAGTAGTTCCCTAGTCTGCATGCTCTGTATACATAATCATGCTTAGTACTGAGGACTGGAACTCCTGTAACAGTCTCTTTGAGCATCCTCGGTGTTCCATGGTGTAAGTGTCCCATTCGTCTGTGCCATAGTTCATTCAGTTCCTTTTCACCATTATGATCACTGCCTATCAGTGTCATTGGAGACTCGAGATGCAATTTATACAATTTGTTGCTTCGAGCTCCGAATTGTCTCATCTTCTTCCAACTTAGATATTTGACATACACCTTTCTTCGAATGAAATATACATCATACCCCTTGTCCTATAATTGGGACATTGAAATCAGATTCATTCCTAATCCTAGCACATGCAGCATGTTAGTGGCTCTAATGTTGGTTCTTGCTTCCATCTGAAACGCTATGGTGCCTCTCCCTATTGGAGTACACTTCGTTTTGTTTTCCATGGTAATCTAGAAGTCCATCTGCTCTTCTTGATAGTTAGAGTAGTATTCTCGTACTCCAGTCATGTGATTTGAAGCCCCGCTATCAATACACCAAACACTTGTTGATGTTGAACTTGACAAACATGCGAATTCTTCTTCCAATCTAGAAGATAATTCAAAGACATCTTGACTTTCCATACTTATCTGTGTTATTTTTCCTTTCAATTTGTGATGCTTTTATGCCGAGCAATTTCTGCAGAAAACTGCATCCTAGCAAGACATCTGCTTTGCGCTGCCACTTTGCCTCTGACAAATCGCGGTCCACAAAAAAATCCTTCTCTGTCAACTTGCTCAGAGAATAATTTTCCACGAGATTCTACCTTTCCTGGCTATGGACTGTGTAACCCTTCAGAGGTTTGATTTGTTGCTCACGCAGTCTTTCCAACTCCTCCTTCTGCTCAGCATTGGGTTCTTCCGGCTCTGTTCTCCTGCTCTCTGATACCATGTGAGAACTCCTAAACAGAATTCCTACTGTAGCAATTGATGTTATTTTTTCTACTTATTAATTCATAAACAAGTTATTTATGGTGTTACACGGTAAATATCGAAATAAATTCTACTGCAGCCTTCACATTTAAAAATACTGCAGAAAGTAAATGCGAGGAAAAATACTAGCACAAGTACAATCACAATGACACGGTTATTTTTGGACAATTGTCCCTGGAAAAACCCAATGTGGGAAAATTGATGCAGCAGATGAGGGTTTCTTTATTATTCTTCAGCAAAATCTCATGTACAAGATAAAAATAGCAAAATAGAAGAAGAATCACTGTGAGAAATTTTATAGACAAATTTCTCACGCTCCACAGTGAATTTTTGACCTCGGAGAAGACCTGTTGCCCTCACGTTGGCCTCGTTGCGTCACCCTCTGCGCAATGCCTGCGTCACTGCCTCTACGTTGGTGATCTGCATCCCTCCTTTGCACTGCTTCTTCCAGTTTGTTCCTATACTCCCAACTATTGTCGATACCCTCTCTCTCCCACCTGCAACTCTCCCTCTGATTCAATTTACTGTTGCCGAACTTCAGCAAGTGAGAAAATCGATCTGCTCGGACAACTGAGTATCTGCCTAGTGTATTATCCAAGTGCCCATCGAGTTCCTTCTTATAATCTTGTCATTGAAGTTTCAACGGCCCAGATTAGAACCTAATCATGGCTCAGATCATCTTGACTCAATCTTTGTCTTTTTCTAGAAGATTCACACCCAATTTAATTAATACCCTTTAATTATTTTAATTTCCTAAGTGAAGACTTAGGCATCCATTAAAAATAATTAATTATTTTAATTAAACTATCTCCGGGTGGAATTTCACAAAACGATTTCTGGGTTTTGTGGAATGTATATGTCCTACCTCCCTGCAAAATCTTGAGGCTAGATCACAACCGATGCTACCAGAAATCAAAACTTTATTTATGTTGTTGCTAGATAAAATCTGAAAAAGGCCCTTACTACTGCACATGTCTTTGAACCATCTTCTCAAGGTGACAAGTGTAACTGCTTTAAGTAAATATGGAACCCTTAGACAATCTTTAAATGAAAATCAGACCCTTGTTGCTCTTAGTCCTCTCATTGATCATGATGCCAGTTGTAGCCTTGATTGTCAAATTAACTTGATGACTACGCATGTAGCTCATTCAATAGCGACTCATATTATCTTACTAAATGTTGCCACAATAACAAGTTTGAGGTGCTTGCTTGGATTCAATAGGTCAAGTCGTTAACAAGTTTTGGTCATAGACACATAAGCCTTAAATCTGCCTTCAACCAAATGTGACTATAGGTAATATTTGCTTGAGTGTTGTAGTTTCCTTCTAGGATTGAAATGTTGCCACTGAAGATTAGGGCTTCAACTATGATGACCACATATCTAATCTAGATAAGGTCGAAACCAAATATAATCAAATTGCAACCTTACAAAAAGCCCTCAAAAAATAAGATTTTGATGAACTGTTCCTTCAAACCATAAATGTGAGTTTTTAGAATGATGTCCTTTAGACCACTGTGTAACAAGCTTCGTAGATATCCTTGATGAAAGGAGTCGAATTTGGGATGGACCTTAAAATAAATATCAGTTTCAGTCAGTGCAGAAACATATATATATGCAACACTTCTGAGCAGCAAATGAATAGATCCACGGATATATATATATATATATATATATATATATATATATATATGCAACACTTCTAAGCAGTAGCCCCAAGGGATAACTCAGTTGGATGAGTTCCTGTTGCTAAGTACCTCGCTTATCCGGAGGTAACGGGGTCAAATCCCCTCGACACCCTTGGGGTTAGGCCCAATTAGGGCAGCGCAGGGACTGCGTCACCTAGCCTAGGGTTACGCAGGCCTCTCCTGAGCAGCGCAGGGGCACCAGCAGGTCAGCAGAGCTGATGCAGAGGGCTTCAGATCAGTGATGGGGTTTTTGAAGATGGAAAGGGGCTGAGTTTTATAAATATAGTTTGAGGGTGTGAATCAGTCCAGTTTTCTGTCTCTGGAACTGAGGTATTGCTGCAGAATTTTGTTTTCTCTAACGGGCTAACTAGTAAGGTGCCCAAATTTGTTGTACTTAGAATCTACGTAATAATCTAAACCCTCCAGCAACCAGAAGACCGGTTTTTCCGCATTGGGTTTTTTCAGGGACAGTTGTTCAAAAAATCTTGTGTGTCACTTTGTCTATGTGCATGTATACAGTTTAGATCTGTATCTGTGAAGAACTGTTAATGTGTTTATTTCAATGTTAATGCTGAAATTTAAGATTAATAACTTGATTAAGTAGGAGAAGTATAACCAGATTTAACAGTAGGGTTTCTACATAAGTAATACTCAAAAAATTTCACAAATTCCACTCAGATCATGCTTTAGTAAAATAATTAATTGTTTTAAAGTGATCCCTAAGTCTAAACTTAGGGAAATTAAATAATTAAAGGGTATTAATAAAGCAGAGTCTGAATCTTCTAGAAAATGAAGATCAAGTCATATTTTAATCTGAGCCATTGATTAAGGATATAATCTGGGCCGTTGCTTCATCAACAAGAAGACTATAAGAGAAGGCTTAAGGGTCATTTGGAAAGCAAGCCGGGCACATTCTCAATACCCGAAGGAAATTGATTCTGAAGTAAGAGAATTCGATTTCAGATGGTGAGGTTGTAGAGGCTGGGTTGCAGAGACAAAAGGAGGAGGGAGAGGTCAGCAAAGACAGAGAGAAGGAAGGCAGAAGACGCAAAGGAGGAAGTGTTGAGCAGCAGCACTGGCCCTCGATGCAGAGTGACGCAGTCCAACGCAGTGACTGCGCAGAGGGGCCACGTAGAGTGACGTAGAGGGAGGAGAAGAAGTGCCTACCGTGTCTCGAGAATTCTTTCGAGGTGTTCAAAAAATTCATCTCAGATGTATGCTAAATATCTGCTCGTCATATATTCTGTAAACGAAATTTTCACTGCTGAAGATTAATATAAACCCTCATCTGCTGCACCTGTTTTCCCACATTGGGTTTTTCCTAGGACAATTGTCCAAAAATAACTGTGTTCATGTGGTTGTTTCTATTGTGTTATACTTGTTCTATTTGTTCTTCTGCTTTAAGATTAAAGTGAATGTTGCAGCTGCATTTATTTCAAAATTTACTGAAGCATCTGTAAATAACTTATTATAAATAAGTAGGTGAAATAAATCAATCACTGCAGTAGCATTTTTAGATTGCAAATTTCACATGGTATCAGAACTAAAGGAAAAATACAAAAGACGAGGTACCGCAATGGAACTAAGATCTGACATAGATGTCGCTCGGAAGGGTTCACGCAGTCCTCCAGAACACATGGAGAAACAGAGGGATCATGACATGTCAGTTCTGGCATCCAGACTAGAAGAGGATTTCGCTTGTGTGTCAAGCACGACCTCTCCAGGAGTTTGGTATATTGACAGTGGAGCATCTGCTCACATGACAGGATTTCGAGAACATTTTTTGAGCTACCAGGAAGAGCAGATGAACTTTCAGATCACGATGGGAAATAAGGCCAAGTGTACCCCCATTGGTAGAGGAACCATAATATTTCAGACAAAAGCTGGTAACAAGCTTCAGGCCACAAGTGTATTGCATGTACCGGGATTAGGGATGAACTTACTCTCGATGTCTCAGCTCCAAAACAAGGGTTACGATGTATACTTTATTGGAAATAAAGTTTATGTCAAACATCCTAGCTGGAAATGGAAGGCAAAAACTGGAGTAAGGAGCCATAAACTGTAGAAGCTACAAATCGAGTCTCCAATGGCACTAATCGGCAGTACAGATGAAAGAGACCTCAATGAATTATGGCACAGAAGAATGGGGCATTTACATCATGGAGCCTTGAATATCCTCAAAAAGACTGTCATGGGAGCTCCAGAACTCAGCACAAGGAAAGATGATGTCTACAGGGGGTGCGTACTAGGGAAGTATGCCAAGGCAGCATTTCCAAGAAGCAACAGTAGGGCCAAGAGTGTATTGGAGTTGATACACTCAGACATCTGCGAACCAATGTCTACGACTGCTCTCAGTGGTGCAAAGTATTTTGCTACCTTTATTGATGAAAATTCCCGAAAAACATGGATCTACTTTCTCAAAACCAAAGATGAAGACTTTGAGCGATTCAAAGAATTCAAGGCTTTGGTAGAAAATTTAACTGGAAAGAAGATCAAGAAGCTGCGATCAGATAATGGTGGAGAGTATATTGATAAAGACTTCACAAGTTTCTACGCAAAGGAAGGCATCAAGAGAGAATGGACAGCTCCATACAATCCAGAGCAGAATGGTGTTGCAGAAAGGAAGAACAGGACCATTGTGGAAGCTGCGAGGATGATGCTATATGAGCAAGACATGCCCAAATTTCTGTGGGCAGAAGCCTGCAATACAACAGTGTATGTGCAGAACAGGGTACCTCATAGAGCATTGGGGAAAGTGACCCCTAAGAGTGCGTTCACTAGCGACAAGCCTCAAGTGAGTCACATCAGGATATTTGGCAGTATAGCGTATTGCCACGTACCCGATGAGAAGAGGAAGAAATTGGATCAAACTACGGAGAAGGGTTATCTTGTGAGATATAGTGAAAATGCAAAGGCATATCGCATCTATATCCCAGAAAACAGGAAGATCGTATTAAGGCGGGACGTGAAATTCATGGAGGAGAAAACCTTCAGAAGATCCCAGGAAATGGCTACAGAGATGCAGGTTGAGGAGGATCCGCTAGTACAACCACAACGGCCTACAGAGGATGGCTCGAGTGCCTCTCCATGGCACAAGGATTCTGAGGAAAGTTCTTCTAAAGAAGAGTAAGTAGGAGAGCAGGTAAATCCACCCACCACCAGTGGAAGAACGAGCAGAGAGTTGCAACAGACTCTGAGGGATGTAGAGGAATTTTTTGGAGCCCCTAGAGATGGGAAAAGGGTACGGAGGCAACCTGACAAGTACTAGGCACTAGTAGCACAGGTCGGAGAACCCTCTAGTTTTCGGGAGGAAGCTCAACATCAGGTGTGTGTAGATGCCATGGTGGAGGAGTACAACTCCATCATGACAAACGATGTGTGGGAAGTAGTCCCTAAACCTCAGGAAAAATCGGTTGTAGGATCAAGGTGGATCTACAAGATCAAGTATGTTGCAGATGGCAGCATAGAGAAGTTTAAAGCCAAGTTTGTGGCTAAGGGGTATGCACGAAAAGAAGGGATCGACTATGAAGAAACCTTCGCCCTGGTAGCTCAATACATTTCAATCAGATCTGTCATCTCTCTTGCAGCGCAGATGGGATGGAAGATTCACCAGATGGATGTCAAGAGAGCATTCTTGAATGGGGTGATAGACGAGGAAGTGTACATAGAACAGCCAGAGGGCTTTGAGACACATGAGCATAAGGCTCATGTATGCAAGCTTAAGAAAGCCTGGTTCGGACTGAAACAAGCCCCCAGAGCATGGTATGGGCAAATTGATAGCTACCTACAAAAGATGGGATTTGTCAAGACTGATGCAGATCCCAACCTCTACTATCTGAGAGTAGGGGATGCGTCGCTAATCCTGGTATTATATGTAGATGATATGTTCCTAACTGGATCATCTAAGCTCATCAAAGACTGCAAGGAGAATCTGGCTACCAAATTCGACATGAAGGTTCTGGGGCAGATGCACTATTTTCTTGGTTTGGAGGTCTGGCAGCAGAAGGGAGAAATCTTCCTTGGGCAAGGAAGATATACTACAGAGATCCTGGAGAGGTTTCAAATGGAGGACTGTAGACCCATGGCTACGCCAATGATTACAAACTGGAAGAAGACAGACACATCCGAGGATGATGAGGTTGACCCTAACTTGTATAGGCATTGGGTAGCTCATAGGATCATTGATGTACCTGGTCAATACTAGACCAGACATCTGTTATGCAGTGAATACCCTCAGCCAGTTCATGGTGGAACCAAGGAGGGCTCATTGGGCAGCAGCCAAACATGTTCTCGTATATTTGAAGGGGTCAGTCGAGTATGGGTTGAAGTGCACCAAAGGCAATGAAATCCAGTTGAGTGGCTTCACTAACGCAGATTGGGCTGGAAGCCCAGTGGATCGGAAAAATACGAGTGGGTACTATTTCAGTCTCGGATCAGGAATGACTTCTCGATGCAGTAGGAAATAAAAATACGTGGCACTGAGCTCAGCTGAGGCTGAATATATGGCAGCAAGCACAACTTCGTGCAAAGCCATATGGCTTCGTAAACTTCTCTTGAACTTGCTCAAGAAGAGGATAGAACTGACCGAAATTTTGTGTGATAATCAGAGTTGCATCAAGCTCTCTGAGAATCCTGTGTTTCATGACCAGTCGAAGCACATTGACATTAGGTGCCACTTCATCAGAGACTATGTCTAACGAGGAGTTGTATAGTTGAGGTACACTCCTACAGGAGAACAGGTGCCAGATATCCTCATAAAGGCTCTGGGTAAGATTAAGTTCTCTTAATTCAGGGAAAAGATGGGGATGGTCGACAACCCTTTCCAGTAGAGGAATGGGTGGTCTTTAGATTCAGAGGGAGCTGTACGGATGAGGTAGTCGCAAAGGTGGTGTCACAGGCAGCAGTACAGAGGGCAGAAGCGCAGAGATGAGGGGCAGCAGCCAAGACATCAGCAGCGCAGCAAATGCTTCAAGTTAGAGCAGATATAGTTGATACCTTGCTGAAACAGTTTCCTCACTAAGAGGGACTGTTGATTTTGTAGCACTGGAAAGTGTTCCAAGTCTCATATTTTGGGAAGAGGCTTGAACATCAATATTCCAGGTAAACCGGAAATCGTTTGTGGAAATTCCACTCGGATCATGCTTTATTAAAATAATTAATTATTTTAAAGTGATCCCTAAGTCTAAACTTAGGGAAATTAAATAATTAAAGGGTATTAATAAAGCAGAGTGTGAATCTTCTAGAAAATGAAGATCAAGTCATCTTTTAATCTGAGCCATTGATTAAGGGTATAATCTGGGTCGTTGATTCATCAACGAGAAGACTATAAGAGAAGGCTTGAAGGTCATTTGGAAAGTAAGCCAGGCACATTCTCAGTACCCGAAGGAAATCGATTCTGAAGTAAGAGAATTCGATTTTAGAGGATGAGGTTGTGTTGAGTTCTCTTGAGTGTTGGGATAGCATCGGATGTGCTCTAGTTCCCAAAATTTGTGGAGGGACTGAGTACATGAGATCTCCAAGACCCAAAAAGGGATTTGAGAAATTCCATCTAATTTAGGAGATAATTAATTAATTAATATTTTTAATTAAGGACCCTAAGTCTAACTTAGGAAAATTAAAATATTAAAGGTAATTAATTAAAACATGTGATGGAAATGACTCAAGTCACACGAATCAAGCTTTCTTTTAATCTTAGCCATCGATTCAAGATTAGATCATGGTCGTTGGTTTCCCAACGAGAAAATATAAAGGAAAGGCTTGGGGTCAGTTGGAGAACACACACACAGAGGCAGAGCAATGAGACTAAGCTGAAATTCTAAGGCGGGTTTGCTAAGAATTTTCAGAAGTGTTTCAGCTGCAGAGAGGGGTAGTATTGGCAAAGGGGATGGTCTGATCCCAGTGCCAAGAATCAGCAAGAGGCAGAGAGCAGCAACCAAGAGCAGCGCAGAGAAGCAGAGGCAGCAGCTGCAATTACACAGTAGTTGCGCAGCGCAAAGAGCAGCTTCAGCTATGCGGGTGCTACGCAAGCCAAGAAAGGGCAGCGCTGATCAGCAGGGGACCCTCTAGGGTTACGCAGAGACCCTTCTAGGGCAGCGTAGGGTCTGCGTCACCCATTCTGGGGTTACGCAACCTTCTCCAGGCCAGCGCAGCAGCACGCAGGGGGTGACAGGGCTGACGCAGGGATTTAAGGGGCAACGTTGGGGTTTCTAGGGCCAGAAATTGGCTAAGTCTTGTAAATCCCATTTGAGGGTGTGGATCAATCAAGTTTTTGGTCTCAGAACAGCAGGTTAGCTGCAGATCTATTATTTTTCTCTGTCGAGTTAACCAGTAAGGTGCCCAGATTTGCTGTATTCAGAAACTACTTAATAATATTAACCCTCCAACAGCCAGAAGACCGGTTTTCCCCCATTGGGTTTTTCCGGGGACAATTGTTCAGAAAATCTTGTGTGTCACTTTGTCTATGTACATGTATTTCTGTTTTAGATCTGAATCGGTGAAAGTTTGTTATGTGTTTACTTCAATGTTAATCTGAATATTTCAGCATTAATAACTTGTTTAAGTAGGAGAAGTATAAGCAGATCTAACAGTAGAATTTCTGCATAAAGTAACATTCAGAAATTTTCACATGGTATCAGAGCAATTGCAGATCTAGCAGGATCACCAGCAGAAGACTGAAGAATTTTTGCTGCAGAAAGCAGCAAAGAGAGCAGCAGCAGCGACAGAAAGTCAGATCTGAAGGGACAACACAGCAACAGAGGGAGCAGAGCCACGCAGAGGCCAGAGTGACGCGGCCCTACACAGTCTCCACACAGGCCCACGTACTTATTGCACAGAGGCAACGCAGACACAGCGCTGGGACTGTCTGCTCACGCAAAGGTCAGCTAGGGTGACGCAGATCTGAAGTCGTGCTGATTCAAAAGTGTCGAAAGAGTTCTACAAAACTTCAGAAGTTGCTAGTGGGGTTAAATTTCTGAAGATTCAGAATTTAGCATAAGTGCTAGGTGACAAAGAGCGGGAGGAGATCAACTTCTCATAGGATTTCTAGCTAAAGAAATTTGCAGATCGATTAGAGGATCGAAGAGAGTTGTTTCATTATTGATTTGGCGGATTTCCAAGAGAGGAAATCAGTTGTCGGAGGGAGCAGAGGGTGCCTTTTTTCGCCAAGGACCCTAGATCCGAGCTTCAATAGAGAAGCGGGGAGAGGAAGATATGTTCCGACAAAGTAGATCTGAGCAGATGGCACCTCACGGACTATGTGATCAAGATAGGTTGAACGGCATGTCCAACTTTGCAGTCTGGAAGGCCGGAATCCTGGTAGTCATGGAGGCATACGGTCTAAGGGACCATGCAGAAAAAATCCTGGCCACGCCGACCGTTGTAGATCTCCTGAAGAAGCATGAGGAAGTTGCTGCACATGCCACACGTTTCATAATGGATGGGGTTAAGGATCATATAGTTCCACACATAGCCGAAAAGAAAACGGCTAATGAGATGTGGAAAGCCTTAACAGCCCTATATGAGGAGAAGTCTGTCCAGAGGAGAATGCTTCTGGAGAATCAGCTGCGATCATTCATGATGACCAAGGGAGAAGAAATAGGGCCCTTCCTTTTCAGATTACAGGCGATCAGAGATCAGTTGTCTACCATGGGAGCAAAGGTGGAGGATGATGTGATGGTAAGGACTGCACTTAATGTGGTCACAGATTATAAATGGCTGTAAGGTACAAGGTCCCAACAGTTTATAAGCATGTACTTACGTGAAGCAAATCTAGATGACAGCAGAGATACCAAGGTCCGAATCATCCCACGACATTGGTTGGCAGTATACAGGTTTTATTGTTTTTAAGATAGTATAATTTCTTTTCACATTTTTCAAAGGGCCACGTGATTAGGTTCAAGTTAGGCTGAATAAGTTCAGCATGGAGTAGGGTGAGACTCGATTTTCGGTTTCAGTCTAGACTTGCTAACAAGTTTCATTTAAGTTACGTGTCGAGTTCGAATCGTGCTAATTGGAATCCACTGAAATGGAACTTATTTTTTGGGATCGCAATTTAGGAATTGATCAATCCCTAATCTGAAACCATGAAACAACACTGTGTTTCGCAATATATAGCTGCATTGGCTTATTTTCAGTGATCCATCTCCATATTCAGTTTCAGAATTCCTAGAGTTGAGTTCTGACTAGTATTCCTACTCCTTCCTGGAAGATCTACAAATTTACAATGGTCAATTTATTTATCCTACCTTTGAATTGAATTCAATATCGCTTGTAATCAAGTCTAAGAGATGTAAATTCAGCTGGGCAATTAAAGGTCACTCAAACTGGTTCCGTCCTTCACTTTCGCTATTTTGATTTGTAACTGGAAAAGCACAGGGCTCAAACATAACTCAATGTTTATAGGCACTATGTTATCATTGTTGCTTGGGAGGCCCGCACTGACTGCACAAGGATTTCCAATCTTCGCGGTCTATGCGATTGCAGTAGCTCAAACTACAATCAAGTGATACTGGCAAGAATAATTGTAAAGGAAAATGCAGGTAGAATACATTTCTTTCAGTCTTGGGTTTGATGTCTAGTGCTACCATCGCACAACATTTTGTTGTTCGTCATGACTTGGGCATTAACTGGCACCAGAAGTCCAGCCTGAATTTCATCGATAATTTAGTGGACCAACCACGGGTTATAGATTATTATTGGCTCCCTTAGGTTGCTGGCCGTAAACCCATAAAATCCCCAATGGAAATAAACCCACTTGGGTATCATAATTTACAGGTATCATTCCCCAATAGAAGCATGCAAGCCTAAAATTTCAGAATACCAATGTCATGAGTTTAATCACAGAATACAAAATGGGAATCGGGCGATTAATATTTGCATGAAAACATCATGTAGAGCAAAAAAATTACCTGTGGAATGAAAAACTGTTTGTGTTGGTTCTCGGTGCTAGCATGAACGAGGTGAGTTTTGTTGAGAGCATAGGTGAGTGAGGATAAAGCGGGAGAACTACAGCAGCCTTCCATTCCATATCCCTCACCACCAATACTAACGATGAAGATTGGACACCCTTTCATAGGATATTTGAGAAGGTCCTTATATTTGACAAAATTTTATAACACTCGCAAGTTATTGGCCAAATAAAGCAGGGTTTATACTATCAAATGGTACTAAAACGCATACGGAGACCCCCCTCCTCATGAGGCACTGCCTTTATGTATTCCTACTTCGTGACCTGACATAGCGTGGGCAACAATTTGGGAAAAGAAGTCCGTGAAGCGGAGCTCTGACGGTGGAGGGAGATGACTTTCATCCAATTCACCAAGGTTCAAATCTCCGTGGAGACATATGCTTGTTGTGTCTTGGCTAGAAGAGTAGGTGACCCCAGAGCGGACGTCTCGGCTCTTGTTGAGGCAGAAGTTCCTTGCTATTGTGTGCGGCTTGCAGGCTGTTGCACCTAGCCTAGGTTTATAGTGGTAGCCAGTTGGATTTGAACCCCGGCCTTGCTCAGGGAACTCTCACCAGTTACCAATTACCCTAGATCTAAAAAAAATAAAAATAAAAAAAACAATTTGGAAAAAGTGTTTTTTTTTATAACATACTACGCAACAACTCTGTTAAGTTTGCAATATTTGTGTTTTAGGTGTAAAAGTGAAAGTGGGCTGGTTTCACTACTTTTCTCTGTTTTTATTTTTTTTAAACAATTCGTAACTATGAAAGGTTTAATAATTTTAAATAAACAAAAACATTAATTTTTTTTAAATATCTCGTAACTATGAAAGGTTTAATAATTTTAAATAAACAAAAAACATTAAACCCAGGATCAAACCTCCATGGAGACATACGCCTATTGTGTCTTGGCTAGAAGAGTAGGTGACCCCATAGTGGACGTCTCGGCTCTTGTTGAGGCATAAGTTAATTGCTATTGTGTGCAGGTTGCAGGCTGTTGCACCTAGCCTAGGTTTATGGTGGCAGCGAGTTGGATTTGAACCCAGGCCTTGCTCAGGCAACTCTCACCAGTTACCGATTGTCCTAGATCTAAAAAAAAAATAAAAAAAAATAAAAACAATTTGGGAAAGTGTTTTTTTTTATAACATACTACGAACAACTCCTCGAAGTTTGCAATATTTGGGATTTAGGTGTAAAGTGAAAGTCAGTCGTTCTTACTACTCTCTTGCAACGGCCCTAAATTTTAAACAATTCGTAACTATGAAAGGTTTAATAATTTTAAATAAACAAAAACATTAATTTTTTTTAAATATCTCGTAACTATGAAAGGTTTAATAATTTTAAATAAACAAAAAACATTAATTTTTTTTAAATATCTCGTAACTATGAAAGGTTTAATAATTTTAAATAAACACAAACATTAATTATGGAAGTGAGTAATTTTAGATAAACTACATTTATTTTAACGATAGATTTATTTAGGGTAGAAACAAATCAAAAAAAAATTCAATGTTAAAGAAATTTGACCTTTCTAGGTGTTTGGTAGATAAAAAATTAAAATGAATCTACATTGATTTAGTTACTAATTATAATTATAATTATAATTATAAATATAAATATAATTATTAATTTTATGTTTTTTATTTTTATTTTATTTTATTATTTTTATTTTTATTTTATTTTTATCTAGTCAAAATATTAAGCACTCCAACATCTCTACCATACTAGGAAGTTAAGTTTACTTACGAACATTAAATATAAAGAAAAATACCTAATATTTATTACCACTCTCACCTAGTAAAAAATGGCCACTGGTGGGGGATAACTAATTAAAATGTAATATTATTACATTTTACCTAATATTTTTCTTCATCCTAACCTAAATATTACATTTTACTCCATATTTCCCTCACCCTTGCTAATTTTATAGTTGAGTTTGTTTACTTTTAAACTTCAAATATAAAGAAAAATTATAATAAAAAGTGGACTAGTTGAGGGAAATATTGGATAAAATACAATATTATAGTATTATATTTTACCCAATATTTCTTCCAACCTAATAAAAAGAGGATGAAGAGAAGCATAGATATTAAATAAAATGCAATAAATACATTTTACCTAATATTTTTCCCGCCTCCTCCCCTCTCTCCAGCTCATTTTAGATCCATCTAAGCTCTACTTCTATAGCACATTATTACACATAAATTGAGAGAACATATTGCAAATATTATATTAAAGTGATTATCAAATACTCCATTAGAATGAAGAAGCTTGTGCACATATATACACATTATGTCTTCATCTATTTAATTATAGAAACATTTAACATACAAAAAGACATGGAGCCACTAAATAGATACATACAAATGTCTAGCGCTATTAGATCAATCTTGAGTTTATTTAAATAATTAGAAGAAAGAAAAAAATTATTTTAACGTCCACGAGGCTAAAGATAGCCTATGGGACAGATTGTTTTTCCATGTGGTTCTTGTATTCAGCCCTTTTCCTGTGAAGTCTAAAAATAAACGCTCCTAGCTTCTCTACAAACTCTTTGCTAAATATAATATCCCAAGAGCTAGTTGCCAGAATATATGCATAACGTACCCTGATGTCTTTGAAGACCTGGCATTCTAAAATAAAATACTTTCTTGTTTCCACTTTTCCGTAAGAACAAAAAATACATATTCTTTCCTCCCACACTTATTTTAGCCTTTTCCAATGCCCTATTTTACAATGAAGTTTATGAGAATTAGTCCTTAGTTGAGCAATAAGAATTTTGGCTCTCCAAGAAATATTGGCCCCTATGTACGCTTTATGTTGATGATTATGAGTGGGATTAAACTCTTCAATATGATACTTTTTCTTTCTCCCTAACTTCTTCTCCCAAATACATTTGTGGAACTTATCCATAACAAAAGATTTTATCTCTTTACTGTTTATGGGACATATGCTCAAGCAAATACCCCATTTACTAAACCATGCGTTATATTATTGCATCCAAGTCTTCTTTCTTTTGCACAATATGTCATTAAACACAACCTTATGCCATCTTCCCTCTTTCATTTGCTCAATTTTTTTTAAATACCTCATGACTCGCACTAGAGCAATTGCTTCAATAGGAGCAACCCATGTTTCACTTAACAAGATAACATAAGGAATTGCACTTTTAATTTTATTTTTTTGTTTTTTTTGTAATCAAACACTTCTGAATTATCTCAATTTGTTTCCACTATATGTCGAATGTACTACTGGCCCATAGTTCACAATCGCAGAGAATCACCAAAACCACTAAAAGCCCAGAAAGAGTTAGAGTGTTTTTCCAATCTCATAACTCTGCCTCTCTACACCTATTTTGAAAAGCATAAAATGTTTTCCAACCCCCCAAAGTTATTTTCTTTCTACAACCATCTCAACTTAGATTTATATTGAAGTCAATTCTAAGGTATTTGTAATCCGCAACTTCTTCCATAATGTTGCCTTCAAAGTAGAACTTATGTTGGTTATGTTTTCTTTTGTTAGAGAAATCCACTACTTTCGTTTTGCTGATATTGACTAGAAGCCCCACCCTTCTACAAAAAATCTCCAGTGAAAGTAACTGCTCTTGCAAACCAAAAGCATCTTTAGCAATCAGAATAAGGTCCTTGCTTGACCCCGATATCGCAACTTTCTGAAATGGCTACTGAAGTTCTAATTTTAACTTTCACCTTTTCATACAGTCTATGTTTCACTGCTCTTAAATGTCTGGGAACCTCAAGTTCCTCCATTCTATGGTAAAGCTTAACCCGAGGAACAGTGTTAAAGGCATTTCTGAAATCAATAAAGAAACAAAAGCCTTCTTCCTTTTTCTCCCAAACTTTTTCAATGATGTGCCTTGAAGATATAACATGATCAATTGTGGAATGTTTAGGTCTAAAACTTGCTTGCCCTTTAGCACATTTATCTCTTTCTTCTGCCCACTTGCTAATTTTATTTTCTAACATGCTTCCAAATAAATTTGTAAAAAAGAGGCTTATCATTATGGTCCTAGAATTGAAAAGATTATTGGTGTCACCACTCTGGAAAGGATTATGTAAATGATTAATTGTTGAGACAGTTGTGATCGATTTGTGGATTTGTAAATATTAAACACTAGTAATTGCACCACATGTTGAAAAAGAAACGCCTTAAGGCAATAGCATGGGAAATGTTGGAATATGTAATTCCTACTTGTCTTCAGTTGTGGTTCTCTCTATGTATAGAGTCTGTTCCTATTCTATAGGTTAGTTCCTAGTTTGGTGTGAGGTAGAGATATTCTCTTAACCAAATTATTGTGCGTCTAAGATAGCTTCTCTATCTTGAGATTGTACCTCATGTATATATGTAACTCTATTTGTTTTATTAATATAATAGAGCTTGTATGCTCAATTTTTAAGTTGGTATCAGAGCCCATTTGGGCCTGGGCCTGGGCCTGGACCTCGGCCCCTCCTGGGCTGAGGGAAATAGGAAATAAGAGAGTTTTTGTTTTAGTGTTTTTTTTTTGGGTTTGTCCATCTTGCAACATCTGTCTACCAACGTGAGAAAGAGCGTTGCCTACCTGAGGAGAGTTGTGTGAGGAGCGATTGGTAGAAAAGAACAAGGGGATTTTTTATTCCACCTCTTCCAGAGAAAAGTGCCGAAGAGAAGCTACGATTCAGTGCAGAGCTTATTGAGCTGAGGCGTCAAGGATTGGATGTCTTTATAAATCGAATTGCTCCTCATCCAAAACTGCAACACAGTGAAGAATATCTCTTGTGAAGGCCGCAATCAGTGAAGACACCCATGACTGTGCACAACAACTGATCTCATATACATTATTGGAGGCATCTTGATCAGTTTTAAGGGATCGAGTGATTCAGAGGGCCGCAACCGGCATGATAGATTCATCTCACATGTGATTACGACTGAGGAGGTCAAGAATCGCTGACGGAGGGAGATCCAAATCCGAGGAGATCATAATGAATTTTTTGGATCCGAGCCCAGGTCTCCACGGATCGACTAGTGGATTTGTAGATCCGAGTCTACGATTGGTAGAATGATTCGCAGCAACAACGTGGTCGTAATTGAGGCGTCGTCATGTTCCTGCCGTATTTTCTCTGATGTTGAGATCATTGGTACTGTAGTTTTATCTGGTGCTTGGTACATCAAATTCGATACATTTACATAATTGATCAATTTAATGACACTCTGGTAAGAATTTTACTCGTGGCCATTGTTGTTTCATTTGTTCTTGCTTGGATTGATGGCGATGAAAGCGGTGAAACGGATATCACTGCCTTCGTCGAGCCGCTGGTTATTTTCTTGATTTTGATTGCCAATGCTACCGTCAGCGTCTGGCAAGAAACTAATGCGGAGAAATCCCTAGAGGCTTTGAAGGAAATGCAGTCGAAACACGCCAAGGTGAGAAGGGACTGGCATTTCATTACGAATTTGCCTACAATAGAATTTCAGATGGATTGCTAATCTTACGATTTTGAGTTTATGGAGATCAGTGGTACATGGGGGATTTTCGTGGCAAACTTCCATAGCTTAGACTCGAGCTTCGTATTGCCATTCAGGACTGGATGCCAGCAGCATCATCATCCATGTCATCAGAAGGGTCGTCATCTCCTGACCCGTGAAGAAAAATGTCTTGCACTCGTCCATTAGTTGCTGGTTTGTTAACTTCATGGACGAGGACGAGGACGCGGAGCTGGTCTGTTTCGTTTCTACGAGCATGAGCCCCAGAAGGTCATTACCATAGGAGACGTTGCGGCCCATTGGACAGAGTCTCGCCTCGCTTGAATAATTTCCAACAACTTGAGAAGGCACAACAGTTTACTGTTTGGACCTGTTTAGATCATTCCGGTTTCAGGTTATAATTATAAGCTTTATCAGGGTTTGTTGATCACAGTAAGTGTATAGGAAGTGAAGAGTTTCACTAGCGCAGTGCTTCCAGGTTGGTAAGGGGTTGATCGTCATTCTGGCATTTAGATCTTACCCAAAATTTTGGAAACTAAGTTTGATAGTGAAGGGGGTTCTGCAGCAACTGAGCCACCTGATGACAATGATTTCGTGGAAGTTGATCCAACTGGGCAATATCACCGATATATAGATGTTCTGGGTAAAGGCGTCTTCAAGACTGTCTATAGGGCCTTTGATGAAGTTGATGGAATAGAAGTGGCTTGGAACCAAGTGAAGATTGATGATCTTTTACAAAATCCCGATGATTTGGAGAGACCGTATTCGGAAGTGCATTTGTTGAAGACTGTGAAGCATAAAAATATTATTAAATTTTACAATTCCTGGATTGATGATAATAACAAGACAGTGAACATCATAACAGAGATCTTCACGACAGGCACATGACAAGAGGGGGACAGTGATATTGTTTTTTGATAATTTATTTACAGGAAGGAAGGAAGGAGAATGGCTTGCATCATTCTGAGGTTTGAAGTGATAAGGAATGATGTCATGTAAAATAGAATTATGTTGCCATTTTTTTTTAATATTTATTTAAGAGATCTCATGTGAGTAATGTAAATCTAGTTGAAAGAATTGATTTATTTATTGTGAAATTTAGTTTGGCCAACTATTATCACGAGTTTTGAGTCTATGTTGGAATCAGCCATTCCAGCAATAGACAAATTTATTTGCAGGAATGATTTACTACCAGATATGATGAAGACATGACAATGAAATGGCATCTAAGGATAGCGGTTGGAGCTACATCAAAGATTGGAGGATGATCGATTTTTTGTGTGCCCAGTGTGATGGAAACATATCTGAATGTTCAATTGCGAGGAGATTAGCTTGATAATGGGTCTTCATTGTTGTAGCCTGTCAGCGAGCATGAGGAGGCATGCTTGGAAGCAGTTAACCTGCCTTGATACTGTGAACAAGGGAAGTGGCATTACGCTGCGATTTCAGGGGAATTGTATACTGAAATGAGAACTTTTTTGTGTATAAAATTGTTGAATTTTATGCATGTTGACAGTGAATTTGTGGATGATACAGGATTGGACCATGGAGTCATGGCTGTGATAAGCCTTCGTGGCTGTGATAAGCCTTCGTGGCTGTGGTGAGTCTTCATGGCTGTGTTGAGCCTTGGTGGCTGAGTTGAGCCTTCGTGGCTGTGTTGAGCCTTCATGGCTATGGTGAGCCTTGGTGGCTGTGATAAGCCTTGGTGGCTGAGTTGAGCCTTGGTGGCTACATTATATCTCCTCAAGGTTGAGCGCCTGAGCGGTGGAGGTGAATTATTGCTTGTCGAAATGTGAACTAGCAAGCAGGTGAAAGGGTGTTGCTCGTGCATGTTCATGAAGCAACGTGGAGCGATCAGCTGTCAGTGATCTGATAGGGATCATATCGGAGACAACATGTAGTGTATGATCTTGGATCTGCTCACAAAAACAGTGTGGGAAGTGTTCTGGTGAACTAAAATTCAGGGCAGTCTGTCAGCAGCAGTGAATGGCGTGGCCATGTGTTGTATTACTGTCATGGTTATCGCTTGTGCTTATAGTGTCATTTGGTATTTGTTTTGTTTAGTATGGGTAAATGTGGAAAAGTCTTGGAAATTTGTATAAATATTGAGATTTGCGACCTCAATATGATGTCATTCTATTAGAATTCACAACTCTAATCGATGACAGGTAAAACATGGAGACCAAGATTAGCTTGCCAAAGTAAAATGAAAATGCCAAAGACTCCAATGTACACAGCCAAAGTAATGATGTGTTCCAACATATGAATAGTGCAGTGTTTGTGGAGGTGAATGGTATGGTGAGCAGAAAAGGAAGATGGAAAATCAAGTTTGTGAGAGTTTGTTTTGTGTGAGTTTCTTGGAATAGACTCATGACCATGGTAGAGTATGAGTCATAGTTTGTAATTAGAAGCAAATCTACATGTCATTTATTGTTTTTACGTGTTGTAAGACCCAGAAAGGCATGCATACCCCTTTTTTATATGTTCCCTCTATCAGAGAGTTTAACACCCTGGAAGAGTGTGTCATGTGGGATGGATACACTTGGGTGGGCCGTATTGGTTTTAGACTCCATAAGGTGAAATTTTATATCAAGGGGAGTTAATTGAGAGGTTGGATGAACCATGTATGTGAAGGACTTCCTAATAGACTGGCGGTTGCAGCGGTTGGAACCCATGCATTTCGATAGATGGTTGTTCCTTTATATGGACATCGACAACAACATGAACAAGATACAAAGTGTAATTACCAAACAGAACCAGTGTAATTACCAAACAGGACCAGTTGTAGATTTTGCAAATAGATATTGAGACAAGTAGTCATTAAGGGGGAGTGTTGGAATATGTAATTCTTACTTGTCTTCAGTTGTGGTTCTCTCTATGTATAGAGTCTGTTCCTATTCTATAGGTTAGTTCCTAGTTTGGTGTGAGGTTGAGATATTCTCTCAACCAAATTATTGTGCGTCTAAGATAGCTTCTCTATCTTGAGACTGTACCTCATGTATATATGTAACTCTATTTGTTTGATTAATATAATAGAGCTTGTATGCTCAGTTTTTAAGTGCCTTGAAGATATAGCATGATCAACTGTGGAATGTTTAGGTCTAAAACTTGCTTGCACTTTAGCACATTTATCTCTTTCTTCTGCCCATTTGCTGATTTTATTTTCTAACATGCCTCCAAATAAATTTGTAAAAAAGGGGCTTATCATTATGGTCCTATAATTGAAAATATTATTGGTGTCACCACTCTAGAAATGATTATGTAAATGATTAATTGTTGAGACAGTTGTGATCGATTTGTGGATTTGTAAATATTAAACACTAGTAATTGCACCACATGTTGAAAAAGAAACGCCTTAAGGCAATAGCATGGGAAAGAGTAGCCTATAAGGCAATAGCATGGGAAAGAGTAGCCTATAAGGCAATAGCATGGGAAAGAAACGCCTTAAGGCAATAGCTTGTTTGATTAATGATGTGCCGTGAAGATATAGCATGATCAAATATTTAGGTCTAAAACTTGCTTGCCCTTTAGCACATTTATCTCTTTCTTCTGCCCACTTGCTGATTTTATTTTCTAACATGCTTCCAAATAACTTTGTAAAAAAGGGGCTTATCAATATGGTCCTATAATTGAAAAGATTATTGGTGTCACCACTCTGGAAAGGATTATGTAAATGATTAATTGTTGAGACATTTGTGATCGATTTGTGGATTTGTAAATATTAAACACTAGTAATTGCACCACATGTTGAAAAAGAAACACCTTAAGGCAATAGCATGGGAAAGAGTAGCCTAGAAGAAATAAGATGTTGTAGAGAATGAACCATCGTGAAGGAATGAAAGGAAAACTTTGCTTCCATGGAAGCAGGTCGTGGAGGTTTCAAAGATATTGTTCATACGAGTTATCAACGAGAAAAAATTCTTTTAGATATTGAAATAGGAAATTGGAAATGAAAACATATATGTAAATCAACATAATCTGTTCACATATATAAAAAATTTGTTATAGATATTGAAATAGGAAATTGGGGGTGAAAATCCTTTGGTGATCAATAATCATCCGAAACAAGCATGAAATGAGCATGTAACTCAAATTAGATATTTTAAATACATTCAAGTACAATCTATCCAACATAGATGTAAATAAAGAGAATTTTTATTAAAATAAATAGAGTTTACTCCAAGTTCATCTACATATGCCAATTGCATTCACCACTTAAGAGCAGTAAAAAAAAAGTTTATTGAGAAAACAGTTCCAACAGATTTATAGAGAAAATTATAACACACTAACACTTTTCTTACAACAATGATGGATTCCATCACTTAAGAGCAGTAAAAACACGTTTATTGAGAAAACAACTCCAACACATTTGTAGAGAAAATTATAACACACTATCACAATTTTCTTATCATAACTAAATGCTCTTAGCTTATTCTTAATTGATCAAGAGTATAGAATTTTTAGGGTGGTGTTCTATGTGCACTAAAATTCCCATGATGTCCATCACAATGTATGGGGTTCATTGCAACCATGGATATATTCTGTGAGTTGTTGTGACTTTTTTCTTGTGGCTAAAACTTAGTTTTGGTTGTCACCTAGTTATCATGATTCAAAACTTTGTTATAGTCTCATATCCTTATAGAATTAGATATATGATTCAAAACTTTGTTATAGTCTCATATCCTTATAGAATTAGATATATTCCATGAGCTAATGTGATGTTTTGTTTGTCACAATGATTCAAAAATAAGTTATTATACAACAATATTCACTTTCTCATTGGAGAGTAAATTGAGCGGAGTAAATTGAGTAGTTATTGTTAGAAATTGTTGTACAAGATGGGAAATTTGGATTTGGATGGTTTGTAGACAATATGGATGTCATAACAGATAGGAGCCATTTCAACTCAAAACGTCCATAGACCACTGTGTGAATGATAACTTGTGACATCCCTGACCATTTTCTTTGATTGTGGATGAGGTTACAAACTAATAACTTGTGAAATCCCTAGCCATTTTTTTTTTATTGCGGAGACTCTACAATATATATTGGATAGAGGGAAAGGTTATGATAAAACTTGTACAAAAAACTGTAAGGACTGAGTGGGTTTTTTCTTTTGTAAGTTTTGTTTGGAATTGAAAAATAAAAATAAAAATAAAAAATCTAAAATTATGTAGTGATCCCTAGCCATTTTTATTTATTTATTGCGGATAGGTTATAAACTAGAATACACTCTCTTAGAAGACTCTACAATATATATTGGATAGAGGGAAAGGTTATGATAAAACTTGTACAAAAAACTGTAAGGACTGAGTGAGTTTTTTCTTTTGTAAGTTTTGTTTGGAATTGAAAAATAAAAATAAAAATAAAAAAATCTAAAATTATGTAGTGAAAATTTTGTTTAAAATTTCAGAATAAAAAGCTGAGTAAGTTTGACATCATATAATATGAAAATTGTTTATTATATAGTATGCATATAGTTACAAACTGTTATGTAATTACGAACTATTACAATTAAGTAATTAAAGGTAAATTTAGTGTTATTTAAGAAATTAGAAATGTGAAATAATTTGGAAATTAAAAAAAAATCACATTTAAAAAAAAAAATCATTATTAATTTATAGTTTATTATTATTAGACATTTGATCCCTCATGGCTCTTTGTAGATCCATAGTCAAGATTGATTTAGACCATATTAATTCGCCCCTTTAAATAAACTGCATTCCACATGAATACCATGGGTCAATACCATGGGCTGTTTTTATAGTTTATTATTATTAGACATTTGATCCCTCATGGCTCTTTGTAGATCCATAGTTAAGATTGATCTAGGCCATATTAATTCCCCCTTTAAATAAACTACATTCCACATGAATACCATGGGTCAATACCATGGGTTGTTTTTATAGTTTATTATTATTTTATTATTTTTATTTTTTATTGTTTTTTAACTTAGTTAAAATGTCAATTACATTATGTCAATCTTTTTTTAATTTACTTTTATTTTTATTTTTGTGTAATTTGACATAGTCTCACCAAAACCTAAATTCAATCTAACTTATTAAAAAGAAAAAAAAACTAACATTATAAAAAACATATATAAAACTATTTACTTGTGGATCTAATGGCTTAAAACATTTCAATCGTCTAACATTTGATCCAATGGCTCAGACATGGACACAATGGCATCTGGAGGAGTTGTTTTCAAATAGGAACGCCTTAAGGCGCAACAAGTGTGTATATATATATAGGTTTCCAATAAAAGCTTTTGTGTGGTGAGTTGGTTTCATTATCTTATTTTATTTTATTTTTCCATATTTTGTTATGGTACTAGAGTTAGGTTGATCCAAAAATGGATCATGCCCTTTAGATTTTTATTTTATTTTATTTTTTTAGAAAGAAAAAAATCCTAGTTTATATAATGTACCAGTCCATGATCATCATTTCTCAGAAATTACCTTACATAAAAAGATATTCATACTAGTATGTTCCATTTTGTCATTGTACATTCTCTCAAGTTAACACTTTGTCACAAAATACACAGCCTTGTTGTATTCTCAAAAAAGAAAAAAATAAAGACAAAATTCTAATATAAAACACTGTTGAGGTTCAACAGTGTCTTCTCTACCATCTCTTGAAGATCTTGCACCATGTTCTTAGCCCATTCCGCACCGAGCACAATAGGAATCTTGTAAAATTATGTCCAAAAAGCCTAGACTGAACCATACCTTGAATCAGAAAATGAGTCCAGCAGAAAATTCATCACAGGAAATGTGCAGAAATATGAGAATATCACCGAACCTATTGCTTCCTCTCCATCCCCATTCAAAAGCTCGTAATGCATTATGCCAAAAACGCCCATTAAACCTTTTTTGGAAAGTCTGTCTACCTGAATATTTTTCTCCCAAAAGATATGATTGAAGTGTATTGTGGCAAATGTCTTCTTTAGTTCATATATGCGCTCCAACCAATTCACCAGATGCCCAGGGTGGAGCTTATTCCCCTTGTTTAAATGGTCAATGAGTACTTTTTATTCACCATAAACCCAAATGTTTTAAATACACAAATGCTCCGCAAACCACAGTAATCCCCAACAAGCCAATACTTTTGCCCTCATGTTAGATCCCATACCACCATGCCAGTATATCTTGTAGTGACAACTAGGAGACAGCCTCAGCTAGGCACCGCATCCACAATTGGAGTGTTGTGAAGCCCCATCAAAGAAACTCGCAGGGTAGTGAATCTCCACAGGCCTCATTCTCACCAAAAGGTCCATCAGAGGTTTCTGAGCGATTCTCAGATTTTCCCAGCTCTATAAAATATGATTTTCAGTCCCAACAGGAGAGCATGTCACCCCTTCAAAAGTTCACTTGTTTTGTCCACACCATATGTACCAATGAAATAGTGCAGGAATGTTCCTGAAATTTATGCTTTTCTTCTGCCACCAATTTATGAAATCCTTGGTATTTTCAAGAGACAGAATCTGTATATTAATAATTTTACCAATCAACTCCAACACATCCATGGAAAAGCTGCAATGATAAAACATATGAGAGTTGTTCTCATCCTCCAGCATACAGAGTTGGCACCACCCCGGACCATTCGTCCCTCTCCTCTTGAGGTTCTCCCATGTTAGATTTCTATTCATATTAACTAACCACAAAAAAATTGCATCCTTAAAGGAGTTGGATTTTCCCATATGCCCTTCAAAGTACTAATATCAGAATCCAGTGGTGTTCTATTGATTAACTTATTATATATATCCTCCACTATCAGCATGCCTTCTCTTGTCGGGCCATCCTAGGTTACTCTATCCCCACCCGAAACATGATGAAGACCTTTGCTTCGTAAATCCGTCGCATAGGATTTCCAAACAGCCGTCAACAGTGTCGGAAGCTTTAGTTCTGCCACCGATAGCCAAATGGGAATATCTCTATCGAATTTCTTAATAATTTGGCTCATAAAAAAAATACTTCTACCATTTAAGTAATTTATAAGTTGTTGACATCAAATATTAGCTAGCTGTGTACCATAGATACCACTATGTCCTATGAGAATTCCCCCCACCCCCCCATCTCCGAACTTGCATGCTAGATGAGAAGACAACATCGGCCATCAGTACATAAACCCAATCCAAATGCAGGATCCTCCCCTATTTTGGTTCCATCCCATAAGTAATAATTGCTCTAGATCCTTCGAATGTAGGTATTTGAACCCAATGATGTCCCCCCAAATCCCATCCGACTTCAGACCTCTCCACAACAACTTTATGAGAAGGGCTTTCCCAAATGTGGTCAATTCCTTTAACCCCCAGCCTCCCCTTAGTTTGGGTTTCATTATAATTTCCCATCTAGCCAGATGAATCTTTTTCCTCTCATTTCTACCGCTCCAAAGGAATTTAATAATTATACTTCTAATGCATTTAATAATCATCTTTGGAATGGCAAAAATATGTGCCCAATAGACCATAAATTGTTGTAGAACAACCTAAGCCAAAATAAGTCTACCCCCTTTAGTCAACCATTTTAAAGTCCAACCCCCTATTCTTCTTTTTACTTTATCGACCATCCACCTCCAGTCCTGAATCCTAAAATAATTTGGCTTTAGCATAAAGCCAAGGTGCTTGAATCCCGAGCTCAGTGGTGCCGAATTGAAATTGAACATTTGTGCTATCTCCAGGGCCAAATCCTTCCCATCCTCCTGAAAGTAAATACAGGATTTTCCTTTGTTTGCCTCCATGCCCGAGGCAAAACAAAATCTATTGAAAATCACCAGTAAAACATGCCATACAGTTCTATCGAGCATACCAAACACTAGAACATCATCTACAAAAAAGTTATGACTGGTTTCCTTTCTAAAGGACAGCTTAATCCCCTTAAATTGTCCTTCCGTCACAGCTCTGCCAATTTTTGTGCTCAATGAATCCATAACCAAAATGAATAATAGTGGAGAAAGAGCGCACCCCTGTCTCAACCCCCTCCTAGGTTTGAAGAAAATCGAAGCAACTCCATTGATGATGATTGCCAAGGAAGAGGAGGTCACACAGCCCATTATCCAGTTTATTGACATCTTGTCTAAACCAATCTTGTATAATAACAGCCTTAAAAAACTCCAGTCGACCCGATCATACGCCTTACACAGATCAATCTTCATGACCAAAGCCTGTAACTTCTTAGTGTGGATCGAATGGATCAATTCATAAGTAGTGGCTACCGCATTGAGGATGCTTCTATCCTTTAGGAAACCAGATTTTTCTAGAGAAATGGATCGGGACAACAGTCGTTTGAGCCTCTCAACAATAGTCTTTGAGATGATCTTATACAACGTGTTGAACAAAGAAATCGACCTATAATCATTGAATGTAGTATTCCCCCTCTTTTTTTGGAATGAGCACTAAGAATGTAGAGTTTAAAGCCCCCCCCACCTTCCCAGTCTTCCTAGTCTCCTTTGTCATCTTCGTGATGAGGGGAATGTAAAGATCAGAAAAGTGGAGAAAGAAGTCCGGGGTCCAACCATCTGGCCTCGAACTTCTATCCGGCTGGAAAGATTTCAAAACCAATAACGTCTCCTCAGTATCAACAATTCTATAGAAGTCCCTCAACTCCCCAAGATCAAACATATTTGGGACATCACTAACAACCCACATTTGCTCCCCCACAGTATCCTGCTCTCTTGCTTTAAACAGATTACCATAGTGATTCACTGCCTCCACTTTTATGCTCTCAGTGGTGTTATAGATAGTTCCATCTCTCTCTATCTGCCAAATGGAGTTTAGATTTCTTCTCCCATTAGCATAAGCGTGGAAGAATTTCGTGTTCCGATCCCCAACATTGAGCCATAAAGCTCTGCTCTTAAGCCTCCACGATTGCTCCTCAATGAGCAATATCCTTCTTTTCCCGCATTCCACCGCCTTAAGTCTTTCCCAAGTGCTAGCAATAGGAAAGGATTTTTCCAGGTCTTTTAGGAGGGCAGTCGTCTCCCTCTCAAGAGCCATAAAACAAACTTTTAAGTTAAATTTTTTCCTTCTCTCCCACTTCTTCACTGTGCCTTTGAGACCCCTTAATGTGTGCATCATATAAGTAGTCATTGAGATGTCCATATCCCTCGGATTATTGGTCATATAGTCTCTCACCATTAAGTTAAAATATGGTTCTTGCAGCCACACCCTATTAAACTTAAAAGGCCGTCCTCCCTTGACCACTTCGAAATCCCAAGAAAGTATGATAGGCCGATGATCAGAAAGCATAATATCTCCAATGGAAGCATTCCATCTTTCCATTCTGGCCAAAAGGTGAGATTTAACCACCACTCGGTCAATCCTCTTGCATAAATAGTCGCTACCCTGTCTACCATTATACCACGTAGGTCTGTTTTCCTTCATTCTCAGATCGACCAAGTTGTGGGTTTTGTATAGCTTCAGAATCGATTAAGCCTGTAGATCCCTCCTACCCTGAGAACCCCAGATCTCCCCGAAGTGTAGTGTAGTGTTAAAGTCTCCAGCTATGAGCAGATTATCCAATAATAGAATACCACTGCCCCCCATTTATTCCAGAAAGCCGCCTTATTCTGATATAAGGCATACAGATTAATAAGATGTACTCTGTGTTTAAAACCCCTGATACAACCTGACAGGATGATCCTGCCAAAAAAGCCACAGGCTTTGAACGAGGCAAAAGCTGAGTTCCACAAGACAACCTCACTCCTCGAGAGACCCGCTACACCCCGCGCTGCCATATACCAATCTAGGAACATAGCACGGAACACAGAAATTGACTTGTCAGTGGAATTCATAGTCTCCTGTATAAAGATAATGGTTGGAAAATTCTTCTGCAGAAACTGACGTAAAGAAACAATTTTCCCCTCCCCCCTAGCCCTCGAATATTCAATGTAATCGGATTAATCATGGCACCCCTTTAGAAGGGTCAAGTGCTCTAAGAACCCTGTCTATTGCCATAGTGACCGATACATCCCGAAACAATCCCTCCTTCAAATCTGCACCCTTATCGTACGAGGATAGGGATTATTTTTGACCGATGGCGGCCCTTCCCCCTCCTGATCGTGACATTCGATCTAGAGGGAGGGCTAATAACTCTGAGGGGAGAAAGTCGCTTTCCAGTGTCAATCGACAGTGGAATCAGACCCGCTTCAGGATCAATGAGCAGAAGATCTAGGTCACTACTGACTGAGTTTATAGGGGACAGAGACGGGCTCACTGGGTCCGTTAGAGGAGATGGTCGAAGGTCCGAGGGTGACACAGTCAACTGCGTCTTCGGCTGCGACAAGGCCATGGGAGACATGGGAGGATCTACAATGTGGCATGACCTAATATCTGATTCGAGTTGGGGAGTCAAAGAATTCTCAATCAAAGCAATGACATGGGGAACAGTCAGGGGTGTTCTATATGCGGTAACCCCAAAATCTGGTAAGAACCTCTCCCCCCCCCACATTTATCGTTATCCACAACCACAGACCCAACCTTATAACCCCCACGACGTGACCCCCCCCCCCTCCCCGCCCCCCCCGCCCTTGAAGTATCCATCACAGTATTTAAAGCATCATAAATAGTGGCACCCAAATTACCCGACATGTACGATGTCACCTTGCCAGCACTATGCTCTCCTCGGTCCCAAATATGTGGCCGTGGAGTCGTGCCCAAAAGGGAATGTTCGAGGGCAACGTTAACATCCGCGAGACCACCATCCATGGGTCCGACATCCACACCACTCACACTTCGACCCACCTTCACGCAAGAAGAATCGACACCCAAACCTGATAAACCCAATGACGACACCCCCCCAATTTCATCATCACAAGACTGAGAAATTGGACATAGAGTCTTACCCGATAATGGAGGTCCTGAAAGATGTGGAGCCGGTCGCATTGTGGTCCTCCTAAAATCTCGTTGAGTACCGAAAGCACCACGAATAGTTCGGTGTAGTTCCAGCTTCCTCCTCAAACAGTCCCACATAAGATGTCCTGTGTCATGACAGAAATGATAGCGAAACAGGATGTTCCAATAGTCCAGACTCTGCCTTATGATCCTCCCTTCCCACTCAAGGTCCACCTCCGCTGGTAGTCCTCTAGCAAGTGACACCTCAACAAGGATCCAGGCAATTTTCTTGTCATATATACCATTGCATTTTGGGTCAACGAACCTGCACCTACCTAAACTGTTCCCGATCAAATGTAATACTGCCTGCGATCAGAATTGTATGGGGAGGCCCCTTAACTTAACCCATAAAATATGTGATTTAGGAGCATTATCAGTCGGGTGGAAGTCCACCATCCACTGGTACAACGACAAGAACGATCGACCATGAACCTAGGTCCTCAAAAGAATTTCAGGAACGTCCTCATCTTTTAAGAAATGGTAACAACACCAACCATTTGGAAGTTGGTTGATGCAAGGTTCGTAACTGATAATTAGACTCCAGAGACTCATTAGCGAGGACTAAAGATCAATCTTGCTATGAGAAGCAAATTCCCACTTCCCGACCAGAGCCCGCGATATTAGACTCTCAGCCTTCTCCCACATAACGTCACTCCCAAAACTAAGGAGTCGACGTTCAGTGGCTGGTTTGAAAGGCTTACGTGCTCCAGAGCGACTCACCTTGGTGTGACACAGGCGCCACCACTGCACCCCCACCCTGCAGGTTCCCCCGTTCCTTCTCTGTAATAGAAGTCACAGTCCCATGTCCTAGAAAAGCAGTCCTCCCCATAACCGGCATTAGCACATCGGTTATCCCAGACGTCTCAGAAACAATAGTCTCCCTTAGGGTCGAAAAATGAGGGATAGCAGAAAGGACGCAAGAACCTCCACCTTTTGCGTTAATTGCCTCAGCGTCCGCCAGCGCGAGAGCATGCATGAAAGCATAGTCCAATAGCAATATATCGGGAGCAAAAGGGGTGCCACCAGTGGCCATACTACGACCAACCGTACACCCTATCTCAAATGACCACCCACCTTAGTAAAGGGCCATAATAAGAAAGAACCAAAGATACCCTCTTCCCCCACTACACGTTCCCAAAAACACAACCACCCACTATCTCTTTCACAGTAAGTGATCGTAAAGGACAAGTGCCATTCCGAATAGTACGAGAAGGATCACCCTCAATAAAGTGAGAAAAGTACCCCAACTCACCGGGAAAATTTGAATAATAAACCGATGAGAAAAAAAGTCTTCCTCCCGGAAAACCAGGAAGGAAAGTCGTTCCGGAACAATCCGAACCAGTGCCCCAGTCCCTTGCAGTCTTCAGAAACACAAACGCGTGGACATATTCATCAATCCCCCAAACGCTCTCATGTAAGGATGATAATACTCCTCCACGGTCTGAAATAATACCATCCAACAAGGACCGATACCTAGGGATTCTGCAGTGAAGAGAGTTCAGGTAGAAAAGAGTGCCATGACTATCAAATCCAGCTCTACATGGAGTACGCCAACCACTGAATCACTTCATCTCACAATACTCTAAAATGCTTCAATATGGAATAAGAACCAGGTGGAAAAAGCCAGAAACTCCACCTAAAGATCTCTACCGAGCAAAACTAAACCCCATAGAGCTTCACTCTAACCAACAACACCACATAAGGACCACAGAAAACTCGACAATAACTCCGAGTCTGTTCAATAACTGTAGCACATTTCAGCCATATACCTCTCCGACCACTCACTAACAACATGAAAAAAAATACCTGCAGCAGAGCTTAGCTACTCCCTTCTCCGTGCTAAGGTTGAACCTGTATCACTTTTTGCTGAGCTCTCCATCCTAGACTCTGCTACAGCGGGGGGCAGGGCCGCTTGGATGCCATATGCATCAATAGCCATATCACGAAGCTGTTCCATCCAACACTTCGACCCATTTCATGACCATTTGCATTTCCCATGAACACATCGCTATAACATATTTGGTGCACCATTGCTGCAATTTCCCATCTTGAAAGATCACGGCAGTTGAGGGATAGTTCTCTTCACTTGAGCTCCAACGCAACAATGTGCAATAAACGGCTTCTTCATGCCCTTTAGATTGTTGCACGTTCGTTGTTTCACCATTATCTTACTGTTTTCGTTGTCTCAAGTATATGAAGGAGAGAGAGTAAAAGAATTCGAGGAGCAAGAAGACCCAGAAGCGAGATAGAAATCAAGTTAGTATTGGGCTATTTGCACAACGAGTTCCTGAGCGATTTTGGTGGCGAAGGACGCTGACAATTTGAGCTTCTTTTGGAGGGTCACTGAAGACACATTGGTTGCAGAGATTGGTTGTAGCGATGTGCGGTCAGTTGTTGCGTTGACATAGAGAGGTTCACTGAAATCCATTGATATCCATGAATTTGGGTCGTGATTGCAAATCGTGCTAATGGGGAATACGTTTTGAAGACCAGATTTTGTAACGCCGCGAGGGTTGACTACTATTGGCAAGTCTTTCGCCCACTGTCTGCTCAAAAGCTGACGAGCTTTGTTCAAGAGGACAAACGATGGTTTGTGTTGTTTTGTTTTTTGTTTTTTTGTTGTTTTTTTCCAGAAAGAAAAAAAAACGCGACATTGCATAATTCATAAACATTACATTCCATCTAGGCAGATGAGAAGGCAGATGAGAAAAAACATGAGCAAAACATCAATCCCCAGAGACAACTTTTAAGGAAGAAAAGAAGTCGTGGGGAAAAAATGTAGTGTCCATACATCACTGCCTTCATGGGTGGCACCCAATTCAAAAGAACAAATTTCGAGTTCAGCAAAGGAAACACCTATAAAGAGTGGTATAAAGAGTGGTCTATTGCTGTACTCTGCAATATCCTGGAAACAAAGGAAAAAGTAAAAGATGGTCCAGCACGGCTGTATAATATTTGAGGACAAACGATGGTTTGTGTTTTATATATTTGTCTGTTTCGTTGTTACGTTTGCTATTGGCATTGGTAATTTCTTTCTCTCTATGTTTGGTGATCACATTGCTGATTTTCGGCATTCGGTATGTTGTTGGGCATCCATTTCCAAAGAATTTTCTACTGAAGATTCGTAAATCTGGGTGAAAATTTTCGGTTACCCTTTAGTATTCTCACAAACATGAATACCATCAGTAATCGGAAAAATTATGACTTGTCGTGCATTTTAGTTTAATTACTTTTGTGAATGTTGATTGGTACTTGTGTCGAGGATTGTTTAATAATCATCCATCACAAAGGTGCAAGCATTGCATGCACAAAGCCTATTGGAAGAATGATGAATAGAAAAGTCAAAGGAAGCACAAATTGAAAGTTAAGTTCAAATAAATTCATTCATAACGTTGGGAAATGTTGTGAATTCATTGTTGAATAAAACTTGAATTTGAATATATGAGGTGGTAGCCAAGTGTTGAATGCTAGATTCTAGCGGAAGGAAATTGAGATTGGTGAGTATGTGGAGAAATTGTCAACAAAGGATTCCATGAATCTGAACTATATTTTAGATATAAAAAAATAAATCACTTGAAGCAACATTGAAGATGTTCGTGAGTCTGAGTTGTGCGTTGATAGGTTGAGATCTGGAAGAACGTGATCGTAATGTCAATGTGCACTTACGTTGGATTTACGTTGAGAAATAACTGAGCATCAGGTAAAGCCAAAAATAGAGCATTTGTCCATAAACATAGCATTTGTGTCCATAAACAAAGCATTTGTCCAAAAACAGAGCATTTGTGTCCAGAAATAGAGCATTTGTTAAATGGTGATGACAGAGCATTTGTTAAATAGCGGTGAAGTGTTTGTTCACTACTACAGAGAAGGATTTATGATGAGATCGGTGAAGGATCGAGAGGAATGGTTCTGTCTATGAAGAGGTTTTGTCATCGACAACCAAAATCTTAGAAAGTGTTGAAGCAATTGATAAATTGTAAGCTACGCCCAACATCACTATGAGAAAATACGGTAATCTTGAAGTTTTGGTAACTATTAGTTTAGAAATCTTGAAATATGCTTGGTTATTTGATAAAGATTCAGATAGTTGGGGGCTATTTGAGGCTTAAAAAAGGATTAATGGCATGTGGTTTTATTTTTAAAGTATTTTAAGAAAGTAGCCTATTTTAAAGAAAGCTTTATTTTTTTTTTTGGAATCTAAGCTTCTGTGATCCATAATAAAATAGTAGATGGCACAAAGAATGTAGTGACGCTGTCAACTAAAGTGTGGTTCATCATTAGACTAAGAGAGATCGCAAATTTTCGCATTAAGTATAAATAGATTTCTTATTTATTTATTTTATTTTGTATTTATTTATTTATATTTTTATTTTTATTTTTAATTGGTTTGACTCTCCATGTTTAACTATTTGATTGATACTTTGTTTTAATTAAATTACATGGATAAGAATTAATTATATTTATTAATTATTAATAATAATTGATGATTATATAATTTAATAAAAAAAAAAAATTACATATATGCACTAAGATTGGTTAAATGGTTATATTACTTACTATTATATTAATTAATCAAATAATTAGATATTTAAATATATTAAAGGTTGTAAAAATTTATTAAAATAATAATAATTAATAAATAAATAAAAATTAATTAATTAAATAAATAAATAAATAATGAAATATTTACTTTTTCTTAAATAAACTACCGTTATCCCAATAAATAATAAGGAGTCATCTCTACATCTATTTATACTTAATGTCCGGATCTGATCTCTCATAGTCCCGATGATGAACCACACTCCGGCTGGTTCGAAACACGTCGACCACGTTTTTTGCATGTGATTATTATCGAAAGAATTTCTACTAAAGCTTTATTTTATTAAAAATGGGTAAAAGAGCAAGGTTGAAGAATTAAAGAGGATTATTGGAAATTATGATTGGATTTGTGCCTTTAGGGCACTTAATATTGAGCAAATCAAAAATCCATATGAGTTAGTTGGAGATGGAAGTCTTATTGACCTTATTGATAAGGTTGAAAAAGAAGAAAACAAGACAAGCTATGTGAGAGTAATCGATTTGGGTAAATTCCACATTAAAGTGGATGACAGTCATGAAGATTGTGTTAGTGATGTTTCCCATGTCACAGCTCACGAGGATGATGATTGCATAAAACCCAACGCAATTAGTTGTGATTTGGTGTATTTGAAAACATAGATCCTTGATGAAGGCAAGGGTGAAACAATCTATGAAAACAAACGCCTTGTGCAGGAAAGTCTCTTTGAAGCACAAACATATGAAGTAAAATCGATAAAAACAACCTAACTAATGAAGAATGGTTGTGGATGATGCAAGAGAAGCATCATGGTTGTGGATGATGCAAGAGAAGCATCTTATTGATGGATTTTTATTTCGTGAAAGAAACCCACTTTTGTTTGAAAACCAAGGGGAAGTGGTAGCGATAGAGAGAGAGAACGAAGCACAAGAGAAGAATTTTGCAGATGATTTTGAATGTGTTGGTAATCAAGACTATCATGTTCCACTTGTAGTAGATCATGAAGAAAATGACATGGAAGAAGCAACAAAATTTCAAGAATAATTGGAGTTCTTTGAAGCATGGCTTGAAACACCATATTTTGATGGAGCATGCATAGAAGTTGCACCAGTAGACAATAGAAATGAAGAACCAATGAATGATGCAGATGACATAGGAATTGAAACAACAATGGATACATTTGAAGAAGTTCATGGCATTCAGATGCATTGGATCCCTGAAGAAATCATCCATTACTATGAGTTAATGTGGCGACAATCCACTAAATAGGGCATAGATGAATATAATAACAAAGTACAACAACCCACTTATGAATGTAATGAAGAACTTGCAAGCGTTGAAGACAAATCCAAGTCCCAAGAACTTAATGAAGTATTTCAAATGATGAGAAGAAGACCACAACCTAGTTGTTGTTAGAAAATGTAATTCCTACTTGTCTTAGTTGTGATTCTTTCTATGTATAGAGTCTATTCCTATTCTATAGGAGTTAGTTAAATCTAGGTTCCTTGTTTGGTGTATGGTTGAGATATTCTCTCAACCACATTATTGTCGATTGTTTTAGTTTGGTTTGTGCATCATTATATAAGAAAATGACATGTTTCAGCATTAAGGGTTGGAAGCGTCAAGAGTTGGAGTCTCGGTTGACTCTTGAGACGAGTTTGTTGAATCTGTGTGTGTATCATTGGAATTTTGTGATCTGATGTCAAATACTGACGCGGGATGTGATTAATGTTGAATTGAGATAGTTAGTTGCAACTGGTGCGGTGAGTGTGGATTTCTTGCTGGAGCATGGGCGGGGTTGTATTCCAGCAGCAGTGGTCATGCTCGCACCCATCCTTCGACCAGGTGTCTTGTAGTTGAACCTCATGTTTCTGTTGTTTGATTGAGTCCGATTTGTGGCAGGACAAGCCAACTGAGGCCGATTTTATAGTTGAGGAAGTTGATTATGAAGGTCAAGTGTTGTTAGTGCTGTGAAGGCTGATTGAGGCCAATTATGAAGGCTGAGTTACAAGCTTGACCATTCAATCAGAAGCAAGCTAGGGATATCATCACCGTCTTGTGAACAATTGATCCATTTTATTCATGTCAAGAAGAAAAGTTTCATTAAGTTCCATCCTGAACCGTCGATGTTGATCCAATTGAGCATATATGCAAATCCAGTATCGTTGCCTCCTCCTACGGGACGCTGGTGCTCTCCTATGTGAGCTTCAAGAACATCATCTCTGCCATGAAGGAAGTCTCTGTCGATGAAGAGGCCTTACAGGGTTCCCCTCGGGATCCTGGGTCTGGTATGCATGTGTTCAGTGCCCGTGGGGTTTCTGATCTTCGTAATAACTCTCGCCAATTCAGTCATGTACATCCTGGCCTCCTATGTCAAAGTTGTCGGCATTCTGGGTTATTTCTTGATGATTCCGTACAAGAGGAGGAATTGGATTGCATTCGGAATTGAAGGTAAAAGGGCCAGAATCCATAATTCTCCTGCTAAGAATCGAACCAAGGCGGAGGATCTGCTGCACGCCTGACGAGCAGCGCTGAAGGATGGGGTGGTCCCGCAGAATGTCAAATCTGCATACAGTTTTGCTATAGTATTATGAGAGTTGTTGACTTCTCAATTTGGTGGAATGTAGTTGTTGCAAAGCTCGTCGCCTTGATGTATTATGTGTGCGGATTGGTGTGGAGAAGCTACGTAACTCCTGTCCCACTTAAAATCTGTGCATTTGGTAATTTTTCCAGAGGCGACGCAGTCCAATTTAGAGGCCGAAACTGCTGCAATTGAGAGTCAATCTAGATCGAGCTGGAGAAGTTGACCTCAATCTGGATGGAACTAGAATGGCATAGATAGTGTCAAACTCTATGATGAGCGCAGTCTCACTAAGAGAGTTGAGCGCAGTTGTTGTTTGTTCATCGGGTAAAGGTATTGCAATAGAGTGTGTTGTTGTTTGTTAACCGCGGGGCAAATGCCCAGTATTTGATCGAGCATGGGGCGGATGTGAATGCCACCGATCACAATGGTCAGACTGCTCTGCACTACACTTCTCTATGGCGTGTGATACAAGTTGGCGAATTGTTTCTTCGGGGAGGTGCTCGGGTGGATGCTGCTTATTTCCATGGATACTGACCAACTCATGTTGGAGCTCAGTATGGGCAGACAACTCTTTTGTATCATATTGTAATAAAATTGGGTGCTAATGTTGATGCACCTGACAATGATGGGAGTAGTACATTACACTGGGATGCTTATAACGGATTTTCCAATTGTATTAGATTGTTTTTGAAGGGATTGGTAGAGATACTGTACAAAACAATGAAAGCCTTCAATTTCGGGGGTTGTGGTGTTTCCGATGGTAATTTGAGCCTGGTTCTGCGCAGGATCACGAGAAGATGACAACCATCTATAAATTGTGTGTTGTACTGTTGCTTCAACGTTACTGGTGTATGGAGATATTGAAATTTGTGGAGATGCTGAAGCTGTTTGTCCGGGATTTGCAGTTTCCTTCCTTTTTTCCGATCGGTTGGAACAAGCTGTTGTAGGACAGTAGCTGTTTGGGTTGGAAGGTTCGTTTGGTAACATGGATCCGTATAGAGCTACGGATCCTGGGGTCATTTGCGATCTCGGCGTGGATGACTATGTCAACCTTCTATGCAATTCTAATTATTCTCAATAATCCATCGAGTTGATCACCAATTTGATTCAATGCAAGTTGCAAGTGTGAAGCCTGATGATGTTGCATGGAACACAGTGATATGCAGATATCACCAATGTTTTGAGTTATTAATTAATTGGGTTTGCATATGCGGGATATAATGCAGCTTTCGAGATCCAAGCTACCATTCCTTCATTTTAGTATGGCGCAATGGAAGTGTGGTGAGCTTCCCGATCCGGGCCAGTGTGAGGAGATTAGCTTGGCAATATTTCTTCAATGTTGTAGCCTAACAACCAATGTGAGGAGGCATGTTTGGAAACCTCTTGTGTCAGTACATGTCCATCGACGATGATGGAGAGCTAAATATGGTGCAATGAGCATGGATGTTTGTTGTGTGAGTTGCGTTATTGTGGCGACGTTACTGCAGATCTGACTTGTGTGTCGCTGCATGCTCTAGAGAAGAGTTGGTAAGCCTTAATGGCTAGTGGCCCCTTTGTGGCTGGTGTGCCTTAGTGGCAGATTTGTGGCTGGAGAGCCTTCGTGGCTGTGGTGAGCCTTTGTGGCTATGATAAGCCTTGGTGGCTGACTTGAGCCTTGGTGGCTAGATTGAGAGCGTTCTGTAGAAGCCATAATCTCTTGGTTGAAACTCTCTTTCATAGAGCTAACCAGTGGAATTTTTATTTATCCATTCAAACATTTTTTTTATCTAACTACTGCTTGTTTTTCACCGAACGCCTACGAAGGGGATTTGTTGGTGTTTGCAGGCATGTAGTTCAGTTCCAGCATCAGATATGTTGGATAAGAGATCAGTAGTATGTGACAAGACCTGCGGATGAATTGTGGTGTTGTGGTTTTGTGTACTACATTATACGTATTGTGCAACGTAAGAATTGAAGAAATGGCTACAAGAAGACCATCTTGGAGGTGCAGTAAAAGAGGTGATTTGGTTCATATTTTTTGAGATAACTTAATAAGTATGGCCAACTTATTGGAGCTATGACAATATGTGGACTGAATTTATTGTGCCCTCGGAATCTTGAATGTATTAAAGCATTGAGCCTAGCTAACTCAATGGAGTGGCTTTGTTAGAATTAGCTACTCTAACAAATCGCGCATGTGAATTCAAGACAATAATTAGACAAGAAAAAGAAAGAGGATGCAAAGATACTCTGTGGTGGATAGTAAGACTGAAGTGAAACAAATATTAATTTTGTGCAACAACCCAACAACAACACTGAAAATTAAAGGATGATGGACATCTTGGTGAAAGTTTGTGTGAATTAGTGTGGGTTTGTGGGATAGACTCACTAGCATGTTGTATTATGAGTCACACATTTGTAAGTAAGTCTAGGATGTTTTTTGTAGTGGTCTTTGTAAAGTATGTACCTGGGAACTCCAAGAGTTGGAGTTGTGTTGTAAGCCTTGTAAGGCATGTGTATCCCCGAAAAATTTCGTGGTAATCTCAAAACCACTTTGTAATAACAGGTTCGTGGTCAGCCAGAAACCATTTTTGCAATGTCGGTTTGTGGTCAGCCAGAAACCACGTGTAACAGTGAAGTGGACTGGAAACAGGTCCATGCCAGTGTTTGCCCACTGATGAAGAGATCTGGTGAAAGGTCGCCGATGAATAAATCTGGTGAAAGGTTGCCGATGAAGAGATTCGGTGAAAGGTCGCTGATGAAGAGATCCGGTAAAAGTTTGCCGAAGAGATCTAAGATAGATCTAGTGCTGGTGAGAGTTCACCGATGAAGGAAGAGCATGGTTACGGGTCATCTGATAAAACCCACGTTGGAGGGGGATCTGTAGATACAGGTACATGTATGCAGTGATAATGGTTGACAGAACCATGTATGCGAAGGACATCCTACAAGACTAGCGGTTGCAGCGGTTAGCACCCATGCATTCTGGTGGATGGTTGCTCCTTTATATGGACGTCGACATATACTTTTCTTATGTTTGACCACAACTAGACTTTACAGACCAGCATGCCAAAGTAAAAAACGAAGATGCCAAAGACTCAAAGTACAAAGCCAAAGTAGTGGTGTGTTCTAGCATATGAATGATGTAGTCAAAGTTTGTTTATGTTTGTAGAATAGACTCATGACCATGGTAGAGTATGAGTCACAATTTGTAATTAGAGAAAATCTACATGTCATTTATTGTTTGGACGTGCTGTAAGACCCAGAGAGGCATGAATACCTCTTTGTTATATGTTTCCTTTTTCAGAGAGTTTTAACACCCTGGAAGAGTGTGTCATGTTGGATGGATACACTTGGGTGGGCCATAGCCATATTGGTTTTAGACTCCATGAGGTGAAATCTTATATCTAGGGGGAGTTCATCGAGAGGTTGGATGAACCATGTATGTGAAGGAATTCCTAGTATACTGGCGGTTGCAGCGGTTGGGAACCCATGCATTTCGGTAGATGGTTGTTCCTTTATATGGACATCGACAATAGCATGAACAAGGTACGAAGTGTAATTACCAGACATGACCTGATGTAGATTTTGCAAATGGATATCGAGACAAGTAGTCATTAAGGGGGTGTGTTAGAAAATGTAATTCCTACTTGTCTCAGTTGTGATTCTTTCTATGTATAGAGTCTGTTCCTATTCTATAGGAGTTAGCTAAATCTAGGTTCCTTGTTTGGTGTATGGTTGAGATATTCTCTCAAACACATTATTGTGCGTCTAAGATAGTCTTCCTATCTTGAGACTATACTTTATGTATATATCTATGTGTAATCTCTGTCATTAATAATAAAGTGTGAACAGTGAAACTTTATTTGTTGCAACATGCAGTTAAAGAAAAGCAAACCAAGGAAGAAGCACCATCACTATTTTACAACAAGAAAGCTTAAAATGAAGTTTTTAAAGTCAAATTGTAAGCCTAGTTGAGACTTAGACCGACAAGCAGCTTAGTTTAAATTTCTGTCAATCATTTGTTCTCGTTTGCTAGGTATCCAGGTGTCATAGTCAATTTTAATTCCAACGTCAAAATTTAGGCATTCAAAGAATGTAACACTCAATATTAAGGGGGAGTGTTAGAATTTAATTATGTAGGTGATTAGTTGTTGAGGCAGTTGTGATCGTTAGTGAGTTTGTGGATTTGTAACTATAAAACACAAGTATATATATTGGTCTCTAATAAAAGCATTGTGTGGTGAGTTGGTTTCATTATGTGTGCTTTTGTTTCTCTGTCCAGATTTTGTCAAGCGTGAACATATCCATAAACGTGTACATGTTACATGGATTGAGCGTCATCATTTTCTACAACTAATTATGTAGCTAAATATAACATCAAGCTAAGATGGATCTAGAGTAGTTTAATTTCCCCCTTAAATAGGTTATATTTCACATGAATACCATGGGTCATTTTTATTTTTATTTTATTATTTAATTTTTATATGGATATCTTTATTTGTTGTTTTTATTTTATTTTCACCTAATTAAAATGTTTGCATTACATTACATTAAGTTACACACTTCTATCATATTTTAATTTTATTTTTATTGAGTCAAAAGGTTTACATTACATTAGGTTACTTTACACAAATATAGCACATTGGGTTGGAGAACACCTCTCAACCTAGTAAAAAATGAGTAATTTTATTTAAAAAATAAAAAATATTAGATCATATTTTAAAATAAAAAATATTATATTCAAAATCTAGAGTCCAAAAACTACCAAAGCTAAATTAACAATTTTACTTTAATTATTTGTTAATTTAATTTTTATTTTAATTAAAATAGGAGAGGACAAGACATGACATTACAACATCTCTACCATATTGGGCTAGAGAGCGCCTCTCAAGGCAATAAAATGGTTAATGGTAACTAAAATGTTGAAAACACACAGTGACATTAAGAGGGGTGAATCATTATCACTCAATTTTAAACTTTTTTCACTTTATTAATTTTAAAAATAAATACTCGTTACACAATCAATCATCAACATAATGTTTGAATGCATAAATTAAAGTGAGAATCTAGATTTGAAGAATAAATGTTTTTCAAAGTCTTCAATTGATTGCAACCGGTTGTGAGGGCACCAATCCTTTATAAGCACCGACTTACAAAATGTGGGCTCCAACCTATTAAGAAGACAAGGACACTAAACTTTAGTAAGCACCAACTTACAATTGCTTTATTGTTCAAGAGATAGTATTTATTCTTAGAAATTGTTCGAAAGAAGGTTTTCCCTACTAGCAGTTGTACCCAACTCGAACTAGAATTCAACCTCCACAAGGATTGCAACTCAATATCCTTCAAAGCTCAACCTCCAACCAGAACAAGCCTGTAATTCAGCCTCTGATCAAGACTACAACTCGACCTCTAACCAATATTGCAACCCAGCCTCAAACCAACATGGAAACTCAACCTCAACATAAGACAATTTCAATAAAACTTGATCCAAGAACCCTTGAACTCAACCTCTCGAACAACAAAACTTGGCCTCCTAAAACAACCCATGAACTCGGCCTCCTGAATAACAAAACTTTTCATCCTCAAACAACCCTTGAGCTCATCCTTCTTAACAGTGAAACTAAGCCCCAATAGGTCTCAACAAAACAAAAACTCTTCCTTAGAATTATACCAAAAAACCTTTACACAAAAGCTTCTCCAACTTGGCTACACTTCAATTCTTGTTAGTTCACGATGTATGAACCTAAGACATGCTCCTTCACTCTCCTAAAATCATATTTGAATGCTTGAGTGGTGGCTACAAATTCTCCTTCTTGTGCCTATTTATAGTGCATATGGGGTCTAGGGTAAGGGCGACTTGTCCACTGGTTGAGTTGAATTATGCAATTGCAAAATGTATAATGAATGTTCAAAAAATCATTTCTCATCAACCATGAGGAGTTAGAAGTGTTGGACATTGGATAAACAAACGTTCCCCGTGTGTTTCATGACATGGACTAACCACCTCTCGTGGATCCTTATCTCTGGCAATGCGGTCGTTGACTAACACCTGCGGGTTTTGGTCTAACAATAATCATGATTCCCAACGAGTGTATCGGAGCATAGGTCATGAGTTCGATACACACCCAGCTCACATTGGGGGGGGGGGGGGGGAGATTGTTGGATATTGGATAAACAAACACTCATCATGTGTTTTGTGACATGGACTAACCGCCTCTCATGGATCCTTATCTCTGGGGATGCAATCATTGACTAACACCTACGGGTTTTGGTCTAGCGACAATCATGATTCCCAACAAGAATTTGTGTCATATATCGTTGAAAAGGTCTCAAAATAAGATTTATAACCATATACCCTATGCTCTCTATTAAGGTAGGTGATTGGAGTAAAAATTCCTTCAAAGACAGGGTATCCAAATAGGGCATACTTGTACTTTGGTTGGGTCATCTTAACAAAATATTTCGTATCTCCTTATTCCTATGAATTAGAGGGAGTGTCATATACCATTGGAAAGGTATCAGAATATGCTATTTGACTATTTATATTTCTCTTTCATTTGGACAACCTTCAATATCAATAATAACCATTTTTAATACAAAATGTATCTAATTTTTTTTATTATTTCAAATATAATTTATTTATACTAACATATTTTGAAGGGGCAAAGGGAATGTTAAAAAAAAATCACATATGTTTTTCTGATCATCACATTTTAATGAGAGAACAAATGATGAAATAATGATAGTGTTATCTCTAAATTGGTACTGATGGGCTGCTCCACCAGACAAATTAGAGTAATTGTTTCAAACCACTTTGAACTGAAGATTAGCCTCTTCAGTCTGAGAGGGCTCTCTCAAGGTAACTTGTGATTCTCAATGAAAACTCAATTAGATAGATAACTCTATGACTGTAAAATTGATTATGATTGATTGCAGGTTGAAAATGTAAAGGACTGCTACCATTGGGCAAATGGAGTCAACATCAGACAAGTCAATGAAATGATCCTTCTTGTGGAAATTGAGGCAAATGGAGGTTTCAATGAAAGATGGGACACATACACAATACAGGAAGAAAACAACAGTTTAACATCTAAAGGAAGTCAGATAATGTTTCCATGAGTTATGAGTAATTAGATATAAACTAATTGCAGTTATTAAACATGAAAGATACAAGACAAATAGCTCATTGAACACTTCATTCGAATCTCAGGTGAAGAAGGCCAAAACATCAACTGTATATTACTGAAGCTGAAAGGTTTACAAAAATAGCAGTGTAGTCCCTTTGATATTCAATCTTCTGTCTATAAATAGACTCTTTTACATTACATAGGATGCTGGATCATCAAACCTTGACTCTGACAGCTAATCATAACTGAAAACTCTATTTCTGGAACATAAAAAGACATATATTCATTTAAGAGTTTCTCTCCTAATGGGACTCTAATTGCATTTATTTCCTTCACTTCTCTAATAGTGGGACCATAACATAGATAAAGATCAGATGCTCGAATGGAATTCTCCATGACATAAGACATAAATGTACTTTCCAAGAATTTAGCAACTGTTGTCCTATTTTCTAGGAAAGGATCAACAATAACTATAATTTTGTCTTCATGTTGCTTTGTATGAGTGGTAGATATGTCAAGTGATGAATATTTGTTGAGATGACTCCTTAACTGTTTGGATGCCTCCACGTGGCTTGCTGGTCTTCCATATGCCTTTTGAACCTTCAAAAACCCTTCAAAAACACCTCGCTGCAAAACATAACATCTTTAGGCAGTTTCGTAGCATAGTTTAGTAGCAATATGAGTTTTGTCTTTTAAAATTTCCTTCTGCCACCTTTGCTGGTCAAAAAGCATTTGTCAGGTCAAAATATATAAATACTATCAAACTCCCTCCTTAGTTCTTCATAAAACTGATTTTAAAGGCCAAAATAAATCTTCAGAAATTTCGTAGCGTTTTTTCGGCCTTCAAGCATGGAGCTCGCTACAAAACTTCCTAATAAGGCAGACATTTCAGATTTTGTAACTTTCTTCAAAAATTGATCTTCTAAGCCAAAATTTATGTCACTTGAAAGCTATAAACCTTAAGAAAAATGTCTCAGCTCAACTCTTCAGTCCTTGGGTGTTTCATCTTCATTAATAATAAGTTGACCTTCAGGTTCTTCAATCACTTTCATTTTCAGTCCTCTCTTCTCCAGTTCATCTTGAATCATGTCCATTTGTTCCTGAAGGTCTTACACTTGATCTTGTAATGATCTGTTTTTAGCTTGCAAGTGCAGATTCATCTTCCTGGTATGTTTGGCCATAAGTCTTAGAGGTTGGTTCCTTTTCAGTAGTCTTTTAGCATTACTCATAGATTCTGAAACACTTGAGAATTGACTGTCCCATTTTTTCATCAACTGATCAAACTCGGCCTTTTCAGACATGTGCTTCTCTGCTTCCAAATTTAACTCAAGTATTTCTTCTCTTGCTTCTCTTAGTTGTTCTGTGAGGAGTTATGTTTATGATTTTCCAACCATTTTCTCCTTTCCCTTTCTCTGCATAGTGACAACTCCTTCTGCTGATGGGGATAAAGCTATGATGTTTTTTGGATGCATACCTTCACTGAATTTTTCTACTCTTTTGCTTTCCATGGCCTTCTTTGCAATCTGTGACTTGGTCATTGGCTTCCTTGGCTGAAACATGAAGCCAACATCCTCTCCTGCAAAATCCAATTTCTTGACCGGTTTACCTTTCTTCAATTTTCCTCCATCACCTTCAATATCTTCTGCCTGCACTATTGGGGACTCCTTAATATCTATTGCATGGAGTATGTCCTCCATATTTCCTTTGGCCAATGTCTGAATCCTTGTTATCCTCTTACTGCTTTGTTTTCTAATTTTATGTTTATGTTTTGCAGGTGTTGGCTGAGGGATGTCAGTTTCTTGCAGAGGTTCTACTTCAATGTCCATTGGTTCTACAAGAAACTGTCTTCCTTCTTCATCAATCTCTTCTATTACAGTTGGAGATATAGTAGTTTTAGGTTTTGAAATTTTCTTTGGAGTCATTGCATCTACTTCATACTCACTCATAAAAAGAAAAGAGGTCCAATCTCTTTTTAACCTTTTCAACTCTTCCAGCACTAACAATTTTATCAGACCACGGTGAAATATTGATGTTTCATTACCTTCTGTCTTGACCTGAACTTTATCTGACATCTTTCCCAAGCTCCTGTATAAAAAGAAGGGTAGGTCAAGTGGTTGCTTACCAACAAAATGCAGAAGGAGTCTAATATGATAAGAATAAACCATGTGGAATCTCCCTTCGCAGGTAAAGTATTTTTGGATCACCAGCAACAACTTTGCATAATTCTCTTTCATATAACCTCTGGGGATGCCATTGGTCATATCAGCTCCTCTGTGCTCCTGCTTGAGAAACTCTTCACAACCTTGCATTTTGAACTTTGTGCCTTTGAACCATTCTTCACCACTTCTAGGAATTTTTGTAGCTTGGGAGATGATATATGGTGACACTGTGAAATTCAAAATCCCAACTTTTGATGTTGTTCCTGTAAAATTTGTTGCAAATTATTTGGAAACCTGTGCATGGAAACCCTGCAATTTCTAGCAGAAATGTAGGCAGCCCGTCTTCCTGAAAGCCTCCATAGCAGTGGGATATTCATTCAGCAGCTTCAAATCCATAGGCTCGTACCTTACGCCATAACCACCCTTATTTTTTTTTCTTCGATGCCATGATGCTTTATACTTCTTGTTGCCTCGCTTGTTGATGACACCTGCAGAATCGAATTCGAACAACAACCTGCTTTGTGTGGTAAAGCAACCCTCAAACAATGACAGAGAGATACTTCATATGCAAGAATTGGACGCTGAATGACAAAGAGAAGCTTGGGGATAAATTTTTAAAGGTCATTTTGACAACTCGGAGTTTAATGATGACACATGAGACCATAAAAGAAAATGATGACAATAGATACGGCTTTGCATGTTTGGGAATCATCATAAAAATCTCAAATGACCTCACCCCTTTCTTTGTCTTATTGAAAATTGACACCTCACACCACTCTGATACTCTGCAAGAAAAAACCCAGTTTCATAGTGAAAACTGTTTAACTGTTGACAAATTCGCTACGAAACTGTCAGGTAGTTTCGTAGTGAAATCTTCCGATTTTCCATATAATTCGCTACGAAACTGTGTAAAACTGACAGATGGAATATTTTGTGATTAAAAAGCATGGGGATGAAAACTAGATGAGGTGAGGTTGATTTGACTGACATGACATGGTTAGAGGTGGGTTTTAGACTTAAGGTAGACATCACCAAATGCAAATTTTTCAAAAATTTCATGAAAATTACTTATGAGACAACATGAACCTAGGTGAATGACATGTAGAACCCTATCAATGAAAGAGTTAAAACTAATGAGTGATAATAGTGGTTCCACTAGGGATGGCGTGCCCTTGTGGTACAATAAAGAACATGTAGTTCTAGTGCCATCTTTTTTGAAAAAAAAATAAAAAAATTCACAAAGCCTTCTTCAAAGTCTTCTGGCCTTCTCCTCAGGCTCAAGTTTGATGATTAGTCTGTCTTTATTAGCAGAACAACATAATAAAATGAAATATATACAATGGAGTGAAAATTCAGTAAAATTTAAGAGGAGTAGTGCTTAAGAAACCTGCCATTGACAGGTCCTCCAACAAAAAGTTGTCCATCCATCTCTTGAAGTAGATAAGTATTGTTGCCATGATATGCAACTACTACAAATGGTCCCTTCCAGATGTTTTCAAACTTTCCATGCTTCCCCTTTTCCTCAATTTTGGCTTGCCACTTTAAAACTACATCTTGAATCTGGAAATTCTCTTCTTTGAATTTTCTGTCAAATGTTTTCTTCACTCTGTTCTGTGATTGTTGATGACTGTTGTATACCTCCTCTCTTTTTTCTTGCAATGCTATGAGTTGTTTTATCCTCCTCTGCATGGCATTGGGCTCCTCTTCCAATCCTTGCAGCAGTTTCATTACAGGAACTCCCAAGGAAGTGGGAAAATTTGCTTCAGCTCCATATACAAATTCATAAGGTGATGTACCAATGGATCTCTTTGTACAAACCCTATCAGCCCAAAGATCATATTTCAATTTTAGATGCCACGATCTCTTGTTTTTCTGCAGTACTTTTTTGATAATTCTCACAATGCTTTTATTAGAGGATTCTGCAAGGCCATTACCTTGGGGGTAATAGGTTGTTGAATGTCCAAGTGTTATATGATACTAATGACAAAATCTAATTAATTTTTTGGATTTAAAATCTTGTGCATTGTTAGTAATAATCTTCATAGGACAACCAAACTTGAACAAAATATTTTTATCCAAGAACTGAATGATGACTGAGTCAGTGGCCTGCCTTGTTGGGATTGCTTCGAACCATTTAGTGAAATAATCCGTGGCTGTCAGGATCCAGTGATGTTTCCCTGAATATGATCGGTGTATTTCACCAATAAAATCCAACCCCTATTGTTGGAAAGGCACCTCAACATATATTGGCATCAAAGGTAAAGGAACCAATTTTTTCTTACCATAAAAATTTTGACATTCATGGCAAGCAACGATCTTCTTGAAGACATCCTTGAACATGGTGGGCCAATAGTAACATGCTCTAAGTATTTTGTTTGTTGTAGCTTTCCAGTAGTGGTGTCCTCCACAATATCCCTTGTGAAATTCTTCAATAACCTTTTCAGCTTCCTCCTCCAGCAAATAGTTTAAAAGTATTCCACCAATATCTTTCCAATACAAATTCTTATTTACAATGCAGTATCTTAATGATTTCAACTTCACAAACCTTGCTTTGGATTTGGTCAACTCTGGAGGAGCTCTGTAATGATGCAAGACAAAGATAATATCTCTGTACCATTCAGATAAAATGAACTTCTCTTCAATAGGTATCGATTCTTCTTCTTCCTCTGACAGCTCTGAAAATTCTGCAGTGAAATTCATGTCAAGACATTCAAAATTGGATTGTGCCATTAATTTTTCTAACCCTTGTCCTTTCACCAACTTTGTAGGCCTGATTTCTATGTCATACTCCAACAAAGTAGCTATCAATTTCCCTCTCTTGCCATCACGATCAGCTTGTGTCAAAATGTCTTTAACCACAGTGTTAGGTACAAATGCAATGACATGAGAGTGCAAAATATAAATCCCGAAGTCTTTAATAACTTTGATAAAAGCATATGCCTATTTTTTCAAAATATTATACTTTAGCTTTGAGTTGGCAAGAGTTCTACTAAAGAATGAAATTGGTTGTTTTGTACCTTGTTGTCCTTTCTGCAATAAAACTCCAGCTATTGTTTTTTCAGATGAAAATGTGAAAACCATAAATTCACTTGAAAATTTTGGAATAATAAGCACTGGAGCTTGGGTGAGGGCTTTCTTTATCTCTTCAAATGACTGCTTGGCTCCAACAATCCACTTAATATCAGCTCCTTTCTTGAACATCTTGGTAATGTCCTTGACAATTTCAGCAAATTTCGGGATGAACATTCTAATAAAGTTTACCTTCCCAAGAAAGGACTGAATTTCTTTCTTGTTCCTTGGCAGGTCTATCTTCTAGATAGAATTAACTCTATTTGGATCAATCTTTATCCCATCCTTTGATATAATATGTCCTAGCAATTTTCCAGAAGTTAGAGCAAAAATAATTTTAGTGGGGTTAAGAGAGATACCAAATCTTCTACATTTCTGCAGAATTTTCTCCAAATGCTTCAAATGATCTCCCTCCCTTCTTGAAAACACATTTATGTAATCCAAGTAGACTACAACTGATTTATCTTTCTCTTCAGCAAAGGCAATGTCCATTTCTCTTTGAAAGGTCGCTCTTGCATTCATCAAAACAAAAGTCATCTTGGCGTACATGAATGTCCCCCATGGCGTGGTAAAATAAGTCTTCTCTTGATACTCTAGGTGTACCAATATCTGGTTATAACCTGAAAATCCATCCAACATGGACATCCTTTGAGAGCAAACAATATTCTGCAAAATCTGATCCATCTTGGGAAGATGATAGTTGTCCTTCAAGGAAGCCTTGTTCAAATTTCTAAAATCAATACAGATTCTAATCTCACCACTCTTCTTTCTGACTGGTACTAGATTAGTAAGCCACTTTGAAAATATTATAGGAACAATGATCTTTGCATCAAAAAGTTTCTTAATCTCCTTCTCAATCAGAGGCATGAGAAATGGGTTAATCCTTCTCAACTTATGTTTGAAAGGTTTCTCATTCTCTTTGATAGGAATAGTATGATGTATAATACTAGGATCATACATTTTCAGATCAGCATAGCTCCATGAAAAAACATCAATGTATTTCTTCATCATCTCAATATAGTTCTGCTTCATCCCCATAGAAAGAAATTTGGAAAGCTTTACCATTTGAGGTGTTGTGGCTGTACCAAGATTAAAAGTTTCTACTTCCTCATCATCAGCCTGCATCCTACGGGATTTAAAAACATCATTTTGATCAAAAAGTTTCTCAAGTGGAATAAGGCCCTTAGGTATACAATTATTTTTTAGCCGCAAAACTTCAGAATTAACCTTAGTTTTGACAAACTTGTTTTGTTGATCCACTTGTGTGTTTTCAAACTCCTCCTTTAACTCTATGAAATTTCTGACTTGCTAGTCATCTTCAAACACTTGCCAATGGATGATATTATCTGGGATGGTAGGCCTATGCCGGACTTCAATTTCATACTTCTTAGTAGAATGTGTAGGGATGAAGAACAAACTTGCAAAAATAACTAGATAATCAACCACTGAGTTTTGATCTCTGGTTTTCACAATAAATGCATATTCTTGAAAATTTTCAAGCATTTCCATAATCATATTTTTGTAAGCTCTCATCCTTACATATTTAGTTTGGTATAATCCTTCAACTTTTTTTATTACCAACTCCGAATCTCCACACACTGATATCTTCTTGGCACCCAATATTTTCAAAATTTCCAAACCCAAAAATAGAGATTCATATTCAGCCATATTTTGGTACAATCAAAGTTAAGTTTAAAAGAATAAAACTTACTTTCATCATTAGGAGTAGTAATCCATATGCCTACTCCAGCCCCCTCTCTTACAGTAGATCCGTCAAAGTGTAGAAGCCACCAACCCTCTACTTTCTCTTCTACAATTTCCTGATTTTCAACTTGTTGATTTTCTGTTTTCCCTTCACTTTCTACTTCACCAGTTAGCTCATTGAAAACAATTGCTGATCCTAATTCAGTTTCAACAACATAAATGGGAACTTTTTTAGGTTTATCCTTGCTTCTTACCATGTAGGCCATCCTACTTTCCCTGTACAACCTTCTCTGCTCACCAAAAAAAGGAATAGTAGCATATGTCATGTCCATTTGCATGGTGCATTTGATTTTTGCTGCCCAAGATCTGGATAAGAGCATGCCAAACTTGAGGGGAATATCTGCCACCACAATGTCCATCACCATTGTCTTAGCAGGCACTTGTGCCAAGCCAACAACGACATCTTTGATCAGTCCTATGCACTGGACTCTTTTAGAGTCAAAAGAAAATAAATCTTTGTATGGCCTAGTGATCTCCAAACCCATCCTCTCCATAATCACATTAGCCAAGAGGTTATGATAAGCCCCCGAATCCAACATGGCATTGTGTAAGGTCATATCATGGATATTAAGGGTAACATAGAAGGGAGGAACTTATTCATTCTGCTAGTCTTCCAACCTTGGTCCTAGGTAGATGGGAGGATGGTCTTCTTGTAGATTAAGGATATCTGAAGCTCCTGGTTGAGAATTCAACCTCTTCACAATTTTGCTTCTGTACTCATTAACCTTGATAATTTCTCCAAATGGGACAGGAATCTTAATTTTGGAGATTTCATTTTATAAACTGAAAGTAGAAGTGATCTTTTCATTTTCTTTGGCAGGACGTGGAGGAGGCGGAAGTGGTGGGTATTTTTTGGGTTCAACTGCTTTAGGAGAATCCTTCTTTGGCTGAGTTTTGTTTGTAGTGATGGGAACATTCTTGTTTCTAAGATTGTACTGCTTCTGCATTTCAAATATAGCATGCTAATAACCCTTTAGGTAATTAGATTTTCCCTCATCCTGATTCAAATCATGACGAGACTAATCATGCTCCTCCTACATCCCAGAGATGTCTTCATCTAGACAGTGGATAGTATCTTCTTGAATCTCAGGTTGATTTTCTTCTTCATCAATCAAATTCTGCTGAAAGGGAGGCCTCACTTGAGGGTCAGGTTGATTTCTGTTTTCTCTTTATCTTTGTTGATTGTGGAAATGTGATGTAGACTTTGAATTGGAATTTCAAATTGGGAAGTGGTTTGGCGAACAAATGGTAAATGCAAATAGGTTCCATTGAGCATGGAATAAGCGGTACTGAATTCATTTGGAGGTTATTCTTATGGCATCTATGGATAGGGTACTTGAAAGTTAGCCATTAGGAGGAGTTGTTGGTAGAAGTAGCAGGTTTAAAGTTTTGGTTTCTTCAAAGAATTGTAATAAAATCCCTGAAGATACTTTTGGTGGCCTAATTCATTATACGTAGTGTTTGTAGTAATTTCTCTTTTCTTTGAAGCACAATGACTTGTAACCTTTGCGACAATCTCTAAAATTTTCAGTCCCAAGTATTACGGTACTCTATATAACTTTAGGGGAGTTGCAACTCTATTTCGATCATACATTCTCTCTATGAAGGTGGTTGGATATCTATATGACAAGGAAACAAGAATGTAGCATAATCACTGAGTCATACAAGGATTAGTTTCCTCTTCTCAACGTCCAAAACACCAATTTACATATGATGGATCCTTCCATGCAAAGCCCCTTATCTCCCTCATGAATGAACCAAGCATAAGTTTATTTCCCTCATGTATATGATTTATCATCCCCACAAAAGAACGAGGAATAAGTTTGAATCCCTCATGTATATGCATTGTTTTCTTAGAGGTCGTAGAAACTTAATGGCATCTTCTTGGTGAGGTTATCTAAGTTGAACCTTATTATATTAAAATTTAAGATCATATCAGATCTTGGATATTGTTGAATATAGTATTGACATTTGATCTCCTTATATTTGAAATAGATCACTGTGATGACAAGTGGAAGGACATATGGCATTTTTAAGTACAAAGATAAATGATAGTTTTCAATTCATTTTGCCAATTACAAACATGACATGTATGAGCTTCCATTCCATATATACTACAATAATACCCAACAATTGCAATATGGGATTAGGGCTTTCCAAAGAATGAAGGATGGGTGACCATATACAAGAAAACTTTCAACGATTTATGCATCGGAAAACCATCTACTATAAAACACAAGTCATTTTCATTCTTCATTGACCACAATATGCAATAACAACCATCAAGATAATCTCCCATGGGACCAAAATTCTATGATTGGGGATGTTGTTTGTGTTAAAAATATTTATGGTTTTCAATGTTTTTTTAGAAAGAGATATATTTTTAATATTTGTCACAAATGAGTGATTGTTTTCATATCTTATATTATTTATGTATGTTTATTATTGAACACTGGTCCAATCTTCAATATGCCCTCTCTTATTAGTTTTAAGTTGTTGCATATTCGAAACCACATGAAGAAATAAAAGGAAATGTCCTATATGCGTATTTGGCCCAAAATTGGCAATGAAGAATGACCACATCTAATGGTATCAAAAGTTAAATTCAATGAAACAAGAGTCCTTTTTAGAGAACTCGACCAATTTGAACATAATGGTATAGGAAATTAGGGCAATTAATGTTAGGAGTCAAGATGTGTTGATTACATATTTAAAGCAAGTTTTGTGAATCATCAAGCATGGATCTAAGGAGAAGGAATGGTTATATTTTAAATTGTGAAAAGGTAATTTGATAACTTTTTGATACGTAATTCCCAATGGTAACAGTTTTCAAAATGGAGTCTAAGATAACATATTTTATTCCCTTTAGTGCGAGAGAGAATATCATATATGAACCTAGACATAAATCATGTAATATGTAACAAAAATTTAAGACAAAGTAACCTTTGTAATATTCCAACAACATAGCAATGTTGTGGTTCTAATCCTTACACATAATGCAAGATTATAACTATATCCTCTAACTGCTTGTTTATTTATCATAATCTCTTATAACAAATTAGTAACAAGCATTTTTGTTTAAAATAATTTGTGGAAGTGGTCACATGAAATGTATAAGGGTAAATACAAAATGAAAAAAATTAAAATATTGGTTGTTCAATTTATACATGGTAAATAAGGTTTTATGCAAAATTTTCCCTTTATGCCAAAGCACCAATTATAATCAAGATCTAAAGAGACAAATAATGGAAAATTGATTTGAATTCAATTCCCTCAAATTGATATTGATATATAACTTTATGTTTATAAAAAAATGGTATGTGCAAAATTAACATGTCAATGGACATGTAGAAGTCACCAAAATGTTTAGTGTTAAATTTCTAAATTACAAATAATGTTAGTAAAATTTAAAGTTAATTCACTAAAATTATTGTTTCTATTCATATAATTGCTCTACTATAAAGAGTATACCCATTTTCATTCTTCATAGGCTTATAAGTGATAGATCAATATGGTAATCTTGGAATGTCTTTTTCTTCATATTTTTAACTTTTATTTATAAAAATTGGTTTATGCAATCCTTAATATGTGTGTATAATTTAATTGACTTCAAGCTATTCAAATTTGCAAGTTTAATCTATTACATAGTTTAAGAAAAGAGGAAAGTAAAAAAAAGAATAGTTTAAATGTAAAATAAAATTGCAATATTTTATACTAGTCTATATCTATCTTAACTTCCAAGTACCCAGAGAGATCAAATACCAAATCGCTTCAAAAGATTTGATCTCTCTTAACACTTGATAAATTCGAAGTTAAAATAAATCTTGACTGATATATAAATCTAACCTACCATATGAATCAAATAGTGTATATATATAACCAATCTCACAGACAATATGAATCACATATATCACAACAAAATGCGATTTGAATAAGTCGAGGAATAAAAAAACCAAGGAATATACATACTAGAAGTTGCCCCTAAAGGTGCAAAGATACATAGAAGGTAGTTCTTAGAAAATGAGTAAGGAAAAGTAAAAATATAGAAAAGAAAATGAAAAATCATAATGGAATAAGAAAGTTTACTATTTTTTAATTTCATTTTTACTTCCAAATAATTAAAAAACTTAGAAAATGGGAAAGGGAAAGGGAAAAAAGTTTAGAAAATAGGAAAGGGAAAGTAAAAAAATAGAAAAGAAAATGAAAAATGGTATTGGAATAACAAAGTTTACCATTTTCTAATTTCATTTTTCCTTTGAAAGACTTGAAAAGCTTAGAAAATGGGAAAGAGAAAGTAAGAAATACAAAAAAAATGGAAAATCATAATGGAATAGGAAAGTTTACCATTTTCTAATTTAACTTTTGCTTTCAAAGACATAAAAAGCTTTTTAAACGGAAAAGGAAAGAATTTGTCTATGTAAATATGTAATACATTGCTAATTTTAAAAGGAGTGACTATTTTTGAGATTTTATATCTTTTTAAATATGGTTATATTTATTATGAAGAATTTTAGATACATAAGTTTTTAAATTAGAAGAGTATTTTAAATTCAAGAATAGAAAGGAATATAAGTTTTGAAAAGAAATGATAAGTGTGGTTTTTAATTCAAAATAAATTTAATAAATAGTAAATGAAGGTATTATTTTCACAAAAAACAGTTTTTTAGGATGTATAATGTCAAATTTTTTTTCTCTGATTTCTTTCAATAATACTTTGACATGATCCAAAGACTTCAATCTCTCTCTACTATTATTATTATTATTAAATTTAAATGAGAATGTTCAAAGTGTTATCCTTACAAAAAACTACACACAAGCATCGTAAGTCATATGACAATTAATGTCTTCTAACATTGCTAGGAGCCAGTAGTTAAGGAAATGAGCACTAGTGTTTTAGCACAATGGGGATTTCTTGGAAAATCCATGAATCTCCAACAAGTAAAACTAAGTCACCATCTATGCTACAGTGGTTGAGATCTGGGCGTTAGGGAAGCCATTGAGATCTGACTGTTGGGGAAGCCATGAGTAGTTGAGATCTATACAAAATAACACCCTGGAGGAAGTTGGTCAACTTCAGGAAGTGCTGTATCACAACAATATTTATAACACAAATGGTTAAAAATTACTATTTTTTAATTTTCTAATAAGAAAGTTTACTATTTTCTAATTTCATTTTTCCTTTCAAAAACTTGAAAAACTTAGAAAATGATAAAGAGAAAGTAAGAAAAAAAAAAGAAAAAAGAAAAAGAAAATCATAATGGAATAAGAAAATTTACCATTTTCTAATTTAATTTTTGTTTTCAAAAGTTTAAAAAAACTTTTTAAATGGAAAATGAAAAAATTTGTAAAAAATATTGTAATGTGTAAATAAAAAATATTGTAAGGAGTTTGGAAAGTGAACCTTCATTAAAGCTTCATCAACCAACGTGGTAGGGGATGGAATACTAATTACATCGAGTTTCAAACAATACCATGGCATCCGATAATTATATAACTTTTTTTTACATCGCAGCGGAATGATAAAGTTATCATGCAAACAGCGCACAAATCACGTGATTAGTCCACAGCGGAGGTGGCATCTAATTACACCGATTTAGACTTAAAAATAGAACACAGATGTCACCATAAGACTAAAAGTGTTGACGATGATCGGTGGGGAACTCTTTCAATATAACACCTTAGGTGTAATAATTCAAGTCATATATCACAACGTGAATGAAGGTGACCCACACGACAGATGAAATTCTTCTAATACAGGCTTGTAATACCACACAGCATGCTACGACATTTGATAGGAGAGATTTGGCCCAAAGCGTGATAATGCATCACACCAACACTTATTGTTGTGCGCACCTCCTAGATACAATTATACATTGATCAATACATAGACTAATGAACTCCCAATGCATTACCTGCGTAACATCTGAGGGTAAACCATAGGACCGTGATTTAGTTCGATTGTTGCACCAATGCATCTTTGCGCATATATTAGGTTGCATATGTATATATGTATATCGGATCGACTCTGCAAATGTAACAACTATAACACTCATAGCTTATGTTGCTGATTTTCTAAATTTACGCTCAGTGGCGTGTTACTGCGCACATGCCAGGGCATAAAAATAAGGATCGATTTGATGTGTGTACGCAAGTGGCGTTTTACTGTGCCCATGCCAGGGCATAAAAATAAGGATCGATTTGATGTGTGTACACAGGTGGCAATAACTTGCCACACAAGTTACAGGGTAATAGGGGCCTGGTCCAAATAGAATTTGGAACTTCAACTGAACACACATAAAACCTGTATAGACATATAAGCAATTTGTGTAGGGGATTAAGTGGTCTAGACTAATTATAATTCCATCGAATATATATATATATATAAATAAAAGGTCATTTCATCGTAAAAAATATATGAAATTCTTTAGGAGAGAGGAATTAATCTAGCCTAAACACAATGTTTTGTTGACCATTTAAATATTCACATAACAAAATAGTATACAATATATATGCCTTCGTAAATTTAGTAGTCAAATGGAGGTGGTTCTCTTGTCTCACAAATAAAGAGTTTCATACACCAATTTGGTGTGTGGTTTGGCCCTGACCTTAAAATTAGATAATAATAATAATAATATATATTGTGTGACTAGGTTATACATATATCCTAGTTATACCATATACCACACAGTGAAATTCTTATAAAAAGGTAACTTCAATGAATACCAAATAGTATATTTTATGTAGTAATTTTTTATATTTGAATTTAAAGTTCTTAAATTAACATCCAGGTCAATAAATGTATAGTGTCTTAGCAATTATTATTGGTAACTTGAGAAGAGGAGACACATTCACCTCCCAACAGTAGGTAGCTACGAAACTCTGTTTGTAACTGACCACCCTTGTGCCATGACTAGATTCTAAGAGCTTGCATTTTTGGAGTATGAATTTACTAACTCAACTGTAGAAGCATTGTCATCTGCATGTGAGTTATCAGCCAAGGACAAGCACGAAGGATTGTCAACTGAAGCGAGCACTGTGGTTTATCAACTAGAGACAACATGGTGGCTTATTAGTCATAATGAAGACCGTAGTTTATCAATCTTGGCAAGCACCTTTAAGATATTATATAGATAGTTTATCAACGAGAGACAACACAATGGATTATTAGCTGTAGTGGAGACCATGGTTTATCAATCTTGAAAAGCACCCATATATTTGGTCACTCTTTGTTCTTTCTCAAGCTTGGTTATCTCTTAATAGAGTGAGCTAAAACAAAAATTTCCTTTTGGTGCAATTCCCTCTGCGCATTTTTCTTGCACACAATTATTTCTTTGGAATTCACTCAAATAGAAAAATTGACACCACTACTCTCCTCAACTTTGGTATCTAATGTTATTTGGGGTTGCCCTCTAGTGTGATTGAGAGGGCACTCTTGCCCCTCCCTTGTGTTTTTCTTCCCCAACAAGTTACCTCTTTGAGGAATGAAACTTAGATGTCATCACCATGCATTAATGGCTAACCTTACCACACTCCAACCCGTGTGCCTCTTCCTTGAGTTTTTAATAAATGCCTCCAATGTTTTATTACCCATATGTTAATGAGTATAACATACAAATTTAATTGATTATTTAATTAACATTATAGTCTAATTAATAGTTTTAATACAATTTACTAACCAAAATTAATTAATTGACATCATGACATATTAATTTCCATTAATTAGTTTAAAACATAACCCTTTAATTTAGCATTAATACATGATTAATCCATGAATCAATAGTGAACAATAGCACACATTCATACCTTTCAGTATCATTATGAAACATAAATGATCTTTTATCAATAATAATTTTATTATATTAACCACACTAAATTTCCATACAAGCAATCTGAAAATACGTTGAGATGCTCAATTACTCATTTTTTTTTTTTTATAGAGATCACAGGTGACGTGGAGTTTTTACAAACCCCACCCCCTTAAGGGAACATCATTGCCGATGTTCTTACAAATCTCAGAAGGACAATAAAACAAAATATGACCTTTATAGAAACAACCCTTTTACATCCAATACATATTAAAGAAAAAAAGGGTTTAATGATTTCATCTAGTCTGCATGCTTCTAGGTTGCCTCACTAGGTCCAAAGTGCTTCTATTGTCCTTGACCTGCTCTATTATTTTGTTACGGAACACAATCTGCATTCGATCTGGGATACATAAAGGTTCAGATTGAAACTCTACCTCGGTCTCCACCTATATCATAGACCAATCAATCACATAATTATAATCATGCACATATTTTTTAAATAATGATATTGTGGAATACATGATTTGCTTTTATGGTGGGAGGAAAGACTAATGAATAAGCCATGTGTCCCACTCATCCCAAAATTTGAAAAGATCAAAAAAAAATGGGTGCCAACTTAGCACAAAATCCCAATTTTAGCGAGGTCCTCCATCTAATTTGGAGATACACGTGATTACAAACAATTCAAACAAAGGTGGGAGAATTATAAGAATTTTATCAAGCACCTTTTGATCAATGACATCCTCTCCATGAGTTTTAAGCTGATTTACTGTCTCCATGACCTTAGTCATAAATTGATATATTGTTTAAGTATCTCTCATTTAAAAAGTTTCAAACTTCTTCCTGAGGATTTGAAGCTTTGCATTCTTGACCTTGTTTGTACCTTAGTAAGATTTTTTCAAAAAATTACCAAGCCTGATGAGTATTCATTACTGCTACAATCATAGGGAATATGAAGTCTTCAACTACATTTTGTAGATTCCATAATGCTTTTGAATGCTTTATTTTGCACTCCGTTGAAGCATTTCTTTGGGAATTTGTCATTCTTGTTAAGTTTGCAACTTCAAGTTCTTCATATTTTGTGACTATTGCTTCCCAACATTCCAAATTATTCAAGCTCTTTATCTTAATTTACCACATTGCATAATTTGTACCATTCAATATGAGACCATTTGCATTCTAATTTTTGGTGGAAGCCATGATTGACTTCTATAACAAATCCCCCTCACTATGAATTGGGGGGCTTCTCCTCGATTCTCAACTCACTGAAACACTAATAGAGGTATTAAAAGCTCAACATGAGAGAATATGGCTTAGAATGGTAGCTTTGATAACTACAAATAAACCTTGGTGCAATCAGAGTTTCTCTCTATAAGACTTCTAAAGGGATTTACGGTGACGAATCCACAAAAAAAAATATTACCGCGAGTAAATCTAGTGGAAGTTCCACAAAGAAACTTGGACTTATGATGAATACATAACTCCACAAAAAACCTTGGGCTCATCTTTGGCACATAGGGCCCCTCTCTTTATGGTAGCTCCTATGCAAAGGAAAATGATAATATCTTTTTTGGTTTAGCATATAGGAATGATTTTTTTTTTGCTACCTTATCACAACATGAATTAGGTAAATATCAGCATGAGGGTTATTCCCTATGAAAATTAATGATGGAAAATTGCAAATTTAGCGGCCCCTCTAGGGATTGTCCTTTGCAAAACTTGGGAGTTTCTCCTCTCTAAACAACGCTTCATCAATGATTGTAAAACAATCGATGACCCCTGCAAAAAGAATCAATGGAAGCTACCACACCTTAACTGTGGGTGGGGAATTTTATCTCTCTGCTAGATCTCTAAGGCTGAAGAAGAAATCCCAACAGAGGTAACCAAAAACCAATATTTTGGCTTTATCTAGCCCTACCAAACCGGAGAGGGCTCTCTCCACAAAATCACTGCCAAGAGGGCTGGATGAATTAGGGTTTTAGGCTAGGTATAAGTACAGGGGTTTGATTTTTTTGAATTGGGTTTCTAGATGGGTGAATTAGGTCAAAGAGGCTAGGTAAGGGAAAATAGGATTAGGGTTGCAGAGATTCAATGGGGCAAGGTAGGTAGAAAACCTAACACTTTAGGGTTTCTTGAGTGGGATGGATCAGACAGGTGAGGAGCTAGAAAGAGCAATGCTAAACATAAATTCTTTGTAAACTGAAGAAGATGGACAAAATATGAAGGTTTTCCCAAAACAGAGCATGAGAGATGAATTTTTTTATCAACTTAAAAACTAGCTGTTGAGTCAAATTATACAATTACAATTTTCCAATCATAAATTGTCAACCCAAGTTAGGTAAGCTTGTGAGATACTGTGAAAAATATATGCAGGCTCATTACTGGAAGTGTTCATAAATTAATTATTCACACACACATACAAACTAATGCTTCTTTCTTGTATCAATACTTTGGCAGCAAGGCTATGGAGTGGAACATAACATCCCTCTATAGCTCTTGGTGTTGCTGATATTGACCATGGATAAAATAGAAGATCAAATTACAACAATTTAGAAATAGACTTAGACAATAATGAATCCAAGCTTTGATCAAATGGGATTAACACATTAACATCATAAATTCAGTCATCTAATCAATTAACATTTTGCTATTGGAACTTAAGAAAGAATGAATTAGCTGCGTGAAAGAATTATTGCTGCATTAAAAAAAAATTAAACACACACACTGCGCTTCAGGAGTTGTGAGCAAAGGGGGCCCTCCCTCACTCACAACCCCTTTAAAACTTGAAGAGGTTGCTCAGAAAAATGGATAGAACATAAGATTTATATTAATATGAAAATATACAGCCAAGTACAATCTGATATATTGTTTATCAGTCGAAATCCCAACCCAACAATTCTTTACAATGTGAAATAGATCCCCTTTTATACAATCTCTAAAGCCCATATTTGGCTTGAATGACTAATCTAATCTATCAATCAACAATACAGGTCTAGGCTATCGAATTTAGCTTCTGTTAAGTCTAATCCATGACTGTAAGCATGGATTATACGATTTCTGTTGCATAGCGGAAGCTACAGGAAATCTGGTTTCGAGGGGAAAATCTGAAAGTTTGAGTTGTTCCAAAAAGAGGTTTAAAGCAATCAATGGAATAGTCTTCATGTGCAACCAATTCCCTACAAAACACAAGTCTTCGTTATATTTGGAAATAAGTAGAATACAGTGAACCGCTGATGTTACTGTAGGAAATCAGCTGTTGCAAGAAATCCACAATGACTGCAGGAAATCCGGAACAGCTGTAGGAAATCCACAACGGCTGCAGGAAATGTGGTTGCACGAGATGTCTTCAAGATTTTGTGGAACTACTTCGAATCAAAACAAATCTGCACATAAGTTCTAGATCAGTGGAAGTAGTAATTCAATAATAGTTATTGCTAGATCAAATAATATGTTAAGTCTATGGAAAAATGACACTTATTATGTTAATTTAACATACCTTAGGCGTATAGTACCCTTTTAGCCAAAACTAGACAATATGGCCGAACTAAGAATAATTAAGGCCGGAAGGAGTTCAGAACTAAGAGAAGTAAAGCTTGGGAAGGGTGTGAAAAATGGGCAAAATGGAGACTTAACATCTCCCCCACACCAAAACTATTGCATGTCTCTATGAAAACAAAACGGTAGCAGCCTTCAAAAACAGAAAAATCAGTTGTTCACTTGGGCTGCAGCTATTGCGGCCAGATGATCCAACTGAGCCCGACTGGTCTCCACCTAAATTTGACCCCTGTATATTTCATTCTTCCTCTTCATATGGTCTATCTGAGCTTGCTTCTTTTTCATAATGCGGGTTGCTTTCTCATGCCACTCCTCATGTTCTTTCTACATCCTGAGGCTGTTCTCCTTTAGGGCCACATTTTCCTTCTTTAAGGCCCGCTCCAAAGTGGTGAGTTCTTTAATCATCTCTTCCAGATCCCGGCAAGATCGTTTCCTCTAGGGAGTAACTTCCCCCTCATGATGCCCCTGGGAATATTGGGGCACACTAAGGTCCCCATGCCCTTCCTGCTCTTCCTTAGTCTCTTTTCTTCTTTCCTGTAGCGAAGGGATTTGGAAAGACATGGTGTCTTTGTAGATGAATGTGGTCGGTTCCACCTTCTCCTTTTCCTTGGCAAGACCAGGGGATTTTTCCTTCGTTTCATCAAACTTTTTGGGTGGTGTTCCCCCTTTTTCTACTATCCTTCATAGCCAGCTTAACAACCTGACTCCTCATAACTCTTTTGGTTGGGGTAGTTGGCCCTTTCTGCTGGGAACCTTTTATAATGGTTTCCTCGGTCAGCATTACTTCTTCATCCCCATCATCCTCTTCTACATGTGGCTCGTGAGTCTGTGGCTTCTTCTAGGGGTTCTCTGCTAACTGCTTCTCCTCGAGCACTGGGGAGCCATAATCTCCATCTTCCATAAAATGGTTCTTGGTCAGAAAGGCCCCCCATGTCTTTTTCCTTTTCTATAAGACCTCTATCAGGATAATTTTCACTAGCCCATGGTGGTAGAGGTTTTCCTCTATGTGGGAGACCCTTGCTTTCACACATGAGGACATTTTGGCCATAGACATCTTCAAATAATATGGCAAGTTCAGTGGTTGATCCTGAAAGTGCTTGAGGAGCCACATATGGAATAGAAATGCAAGGCCATAACGACCTTCACAATTGATATACTTCTGTAAGAAGAACAGTAGGTGATGGTACTTACTCGTAAAAAATTCTTGCGAAATCCCCTTTCCCCAGTCAGGGTTCGGATGATATCCCTGAAGGAAATATTCACACATCCCCTTGTTGAAACATCGATTTTTGAACCATTGCTCCCTGTCTTGCAAAATTCCACATGCTCTCACCACCAGCTCCTCTGTTAGCCGAAATTTAATATTTTTGACCTGTGCTTTATCACCGTTTAGGTTCAATGCGAGCGACTTTTCTCCTTCAGAGTTGTGGCCATCGAACTTCTGAAAGAAGGGAATCCATCCCGATTTTTCTATCCTTGCCTTGCTACGAGGGTTGGCTTCCAGTAGCGTGAGGCTCTGTGGCTCAAATTGGAGAGGGGGTCGTGGTCTAGACATGGTGAAGGACGAATGGACAGAGCAGATGAGGAAGGAAGGGATAAAGCGAATGCGGATCAAAGAATGCAGATGAAAAATAATAATGCACATAGTTTACGGAATGCAGACCAAGACCTTGAAAATAGATTTCTTGACAAAGAGAGGAGGTTAAATGAGAAATATCGCAAGGCACGACGTTTTCGAGTGACAGGTCGTGATCATGATGATCATGATGATCCAACCTGCAAGATAGGCATCAGAAGTACAACCACCATAATGTCAGAAATATGATGACAGGTCATGGGATTTATGCCACAACAGCCTTCAACCGCGTTTTTTCCACAAGGGTTACCAAAGATTAAGTCATACAAATTATTAAAAATTAAAGCATCATTATACCTTACCTCAAGCATCTTATCACCAGTTGTACCTTACCGAACTTACCTCCAACGGTCCAGTCCTTGATGACATTGTTGTCCTTGCAATGATAACTTAACATTACATCAAATATTTGATCACATAATTCATGAATTCGATCCATAATGACTATTAGTACTATATCGAATAATTAAAACTAATGTTCTGTCTATACTTTTTGTCTTTCAGGAACCCAGGGCATTGCTGCAAGAATTGAGACTATGTTTGCAGGAAATGAAACTGTGTCTATCGAACCTTCTTCAGGAATTGAGACTGTGTCGGCAGGAAATGAAACCGTGTCTGTCGAACCTTCTGTAGGAATTGAGACTGTGTTTGCAGGAAATGAAACTGTGTCTGTCGAACTTTCTACAGGAATTGAGACTGTGTTTGCAGGAAATGAAACTGTTGATGCTTCTACAAGAATTGAAATTGATCTTCCCCATCGTCTATGTATATTCCATTGCACATGAATGAATGTGTTGATGTCGAATGTGAAATGATCTCATTGGATTACCATCCATTGATGGCAACTGTTAACCAATGCGAGGCCCATCACCATTAATGAGAGTGAGGACCAAGGTGCCATGATGCATGCTATTAGGTGTGAATTTATGAGCTTCTGTCAAACTCCCTATAGGATCCATTAGTAAAGGAGCCATAATGTTTCTCCATCCCTGCTGACGAGATAGCCTATCATTAGGGAATACAACCTTCAAGGCATCACAAGGATCTAATCCTGCACTCAGATAAGTTGTTGATGTCGATGGGCCAAGATTGTTGGAAGGAGGGCCTTAAGAAATCCCATGTCAGTCCAACACGAGCAATCCATAAATTAACTGGAAGAAACAAATTTTATTGAGAGGATACAAAAGGATCTACTGATCTGTGTTTTTAACGAGCACAGTGGTAGTCCATGCTCGCCAGATTTCAATTTTTGAGAATCTGAAATACTAAAAAAGAAGACTCCAGGGGGTTCCTTTTCCATAATCAGTCCACTGGGCCTGGAAAAAGGAATAAACCTATACCCAATAGACATTACTCTCATGGTTTAATGAGCACGAGGTGGAAAAAAGTAAGCTCATTGTATCAGCCGGAAAGTCAAGAAGAGATAGTGGAAAGAACGATCCCTTCCCTTACCATTTCTAGCTCTTTCTTCTTCACAATTTCTTCCACAAATTCCTTATTTGATTGGGGTTTTTGATATAGATTGAGTCCGTGCCCATTCACCAAGAAGGTAACATTCCCATCATCAATAGTTTTGAGCCGAACAGATCCATTGTCAAAAGCTTTCTCGATCTCATAGGGGTCTAGCCAATGTTTATTGAATTTCCCTTTAAATTTCTTGAATTTTGAATCATACAACAATGCCTAGTTTCCCTATTTGAATTGATTCTTTTTGATGTATCTTTCGTGCCACTTAGCCCTTTGTTGCTGGATCAAGTCAGTATGCTGAAAATCATCTTGTCTAATCTCATCCAGCTCATTGAGCTGCAAGATTCTCTGTTGTTGTGCTTCATCAAGGTTTATACCCAAATCTACTGCCATCTTGAAAGTTCTGATATGAAATTCAAGAGGCAGCAAATTTTTTTTTCCATACACTAATTCATACAGAGAAAAGCCATTGGTACCCCTCCATGTGATCGTATAAGCCCACAATGCCTCAAGAAGCTAGTCAGACCAATCATTTTTGTGTAATTGCACTGTTTTGGTAAGGATTGTCTCCAACACCTTATTGGTTGATTCCACTTGCCCATTGGCCCGTGGATGATACGAGGTGGACTTCCTGTGGGTAATCTGATATTTTTTCACAATTCCCTGCATAAGTTTAGACACAAATTGAGCACCTTGATCAGTAACTATTTATCTAGGTACTCCAAATCTCACAAAAATATCAGAGAAAATAAAGTCTACCACTTATTTTTCCGTTGCTCTAGGTAGTGCTTTTTCCTCCACCCACTTTGTAACATAATCAATAAAAACCAATATATACTTCTTACCTTTGGATGTAGGATTGATGGGACCTACAAAATCAAGAGCCCACCTTTCTAAGGGTTCTATGAGAACTTGTGGCTGCAAAGGAAACTCGTTTGATTGTATAGGTTTCCCCATTCTTTGGCATCTATCACATTTCCGAACGTATTCCTTTGCATCTTTAAAAAGACTAGGCTAATAATAACCTGTGCGAAGGATCTTATAAGTTGTCTTCTTGTCTGGAAATTTTCCTCCACAAGGTTCATCATAATAGGCTCTCAAGATGTCATAGATCTCATATTCTCTGACACACATGCGAATAATAAAATTAGGTCCAGTGAAAAAGAGATCTCCCTTAATCCAAGAGTAATCAATACTTTTCTAATAATTCTCTTTTTCTGATTAGATGAAAAGTAAGGTGGCAACTTCCCTGTAGCAAGATAATTAGCCATGTCTGCGAACCAAGGAGTTTTAACAGAGATGGAAAAAAAATTTTCATTTGGAAAGTTACCATTAATAGGAACATCCTCACCTGCATGGTTGAGCCTAGACAAGAAATCAACTACTTGATTTTCTTTTCCTGGCCTATCCAATACCGTGATGTCAAATTCCTGCAGCAACAACAACCACCTAGTAATTCTGCCATTAGTGACTAGTTTATTCATGAGATAACGAATAGCAGAATGATTTGTGGGTACAAAACTTCATAACTTGTGATGTAGTGTCTAAGCTTGTTAATAGCATAAATCATAAGAAAGAATTCTTTTTTAGTTACCATGTAATTAAGTTCTGCAGGAGTTAAATTTTACTTATAAAATAAATAGCATGGGTTACAGGATCCTCCTTTTGACCCAATACTGCTCCTATGGTTGAATCAGAGGCACAAGTGGAGATATGGAAGGGAAATTTCCAATCTGGGCCTCTTAAGACAGGTGCTGAAGAAATATTTTCCTTGAGTTTATCAAATGCAACTTGACACTCATTATTCCAATGAAATTTAGATTCTTTAGTCAATAATTTAAATAATGGAGAGGCTAAATTTGTAAAATTTTCAACAAAAATTCTGTAGTATTCTGCATGTCCAAGAAAACTCTGCACTCCCTTTTGTCACGCCTCTATACCTTGGTAGCCTTTCAACCACGCTATAGACGGGTGCGACACCACCATACTTTTTCTTTTTGTAATACTCAAGTATGTGAACTACGCCTTACTCAATGCCTTTTTATTTAAACTGTCAAAGTGTTCTTATGCAGAATTAAATCATCATAAACATCAATATCAAATCCACATGAAGCCCATAACATTCAAGCGAGGGGAAACTCCCTGATTATAAGTCTGACTGATATTATGTTTCATAAAATGTATAAAAATACAATCCACTGGAGCAAAATCGACTTTTTCTCCTTGGCAAGGCAAGTTTACCTTTTTACCAAGCTTACAATGCTTGTCAATCATCAAACTAGCCCAAAACAGTCATTTACATCATTGAATTCAGCCTTCAAAATTTTTCTGCACAAATCTGCCCAAGTGTCATGCTGCCGGGTCACTTGGGTCAGCTGCTACCCGTCATGTTCAGACTTCCCCCGAGCTCACCGTGTTTCTAAATCACTCCCCACCTGTCTGGTTAGCTTCGGCCCATCAAGACGCACCTGCTGCACTTCGTCGCACTCAAATTCGATCAACGATCGCTTCAAAACGTGTCCTGAACTCATGTTCAGACCTGCTGTGGACGCCCTGCCTGACCCAGCCTGACCTGCGGACGCCCTGCGATATTTTTCCACACACAAATCTTGCACGCCACTTGACTCGATCCACGCCCTGCGTTCCATTCATGACTGCAACTTTCGCCAACGAGCTGTTGGTGAAGCTCGGCTCTTGTCCAACACTCTTCGCTCGAATGCCTTATATGCTCTTCAAACTTTGATGCTTGGATGAATCAACAAACTCATCTGCATGCCATATTTATACATGACCCATGTATGGGCGTGGTTCACTTAGTAGACCTGAGCTGAGCCACCCGTCTTCCATTTTAGTGTGTTCAGCCTATGTAACGTCGGCTTACCAACTCCAATACATCAGCTTTTCATCTCGGCTATATTGCGACATTTTAGATATGACGTTGCATTGCCAACGACCACCACCGGCTATGTGCGATGCGCTCGTTATGTCGCGCGTCCATGCCTGTGCCTCCACAGTTACGATGCGACGATACACCCGTAACGTTACAAGGTGCCCTAACTCTCTCCAAATGTCCGATGGGCGCAGAAGTCATTTCGAACGTGCCTAATGAAGTGTGGGCCTTACATAATCCCCCACTTAAAGCAAGACTATCGTCCACGATAGTGCTACCATCGTCGTCGCAATATATCGTCAGAAATTTTTTCGCAAAGTATGATCGAACAATATCGTCACAACATCATCACATCAACCATCAAGGTTCATGTCTAACATATCCATGAAATATCTCCTCAATCCATGATCATCAACACATCTACCACAATCACCACTTGTTATACCATAGTGGGAAGTCGATATCCTCATCAAGGCCTCATGGTGCTACAACATATATCGTGTCAACTCATCATATATCATCAATGTCATGTGAATCTCTGCATCAAGTACTCCAACCAACTCAACATAACAAAAATTGCTAATCAAACCATAAAGTCCTCATCATGAGAATGTCCATCCTCATACCATGCGTTAGTTTTTCCTTCTACATTCTATCACATCAATCCAAAATAGGCCATGTTTGGGTTCATGAAGTGATCTCCATCTCTTCCACAACATGTTGTCCATGATGCTAATCCATGTGCTACCTATATGCCAAGTAGTCACATCCTCCAACCATCATCAAAAGTAAGAGGTCCCCCTCTCATCAAATCAATCAAAGTTCCATATCTAGGTCCATGAAGTAATGTTCATCCCATCTATAATATGCATCCATCAAGTAAAATGTGTGGCTAAGTCAAGTAGACTCAACCCATGCCCAAGTGTATACCACCAAGGCATCTTTGTCGCTGTATCTCCATCATGCTCCAAGTGTCTTGGCTCGATCATCCACATCAAGTGACTCCTCCTAAACACACCCTATAAATGTGCTCAAAGGTATGCATCCCATAATGCATCAAATTCAAGACCAATCTTGACCTTAGCTCCTCAATGAATCAGATACTAAAATATCACCATAATATGAACCCTCCAATGAATGCAACTCATTATGAACTCCCATGCTTCATCATATCCAAAACGTTGGCAAGCATACTTGTATTGGCCATGAGTGCCATGACAAGTTCTCCTACCTTGCAATCATATGAATGTCTCATAGGCTGCTCATCTAACCAATGTCTTGTTGCTCATGGTGAACAACATCCCATAAGTTCATCTATAAAAATTCTCCAAGTAGTCCATGTCCATGACTTTGGCTACCCATGTGTTCATCTAAGTGAACTCAACTCAACTCTCATCACCATCATGTAGAGGTAAAGTGAAATCGGTCACTTCTACCATCATCCATCAATATGATTACTTCCTTCAAGGCTTCTCCCCCACTAGAGGTGCACCAAGAGTTCCTTCTTGGTTGTAAGCCATGAAGAAGTCTACTCCACCAATGTGCCCTACCACCAAGGTAGTCTATAGGTCATGCAGGGCACTAGCCATTCAAAGTGGCTATGCATGACCCTTTTCATCACAAAGGTCATCAAGTTCCACCCTTGTCTAGGGCATTTGAATCATCTAGAGTACGGTCACAAATTGCCCCATCAAGGTCTCCAACAATCAATGCTCCTTTTTCCCCTAATGTACAAGGTCTCATCATAGGCATCCAAGGAGATATCATCCATGGTGTTGGCAAAGAAGCCATCTTCTTTCTCATCCCCATATGTGGTCCGTCTTCTTTATGCTTCAATGAAATACAAGTCATATCTCCATGAAGACTCTCAAAGTGAGTGTCCTCCATCCTCATCAATGTCTTTGATGTGTTCGATCTTGGTACCACCTGTTGATCAACTTCCTCCTCGATCATGATCACACTTGTAACATCTCCATGTGGTTCATCCACTAATGCTTGCAATGTGCCCTGTATTGGTTCAACTTGTTCCACAAGTTCTTCCTTCACTTCAACATCATTCACAACATTATTAGGTTCGGACATAGTGGGCTTCGTGCCACTATGCATTTTTTCAAGTCTAATAAGCTCAGTATACTTCCATAGAATCACCCCTCGTTGTTCACTCAAATTCATCATATTCGGCTTCTAAATCATCTTCTACTACCATGAGTAGATAGAATTCATATTTCTCTTCTTCAGATCTTTGCTTCCAAACCAATGGTTGGAAAGCCTCTCTAACTTCAGACAACCTATTCCTCAATTAATTCCTATTCTTTACACAATTCAGTAGCCTTTCTTTAAGTCCTTCAAGGTCCATTTTATTTTGAATTAACTCTTCCATCAAGCTTCAATACCTCTGCAACACTGTAGCTTGTATCCCTACTCAACAGTATAAATTCAGCTTCAACACCACCTGCAACCCTGCAACTGTGTTCCTCCTTTCTTCAATGATAACGAACCCCTAAAACCTTCTTCAATAAAGTCTAGAATTAGTAGGCTCTGATACCACCTATCACACCCCTATACCTTGGTAGTCTTTCAACCATGCTATAGACGAGTGCGACACCATCGTACTTTTTCTTTTCGTAATACTCAAGTATTTGAACTACACCTTACTCAACACCTTTTTATTTAAACTGTCGAAGTGTTCTTATGCGGAATTAAAACAACATAAACATCAGTATCAAATCCACATGAAGCCCATAACATTAAAGGAGGGGAAGCTCCCTGATTATAAGTCTGCCCAATATTATGTTTCATAAAATGTATAAAAGTACAATTCAATCCAGCAAAATCCCCTTTTTCTCCTTGGCAAGGAAATTTTACCTTTTGACCAAGCTTACAATGCTTTTCAATCATCAAAATAGCCCAAAACAATCATTTACATCATTGAATTCAGCCTTTAGAAATTTCTGCACAAATCTGCCCAAGTGCCGTGCTGCAGGGTCACTCGGGTCAATTGCTGCCCATCACGTTCGGAATTTCCCCGAGCTCACCGTGTGTCCAAATCTCTTCCCACCTTTCTGGTTATCTTTGGCCCGTCAAGCCGCACCTGCTGCACTTCATTGCACTCAAATTTGATCAGCGATCGTTTCAAAATGCGTCCTGAACTCACGTTCAGACCTGCTTTGGATGCCCTACTCAACCCGACCTGACCTGTGGACGCCCTGCGGTATTGTTCCACACGTAAATTCTGCACGCCACCCGACTGGACTCGCGCCCTGTGTTCCGTTCACGACTGCAACTTTCACCAATGAGCTTTTAGTGAAGCTCGACTCATGTCCAACGCTCTTCGCTCGAATGCCTTGTATGCTCTTCAAACTTTGATGCTTGGATGACATAAAAAACTCATTCGCACGCCATATTTATACACGACCTGTGTATGGGTGTGGGTCACTCGGTGGACCCTAGCCGACCCACCTATCTTTCGTTTTAGTGTGTTCAGCCCATGTAACATCGGCTTACCAACTCTAATATGTCATCTTTTCATCTCGGTTACGGTGCGATGTTTCGGCTAGAACGTCGCAATTCCAACAACCACCGTTGGCTATGTGCAACGCGCTCATTATGTCGTGCACCCATGCCTGCCTATAAGGCCCACACTTCATGACGCGCGCTTGGGATAATCGGCATGGTCACCAGACTTTTGGAGAGAGTTCGGGCGCCTTGCGACATTACGGGCATATCGTCGCACTGTAACCGCCGAGGAGCGAGCGTGTGACAATGGGCGGGCACGGGTGTGCGACATAATGGGCACATCACACATAGCTGACGATGGTCGTTGGAAATGCAACGTTATAGCTGAAACGTTGCATCATATCTGAGATGAAAAGCCGACGTATTGGAGTTGGTAAGCCGAAGTTGCACAGGATGAACACACTAAAACAGAAGATGGGTGGGTCGGCTCGGGTCCGCCGAGTGACCCATGCCCATACACAGGTTGTGTATAAATATGGTGCATGAATGAGTTTGTTAAGTCATCCAAGCATCCAAGTTTGAAGAGCATACAAGGCATTCGAGCATAGAGCGTTGGAGAAGAGCCGAGCTTCACCAACAGCTCGTTGGTGAAAGCAGTCATGAACGGAACGTAGGGCATGGGTCGAGTCGGGCGGTGTGCAGGATTTGTGTGTAAAACAATACCGTAGGGCATCCGCAGGTTAGGTCTGGTCGGGCAGGGCATTTGTAGTAGGTCTGAATGTGAGTTCAGGACTCGCTGATCGGATTTGAGTGCGACAAAGTGCAGCAGGTGCGTCTTGACGGGCTGAAGCTAACCAAACATGTGGGAAGAGATTTGGACATGGGATGAGCTCGAGTAAAGTTTGAATGTGACGGGCAACAACTGACTCGAGTGACCCAAGTGAGCCGGCAACACGACACTTGGGCAGATTTGTGCATAAAATTCCGAAGGCTGAATTCAATGATGTAAATGACTGTTTTGGGCTAGTTTGATGATTGAAAAGCATTGTAAGCTTGGTCAAAAGGTAAACTTGCCTTGCCAAGGAGAGAAAGGGATTTTTCTGGAATGGACTATATTTTATTATACATTTTATGAAACATATTATCGGGCAGATTTATTAATAGGGAGTTGCCCCTCCTTTATATGTATGGGCATACTTGTGGATTGATAATGGTGTTTATGTTTTATTCTACATATTTAAATAACATTTGATTAATATTGAACAAGTGTTGCTAAAGGCGTAGTCTACATACTTGAGTATTGCGAAAAATAAAAAGTACAGTAGTGCCGCACCTTGTCTATAGCGTGGTTGAAAGACACCAAAGGTATAGGGGCGTGACAAGTGGTATCAGAGCCTACTGATTCCAAACTTTATTGAAGAAGGTTTCAGGGGTTCCTTTTCATTGAAGAAATCAAGAACACAGTTGCAAGGTTGCAGGTGGTGTTCAAGCTGAAATTGTACTATTGAGCAGGGATACAAGTTGCAGTATTGCAGAGGCATTGAATCTTGATGGAAGAGTTCATTCGAAAGAAAATGAACCTTGAAGGACTTAAAGAAAGGCTACTGAATTGTGTAAAGAAGAGGAATGGATTGAGGAAAAGTATCTGTGAAGTAAGAGAGGCTTACCAACCATTAGTTTGGAAGCAAAGATTCGAAGAAGACCAATATGAATTCAATCTACTCATGGGAGAAGAAGATGATTTGGAAGTTGAATTTGATGAATTAAGTGAACATAGAGGGGTAATTCTATGGAAGTATATTGAGCTTATTAGACTTGAAAAAATGCATAGTGGCACAAAGTCCACTATGGCCGAACCTGAGAATGTTGTGAATGATGTTGAAGTGAAGGAAGAACGTATGGAACAAGTTGGACCCGAACCAAGCACATTAAAAACATTGGAGGTTGATTCACATAAGGATGTTGTAGATGTGATTTAAGTCAAGGAGGAACTTGATGAACAAGTTGGACGAGGACCAAGCACATTGCAAGCATTAATGGTGGATGATATACACAAGGATGTTGCAAATGTGGTAGATGTCAAGGATGAACTTTGTGAATAGGTTGGACCAGGGCCAAGCACATTGCAAGCATCAATGATGGATTATTCTCATGAGGATGTTATAGAGATGGAAGAGATTAAGGGAAAACTTGTGGAACAAGTTGAACAAATACAAGACACATTGCAAGCATTGGTGGATGAACCACATGAAGATGTTGCAAGTGTGATCATGATCGAGGAGGAACTTGATGAGCAGGTGGTACCAGGATCGAACACATCAAATACATTGATGAGGATGGAGGACACTCACTTTGAGAGTCTTCATGGAGATATGACTTTTGTTTCAGTGAAGCATAAGGAAGATGGACTGCATTTGGGGATGAGAAAGAAGATGGCTTCTTTGCAAACACCTTGGATTATCTCTCTTTTGATGCCTATGATAAGACCTTGTACATTGGATGAACACGGAGAATTGCTTGTTGGAGACCTTGATGGGGAAATTTGGGACCGTACTCTAGATGGTTCAAATTCCCTGGACAAGGGTGGAACTTGATGACCTTTGTGATGGAGAGGGTCATGCTTAGCCACATGGAATGGCTAGTGCCCGACATGACCTATAGACTACCTTGGTGGTAGGGCACATTGGCGGAGTAGACTTCTTCATGGCCTACAACCAAGAAGGAAATCTTGGCACACCTCTAGTGGGGGAGAAGCCTTGAAGGAAGTACTCATATGATGGATGATGGTAGAAGTAACCGAGGGAACTTTACCTCTACATGATGATGATGAAAGTTGAGTTGAGTTCACTTAGATTAACACATGGGCAGCCAAAGTCATGGACATGGACTACTTGGAGATATTTTATAGAAGAAATGATGGGATGTTGTTCACCATGATCAACTAAGACATTGGTTGGATGAGAAGCCTATGAGACATTCATATGACTTGCAGGGTGAGAACCACTTATGATGGTACTTGCCAATGCTTTGGATATGATGAGGCATGGGGGTTCATGATGATTTGTATTCATGGGAGGCTTCATGTTATGGTGATCTTGCAGTATCTGATTCATTGAGGAGCTGAGGTCAAGATTGGTCTTGATTTTGATGCATTATGGGATGTATACCTTTGAGCACATTTATGGGGTGTGCTTGGGAGGAGTCACTTGATGGAGATGATCGAGCCAAGACACTTTGGAGTTTATGGAGATGCAACTATGGATATGCCTTGGTGGTATACACTTGGGCATGGGTTGAGTCTACTTGACTTAGCCACACTTTTTACTTGATGAATGCATATTGCAGATGGGATGAACATTACTTCGTGGAACTGGATATGGCACTTTGATTGATTTGATGAGTGGGGTGCCTCTTACTTTTGATGATGCTTTGAGGATGTGACTACTTGGAATTTAGGTAACACATGGGTTAGCATCATGGACAACATGTTATGGATGATATGGGGGACACTTCATGGACCCAAACATGGCCTATTTTGGATGGGATTGATTCTTGATTGTGTTGATGGATGTGACATAGTGCAGAAGGAACAACTAACGCATGGCATGAGGATGGACATTCTCATGATGAGGACGTTATCGTTGAATTAGCTACCCAACTAGTTTTAGTTGTGGGGTCGCAAAGTGTGCAGAGTTATGCTGGATACATAATAGTTTTTGTTACATTGATTTGATTGGAGTACTTGATGTAGAGATTCACATGACATTGATGATATATGATGGGTTGACACGAATATGCTGCAGCTGCATGAGGCCTTGACAAGGAGATTGACTTCTCACTATGGTATAACATGTGGTGACTGTTGCAGATGTTTTGATGATCATGGATTGAGGAGATATTTCAAGGATATGTTAGACATGAACCTTGATGGTTTATGCAATGATGTTGTGACGATATTGTGCGATGATACTTTGTGACAAAAGTTGTGACGATATATTGAAATGATGATGGTAGCACTATCAGAGATGATAGTATTTCTTTAAATGGGGGAGTATGTAAGGCCCACACTACATGAGGCGCGTTCGGGATGATGGGCATGCCCACCGGACGTTTGGAGAATTCGGGCACCTTGCGACGTTACGGGCGTATCGTCGCACCGTAACCACGGAGGCACAGGCGTGTTATTGTGGGTGGGATGGGCGTGCGACATAACAGGCGCGTCACACATAACTGGTGGTGGTCGTTGTGAATGCGACGTTATAGCCGAAACATCGCAGCGTGGTTGAGATGAAAAACCGACGTATTGGAGTTGGTAAGCCGACATTACACGGGCTGAACACACTAAAATTGAAGATAGGTGGGTCGGCTCAGGTCCGCCGAGTGACCCATGCCCATACATAGGTTGTGTATAAATATGGCATGCGGATAAGTTTGTTAAGTCATCCAAGCATCCAAGTTCGAAGAGCATACAAGGCATTCAAGCGTAGAGTGTTGGAGAAGAGTAGAGCTTCACCAACAACTCATTGGTGAAATATGCAGTCGTGAATAGAATGTAGGGCGTGGGTTGAGTCGGGTGGAATGCAGGATTTGCGTGCGGAACAGTACCTCAGGGTGTTCGCAGATCAGGTCAGGTCGAGCAGGGCATTCGCAGCAGGTTTGAACGTGAGTTTAGGACGCGTTTTGAAGCGACTGCTGATCGGATTTGAGTGCGAAAAAGTGCAGCAGGTGCCTCTTGACGGGCTGAAGCTAACCAGACAGGTGGGAAGTGATTTGGACACATGGTGAGCTCGAGTAAAGTTCGAACGTGATGGACAACAGCTGACTCGAGTGACTCGACAGCACGACACTTGGGCAGATTTGAGCAGAAAATTCCGAAGGCTGAATTAAATGATGTAAATGAATTTTTTGGGCTAGTTTAATGATTGAAAAGCATTTTAAGCTTGGTCAAAAGGTAAAATTTTGTTGCTAGGGAGAAAAAGGTATTTTTCTAGATTGGACTGTATTTTATTATAAATTTTATGAAACATATTATCGGGCAGACTTATTAACAGCGAGTTGCCCCACCCTTGTATGTATGGGCGTAGTTGTGGATTGATAATGGTGTTTATGTTTTATTTCGCATATTTAAAGAACATTTGATTAACATTGAACAAGTGTTGCTAAAGGCGTAGTCTATATACTTGAGTATTATGAAAAAAGTAAAAGTAGGTAGTGCCACACCAGTCTATAGCGTGGTTGAAAGACACCAAAGGTATAGGGACGTGACACCACCCATCTTCACACGCCCGCGCCTACGCCCGTAACATTGCAAGGCACCTGAACACTCTCCAAACATCTAGTGGGCGTGCCCTTCATCCTGAACGTGCCTCATGAAGGGTGGGCCTTACACCTTTTGATTGATTGGTGGAGGCAGCTTTACAATAACTTCAATTTTCACCGGATCAACTTTAATTCCTACAGCAAAAACATGATGACCTAAAACAATACCTTTATTCATAATCATAAAACACTTTTCATTACTTAATGAAAGATTAGTTTCTCTACATCTATGCAAAACATTTTCAAGATTATGTAAAGCCTCATCAAAAGTATCACCCATAACTGTAAAATCATCCATATAAACTTCTAGAAAATCATGCAAAATAGCAGAAAAAATACCAAGGAACACCCACTGAAATGTGGCAGGTGTGTTTCATAGATCAAATGGTAATACTTTATATGCATAGGTACCCCAGGGATATGTAAATGTTGGCTTCTCCTGATCTGCTGGAGCTATCCTAATCTGATTGCATCTGTTGAACCCATCTAAGAAGGAAAATTACTTTTTCCCTGCTAGAGTGTCTAGTACTTGGTCTATGAACGGTAAAGGGAAATGGTATTTTAATGTAGCTTTGTTTAATTCCCTGTAATATACACACACTCGCCATTTACGATTCTTTTTGGGAACAATAACTAGCGGTGACACCCACTGCCTATCTGAGATAGGATAAATGAACCCTACATTTAATAATATCTGTAATTCATCTTTTACAATTTCCCTTAAAGCGGGGTTCATTATCCTTGGTGGCTGTCTTATAGGTCTAGAACTTTATTCTATATAAATATGATGAATGCATGTGTATGGGTGAATGCCCCTCATATCGGTATATTCCCATGCAAATGTATCTGAAAAGTTTTTCAATGTTTGAATTATTTGTTTTTCTTGTTCAGAAGTTAAGGAAAAATTAATGTTTAAAGATTTTTTAGGGAAAATTTCCACTACCTTACTCCCCCATCCAGACATTGAATATGCATGAAATGCAGATAAGAGGGATGAATATAATTTAGAAGTTGTACTATGTTCATAAAACACTTGAAGATCAGAAATGATATCTAAATTATAACTAGACGGTTCTTCTAAATGTTGCGGAAAATCAGGATTAGAAATACAACAATTTATCAGATTTTCCTCGAAATTTTCCTTAAGAATCATGGCTTGAGCTATTGTTAAAATTGGCTGGGTGTAGTCAGAATCATGCTCTTCTTCTTCAACCCAATGTGTATTTTCTGATATCGAGAGGGGTTTTGCCGGGGGATATAAATTGATGTGCTTTGTTTCAGCCCCATGGGTGATGGTCATGTTTCTAGATCTACACCCTATGTAGGCATCAGTCATGGCTAACCATGGCCTCCCCAAGATCAATGGATGCTCTCCCAAGTTAGTTTTAGGCTGAAGAACATAAAAGTCGGCAGGGTACTCCCAAGAATCTAATGAGATGAAAATGTCTTCTAATAACCCCTCTCGCTTAACCTTAGACCTGTCTACTAATTATAACATGGTAGGAGTGGGTAATAAGTCAAATGATCCTATATGAGATAAAGTCTCCATAGTCATTACATTAATGGTTGCACCTAAATCAATCAAAGTGTTCTTTATGGGATACCAATTGATAAAGGTGCTAACCACGGGGATCCCTGGGTCAACATAATCTGGTGGACATTAAACTTGCAAGTTTTCCACCTACTTGAATTGTGGAGGGTTCTATATTTTGTCTTCTTGGTTTCTTTGTACACAATTCCTTCACTATTTTGGCATATATTGGGATATATTTGATTGCTTGCAGCAATGGGATCTTAATCCAAATATTTCTCAGCTTAGACATAAGATCGAACTCGGGTTGTTTAGTTTTTATCTTCATTTCCAACCTCTCTGGAAAAGGAGGCTGGATTGTATCGGTTGATGAAGATTATTGTGGCCTAGATGATTTTGCTGTTTCATGTGTGGTTTCATCTTCAGGTATTTCTACGCTATCCTCCTCTACAATTTATTCAATTCTTTCAAGTCGAGTCACCACTTTTTTTGATCTAAGGTTAATTTCCTGCAACGACACTGGGAATTCTTGCAGCGGCACGGGGAATTCCTGTAGCACAGGAACAAAAATTTCCTATAGCGGTTGCGGTGCAACACAGTAGGTAGGAAAAGTGGGATAAGTGACCAATCCAATGTTGTGAGTGAATTAGATGGTTTTATTTTTGGGGTTAGACACTGGCTGAGCAGGTAGCTGTGTGGGATGAGGTTGATTTGGTGGGGAAGTTAATTGAAGCTGTTGTTGCAGTTGCATCATTTGTTGAGGTGTGGGCTGCGGAGGATAAGTTTTGAGTTGGGAAACTTTGTGCAGAAGGGTAAGAATAGTTCCCCTGCCAAGGTTGTTGAGGGGTCCAAGGCTGCCAGGGAATTGTAACATTCCACATCTGATTTTGAGCATAAGGAAATTGAAAACGCAATTGTGACATACCTGTAGGACGTGGCTTCCATGGTTTTTGAGGTTCCATTGCATAAAGTGCATTGATAACTTCTTGTTTTGCCATATATTCTTCTTTGATTTCAGGCAGAGAAGGACATTGATAAGTGGAATGCTCAGCTTCGCAAATTCGACACACCTCTATACTATTAATAGGGCATTCCTTTAGAGCATGTTTCTTCCAGCATTTGGAGCAGAACACAGCTAAGGCTTTCTCCAGTTCATCCTATTTTTCCTGTTTCTTCTTAGCTTGCAAAACATCCAATTTTGAAGACAAAGTGATAAGAATATCAGTTTTAAAGTTTTCAAGTAAATTACCCATTTCAGCGTTAGTTATTTCGGCTTCGGCAACCGATTTAAAAAGCGTGGAATAAGTGTCTCTTGACCCTCCTCCAACCTTGGAATTTCCTCTGGAATATTTGTAGAAATTATACAATATGTGTATATTACTGGATTCTTCCGATCTAATTTTTTTTAATCCCCTGTTAAATATAGAATCCTTCCACTAATTCTTTGAGAAAATTAAATCGCCAATTGCAAAACACATGAAGAAAAATCAATCGCACATAACAAGATGTTTTACCGAGAAAGCTTAAAGATAAAAAACCCCAAATATCATATATTATGTATATCAATGGAACATAAAACAATCTCATATATCTCATACAAAGCTCAGCTCATAGAGCTCTCAGTACAATATGCAATCGTCTCACACTGTCATGCAGAAATTTGCATATCCATGCACCAATTTCTTGCCTCTTGACAGCTTGCCTCCACTGCGTAGCTGAAGAAGATCCCTGAATGAATGCAATCTTGCCTTCCCTGACTGCGCAATCCTCACTGGAATCTCCAATGTGTGTGTAGATGAATTGAATGCATCACTATAGTCACAATTGATAGTCCATCACACCCTTTCACCTATCTCTCCACTGGGTCTCCACTGGATCTGACATGCTAGTAGTTAACTATTGTATTTCTTTAGTTGCATATGAGACACTACTTGTGAATTAATTAAATAATTAATTCACTCATCTCTCACTAGTGTATCATGAGTTACAACTAGGACAACTGAGTTTAACTCACTTAACTAAATAACAACTCCCATAACTACTCTTCCAACTCTGTTACAACTCTGCCACAATCAGTTACAACAAAGTCCTCCATGCATGACTCACCAACCACCCTAGGAATTGCGTAATTCCTTCAGCTCACTAATGTGCCAAATATGTTCACTAAAATCAAGTTCTCCAAGAGAATAAGTTATTATTTATTGTCTAATTTTGTATTAAGGGCTAATAATAATCGACATGCATTCTATTTTTAGATAAGTGATGTATAAATAGACTTCACCCATATCTCTAAAAATAGAAATTGATCCAAAGATAGAATTTGCTCAACCATCTAGAATTAGTATTGTGCTAATTTTAGAATATGCTCACCATTCTAAAAATAGACATACACCTAAAAATAGCCTGCAGGCCCCACCTAGTGAAGGTGCTTAATTTTCACTAGGATCATCATCTTGTTGAATCTCAACACTCCCTCTCGACAAGAAATGGATTATCCTTCACCCCAATCCTGCCTCTATGGTATTTGAATTTGCTCCTATTAAGCACCTTCGTCAGAATATCTGCATCCTGATCTTCCGTTGGAATGTATTGAAGCAACATGATCTTCCGCCGCACACAATATCTGATATGATGATTCCGAATATCTATATGCTTAGATCTATCATGAAACACATGATTAATCTAGATTTTAATGCAACTCTGATTATCACAATGAATCACTGTAGGATATAAATGAGAACCAAAAAAACCTACCAGGATCTTCCTCATCCAGATAGCCTCACATGCAGCTTGACTTGCTGCCATGTATTCCACTTCCGCTGAACTGAGTGCCACAGATATTTGTTTCCTGCTGTACCAAGAAACTGTTGTAGATCTGATACTGAAAACCCCTCCTGATGTGCTCTTTCTATCCATTGGGTTTCCTGCCTAATCTACATCCATGAAGCCATGCAACTTCACCTCATCTGCCTATCTGTACCATAATCCATACTTAGCTGTGCACCTGAGATATCTCAGGACATGCTTGCTCGCCTTCCAAAAGAGCTTGGTAGGCTTAACCATCGCTTGACTAAGCTGGTTCATCACATAGCATATGTCTGGTCTTGTATTATTTAAATACATGAGCAAACCCACCAACTGTCAATAAACAGTGGCATCCACTTCCTCTGCCGATGTAGCATCCTCTTTCCTCCTATTTCCTGGAAGAGGAGTATCCATGGGTTTCCATTCCTCCATGTGAAACTTACCAAGTATCTCCCGAGCATACTTTCCTAGAGACACAAACAGTTCGCCATATCACTGCCATATTTCCAATCCAAGGAAATAATGAAGAAGGCCCATATCCTTCATCTCAAACTCCTTTGCAAGGTACTCCTTGCATGAGTGTATTAGATGCTCATCACTAGTCAATATTAAATAATCAACATAAAGAACAATGATTAAAATCTTACCCTCCACCAAAATCTGGTATAGGTTTGCATCCGCCTCACTCTTGGTGAAGCCAAGTCTAGTGAAATAACTGTCGATCCGTGTGTACCAAGCACGGGATGCTTGCTGCAGCCCATACAACGCTCTTTTGAGTCTGCACACATGCGACTCATTGTTGAAGATCTCAAATCCTTTAGGCTGCTCAATGTACACTTCTTCCTTAATGATCCCATTAAGGAACACAATATTCACATCCATCTGATGAATGTGCCAACCCATCTGCTCTGAGAGAGCAAGGATGGTTTTTATGTAAGAATACCGTGCGACAGGTGCAAAGGTTTCTTCATAATCAATCCCCTCGATCTGTGAGAAGCCTCAGGCAACAAATCTTGCCTTATACTTCTCGACACTCCCATTAGCAGCTTGCTTTACCTTGTAGATCCATCTCAAACCTACCACTGATTTATCAACCGACCTTGGAACAATCTCCCAAGCACTGTTTCTGACAATGGAGTCATACTCCTCCACCAAGGCATCTACCCATGTGGGCTCTTATGCTGCTTCCTAAAAGGAAGATGGCTCTATCACGATACACTTGCTCGTGAGAGCCATGTATCCAGTAAATCGGTCAGGTGACTGTCTCTGTCTGCGCTGTGAAGTAGGGACTCCTACATTCTCTGCCTTATCAAGCTTCAGCCTCTCAGCTTTTGTGGTACACTTTCTGCCTGTTCTGATGTTTGTTTCTGCATGAGTGGACTCCTCCACTCCATGAATCTCCTCATGTGGCTGATCCACATATAGAGGCTCATCTTTGGGAGCAAGTAATTCCTCCTCTGCATGCAAGTGTAGCTCCCTCTCAAGCGACAACTTCATGGCTGTCTCCTCATTGAATTTTATATCCCGTCATACCACAATCATCTGACTGTTTGGAAAATACACATGGTAATTATGGGGTGTTTCTGTGTACCCCACAGATATCCCAACTTCTGCATTCTTCTTGGAATTCTTGTTCACATGAACATAAACAAATGAGCCAAAAATATTTAAATGAGAAACATCTGGCTTCTTACCAGTAAAATCTTCTTCAGGTGTACTCATGATAAGTACTATATGAGGACAATGGTTTTTCACATAAACTGCAGTGTTGCATGCTTACGCCCACAAGTGTATTGGTAGGCCCTGGTCAGGGAACATAGCTCGTACAGCACCCACGATCGTTTTGTTCTTCCTCTCCGCGACCCCATTCTACTGTGGGTTATGAGGCACTATGAGTTCTCTTCGAATTCCTTATTTTCTACAGAAGTCTTTGAATTCGTTCAAGATATATTCAGCATCATTATCGCTCCGCAGAGCCATCACTTGCTTCCCCGAATACTTCTCTAGCAATGCTTTAAACTCACAGAACTTTGAGAATGTTTGATCCTTCTTTGGCATGAAGAAGATCTAGCATCTATGAGAATAATCATCAACAAAAATAACATAATACCTATGTTTTGCTTTTGAAGCAATCGAGAATGGTCCACACACGTCTGTGTGAATTCTCTCCAGGATCACCGAAGCATGGTTCTCCTTCTCATGAAATGTGGTCTTCACAAACTTACCCATAGTACATCCCTTACATTGATCTAACTGCGCAAGTGTACCCTTGGGAAGTCCAGTAGAAATCTGCTACAAAAACTTCAGGGCGCCATGGTGAAGATGACCTAATTTCCTGTGCCATAATTTGCCCTCATCCTGGCTCACCACTTCTTCTACTTTTCCCACCATTTCAGTGCAGCCATTTACCTCCAGCTTCTAGAGATTCTTAACTCAAATCCCTATCTTCTTGGTTTGACCCATTGTTTTATGCCACAGGAAAGATTTTCCATTGCTGAAAACAATGTCATAACCTCTATCCTCCAACTTCGCAACTGAGACCAAGTTCTTCTTCAGACTTGGAACATGCATAACATCTTTCAATAGAAATGCTTTACCTGAATCCCTCTCAAAGGTAATGGTACCAATGCCTGTAGCACTATATCGTCCATCGTCACCCATCTCTATATGCATTTGGATAGCTTTCTCCTCCAAGTCGTTGAACAAATCCTTATCTCCTGTCATGTGGAAGGAAGCACCACTATCAAGATACCACACCGATCCCATTGCGCTTGAAACCAAGCATGCAATCAAAGAGAAATTAAGTTCAAATTGCAAGGCAAGGGCCTCACTAGCTGCAGCTCCAACAACCTTCTTGTTCTTCTTTTTCTATGGGCAGTTAGTGGTGAGATGCCCATGTTCGTGACAGTGAAAACACTTCACCTTGGAAAAATCCAACTTCTTGCCTTTAGCCTCAGATTTTGATTGGAATTTCATCCCCTTCCCTTTCCTTGCTTTGGTAGCCAAAGAAAAATCCTCTTCATCATCATGATTTGATGAAGAGCCATCCCTGGTATTCCACCTTATCTCCTCCTGCACTATATCTAACCAAAGTCGCTCCCAATCTGGCAGTTTCTCCCGTCCATTAACAAAGTCTTCATAACTGTGCCAACTCTTCGGAAGCCCAAGGAGAGCCAAGCTCACCAATTCATCATCAACAACCATAATTCACACACTCCCCATCACATCCCTACATTGGACAAACTTTTTGAGATACTTTGGAATACTGTTGCCCTTCTCCATTTTGATTTTTCTGAGTTTATATTTTAGTGCCAACTTCCTATGGTTGCTTCTGCTTTGGAAAAGATCTGTCAAAGCCTTCCACATTGCAAATCGAGTGGCTTTCCCATGAAGGCTTGACATAATATTGTCTTTGACACCTTCCAATAGAAACCTTCTCGTCTTCACTACCTTTTTTTTCCATGCGTAAAGTAATGCAACATCGCTCGAAGTGGGCTTATGAATATCACTGTCGATGAACTCCTTCAAGCCATTATCTTCAAGCACCACCTCCATCCTGTCCTTCCAGGCTATGTAGTTCGAGCTGCCCTCGAGTGCATACTCCAAACAAAAACCATTGAAAGCCATTTCAATGTATACTCAATTGTCGCACTAAGAAACTCTTGCAGCGAATTCGAATTTCACCAACACAACTCAACACCACTTCACTATTGCAATATTTAGTGATTAACACTGCTCCGATACCATGTAGAAATTATACAATATGTGTATATTACCAGATTCTCCTAATCTAAAATTTTTTAATCCACTCTTAAATACATAATCCTTCCACTAATTATTTATGGAAATTAAATCGCCAATTGCAAGACACATGAAGAAAAATCAATCGAACATAATAAGATGTTTTACCGGGAAAGCTTAAAGCTAAAAAACCCTAACTATCATATATTATATATATCAATGGAACACGAAACAATCTCATATATATCATACAAATCTTAGCTCATAGAGCTCTCAATACAGTATCCAATCGTCTCACACTGTCATGAAGAAATTTGCATATCCATGCACCAATTTCTTACCTCCTGATAGCCTACCTCTACTGTGCAATCCATACTGAATGTAATATTCCCAATTAGCCATGAGCTAGTTGGAATATTCAATTTTATTTTGCTGCTTTGTTTAATGAATAAAAGGACAAGGGAGGTCCATAATTCTCTTAATAATGAATAAATCAATGCTAAATATGAAAGAGATAAATCTTGGCAGCTTAATTGAGCACCCTTAGGTGTGAAAAGGGGCTGGAACATTTTGACTAGGTCAACCTTGACCAAATAAACAACGCTGTCATGGAGGAGTGGCCATCAATGAAAGACAATGTCGTTTTAGATGGAGGTGCTTTGTGTGAAAAGAGTACTATCATAGGATGTGGTTTAGGGTTTGCAAGCTATTAACTTATAAAAGGAAGAGGATGGTAGCCATTGTTCATTACGCTGATGTATATGATATTTCTGAATATATGGTCTGTTTAGACATATATCTTTCTCTTACTGTTTAGCTGATATTGAATGTTGTTTAGCATTGGGTGTTCCTGATCGGGAATCCCACCTCTTCCCATTGAGTAGCTCTTGGGAGAGTTTTTACTACATTGTCCACTCTTTGGCTTAGGGCCAAGCTTCTTATTTCAACTACAACACAGATCCTATTGAGGGTTTGGTTGTTTTTGCAAGCTGCAGCAAGTGGAGGCTATATCTTCAGATCTAGGCCATTTCAGTGCTCATTTCAGTGGAGGAGGTTTCCACTTCATTGGGAGGACAATATTGAAGGGCTTTGAGCTTATTTTCAGATCTTGGCATTAGGCTGTGGTTATTCATCCCTACAATGTAGTTTACTTCCAGATCTGTGGTATTTCTGTAGGAGGAGTTGCAGGGTGGTTTGGCACACCATTTGGAGAGCTGATTTTCTAATGAAGGGGATATACCTTTCAATTTGAGGATCTATTGGAGGAGGCTATTCTATTGAACATATCAGATCAGCCACACTTTCACGATATGTATTTTTCAGTAGATCTGCAGTCTTAGATCTCAAATCTACAACTTGTACTTAGTGTTTTACTGAAAACCCTCAAGGGGTTCTTTAAAGGAGCTTGTATAGTGCTCAGATATGATATAGATCTATCTTTTGAGGCACATATCAACCCTATATTTGATGTATAATAATTTTATGTAGCAGAGCTAATAAAATAATGCTGTAAGCGTCTTCCAAATTTTCTACATCATTGCAGCACCTCATATTGAGGGATTGTGTCCATTGGAGGCTTGTATTTCCTATTATGCATCTTATGGCCCATTTCTTATGTACATTTTTCTGTTGTAATAACATATGAAAGGTCTCCATATTGTCCTCTTGCTTTTAAATGAAGAGTTACACTCTTGTTTCAACATTTTGCACTATATTCCTACTTTTCCCATTCGGGAATATTACAGTGGTATCAAAGCATAATCTTGGAACAACCTGTGCATTCTAAAAATTCAAAGAGAGCCTCTTACTGATAGAGAAAAGAGGTATCAAAAGAGAATACACAGAAAATTTGATTATACAAATGACACAGAAGACAAGGGTAAAACCCCTTTATTTGGAAGAGAAGATGAAGAGAAGGAGATCCCTAAGATCCTTCTTAGATCCATTCAAAACATTGCTAGAGAGATAAAGGAGATGAGAATGGACAGATTCAAGGAATCCCCTAAAGGATTTCATCACGGAGAAGGCTCTGACATGTCTCATCACTGGAATGATCAACCAGTGCAGCAACCCTAAGTTTCCCAACGCTCTACCATGCCTACATTTTTGGTTGCGGGAAATGAAGGGTTTCAGGAGCAAGAATCCCTTGAAGACTATTTTATGGAGTATGAGTCTCAAAATCAGAGATTCAAATACCACTTGAGTTTTCAAGAATTTTGTCAAATCAAGGACAATAGAAGACCAAGGCATCATCATAGAAGCGGTGGATTCATTCAGAATCATGATCGACACCACACTATGGGAAGATTATTTTTACCCAATTTTATGGGTCATCCAAGTGCACTGCCAAATCATGGGTAGAAAAACTTGAAATCTACTTTAAGTTGAACAAGGTTCCAGAAATGGAAACCATTCAGATTGCAGCAATGCACCTTGAAGGTGAAGCACATGATTGGTGGTTCCACGGTTTGTCTAAATTGGTTCATGCCAATTTGATTGCTTATTCAGAGTTCACTAGAAGGCTGGTTAAAAGATTTTATAGAAGAGATCCTGAAGCACCATTCATGGGGCTTGCAAAGCTAAAACAATCAGGTAATGCAGAAACTTACATCTCTAAATTTTTAAGACTTTCTGTGATGGTTCCTGATTTATCTGTAGCAAGAAGGGTGTATATGTTCATTAATGGATTAGATGAACCTCTTCATGGGTTGGTTAAGTATACCAAGACCACTACCCTACAAGATGCCATTGAAAGGGCTAGAGACCTTCAAGATGCCTTGCCAAAAGCAAAGGAAAATTTTCAGCAAAAGCCCTCTTTTCCATCCAAGGGAAAAGAAGAGAAGGCTCCTCCCTCAAGGGAGAGCCAATACAAAAAACCTCTTGATGATGATGTCCGGAGAGATTTAAGGAGGAGGAATCTTTGCTTCACTTGGCAAGAAGTTTGGGCACTTGGACATTGATGTGCAGCTGGAAAAGCACATTACATAGAGGTCTTCTCAGATGAAGAGGAGGAAGAAGAAGATGAACCAAGAAGAGGTCACAACGATGATACTACAAGAGATGAACCAACACCATTAGGAGATGGGAATGGAGCATTTTCTCCCATTCGAGGGGCTCTTGAATCATTAAGAGGAGTACCTAAGTACTTGATCTTAAGATTTCAAGGTTCCATCTTGAATCAGAGGGTCTCTGTTTTGGTTGATAGTGGGGCTACCCACAATTTTATTGATGCCCGACTAGAGCAAAGGAGGGAAATACCCACTGATGCTTTTGAGGGATTTTCTGTTTTGGTCCCAGGAGATAGAACTATGCAATTCATGCATTATTTTCCATCCTTACCAGTCACCATGGGAACTTATACACTGAATGATCACTTCTTTGTGGTTAACATACCTCATTCAATTGTGATATTGGGTGTGCAATGATTGATTACTTTGGGGAAAGTCACCATTGATTGGGAGCCTTTGCAGATGGAGTGGGTGGACAGGAAGAGTGGAAAAGCTCAAATGATTAAAGGTGTGCATACATATCCCTCACATACCATTTCCACACAGAAAAAAGAGATGGAATTGCGCAATGGAAGCAAGGACCTAACAGTCCCGAGATTGCTGCATGGGACACTATTATGTAGTGGAAAACCACCCCAGAGGCCACTTGGTTCAGATTTGGTTAGATATATCTCACAACATGATGCTCCAAGCATAGATCCAAGAGGGATGGGAGCATTAGAAGACCATGATGCAGTTTTGGGAGTCTTGGGTAGACCCAAGAAGGAGGGAGACATTCTCCCAACATCATCATTACCCACTCTCATTTAATATTCTATGTGGTGGGAGGAGAAGCATGGAAGGAATGACCTTCCAACGTATACCTTTGGCATAGGATATGTTAATGAGAATAACATCCATATGACAGACATTCTTTGTGATAGATCATCATCGCTGTCACTATGGAATATTGATCCATATTGGAAATCCCAATTGTTGGTGGATTATTCAAAGGATATTTTCACAGTAATGATACTTGATGACCAGCTACATGAAGAGAGATATTCAGTCAAGGATGAGGTCATATATTATCATGGTAGGATCTTCTTGTCTAGAGCCTCCAAGCTCAAGGAGAATTTGCTACAAAGAGCTCATGAAGAGTTCTTTTTCAGCCACACTTATTCCATGAAGGCCTACAACACTATCATGAAAAAATACACGTGGGAAGACTTTGAAGAAGAACTATATCAAAATTTTCAAATATGCATGAACCATGTAGAGTTGGAAGAGAGACATGACTCTATGGAAGAGTTATTTCAACCACCTCTCTCCTCTTTTGGGATGAGAGGGGATACATCTATGCACCACTCCATTTGTATGAGGAGAAATTTTGGTGAAGAATATGCTTGTGTACCTAATGTTTCAAATGATTTTGATCTACATTATTTTACCATGTATATGTAGGCCATAGCTCCAAGAAGGGGCATCATTCCATATAAACTCCATGGCCAACTTTGGGCCACAAAAATTTATGAACATGGCCACTCCCTTGGAGGACAAAGGGAGATTGTGTATCATTGTGGGTGCATTCCAAAAGCACCAAATTATGCTACATGTTTCAGGGAGGACATTGGGCAAGCCATGTTTGTTTCAAGTGAACTATTGTCTCTTTGTGGGATGGATTATTTGCATCTCACGAGAATTTTGGAGGAGAAATTCATGGAGGGGTGGATTGGTAAACACTTAGCTTATGAGGGAAGCTTATCACATGTTGGTGTCACCAATGATGGAGAGTTGCAACACTCACCTTGTCAGTTGCGTTAGGAAAAGCAACATTTGGGAAGGGAGGATTGTAATATTCCCAATTAGCCATGAGCTAGTTGGAATATTCAATTTTGTTTTGCTACTTTGTTTAATGAATAAAAGGACAAGGGAGGTCCATAATTCTCTTAATAATGAATAAATAAATGCCAAATATGAAAGAGATAAACCTTGGAAGCTTAATTGAGCACCCTTAGGTGTGAAAAGGGGCTAGAACATTTTGACTAGGTCAACCTTGACCAAATCAACAGTGCTGTCATGGAGGAGTGGCCATCAACGAAAGAAAACACAGTTTTAGATGGAGGTGATTTGTGTGAAAAGACTACTATCATTGGATGTGGTTTATGGTTTGCAAGCTCTTAAGTTATAAAAGGAAGAGGATGGCATCCATTGTTCATTAGGTTGATGTATATGATATTTCTGAATATATGGTCTATTTAGACATATATCTTTCTCTTGCTGTTTAGCTAAGAATGAATGCTGTTTAGGATTGGGTGTTCCTGATCGGGAATCCCACCTCTTCCCTTTGAGTAGCTCTTGGGAGAGTTTGTACTACATTGTACACTATCTGGCTTAGGGCCAAGCTTCTTCTTTCAACTAAAACATAGATCATGTTGAGGGTTTGGTTGTTTTTGCAAGCTGCAGCAAGTGGAGGCTAGTTCTTCAGATCTAGGCCATTTCAGTGCTCATTTTTAGTGGAGGAGGTTTCCACTTCATTGGGAGGACAATATTGAAGGGATTTGAGCTTATTTTCAGATCTTGGCATCAGGCCAACTGGTTATTCATCCCTACAACACAGTTTATTTCCAGATCTGCGTTATTTCTGTAGGAGGAGTTGCAGGTTGGTTTGGCACACCATTTGGAGAGCTGATTTTCTAGTGAAGGGGATCTGCATTTCACTTTGAAGATCTATTGGAGGAGGCTATTCTATTGAACATATCAGATCAGCCACACTTTCCAGATATGTATTTTGCAGTAGATCTATAGTCTTAGATCTCAAATCTACAACTTGTACTTGGTGTTTTACTGAAAACCCTCAAGGGGTTCTTTAAAGGAGCTTGTATAGTGCTAAGATATGATATAGATCTATATTTTGAGGCACATATCAACCATAGATTTTATGTATAACCATTTTATGTAGCAGAGCTAATAAAATAATGCTGTAAGCGTCTTCCAAATTTTCTACATCATTGCAGCACCTCATATTGAGGGATTGTGTCCATCGGAGGCTTGTATTTCCTGTTATGCATCTTATGGCCCATTTATTATGTACATTTTGCTACTTTAATAACATATGAAAGGTATCCATATTGGCCTCTTGATTTTAAATGAAGAGTTACACTCTTGTTCCAACATTTTGTACTATATTCCTGCTTTTCCCATTCGGGAATATTACACTAAAGAAGATCCCTGAATGAATGCAATATTGCCTTCCTTGACTGCGCAATCCTCATTGGAATCTCCAATGTGTGTGTGGATGCATTGAATGCATCGCTATAGTAATAAATAATAGTCCATCACACCCTTTCAGCTATCTCTCCACTGGGTCTCCACTTGATCCGACATGCAAGTAGTTAACTGCAGTATTTATTCACTTGCATATGAGAAACTCCTTGTGAATTAATGAACTAATTAATTCACTCAGCTCTCACTAGTGTATCATGAGTTACAACTAGCACAACTAAGTTAAACTAAATAAAAAATCCCATAACTACTCTTCCAACTCTATTACAACTCTTCCACAATTAGTTACACCGAAGTCCTCCATGCATGACTCACCAACCACCCTAGGAATTGTGCATTTCCTTCAGCTCACTAATGTGTCAAATCTGTTCGCTGAAATCAAGTGCTCCAAGAGAATAAGTTATTATTTATTGTTTATTATTATTAAGGGCTAATAATAATCGACATGCATTCTATTTTTAGATATGCAATCTATAAATAGACTTCGCCCATATCTCTAAAAATAGAAATCCATCCAAAGACATAATTTTCTCAACCATCTAGAATCAACAACCTGCCAATTTTAAAATATGCTCACCATTCTAAAAATAGACATACACCTAAAAATACCCTGCCGGTCCCACCTAGTGAAGGTGCTTAATTTTCACTAGGATCATCATCTTGTTGAATCTCAACAATATCTTCTACAAAGCTCACACACATCATCATAGGTCAACTTTGATACATCACCTGCTCCTATTAAATTTAATACCTCAAGATATTATGATCTGATTGCCCAAAGAAAAATGGTTCTCTTGGTCTCGGGATCTAATTGATTCATTTTAGATCTTTGGAAATGATATTGGAATCTTTCCACCAAATCTTCAAGGCCCTCCCCTTCCATCCGAGTCATGCCAAATATTTCTTTCCTGAGATCCCTAGTCTTACAATAGTCTTGGTAATTTTTCAGGAATATCTTCTTCATTTCATCCAAAGTTGAAATGGAGTTTTATGACAACCCCATAAACCACCCGAGCGCTGCATCCTTCAATGTAGTAGGAAATAACTTCAACTTATGGGCATTGGAAGAATAGTCATAGCTCCTGCATAGTACATCGAATTCAAATAGGAAGGCATCAAGGTCTTCACTAGAGGCACCACAAAAGTAAGGCAAGGCTGACAGAGGAATGTTTTTCATCTGAGTGGCTCCAATAGTCTCCTTAATAGGAAATTAAAATGTGACTAATTTTTCCTCATTCTCATCAATGCCTTCTAGATGAGCCATATCAATCCAAGAAAAAGTGGGACCTTGGAAGGATACAGATTCTTCAGAATCAAAGGTCTGGAGTTCTAGTTCTATGACAGGGTTCACAAGGAATTCCTCTTCAGCCTAACCACTAAGTAGAGATGTTGTCTTTCTTGTAAGGGGAGACTCGAGATGGGAAACAATGGAATACTTTCAAACAGAAGATTCTTTTGTGGAATTATTAATTTTCTCAAGACTATAGACCTCCTGTTCGGATCCTTATTTATTTACTGCCTTATTTCTTGATGACTTCCTTGTTCTGTCCAATGTATTAGTAAATGAAGTGGTGCTCACCATGAAAATCATTTGAAAATATTTGACCCTATTCAACTAAAAAAGAAGAAGAATTCTACTTACCAAATAATCAGGACATGGATTTGGCGAATTTTGGACCTCTGTGGGTGTGTGGGATTTTCCCTTTGTCTTATCACTTCAACTCCCCCAGTCCTGCAAAAAAAATCAACAAAATAAAATTAAAACACTTTCAATAACATCCCTTAGCACCTCCCCAACAACGATGCCAAAATGTTGAGTCAAATTATACAAATATAATTTGCCAATCATAAATTGTCAACGTATGGTAGGTAAGCTTGTGAGATACTATGCAAAATATATGCATGCTGATTACCGGAAGCGTTCATAAATTAATCATTCACACACACACACAAACTAATGCTTCTTTCCTGTATCAATACTTTGGTAGCAAGGATATGGAGTGGAACATAACATCCCTCTACAACTCTCGGTGTTGCTGATATTAACCATGGAAAAAATAGAAGACCAAATTACAACAATTTAGAAATCGACTTAGACAATAATGAATCCAAGATTTGATCAAATGGGATTAACACATTAACATAAGAAATTCAATCATCTAATCAATTAAAATTCTACTGTTGGAACTTAAGAAAGAATTCATTAGCTGTGTGAAAGAATTATTGCTGCATAAAAAGAAATTAAACACACACACACTGCGCTGCAGGAGTTGTGAGTGAAGGGGGTCCTCCCTCACTCACAACCCCTTTAAAAATTGAAGAGGTTTCCAAGAAAAATGGACATAACATAAGATTTATATTAATATGAAAAAATACAGCCAAGTACAATTTGATATATTGTTTATCAGTCGAAATCCCAACCCAACAACCCTTTACAATGTGAAATACATCCCTTTTTATACAATATCTAAAGCCCATATTTGGCTGGAGTGACTAATCTAATCTATCAACCAACAATACAGGTCTAAGCTATCGAATTTAGCTTCTATTGAGTCTAATCCATGATTGAAAGCATGGATTAGACGATTTCTGTTACATAGTAGATGTTGAGATTGCAACAATATGATGAGCTTAGTGGAAAGAAGTCGCCTTCACTAAGTGGGCCCGCAGGCTATTTTTGGCGCAAAGTCTATTTTTAGACTATGTCTATTTTTAGACATATGGATCATGTTCTATGAGTTGCAGGATGCTATTTGTGGATGGTTGGTCGAGTTGGAAAAATAGATGGACTTCTATTTTTAGACATATTTGGCGGAATCTATTTTTAGATTGCCAGTCTAAAAATAGATATGTCGAATATTATTAGCTCTTAATAATATTTGGACTATAAACATTATCTTATTCTCTTGGAGCACTTCAGTTAAGTGCACAGATGTGGCACAGGAGCTTACAAAAGGAATTATGCTATTCCTGAGGGTTATGTGGAGCTATTGCATGGATACTTCAGTTAGAACTCATGTGACAGAGTTTGGTGGAGTTGATTGAGGAGTTAATGGAGTTGTGTTCAGTTTAACTAATCTAAACATAGTTGAGCTATTTGTATCTATTTTAACTGATTGATACAATTAGTGAGAATGGTGTGAATTAATTATTAATTAATTCACTAATTATAAACTCATTAATCAACTAAAGAATACATCAGTTAACTTCAGTGCATTGACAGTTTCAGTGGAGACTAGTGCAGAGATAGGTGAAAGAGCAGGTTAACTATCAGTTGTGACTATATTGTTGCATATTTGCAACAACCAGTGATTGGAGAAGCCCATGAGGATTGCGCAGTACAAGCCATGTGGTTCGAATTTATTTATGAGCCATCCTACAACATTGATTACGCAATAGAGGCTAGCTATTAGGTGGTAGATATTGGAGCATGTGTTTCGCTAGATCTAGCTTGATTAGTGTGTAACAATTGGAGATTATGTTGAGAGATTGTGAGGAGCTTTGTACAATGATTGTTACATGATATCTATGACATATAATATATATATAGTTGGGGTTTTCAGCTTTAAGCTTTCCCATGAAATACTGTGTTCATATGTGTGATTGTTTATGGTTTTAATGTGTGCATGCAATTGATTTTATTTCCACAATTAATGATCAATGGTAGAAGAGATTTTGTATTTTGCATGAAGATAAAATAGTGTGTGATCAAGAGAATCTCGGTGAATAATATATCAGTTATTCAAATTTCTACATGGTATCAGAGCAATATTGATCATTGGAGCAATTGCAAAACATTGAAGCGGTTGAGTTTTGAGCTGTGAATTCGAATTTCATGTAGTGTTTTCTTGAAATGAAGTTGAAGCATTTCAACGGATTGCACTGAGCAGGCCCTTGAGGGCGCCCTCGAACTATATTGCATGGAAGCGTACGTGATGAGTGCTGTACGAATAGCTCGGGCCACCAAGGAGTTCATAGATGCAGAAATTCCAAAACCTACTTCTAGTGATGCTGCCGCACTTGACGCATGGAAAAAGAAGACAAAAAAGTGTCGAAGAATTCTGTTGGAAGGCGTGAAGGATCACATAGTATCCAACCTTCATGGTAAGGCTTCTCCATTCTTGATGTGGAAATATTTGACAGATTTATTTCAAAGCAAGAGCGACCAGAGGAAGTTGGCGCTCAAGGATAAACTCAGGAACATAAAAATGGGGAAAGGAGACAGTATGCCCAAGTACCTCACGAAGTTCATCCAATGCAGGGATGAGCTGGGAAGTGTGGGGGTGACTGTTGATGATGAGGACTTGGTGAGCTTGGCTCTCCTTGGGCTTTCGAAGAGTTGGAATTCCTATCAGGACTCTGTCAATGGTCAGGAGAAATTGCCAGGATGGGAGCGACTTTGGTCGGATCTTGTGCAAGAGGAGATAAGGCGAAGTACCAGGGACGGATCTTCATCAAAGAACTTTGATGAAGAAAATTTCACTTTGGCTGCCAAATCAAAGAAGGGGAAGAGCAATAAAGCTTCTCAATCCGGTGCAAAAGGCAAGAAGCAGGACATGTCCAAGGTGAAGTGCTTTCACTGTCACCAACATGGACATTACGCCACTAATTTTCCACAGAAGAAGAAAAATAAGCAGGCTGCTGGATCTGCAGCGGGAGAGACCTTAGCCTCACAGTTTGAGCTAGATTTTTCACTGATCGCATGCTTGGTCTCAAGTGTGATGGGTTCAGTGTGGTTTCTTGACAATGGTGCATATTTTCACATGATAGGAGATCGAGATTTGTTTACTGATCTGGATGAGAAAGATCTTGGAGTGCACATCGAGATGGGCGATGATGGTAGATACAGTGCGGCTGGTATCAGTACCATTTCCTTTGAGAGGGATTCTGGTAAACCCTTCTTATTGAAGGAAGTGATGCATGTTCCAGGATTGAAGAAGAATCTTATCTCTGTGGTGATGTTAGAAGATAAGGGATATGATGTTGTCTTTAGCGAGGGAAAGGCTTTCTTGCGCAGTAAGGAAACTGGTGAGACCCGGAGGATAGGGGTTCGAGTTAAGAACCTTTATCAATTGCAGGTAGATGGCTGCGCAATAATGGCAGGAAAGGCAGAAGGAGTGGTGAGCCGGGATGATGGCGAGTTGTGGCACCGAAGATTGGGCCACCTTCACCATGGAGCTTTGAAGATGCTGCAGCAGATTTCTACTGGGCTTCCTAAAGGTACACTTGCATAGTCAGATTAGTGCAAGGGATGTACTTTGGGAAAATTTGTGAAAGCCACCTTTCACGAGAAGGATAGTCACGCCACGACGATCCTTGAGAGAATTCACACATACGTGTGTGGAACTTTCTCAGTAGCTTCGATAGCAAAGCATAGGTACTATGTGATATTTGTTGATGATTTTTCTCAGAAGTGCTGGATATTCTTCATGCAAAAGAAGAGCGAGACATACTCAAAGTTTTGTGAGTTCAAGGCACTAGTTGAGAAAGAATCGGGGAAGCAGGTGAAGGCCCTTAGGAGCGACAATGGTGGTGAATTCATCTCTGGCGAATTCAAGGAATTTTGCAGCGTAAAAGGAATTTGAAGAGAGCTCATAGCACCTCATAACCCACAGCGGAGTGGGGTTGCTGAGCGGAAGAACAAAACAATCATGGGTGCTGCACGGGCGATGTTGCATGATCAGTGCATTCCCATACACTTGTGGGCTGAGGCATGAAATACTGCAGTAATGTGTAGAACCATTGTCCTCACAGGATACTTGGCATGAGTACACCCGGAAAGGCGTTTTCTAGTAAGAGGCCTGATATTTCCCATTTGAGGATTTTTGGTTCACCTGTTTACATTCATGTGACGAAGGATACCAGGAAGAAGCTGGAGCCGACTGTAGAGGTTGGGATATTTTTGGGGTACACTAATACACCCCACAACTATCATGTGTATTTGCCAGACAGTCGCAAGACTGTTGTGCGACGGGATATCAAATTTCATGAGGAGAAAGCCATGAAGTGTTCACTTGAGAGGAAGCCACACTTGCATGGAGATGAGGAGCTATTAGTTCCTAAGGATGAGCCTCAGGATGTGGATTAGCCACAAGAGGAGGTTCATGGAATGGAAGAGACCACTCATGCAGCGCCAACCATCAGAGGGCAGAAGCGCACTACAGAAGCTGAGCGACTGGCTCAAGATGCAGAGAAGGTTGTAGGAGCACCTACATCACAGCGCAGACAGAGAAATTCACCTAACTGGTATACTGGATACATGGCTCTTATGAGCAAGTGTATTGTGACGGAGCCATCCTCTTTCGAGGAAGCTGTGGAGGATCCCGCATGGGTAGATGCCATGGTGGAAGAGTATGATTCGATTGTCAGAAACAGTGCATGGGAGATTGTCCTGAGGCCAGAGGGGAAATCAGTGGTGGGTTCGAGATGGATCTACAAAGTGAAGCAGGCAGCTGACGGGAGTGTGGAGAAGTACAAGGCAAGATTTGTTGCCCGAGGCTTTTCACAGATTGAGGGGATCGATTATGAGGATACCTTTGCACCTGTCGCAAGGTATTCTTCCATACGGACGATTATTGCTCTCTCAGCGCAGATGGGGTGGCACATTCATCAGATGGATGTGAAGACTGCGTTCCTCAACGGGGTGATTGAGGAGGAGGTGTGCACATAAGAGAGTCCAAGGTTTCAGATTCTCTGGAAGAAGAAGTCGACGTGCGTGTGCTCAAGAGAGTGCTGTATGGGTTGAAACAAGCACCTCGTGCTTGGTAGACACAGATAGACAGTTATTTCACCGTACTTGGATTCTCCAAGAGTGAGGCGGATCCTAACCTGTACTAGATTGTGGTGGAGGGTAAGTTGCTGATCATTGTACTTTATGTAGATGATTTGATTTTGACAGGTGATGAGCTGTTGATACTCTCATGCAAGGAGGATCTTGCAAAAGAGTTTGAGATGAAGGACTTGGGCCTCCTTAATTATTTCCTGGGATTGGAAATTTGGTAGCGCAGTGGTGGACTGTTTGTTTCTCAGGGTAAGTATGCCCGGGAGATACTGGAGAAGTTCAACATGCATGGCTGCAAGCCTGTTGATACTCCTCTTCCTGGTGGTTGGAGGAAGGAGGATGCTACTTCGGTGGAGGTAGTGGATGCCACTGTTTATCGACAGCTGGTGGTTGGTGGGGTCGCTTGCGTATCGTCCTGGTCAATACACGGCCTGACATATGCTATGCTGTTAACCAGCTTTCACAAGCTATGGTTAAGCCTACCAAGCTCTACTGGAAGGCAGGCAAGCATGTATTGAGATATCTCAGAGGCACATCGAGATATGGATTATGGTACAGACAATTAGATGAGGTGAAGATGTGTGGCTTCATAGATGCAGATTGGGCAGGGAGCCCAACGGATAGAAAGAGCACATTTGGAGGGATTTTCAGTATCAGGTCGACAACAGTTTCTTGGTACAGCAGGAAGCAGTTCCTATGCGCAGTGCCTTGTTCCAGGTGAGTAGCACCAACTTGCAGGAAAATTTTCGAGGCCTTCCAGGTTTCCAAACTGAGCTCATGATAGCTCATTGGAAATATATCTCTCTTGGCTACACAATGGACCTATAAATAATAGAAATGATAAAGTATATACCCTAAAAAATAAATTCTCCCAAGACTGGTGCAGAATGGGGGTGAAAAAATGTAGTGTGATTTTGCAGACAACATTTGAAGGCCTTCCTGAACTCTAAATTGATGTCATGATAGCTCATTGGAAATATATTCCAGTCTAGTTATCTTTTTACTGATCAAGCAAGTCATTTGGACACTCCATTATGGAGAAAATTTGATTTTCCTAAGGTTACTCCAGAAGTGTAGCAACTCTCTTGTAACAACTGAAGTTTTTCAATTTTTCCAGAACCATGACAACTGTGTAAACAATGAAGGAGGTTTTTATTCCTTGACCTATTATGGAAAAAAAACTCTTTCACTTTTGTAAAATGCATCTCCATTTGGTCAGAAACACACTTTGAAGCAAAATTGGCCCTATGTGTGGAAAATGATTTTCCCCTTGGAATGAATTCATGAAAAAAGATGGAGACATGATGTTTACGAGCTGTAATGGCCTCATAATTGCTGATATGACTTCCCTTATGCCTCCTCTGCTCAGATGTCTCTGATTTCCATAGCAAACCCTAGCTCGACGGGAGAGGAAATTAGGGTTTAGGGATTGTGGAAAATGATGATTTTGAGGGATAGCAATGATGGGAAGTGTTTGGGAACACTGATGCCTTTTGGAAATTTGACTAATTTGGCTATTGGAAGCTTCAGCATGCAACTACCTTTGAACCATGAGAACTTATTACATTTTTAATGACATAAAATTACATGATGAAAATTAAAAATTAGATCTTAAAACCAAAATTACATGCTAAAACAAGAATTTCTTATTTACAAATCATCATGATGTGGCGAAGAGATGTTATTTGATCACCCTTTACTTGCTATTTTTATGAAGTGGAAATGAAGCTTTTTTGGACAATGGAAACCCTAATGACCTAATGAAACCTTAAAAAACCCTAAAATACCTGATGAGACCTTGAAGGACTGAGTTTCAAGATAACATGACAGATACTTACTTTTTTGATGGTGTACAGTTAGCGAGGTATGAAACTATGCGAACAAGTAATCAAATTTGAGTAAGAGTGATGTTTTTGGACTAGGGTTACCACCAATGACTAATATTTTGCATGACCTAGTGGAATGATAAAAAAATTCTGAATGGGACCCCTAAAATGATATGTAAAGAGGATTTTTGATCACTGATGGCAGGATGCAAATGCTCACACTAATAGGGTAGATCTACCAATCAAATTCAGAGAAACATAAAAACTCCAATATGAACAAAATTTCTTCAACACAACTTCCTTTTTTTAGAGACTCTCTTTAACTTAATGGATTTGGCTACAACTCTTACACCATGTTGAGGTTTTCCATTACACCAAAAATCATATTCATTAGTACAATGCCAAACCCTTATCATTACCTTGAGTGGGTGGTTAATCCTATGTACCTTATGTGGCAGTTAGTCCATGTGATTGATTCTTAGAGGTGCAGTGGTTAACCCAACACCCCACCCCCTCCAAAATAACTCGGGGGAATAAAAAATGGGATAAGGTTGTGATACCATGTTAAAATTTAGAGGAAGAGTGAAAAAAATAGTAAAACACAGAGTTACCTAGATTTAAAAACTAATGGAGCTTCATAGCTCTTCTCACATTAAGATACCACTTTGCCACACCACACCAAAAATTGGTTACATAGATAATATATAAAACTATTTGTTTGACTCAATCTAAAACCTTGTTTCATACAATCTAACTCATTATTGCAAACTACTGCTTGTGCATGGAATGCACTACACTACCAAAACTATTGACTAAGTAACCTACGTAACAACTTGAAAATGTTGTCAACAATTACATTCAATACTTCTTAATATTTTGAAACTAGTAAAAGGTAAAATAAATATATATCCTATATTATGTTAATAATAAGTATATATACAAATTTTTTGAAGGATTGGAACTTTGCTCCCTTTTCTCTACAACTCCTAGACAAACTCATGACCATCGCTTTGTGTGTTCTACCACAATCCCCTTCCTTTATCTCAGATCCCTATGAAATTCTCACCTGAGCATACCCCATGAATGGAATTCGAGGGGCTTCAAGACCCTCCAAACAATTCATAACCCGAATCCCATCTGTAATCTAGGACCCATGAAAAAATAAGAATGTTGATGAAATCTCGTCTAGCCTAGAAAATACTACAGGCCAAGAATTATTTCCGTCCTCAACTTTGAAGAATACCAATACATGCATAGCTAAATCTGTTGAAATTCAAAGGATTAGCATCCCATCCCCTCACCAAATTGAATGAAAACATCTAATTATTGAAGTACCCTACCCTAATATGCAATTTTATTAGAATATGGTCGATGGAAAAAACCCCTCTCAACTGGATAACGCAGTATTGGCAACCAAAAGCTCAATATGAAGTCAAATTTGGCACCAAGGGTTTCTTCACGGTGATATTTTCTCGTTTGGAAGAGAAAAAGGTGATCATGGATTGATCCAGGTAGATATTGGTGGCCTCGCGCCTATTGCACTTGGACCCCCAACATTGTTTCATTCATTTTCCTTAATTGTAACACAATTTACTCTTTTTGGTAGTTTTCAATTCCTGAACTTTCAGAGACCTTTAAAGGCCCTAAATGACATTATTTTTTAGGAAAACATGTAAACTACAAGCTTGTGGCACGAGTTTGTAGACAAAAGTTGTAGTCCTTAGATAGATCTTTCTAACGAGGTATCATATGTGTTAAACAAATATCATATGAAAAAGTTATGACCTCTAGAAGTTGATGTACCAATTTACCCCAACGGGGCACACAAAATTTTGGCTCTTCATCTTCTAGCATTAGGTTTTTTGATTTTTAGGGTTTTACATTATTTATCACTAATAAATAGGCCTTTTATCCTCATTTTTTTTTTGCTAGTTTAGACTAATCCTAATCACCCACGGGTTTCGAACTGGTGACCTTGCAGACGGAGTGCCTTAACAGTGCACCCCATCACCGACTGTTCTACACCACGTGGGCAGCCTTTGATCCTCATTGTAACACATTTCATAAGGCATATAGCTGCACATCTCTTCTTAGAGATAAGCTACCATATCCCGAGCTAGTCATTTCCATTCTTCATGTAAACAGTTTTCAATGCTTTGTTATTAATGAATTGAAGTTTTGTTTTCAATGTAGCTCAATGTTAATGTTTATATATATATTTTATTTCGTTCCTTAATAAATTTGGATCATTGATATCAAACCAATTTTCTATTTCTTTGTTTTTCTGTGCATGTCCCCAACGAGGTTAGAGTATAAGGAGTTAGGGCGTGAGCTGGTTCAACCTTTGCAAGACTGACCTCACCGACCCCGACGACCTCCCATGGCAAAAGAAAAGAAAAATGAGGGAGAAAGGGATCCTTTCAAATGTTGCTCAAAGAAGCCCTCGGGTGACAAAGGAACAAGATGGTGGACAAATTTTCCCAGATCCTTCGGCAAATACCCACAAAAGACACATCTTCGTCCAACAACCACCTTGGAGGCACCGCTCCATTTAAGGTACAAATAAACTTTGGCATTTCCATATGAAGTCCAGATAGATGAAAATGTCATGGATAAATGGCTAAATGCGTTGGAAGGATACTTTTTGGTTGATTATTTTTCCAATAGGGAAAAGATTAATTTTGGACTCCTCAAAGTCGCCCCCCACGTCAACAACTGGGGGGAAACCTACAATGAGCAGAGCGACAAGAGGGAAATCTCAATTTTTTCAGCCGCACCCACTTGGATTTCTTTCTGGGACATCATCAAGGAACAATATTATCCCTGTCAGGAGCTATGAAGATAAGTACATAAAATGGAACACACTGTGGCAAGGAAGGGACCAGGACGTGCATTAATTCACAAATATATTTCATACCCTTCACATGAAGTTGGGTATCATGGATTCTGAGTGGCATATGGTACTCAAGTACCACGGATGTTAGCACAAATACATCCAGGATGAGATGGAGTTACTAGACATCTTATTGCTTGGCGCTGCATACCAATGCGCTTTCAAGATCGAGCACAAATTTAAATAGAAGAAGTGAGACTTTCGATATGTGAATCCGAAGCAAGGAAAAGGTGCTCCCAAACTATAGAACAAAGGGAAAATCCAAAGCAGGGTGACCCAGGATAACCCATCAAATTCGCTAAAAAATAATAACACCACAAAGATGAATAAGGACATAGGGAAGTGGTGTGAGTTCCAAAAGAGCCCCACTCACACAAGTGAGTTTTGCACCACGCAGTCACTGGTGGCCGAGCTGAAGGCTTCAGAATAAGATGCATGTTCCAACTCTGATTCAAACCCCGAAAAGGGAAATGATAAATGGAAGAAAATTATTGATGTAGATCCCAGTGCCATATTTTCCAACCCCAAGGTGTCGAAGATCAAGCTCAAAGATCTAGAGAAGGGGGAGCGTCTCTTCCACTCACATATATGGGTGAAGGGGTCTCTGCTGCAGTTCATTGTCGACAATGGAAACCGAAATAAATTAATCTCAATAGAGGTTTTTAAGAGGATGGGCCTACCGACCACACCACACTTGCAACCATACACCACTAGGTGGCTCCACCAAGGACGATATCTTTGCATCAACCTACATTATCATCTTCCCTACAACATCACACCCTTCACGAATGAAGTATTGTGCGAAGTTGCTCCTATTGTAGTTTGTGATGTATTATTATTCCAACCATACTTGTGGAAGCATCATGATGTGCATGAGTCTAGGCCTCACACTATCATTATTACTTTGGGAAATAAGTTGTATAGGATACCAGAGGTATCCCTCCCTACCGCCATCTCTTTGATCTCTGCTAAGCAATGGAGTAAGATAATCTCCTAGACCATGTTTTTCCTTTACTTTTTGATCCACTATCAAATTAAGGGAAAGATTTTGGCCACATCCATGGCCCCTAGGAAGGGTTCCTCCATGAAACATAAGCATGTGGATAAGGTCATAGAAGAATACAAATACACCTTCTCCTCACCCAGCAGGGTTTCCCTTGCATTGTTAGGTCAAGCATTTGATCGATCTGACTCCCGGAGCACCTCTACCCAATGGAATAATATATTTTTGCTCCATTATGGAAAATGAAGAGCTCAAGTGACAGATCCAAGAGCTGCTACAAAAAGGGCACATCAGACCAAGTTCCTCTCCTTGTGGGAGCAATATTATACTTGTATAGAAGAAGGATGGGACATGGAGGCTTTGCATTGATTATCAGGCACTAAATAAAATCACTATCAAGAACATGTATCTAATCCTATATATTGATGGCCTTATTGACCATATCTAGGGGGCCAATTATTTCAACAAGATCAATCTAAAGTATGGCTATCACCAGGTTCCAATAGAGCCCATAGATGTATGGAAGATCACCATCAAATCCAAGGAGGACATTTTTGAATGGTTAGACATGCCTTTTAGGTTGAAAAATACCTCTGCAACTTTTATGAGGTTGATGGATGACATATTGTTGGCTTGAGGGGTCTTGACCTAGCTTCAGAGTTTATGGATAAACCAACAAACCCTCCAACTACTGGCCCTTTCGACAATGACCTGCTTGTGCAGATCAAAG